>CM062291.1:248082487-249296632 GCA_031216915.1 Pictodentalium vernedei
TTTTGAAAAAATTTAAAAAATGATATTTAAAATAATAAATTTTGAAATGTCTGCATTGGGTAAAGGGTTAACCTGCAGAGCATTTTCTACTTTGCTTTAAAGCAGCCATGACTAGATTTAATGAAAATTAATCCAAATGTAACACAAGGAATCATTGGTGAAAAAATCCATTCCATTTACAAGGAGACAATATGATTAAATATGCACAAATTATACTTATTTCAGTGACAAGAGAAACCCTGTGCTGGGCAGGAATATCTCCCAGCAGCATACAAAGAGTTAAGTGTCTTGCCCAAGGAAATAATGCAGTCACAGCTGCTCAGGATTAAACCACAGACTTTTCAGTTTAAAGTCCAATGCTCTAACCAGTGAGCCACTGCACTCCAATAACAGAAATTAGCACAATATTAATCAGCTAAGATTTTTGATACAATCCTGACAAAGGCAGTTAGACATGGGCTTAATACTCCAGTGTAATATTAATTGAAAGACTTGTGGCCTTGTAAGTCAAAGTCTGCCATCTTGTCTTGGAAGGTAAGACTAACAATTGTGACCTGATTAATTAACATTTGTTCTAAATAGTATCTCACCTGATGAGATCAACAAACTCTGCTATGTTACTTGAACTGATAAGAGAAATAGCACCTTCCATTGAGTGCCTTTTCTTCAAATATTCAAAGAATTCTGATGACCTGTAAAGACAGTAAGAATCTGTGGAAAACTATTCCAATAAGCTGAACCTGTAACTGACTGAACACAGAGTAATAATACCCTATCAAGCACAGACATCTCATGGTAAAGATTGTTCCATTACCAAGTTGATTCAGCAAGTTAAAAAACATGAAACCCTTCCATTGTGTCCATAAAACATTTTATTATTGAACAATATGTATTTGACTCTACTTTCATCCCAAAATTCTTTCACTACAAAAGGTTTGAGAGTCAGAGGGCATCTATCGATTCCATGATTCTCATCTGACTGATAACCAAAAATCTGCTGGGCTGAATATTTATTTCATATAGGTGGATTCTCAGCCCAGACAACTCCACTCAGGCTCGCTGCTTTTAGGTACAGTTGAATACAGGATAAATACCTTATGAGCAGCACAATCAAAATGTTGATGGGGGTTACCTTGACTTTCGGTGCAGAAGCTAAATGTGATACACAAAACACCAGCTATTAAATATCTTGAAAGAAGTTTCATCAAGTTATGTCAAGTAGTAAAGAAATTTTGTCCTTGACAAGAAAATGTCAGAAAGAAATGGCATTACTGACATTTGATGCATAACTGGTACCCTGACCTTGGGATGTGGAAGAAAACTTGATGTGCCACACATTGACAGCTAAAGATATCTAAGTGCAAGAAGTTTCATCTAATTAGGCCGCAAAAAGTTTAAAATGTTTCTCAGGCCCTCCCACATGGTCATTATGGCTGCCGTATGCTTGCTTTTTATAACCAATGCAAGCTAAAAATTAAATGGTTTATGTCTGATATTTTATCCAAGTTAATAAAATTGATAAATTTGTCCCTTGTGTATAGCAAGGCTTTGCAACCCTTTAGCATTGAAAAGCCTTCTTGCACTCAAGAGACGAAATACTCCACCACCCATACTACTCTGTAGATTATGAGGCCTAAAACATAAAACAAACCAAGAACATAGACTTTTGATGGCAAAGAAATAATTACAAAAATAAACAAGAAGCCCCTTGGAGTCTGAGGTGCTCACCTGACCATACCTGTATAAAGAAGGATCTAATTAGCAGCTATGGCTAGTTAACACTACAGAGGAATGAAGTTATTTAAAAACTTATAACTCTGTTGTCCATGACAGATGATTTTTTTCTAGTATTGGGATGCTACCACAGAAATAATGCAAAGCTTTTCAGTAATGCAAAACTAGGGAGTCCAAATATCAACCTAGGGACTTAACTTGAACAAACTTGAAAGATGCTGTATACCAAAAAATCAAAAGATTCTGACTGGTGGTTCTAGAGAACAAGATTTTGAGAATATTACCAATTTTGTGTTATGTTAAAATTTGCCCCCCCCCCCCCCCCCCCAATAAGGAACAGAAATATCAACCCAGGGACTTTATTTGAACAAACTGAATCTGAACCCTCTAAGGAAGTTGTATAACAAATATCAAAAGATTCAGATTGTATCTCAAGAAGCAGATTTTTAAAGATTATTCTTCATATTGGACTAAGTTAAAATTTGGACTCCAATAGGGAGCCCAAATATTTCACTCAAAGTCTTGATTTGGACAAACTTAGATCTGACTTCCCTAAGAATGCAGTATACTAAATATCAAAAGATTCTGATTGATGGATCTGAAGATTTTCAAGGATTATTCCTCATATCACACAAGGTCAAAATTTGGGATGCTTTGGAGACCCCAATTCTTAACCGATGGACTTGAGTTGAACAAACTGAATCCATTCTGTATGCCATATATTAAATGATTCTGACTGGCGTTTCTGGAGAAGAAGAG
Source organism: Pictodentalium vernedei (assembly GCA_031216915.1). Taxonomy (NCBI): domain Eukaryota; kingdom Metazoa; phylum Mollusca; class Scaphopoda; order Dentaliida; family Dentaliidae; genus Pictodentalium; species Pictodentalium vernedei. The sequence goes on from CM062291.1 coordinate 248,084,981, forward strand.
TTTTAAAGATTATTCCTCATATGGGACAAAGTTAACATTTGGCCTCAAATAGGGAGCCCAGGAGTGCGGTGGCTCAGTAGGTAGAGGTGCAGGCTGCGAGCGGAGAGGTCGATGCAACCCTAGCTGTCAAAAGTGTCGTTAATTCCCAATAAACAAAAAAATAACTGGGAGCCCAAATATTAACCCAAAGTCTTGATTTGAACAAACTTAGATCTTATTTCCCTAAGGATGCTGTATGCCAAATATCAAAAGATTCTGACTGGTGGATCTGAAGAAGATTTTCAAAGATTATTCTTCATATTGCATGAAGTGAAAATTTGGGCTCCCTAGAGAGCCCAATCAACAACCAATGGACTTGAATTGAACAAATTGAATGCAACCCCTGTAAAGATTCTGTATGCTATATATTAAATGATTCTGACTTGTGTTTCTGGAGAAGAAGAGTTTTAAAGATTATTCCTCATATTGAACTAAGTTAAAATTCGGGCTCCAATATTGAGCCCAAATAATAACCCAGGGATCTGGTTTGAACAAAATGAGATCTGACTTCCCTGAGGATGCTGCACACCAAATATCAAAAGATTCTGACTGGTGGATCTGAAGAAGAAGATTTTTAAAGATTATCCCCATATTGCACTAGTTAACATTCAGGCCTCCATAGGAAGCCAAAATATTAACCAAAGGACTTGATTTGAACAATCTTGAATCTGACCTTCATAACAATGATGTGTACTAAACATTAAAATATTCTGACTGGTGGTTCTAAAATCAGTTCAGTGGTTCAGGAAGAGCAGGTGCAAATACCATGTTCATGGACGACTGATGACAGATGGTGAGTGATCACATCCCAACTTTCAGTCAGGTGAGCTAAAAATAAAATAAACAAGAGGCCCCATGGGGCCTGAGGCGCTCACCTGACAATAGCTGTTTAAAGAAGGATTTAATTACCATCTAGTTAACACTACAGAGGAATGAAGTTATATAATTATTTATAACTCTTTTGTCCATGCCAGATGATTTTTTTCTAGTACTGGGATGCTACTACAGAAATAATGCCCAGATTTCCAGTAAGGCAAAACTAGGGAGTCCAAATATCGACCTAGGAACTTGACTTGAAAAAACTTGAGTCTGAGCCTTTCCCTTCCACCACCAGGCAAATTGGAACAATGGTTCAGAAAATAAAAATTTCAGGTGGGGCCAAAAATCCTGCACTTCCCATTACAAAGGCAAATATTGATCCACAAAGTTTGTTTGAAGATACTTGATTCTACACCTCAAAAGGAAGCTCCATACCAAATATCAAGTCATTGTACCCACTGGTTCATGAGAAGATTTTAAAATAATTTTGGAGCATTTTCCCCAGCCCCTCCCTATGGTGCTGGGCATGTTGATTTGAACAAAAACAAAATGTGATGTCAGAACAAGTAATCACCTCAAATTTAACTAAAGTTGGTTTAGCGGAGGAGCAGGTGCAAACACCAGTTTCATGACGGAAGACGGAAGGTGAGTGATCACTACAGCTCATCCTGACTTTCAGTCAGTTGAGCTAAAAAATGCCTGCCCTCCTGCAGCTATACAATGAAAGTGTCAATGGCACTGCAGCTTAACTTGACTGTGTGTTGTGTTAGATGAAAAGAATAATGTTCAATGTTTATGATAGAATTATGAAATACAACAAGAATTGTTATGATTGAGAATATGTTGATTTCTGTTCCCTGTTTGCAATGTTTTCAATAAGAATAATCTGAGGTGCAGACTGCACAAAAGAATTGAGGCCTGGGTTAATGTGGCTATCACAGTTAATGTATGTCAACCAGAGTTTCCAAGTTACAGTAAAATTATTTCAAAATGAGTCATCCTACCAAGTTACAATGAAATCCCTTCATAAATATAACTCATTGACTTTGCTAAAGGAATCTAGGTCACATGATGGCTCGGCTGACCGATCATAATAAAAATATGACAGTCTCATCTAGCCATCATACCAAGTTATCCTTCCAAGTTACAATGAAATCACTTCATAAATATGAACTGTAGACTGTGCTAAACAAATCTAGGTCACGTGCCTGAGCGGCCATTACAGTTGACCAATCACATCCAAAATATGGCATTCTCATCTAGACATTATACTGAGTCATCCCACAAATTTGCAATGAAATCCCTTCATAAATGCAAGCTGTAGACTGTGCTAAAGGCTGTGCTAAAGGAATCTAGGTAACAAGCCTCTGTGGCCATCACTGTTGACTGAACCCGACCAAAAAAGGACGTTCTCATCTATACATTATACAGAGTCATCCTACAAAATTACAATAAAGTCCATTCATAAATACAACCTGTAGACTGTGCTAAAGGTTTTCAGGCTTCGACCAGCGTAGCCATCATGGTTGATCGATCGCGACCAAAAGGGAATGTTCTCGTCTAGACATTATACAGAGTCATCCTACCAAGTTATAATGAAATCCCTTCATAAATACGACCTGTAGACTGTGCTAAAGGTTTTGGGGCCCACGTAGCCTTCACGGCTGACTGATCGCACCCAAAAGGGGACATTCTCATCTAGGCATTATATGGATTCATCCAACCAAGTTATAATGAAATCCCTTCATAAACACGATCTGTAGACTGTGCTAAAGGTTTTCGGTTTTCCGGCTCGGGCAGTCATGACCGATCTTCTAGACATGACCTTGAACCTGCATATGAAATTTCGTGATAATCGGACAAGAACTACGGGGTGTAGCCTGTGCTAAAGAAAATGTGAATAGACTGACAGACTTCCACATGTGGGATGGCAATAGCTTATCTTGACTTTGTCAAGTTAAGCTAAAAAGTTGTCTGAGAAACAGAAGATCTACTTTGTGGGGTCTGATGTCAAGAAGTACAGAAATTATGGTTTGGATAGGGAAATTTCAGTAAAAAGGTATTTTTAGCATTTGATACTCAACTGTGAACTTAACTGGGGATGCAGAATGTAAATGTGGTGCCTTACACATAGTGATCTGCGAATCACAAATTTCTTTTCGAATCGAATCTTGAATCGAATCGTGTCTCTGATATCGACATCAAATCAAATCCCAAATCGAATCTTAAAAGATAAATTATTTCATATTGCATGAAACGGAAGTTACGGAACACTGTGATTACCCTTACGCGACGGAGTGAACACCTTAAACACCAATAAATATTCTCTGTTGCACCGTCGCTGAAACAGCTAGGCCTATTGTCCATAGTTTTAGTTTTTGAAGGCCTAACTTGTTACTATTCACGTTCTTAAGAATGTGAATAGTAACAAGTTAGGCCTTCAAAAACTAAAACTATGGATAATGTTCTGGGCCAAATTCACACCTTACCTAACAATTAAACATTGTCAATTACTCAAATAAATAGGAATTGAGCCTACATGAATGAATTTTCTAATGACAGTTTTATCCTATTTTTGTTGGAAATGTAACAAATTGAAGTTAGTACGAGAGATTCGAAAAAATCAAATCCTGAGACTGATTTGGGATCGATCTCGAAGCATACGCATGGTATCGATATCAAATCGAATCTCGAATATTCGCAGGACCCTAATTACACATCTTTCACTGATGATATATATGTGTAAAACGTTTCATCAAGTTATGTTAAATTATGGAGACGTTATGGTCTGGGAAAAATGTCAATAAGAAATGATATCAACATCTGATGCATAACTGTGACCTTGACCTTGAGGTATGGAATGTAAATGTGTTGTGCTTCACACTGTCTACTGATGATATTTTTGTGCAAGAAGTTTCGTTAAGTTGTGCCAAATAGTAAGGAAATTATGGTCTGGACAAACAAAGTGTTGACAAATATTACACTAAGAAAGGTATTATTGTATTTTTAGCATTTGACCCCCAACCGTAACCATGACCTTGAGATGCAGAACGAAATAAGCACCTTCATCCATTGATAATATATGTGTAAGAAGTTTCGTCAAGGTGTATCAAGTGACACAAAAATTATGGCCTGAAAAAACAAAATGTTGATGAAGGATAGACGGATGACAGATGACAGATGACAGAAAGACGATGGACAAGACAGCATCAGAAAATCTCCATTAACTCTGTCAAAGTGGAGCTAAATATATTTGTCCTGCAGGAAGAATGACTCTAAAATGTTACTCATCCATCCTGTAAGAAAGTTGACTCATCCTAAAAAATAGAGAAAATTAATACAAACTTCATCCCATAACATCTCGCTACATTATGAACCCAATATTGAGTTACTTCATTTTACTAAGATTCATGTTTCATGTTTTGGAAAGTATACCAGTTTTTGCCCTCATTCGGCATATTAATTTTTAACAAGCAGAAAAGTTGGCTCATAAAAAAGAAACATTTCACCGATCTCTATCCAACTAGAATGCCAGCAAAAGGACATTACAAGTCAGTCTGTCCCTGCCCCCTACCCCCATCTGTCAAATGCCATCAAGTCAATCAATCTGGTAACTCCTCCCATCAATGACATTTGATGAAGTGAAAGCTACACATTTGATGACGTGTGACTATTCAAAGCATAACAGCTTTCACATCATCAAACACCGCGGTGTTTACATAGGACATAAACTAGTTACACGGTATCAACTTTCCAATCTGGGGACTCATTTTTTGTCAATAATAACTAAAATATATTTTAAATATTCAATTTGTATAGCCGCAAAAAATCTGCACATCATCAGCACATTCATTTTTAACAGACAAGGCTTGAAATAAGTGATGTGACAAGGACAATGACAGACACCAAACTTAATTTGACCTACACATGTTGAAACCCATAGGACATTTTGACCGATGCAAAATTCTGCTCAATTTTAGAATTTGAGTTTAAAAAACATCGGTAATTCGGTATAAACTTAAATTCCATTGCGAATTAACAGGTCATTTCCTCATTTAGAAGTCACTATATGTCAATTACAATGTGTAAAGCAATACATTGAAAATGACCTGCACCAATTAAAAGGAGAGGCTCTGAAGGGCCTGTAATCACTCACCTGGCAGAACTACATATAAAAATGCGATTTCCCACAGGCTTTCCATGGTAACTATGAGCTGCAATTGTGGCCATGTTTGCAACATTACATCAACATTACATAAGGAACATTGGTAGAAGGTGTCCCAGTCCTCAATCATGTGAAGTTTCAAAACATTTGACTTGGTAGTTTCAGATGGGAACATTTTTTCAAATCCATCAATCAGAATCAGAGAATGTCTCTGGTGGCCACATTTTCCAACCAACGGGAACAAAAAGAGGATCGTTTGTAGAGGGCCTCCTATAGACCATTCTTGCAAAGTTTGGTTCAAGTCGGCTTAGTAGTTCCAGAGAAGAAGCTGAAAATGTGATTTCCAATAGGGTTTATATCGTAACTAAAAGCCACAATTGTGGCCATGTTTGCAACACGATCAATATTAAATGAGGGCCATTGGTAGAGGGTGTCCCAGTCATCAATCATGCAAAGTTTCAAAACATTTGGCCCTGTAGTTTCAGAGGAGAAGATTTTTCAAAATCCACCAATCAGAATAAAAAAATGCTTCAGGCAGCCATGTTTTTCGATGCACGGTAACAAAATGAGGAGCATTTGTAGAGGACCTGCCATAGATTATCCCTGCCAGGTTTGGTTCACATTAGCTCAGTAGTTCCAGGGAAGAAGATGAAAATGTGATTTCCCATAGGGTTTCTATAGTAACTTTCAGCCACAATTGCAGCCATGTTTACAACCCGATCATCATTAAATGAGGATCATTGGTAGAGGGGGTCCCAGTCATCATTTATGTCAAGTATCAATACATTTGACCTGGCAGTTTCAGTGAAGATTTTTGAAAATCCACCAACCAGCATCAAAGAATGCCTCTGGAAGCCATGATTTTCATCCTATGGGAACAAAATGAGGATCGTTTGTAGAGGGCCTCCCATAGACTATCCCTGCCAGGTTTGGTTCATGTCGGTTCAGTAGTTCTAGAGAAGATGAAAATGTGATTTCCCATTGGGTTTTTATAGTAACTATCAGCTGCAATTGCAGCCATGTTTGTAACCCGATCAACATTAAATGAGGATCGGTGGTAGAAAATCCACCAACCAGAATCAAAGAATGCCTCTGGAAGCCATGTTTTTCATCTGACGGGAACAAAATGAGGATCGTTTGTAGAGGACCTCCCATAGACCATTCCTGCCAAGTTTGGTTCACACCTGCTCAGCGGTTACAGAGAAGAAGATGAAAATGTGAAAAGTTTACGGATGCCGGATGACAGACGACGGACGCCAAGTGATGTGAAAAGCTCACATGGCCTTTTGACCTGTACCAAATACTTGGGCAGGACATTTTGACCTGTACTGGAAAAAAAATTATTTCGAGCCTTGTTCACAGACATCAACATATATTCATTAATTAACCCTTAAGGACCTGGACAAATGTCCTGAATTCCCACCAGGACAGCCTTTATAAGTCCATTGTCTTAGTAGTGATTTTTAGTCAAGTCTTGATTAGAAACCACAGCCTACCTAATTCGTATGCTGTCAAGAGGATCTCCTTATGATAGCATGTAAAGAGCAGCTGTTCTGAGGATGTAAAAGTCAGAAATAGGCCTTTGAGGATTAAAAAGTGATCAGTGATTGTGAGTTCACTCCAGGGGGACAGGGTAATTGAAAACTTGATAATTTTGTTCATGTTGAATATTGTTTATTTATAGCAATATCTGCCCACGGCAGTTGAGACACTTTACTATATGAGACCAATGGGCATTCTGACAGCCCAGTTTTATAGAGATCAGGGCTACATTTACATCAGAGCTTTCGTTTGAAAAAGAATAACATTATTTTTTTTCCCACAGACAATATAATAAATGCAAAAACACAAATTTTGATACAAACAAATACACAAATGAATATGTTGGTTTTAGTGCATGCCTTAACCTTTTGAACCCGTGAGACCGATTTTTCGGGCCAAGGCATAATTTCGTCTCATTTTTATCTTATTATAAGAGGTAAGAGGTCTATACATGGGGCACTGATGATAAAATAATAACTGCAGTCTGCAGCCAGATAGTCTACAGCCAGATGGCTGCGGGTTCTAAGGGTTGGATGAAAAACATGGCTTTCAGAGGCATTCTTAGCTCCAGGTTCTAAGGGTAAATCACGACTCGTCTTCGACTCGTCGTGATCTGCCCTTAGAACCCAGAGCTCGACTCGGATACATATTTTGTACATCCACATAATGGTAATAATCTCTATTTATCCTCCCTGTAAATTGATATTGGACTGACCCATCCCACTGTAAGTTTACACAAAGACAATACCATTCCAGGAAATGAGGGTTCAAAGGGTTAAAAAATAAGACAACAACTTGGCTACAGTTTGAACAACTTATTCTACAAGAAAAAAAGAAACCAGACATATGAACTGTACTTTTTTACTTGTCTTGCTAGACAATCTAATGTCCACTTGTACTGCGACAAGAATACTCTTGGCCAGTGGACGAGTGAAATTTTCTAGCCCTAATGTGAAGGTGTGAATGCTTGGGGACAAGAACAACTTAACACAAGATGCAAGTTTTTTAACCATTCACTAAATGAACACCAATCAAATCATTTTTTAATTATTTTGTTTTTCAAGTTTTTCAAAAAATTTCAACACAGCCATATCATGTGACCACTCACTCGAATGAGCATGATGTAATTGTTCCATTGAGGGGGTCACATGATATAGTTTTGATGGATTTTTTTTTTTTTAACTGCTCAATATGTAAATTAAGCAGGCAGATGTGGCAGATTCGTTAGGTAAAGGGTTAAATGCAGAGATATAGAGGATATTCACGAAAATTTGATGAATACCGAAAATATCTCGTGAGTGGCTACAAAGAAATATGAGGATCTTCACGAGCGACGCAGTCGCAAGTGAAGATCCTCATATTTCTTGTAGCCACGAACGAGATATTTTCGGTATTCATCAAATTTTCGTGAATTTTCTTTTTATTTAATGCTCTACGACTACAAACTCTCCAATTTGTGGCCTTTATTTGCCATTAAGGCGCAAAATTTATGTGCCGAACCGGCGTCCATACAAAAATTACAACAACCAAACTCCAACCATTGGAATGTGTGAATATCCTCACAAAAAGTAATCCCGTCTTATTTCTCCCCTAACTTTACGATTTACCAAGGCTGGCGAATTGAAATAATCGCAATGTGTTTCGAAGAAATAGAACAATAACAAAAAACACCACTTTCTTATTTTCAATAACAAGACACGTCATTTTATTTTTTTTGAACTCAATGCACTGAAGACGTGTGAAGTTGAACTGAAGAAATTTGAAAGTGATTTCGGCTTTTCGCTGGAAGGTGAATGAGAAAGTCAAACTTTGAAACCGCTGATTTAATGAATTGATTTAGTCACTGTCACTATCAATTATTCGAATTCGTTTGTATTTGGGACTCTGGAATTCATTACTGATGTGCTGACTCGTTTAAAGTACATGTGATTCATCATCCGAACCTACGATGAAATATCGATTTCTAAATATCATTTTGATATTTTGTTTTGGCGACCGACAGGGGAATATGACTTAATTTTTCAGCGTGAATTGATGCCTGAGCATTAAATAAAATTATTTATTTATTTATTTATTTATTTATTTATTGGGGTTTAATGACACTTTTGACAGTCAGGGTCACCTTGTGTCAGACAGTTTCACAGGTGGTGGAAGCTGGAATACCCGGAGAGAACCACAGAGCAAAAGCGAGCAACTGTCAGGCTCCCCAACATACTAATTCCACACAAGCAGGGTTTGCATTGTTTGAATACAAGTACACCACTGATGTGCAGTACGCCTTAATACACAATGCCACCATGCCCCAATGTGGACAATCTGGATGAAGTGTCTTGCCCAAGGACACAATGCGGTTGCTGTAGGTGGGATTCGAACCAAGAACCTCTCGGCTTGCAGCCTGAATCTCTGCCTACTGAGCTACCATGCACCCAATGCAAGGTTATAAATTTATCAGACCCTAAGTATTGTGTTTTAATACAGAATGTTGAACTGAATTATCTGCATTCTCCATCATAACACTTTTAAGAACATGTGGAAAGATCCAAAAAAACTTTTTTCACTAATAAAAAATGGAAATAAACAAGTAGAACGCGATAAGAGGTCAATCCCCTGCCACCTAAGTCTTACAAGAACAGTTACTCTCAGAGAATTAATGAAAATTTCAAGTAATTTCTGTATTTATCATACCTATCACTGGCCCAGACATGATGGCACTCTATTCATCAGAATTCAGGCCAAAGGCTTAATTTTGAACCCTTCCCCCCCCCCTTCCACACACACACTCTAAAAATTAAGCTAAATCAATAAAAAACAAGAGCAGTGCAAAGCTTGGCATATGCCCCCAAGGGTTGCAAAAAAGGGTAGGTAAGTCTCTCGGGGACATAACCAAAATCAAAAGGAAGATTCCAGATGGACATGGTGAAAACACAATGCTTTCGAGATTTTCTCGGAGGCATAAAACCAAGAGTTCTGAACAGTCTCCACAGGGGCAAAATCTCGTAATTTTTTGGGCGAATCAAGTTGGATTCGCGTGGGAACCACCCTACGCGAATCACGGGTATCCAACTGTTGGGGCATGAAGAATAGCCATGATTTTGTTGAAAGCCTATAATCTGTAAGAACTTTACTAACGTCTGTTCTCCGCCACACAAAAAAAACATTCAACTCGAAACTGAATGTTTAAAAGAATAGAATTAACCAGTTCGTTACCTCTAGGGCTGCAACAGTACACTCACCTCACAGTTTGGTACGTATTGCGGTTTTTCGGTGGCGGTACAATACGTATTGCGGTACATTTTTTCTAACATTAGCCAGACACCATTCTCATCTTTGTGTGAGGGGAAGCCAAAGGGTTTCCAGACGAGATTTAATTTTTGCAGGTGGGCTGACGATACCTTCATTGTTATTGGCAGTATTTCTGTCACACATGTTGTTACATTTGGATGTACTTCAGATCTGACATGCGTGCACGAAGGCGAAACAGAAATACTCAAACAAACAACGCAAAACTTGACTGGCGAATTGTTGAATAGTCAGCCAATAAATCATCGTCTTACTTCCGAATACCCATTCGGAATTACCCAAAGCTCAAGTGATGTGAAGTCGGTTATTTATAGATGCACAACATGCTGTTCTGTTTATGTTTGCAAACTGTTTGCTTGTGTCGACTCTTACAAATTTTCATACAGACCCAATTCCCAACAGCCATCCATTAAAACTAACAGCATACTTCTATGCACCGCACATTTGGTAGATTAAAGCTGAAATGTTGCAGCCGGGCAGCCCGTTAAGCTGATGTAGAAATATGCACTCTTGACTTGGCAAAACAAGACAGAAAAAACACATGGTTGACCACGTGCTAAATGTCTGACGTCAATATGAAAATGAGTGTTGTTTGTCACGAACCAATAGAAACGTATCCCCAAATCACATGATCAACATGGTCATGAATATTGAATATATTTATCGCTTGTCTGAACTGCACCACATCCGATTGTTTTATGGACTTGAAATTCCACACTTACTTTTATTGTCAAGTGATTTGAGTAAGTAAAATTTTTAAAATGAATGTTTGAAATCGTGTGTATAAAGTTTTTTTCTATTTAAATACTGACCTCACCAACTATTACAAATATTATCCACCAAGATTATATGCCCCAATTTCCCAATAAATTTTGATGATTCTTGGTCCGTGCAATCGGGTGAGTTACTGTGTGTGTGCGGGATGGGGGGGAAGGTGGGGGGGGGGGGGGGAGAGGGAAAGGGAGAACAGTTTGATCCTGCGGAAAGTTTCCTTGAAATTCACAACTGACTTCATGGGTCCTCTTTTGGGGGTGTTGGAATTCTCCTGCTGCGACTGCTGTACTGTGAGCGTACCAAAAATTAGGCTGAATGAACTGAGTATTGTACCGTGGAAAAATACCGCGGACGGTGCACCGAGCCTGCGGTGAACCGTTGCAGCCCTAGTTACCTCTGAACCATTCTCAATTTCTGTGACATTGTCCGAAGTGCACTGTAACCTCCAAAAGTTTGAATTGTAAATAATAATTTACAGGAAGCTCTCGCAATGACAACGTCTGCTCAGCTGCAACTTTGATTCAATCCGCATCTCTTGATGAATCATAGAGCGATTATTTGGGACTTGAAATTTGCAGTTAATCAGGTGTCTACATGCTTGCGATGTTTTAGATGAAAATGCAAAAAAAAACAAAACTTTATTCCCAATTTTTGTGCGAATCCACCGAGATTCACGCACTTGGTATTTTAGGCGAATCTTCACGTGAATCGATTCGCGGATTCACGTCAAAATTCTGCCCCTGCTCCACAGATGGCTTCTGCACATGCGCAGAGCCAAGGAAATTTTTTGTGAAGCCTGCTGAGTGTAATAATTCTAATGTGGAGAGGTGTGAGTGAATAACTCCCGGAAGGGCACTTCCTGTCAGGGCCTATGGTAGGTATGATAAATACAGAAATTACTTCACACGCTTTTCATTATGAAGCCAAACTATATGTGAGAATACCTTCCCCCTCCTGTTTTGCCAGAAATATTTAGCAAAACAAAGAAGTAGGCCATAATAAATGTCAAGCATTGCATTGCAAAGGCTTGAAATTTAAATCATACAGCATTCTGAACAGTACCCAGGAGACCTAGACATCTTAGATACCCTGTCACAGATTCCAGATTCCTCAGGTACAAAGAAGTGAATGTAGAAGGTTGTGTCCAGTAAGCAGCCTTCATAATATCTGATAGAGCATTAGAATTAGCATATGCCCACAAGGATGGTAAAGCTCTAACCTTATTTATATTCACTCTACTATCCCTATCGGATAAATTACTATAAGCGATACTGATTTATTTATTATTTTACTTTCAACAGCCAGGGTCACCTCGTGTTGGGCAGTTTTACAGGTAGAGGAAGCCAGAGTACCCAGAGAGAACCACTGAGCAATGGTAAACAACTGTTAGACTCCCCAATGTACTAACTCCACCATTGCAGGGTTAGCATTGGTTGAAGACAAGTGCACCATCAACATGCAGTACGCCTTAGTACACAACACCACTGTGCCCCCAATGAATGAAGTGCCTTGCCCAAGGACACAATGCAGTTACTCTAGCTGGGATTGAAAACCATAAGCACTGAGCCACCACATTCCCTAGGTGATACTGATAGTAGATTGAATCCATTTAAAATGGAATGAACTGGAATACACGCACCTCGTGGGCAGAAAAACGATTGGTAATGCAATTGTCAGTCGCTAAATGAGAGTATGACATGCGAATAGCAAGATAAATCCATCCAGAAATGGATTGAGGAGAGATCTTCTGTCAACCAGGGATAAGAGGCAGAAATATATCTTTTTCTGTCTTTCCTAATGAACTGTGTCCGACTGAGGTAAACGTGAATAGCACGAACCGAACAGAGCAAAGGGCGATTACCCTTAGCAGAAGGAAGAGCCCTGATACAGATTGGAGGTTGAGTAGTTTCTGGCATCTGATTCTTGGCCAGAAAGGAGCAATCAGTGGTAAAGTAACACTGTTGGCGGAGCTCCTGAAAAAGGCCGGACCAACAGAGGGCGTGAAGCTCACTATCTCTTCTGGCTGAGGCAAAGCCATCAGAAAAAGCTGTCTTGTATGTGATAAAATGCATGGGATAAAGGTTCGAATGGCGAAGAGGTCTCCGAAAGCATGGACCTGTACCCTTAGATGGTAACAGGTTAGAGATACCGGGAATCAAACAGATATACCAGAAACTCTGCAATCTGTGTTATCGAAGGATCGGCATAATCAACAGAGTGATCAGCATACCAAGACCTTCCACTTAGCTGCATAGGCTAAACCAGTAGAGTGCCACCTTGAAGAAGAAATGCACTCCACTGCTCATCTTGAACAACCTCTACGGGGGAGATAGGACCTGACAAAAGATATGCATGAAGACACAATGAAGTCAGGTCGACGTGAAGCCTCCTAGGATGACCTTGCAAAGAAGGTTGTGATGTAGAGGGAGACATGCCAGAACTGCCGCCAACAGAGAGCAGAGCTGTATTGATCCACACCCGCAGAGACGACATGAGCGATCAGAAGAATTTGACACCTGCAGGTTCGTATCTTGGCTAGAACCTGGGACAGAATCGGAACCGGAGGGAAGGCGTAGCCGACTAGACCATTCCAATGGAGTGACAGAGCATCCATGGCAAAAGCCAGAGGATCTAGACACAGGGACACTATAATGTACACCTGAGGTTCCAACGGTCATAAAACGATCAATGTGGGGATGACCCCAGAGATCGCAAAGTGACTGGAACACTGCCCTGTGAAGCGTCCACTTGGTGGAAATTAACCTGCCCCTTTGGGACAGGGAGTCGGCTAGGACGTTCAGATGACTGGGAATGTGATGAACCACCACCCCAGCGCTGACATCCTGAGTGAGCAGAAGATCCCAAGCCAATTCATACATGAGAACCGAGTGCGTGCTGCCCTGGTTCCAGATGTAAGCAACCACTGTTGAATTGTTGGACAACAGAAGGACCTGATGATTCGAAAGGTGGGGACCCACTGCCGGAAACACAGAAAAGCAAGAAGCTCCTTCTGGTTGATGTGAAGAGCTGTATGATCCTGTCCCATACACCATGAAGGGAAAGACCAGAGGATCCAACGTCGTGCACAATCCGAGATCGCTGGCATCAGCCGTCAGAACACAATCGGATATGGGCAAGTCCAATGGAACACCCTGCATAATCTACTGAACATATGTCCAGGGAAGAAGTTGACCATGAAGAGATGCTGGTAACTGAAGCATCAGATCCAGAGGATCGACATTCGGCCTAAAAAAATAATTCTTAGTGAATTCTACTTCCACATATGTGGATTTCTCCTCTTAACAATGGGTGCTAAGGGTACGCAAACACAATCCATTTTATCAAAATTTCGATGTTTGAGAACCTGCATAGGGTTAACAAATGCTTACTGGAATATTTTGTACACGCAATTTATAATGTCACACTAAGATTTGAGAATGGCCAATTTTTCTTGAAAATCAACGTGAAGTTTTTAGAGAAATGCTCGGATAACATGAATTTTTAACCTTTTGAGGGGTATCTCTCTGTAACCAGCTCTAAACAGGTTAATGCTTGGTTTTATGAATACCTTTATTACTTACAAAAATGATCCTCAGGGAATTCCACTTCCAATGAAGGAGGTTATGTTTATCTCACAGGTACTCGTTGGGTGGAATGGGTGCCCAAGAACAGCCCATTTTCTCAAAATTTCTATGCTTTGCAGCCTTTGGAGGGTTAACAAGCGTTTACCGGAATATTTTGTCCAGGCAACTTGTAATGTCATTCCAAGACCTGCAAATGGTCAATTTGTCTTGAATACTTACTAGATTTTTTTGAGAAATCCACAGAAAATGGGAATTTTAAGCTTTTAAGGGGTACATCTCCTTAACCAGGCAAAAATGGGTTCAGACCTCGATTTTTGAATACTCTTACTACTTACTAAAATTTTTCCCTATCAGTTTTCAGTTTTGCGTCCAGTAAAAGAAGTTATGTTTCTCTGTGGCATTCCCATTTGTTGTTGTTGGTGTCCCAGAACAGACTATTTTTTCAAAATGTTGACATTTAGCAGCCCATGCAGGGTTAACAAATGCTTACCAGAATATTTTATCCATGCAGCCGGTAATGTGACACCAAGACCTATCAATGGCCATTTTCTGTTGAAAACTTACAAGAAGTTTGTAAAGAAATCAAGGGAAAACATTATTTTTTAAGCTTTTGATGGGTATCGCTATTAACCACCCCAAAAGGGGTTAACGCTTGGGTTTTTGAATACCCTCATTACCTACAAAAATGGTCCTCAGTAAATTCCACTCCCAACAAAAAAGATTATGTGTATCTCTCAGGTATACATTGCGTGCTGTGCGTGTCCGAAAACAGCCCATTTCGACAAAATTATGATGCTTGGCAGTCTGTAGAGGGTTAATAAACGCTCATAGGAATATTTTGTCCATGCAACTTGTAATGTCACACAATGACCTGCAAATAGTCAATTTTTCTTGAAAACCAACAAGCTGTTTTTAGAGAAATCTACAGAAAATGGGAATTTTAAGCTTTTAAGGGGTATCTCTTTTTATCCTGCCAAAAATGGGTTAAGACTTCGACTTTTGAATACCCTTATTACTTACAAAAATGTTTCTGCATAAATTTTGCGCTCGATAAATGGAGGTACTTTTCTTTCTGGCATACCCATTTGGTGCTGTTGCTGTCCAAAAACAGCCCATTTTATCACAATTTTGACTTTTAGCAGCCTGTGGAGGGTTAACAAAACTCACAGGAGTATTTTGTCCATGCAACTTCTATTGTCACACCAGGACCTGCCAGTGGCCAATATAAATAAAGTTATATTTATCTCCCGTGTATCATCTGGGTGCTTTAGAAGCCCGAAAACAGCCTATTTCATCAAAATTTCAATGTTTGGCAGCCTGTGAAGGGTTACCATATGCATCGCCTAATATCTCTTGTACATAAATGGCCGTGTCACAGACAGGTCTAATAATGATGAATGTTTAAAAAAAATCTACAAGACGTGTTTCGAGAAAGTGCCTATAAACCCCAATTTTGACAGTTTTTTGCCAATTCTCGCGAAATAAGGGTTAAATCGAAAATTCTGCTTCAGTACATTTTTAGATTTTGTGACCTTCTACGAGTGTGCAAAATTTCATGACAATCGGTTCGAAACTGGCTTCAAAAAAATAATAATCCGTAGAATAACAAGAGTCTTTTCCAGAGGGAAAAGCCAAATTAGGAAGAAAAAAAATCTTAAACAGATCTTTTTGAAATGAGATGTCAAAGTAATGTAATGACAAGACATTCTAAGCCCAACAAGGGCAATAACTTTTGAAGCGATATTTGGACATAGCCGGTTCACAATCCCATTCATAATATTATTACCAAATAGCTATGTATTAAATTTTTTAAAAAACTCTTCAACAGTTTGCTGTGAAATGTGATGACAAAAAATGATAATATGATGACATGAAAGTTAAAAAATTTATAGTAATTTATATATTTTTTATACTTACCAATGACTCAGACTTAGCTGGTGCTAACTCTAACAAAACCAGGGCCAAACACAAATTTTGCCCCCCAATCCCCAAAATTTGCATCCAAAACAAAAAGAAATCATGTCCTAAAGGACCTCCATACTACGCCTCTACTGCGCATGCGCAGTGACGCAGACGTCCCGAAATTGGCGCCAATTATCATTCTTACTGGCAGTGCCTGGTCAGCGCTATGTACTCAGCGGGGAGGCAAGAGTTCCCAACTCCAGGGAGGGCCATCCCCGTCTGGGTCATTGGTAAGTATAAAAAATATATAAATTACTATAAATTTTTTAACATTTTTATACTGTACCAATGACCCAGACTTAGCTGAATAGTAAACAGGCTGGAGGGCCTAGGACATAGAGGAAAATCCAATAAGCTCAACTATATAGTAAAGAGGTAACCCCTTAAGGAGAAAAGGAGTATTAGGCTTTACATGTATCTTTCTTATTTAATATTAAATTAGAAAGATACACTACCCTTAATAATTGAGCACAATAACATTCATGTTCTCTATTAACATCCAGTATAACCCTTATACTAATTATTTTTAAAGCAAGCCAATAAATAAAGTAGTCCAGAGAATTGAGACTCTTTATAGTCATTTAAAAGTGTCCAAGTATTGTATATTAAAGCCTGTTTGACACTTGACATATACAAATGCTTCACACCGAGCTACACTTTAAAAATAAGACATGAATGAATTTAAACATTAATATTACACTTTAAAACCATCCCGGAAGCGACTCAGAAATACTGACTTGGAGGAGGCATTCCCTTGCTTTTCACTATAAAGCAGGTGACCTAAGGGAACACCCGCCCCCCCCACCCCCCCTTCCCCTTGCCCTGGGTCAAATAGCCCAGAGCGAAGAGGGCAGCCGGACGGAGTCACTGCCAGAACAGAAAGCCTGCATAACTATAGTTGCAACTGTTTAGTGGACGACATTCTGAGCAACAGATAACGGACCTAAACAATGCAGGTCTCCAGAAATGGACTCAATATTTCTGAGATAAAAATTCGTAAATGTGGATGGCTGAGACCAATAAGCAGCCTTCATTAAATCTGTAATAGCAACACTATTAGCATAAGCCCAGGAAGTAGAAAGAGCTCTTACTTCATGAGCAGAAATCTTAAGCACAGACTGCTGAGAAGAAGATAAATCTTCATAAGCAATACGGATAGTTAACTGAATCCATCTAGCAATAGAATGGACTGAAATGTCCTTTCTATTTATTAGGCATCAAAGACAGAAAGAAACGTTTCCGTCCCTTTCTGATAAACTGAGATCTCTGTTTATAGATACGTAGTGCTCTAACAGGACAGAGTAAAGGCCTACGCCCGTCTGAAGATGGAAGAGCCTTAATAACAATAGGTTCCGGATATTTATTAGGAGCCTGATTCTTAGCTAAAAAACCCACATTAGTAGTGAAGGTGATAGTGTTCCCAACACTACGATAATGAGAATCATCCACCGATAGTGCATGAAGCTCACTGACTCTTCTAGCAGAAGAGAAAGCTAAGAGAAAAGCTGTCTTATAAGATAAGAATTTGAAATCTACTGTCCCAAGAGGTTCAAATGGCTTTTCCTTCAATTTAAGGAGAACCCAAGCTAAATTCCACTTAGGAATTAATCTAAGAGTTCTGGGTCTATTTATCGAAAAGTTTCTAACCAACTTCGATAAAGAGACATTAGATCCAATTTGTAAACTATCATGATGTGCATAGGTATCAGATAACATAGGTCTATAACCCTTTATAGTAACAGGCTGCAGTTTGATTTCGTCAAACAAGTATACTAGAAAGTTTGCAATGTCTGGTATAGAGGGATCGAATATATCTACAGAATGATCCCTACACCAACGACGAAAAACCTTCCACTTAGCCGCATAATTTAGCAAAGAGGAGGTCCTCCTACAGTTAGAAATCGCGTCCACTGCTCGTCCTGTAAAGTGCTTGCCATGCAAGAAGGACCGCACAATGGAAAAACGTGAAGGTTGAGACCTTGCAGGTTGTGATGGAGTTGGCGCGATTTCCCATGCGAAAGAAGATCCTCCCGTGGAGGAAGCTTCCGCGGTAGGTCCCACAACAGACACCTGAGTAGATTTATCCACGGTCTCTGTGGCGACAGAGATGCTACCAACAGAATCTTGCATTGAGATTGTTTTATCTTTAGCAATACTTGTTGAATTAACGGCGCAGGAGGATACGCATATCCTATCGTTCCGTCCCAAGGGATCGACAGAGCGTCTACTGCAAATGCTCTTGGATCCTGACACGGAGACACATACGTCTGCAACTGATTGTTGAGATGTGTCGCAAATAAGTCTATCATTGGCCGTTCCCATTGGTAGCAAATCTGATTGAATACTTGTTTGTTGAGAGTCCACTCCGACGGCAACAAGCGACGCTTTCGTGAAAGGGAGTCTGCTAGCACATTCAGACGACCCGGTATGTGACGGACCGAAAGAAGAACGTGATGTTCTAACGCAAACAGAAGGATTCTTTCCGTTAGATTGAACAACGGAACTGAATGAGTGCCTCCCTGATTCCGTATATACGCCACTACTGTCGTATTGTCGGATAGGATTTGGACATGAGCATCGTGAATAATGTCCATCCAGTGACATCATTTCCTTGATGTTTATGTGCTTGCACAGGAATTGCGGATCCCAAAGACCCTGGCATCTCGAATCCGTTGGGATTAATGATGCACCCCAACCTGTTTGACTGGCATCCGTCATAACGGTAAAACTCGGATCCGGCAACTGCAGCGGAACTCCTTGAGTTAACCACTGAATGTTTGCCCAAGTCTGAATCTCTTGTTTCACTTGATCTGACAAGAGAACGTCTACATCGAGCGAATGAATTTTCACACTCCAATTCTGAGTCAGGAAAATTTGAAGAGGACGTGTGCGTAACCGCCCCATCGGAATGGGATCCGCGGCGGCTCCGCACAGACCTATCAGTCTCATAAATTCTCTCGCCGTGACTTTGTCTGCGTGCAGACAATAGCGAGCGTAACAACTGACTAATTTCGCTCTGGTTAACGGCAGACGAACGAGATTGTTGTGCGTCTCGAAGCTCATTCCCAGATGAGTGAATGACTTGGACGGCACCAGATCCGACTTCTCCTCGTTTACTATAAAACCGAGACGTCGGAGCAATAGAAGAAGATTCTGAACATCGTTCTGAAGCGTTAACTCATTGCCGTACCTCTGAAGAATGTCGTCCAGGTAGGCCGACGTTACCACAGACGAATGAGCTCGGAAGTAGATCATTACCGAGTTCATTACCCGAGTGAAAGCCCAGGGTGCTAGATTCAATCCGAAGCACATCGCCCGGAATTGATACACCACTCCTAGGACTGCGAAGCGTAGATACTTTCGGAATGTCGGATGTACCATGACGTGAAAGTACGCATCTTTGAGATCTATGCTCGTTGCATAATCGTTCACCCGAATACTCGCTCTGACCGATCGAATCGTCTCCATATAAAACTTCGGAGCGACGATCAGCTTGTTTATCCAGCTCAAATCTATGACTGGACGGAACGAGCCGTCTGGTTTCGGAACCAGAAACAGATGGCTGTAGAATCCCGGAGATTCCTGGTTTTCTACGACCTCTACCGCGTTCTTCATTAAAAGAGACTGCACCTCTGATAACAGAGCGTCTCTTTTCTGTGGATTTGACGGAAGATGAGTCCACTTTGGACTTCGAGTTAATGGAGGCTTTCGTTTGAAGGATATCTTTAGACCTTCCGAAGTCACTCCTCTCACCCAAGGGTCGTCCGTAATCGACGCCCACTCTTGTGAAAAGCTCGACAACCTTCCGCCAACCGGAACGCGATAGAGGTTTAAGCCATCACCTCCTGGACCTGCGAGGCCTGCGGTAGGAGAAACCACGTCTTCCACGACCCACACCTCGCCTCGTCGACCTCGGGGCGTCCGACCGATTGTCCCGGCCTGAAGGACGTCCCGAACGAGAGTCGCTATCCTGACGGTCTCTCGAATAAGACCAAGAGGACGCACCGGAACTTCTATAGGAACCTCTCTTGGGCGCATTAGACCCAGAAGTGCCTGTCTTATTCGTGTCTGCTGTATCCGACTTCTTAGGAGCAGATCTGAACAACAGAGAATCATTAGCTTTCTTTTTAATTTTATCATAAATAGCGGAAAGCCTGCCGTCAAAGAGAAGTTCTCCTGAGACCGAAGCGACTCTAAGAGAGTTCTTCACCTTAGAATCCACTAGTGTGGATGTAGCTAGGGATGCGTCACGTCTAACCAACTCCAGATTTGCCACTGAAAGGGCGGAGTTACACGTGGAATAAGCTACTGCCCTTGAAAGAAGTCTTAAAGAGGATTGTATATCCTGAAACTCTTTCCCCTGAAGGCGCAGTGATAATGCCTTAGTAAGGTGATCTGCGTAAGATAAGGCATCTAAATTGGCTCTGTTAGACGCAATAGCTGTTTCCAACACCGCGGTTGGAATAGAAGCTGACGACGGTAATGATAGCTCTAAGTCTTCCGCCTCGTCGTCCATACGCAGAGGAACTCTCGGTATACCCTGTCCTGCCGTATCGAATTTATTCCTTGCATTAATGAAAGGCAGGTTGAGAGTATTAGCGGACAAGAAACCTGCTTTCCCCGTCCTGGAAGCAAGTTTAAATATAGCGTCGTTCAATAATTCAAATGTTCTTGCAACATTATTGGACTGCGACGGAAACTCGGGAGCGATGTCCCTGAACCGCTCAAAAAATTCAGAGTCCAATGACGCTATAATTCTCTTGTCCGGAAGCGCAGCAGTCTGGCCCGACGGAACAACTTGAGGGAGAAAGTGCCGGATGAAGTCCACTGTAGCTTTATGTTGTTCCGAAAGGGATAGCTCCAAGTCATCCGTATCCCTTTCACCATCCGGTCGGACCTGGTCGTCCGCCCCCGATGCTTCGGCGGAGCATACCGACCCAGCGCCGTCGGATAATTCTCGATCCGACACCGTTTCTGTCGGCTGCTGGGATGCTGCGATAAGCTGTGCTATCTGCACAAGAATGTCCGGCGTCGAGACCTGCGGAGGTGCAGTCTTTCGCTGCTTCACCGAGGGCAGCTCCGCATCAGATGGCTCCCGCATACTTTTCCTATGCGAACGTCCAGAGTCCATCGGTCTCGAATCCCTGGCTGCCGGATGGTGTGACCTGGTCGCCGAAGAATCCTTCATCGGCGAAGCTGGTAATATATCGGCGGTCACGCAGCCAAGGTGCGGTCGTGTGCGCTGACGAGAAGAGGAAGCCTTAACAGTCTCTGCGGACTGCTTATACAACGGAGCGTCCCGAGCGACGGACGTATGCTCCGCTAAAGACACATTTTGTACCACAACATCTGGTCCCAGATGTTGTTGTACGAGAGAGGGGCCTCTCTCGCTCGCGGCCCGGCTGGACCTGGACGAGCTAGGAACCGGACTCAAAGGCTTCCTCCGTTCTCGCTTACTATCCGCCGTCACTGGGTGTGCATCTATTATGTTTATAGTGCTCGCATCACCCAAAATTTCCTCTTGGACCGCATCGGACAAACCCGGCTGCCGAACCATTCGGTGAATGGACGCTACACCGGGCGAGCTAGCGGACGACATTTGTCTAATCTCCATGAGCACTTTTGCCGCTAGCTCTGAATTCATTTGTGACGACGGACGCACACTTGAAGAAGACAAGAGGCCCCAGGGGGCCTGAGGGCGCTCACCTGACATGGTAGCCTAAATAGCAACCCAGAGAATTGATTTCCACAAGTTGCATCTGCTCCTCCTAAGAAAAGCTGAAACCAAATATCCAAATATTCTGACCAGTGGATCTAAAAAAAGATTTTTAAAGAATATTCCTCATACTGAACTAAGTCATAATTCGGGCTCCCACAGGAAGCCCATATATGAACCCAGGGACTTGGCTTTAACAAACCTGAATCTCACACCCCTAAGGATTCTGCACACCAAATATCAAAACATTCCGACTGCTGGATCTGAAGAAGAAGATTTTTAAAGAAAATTCCTCATTTTGAACCAAGTTACAATTCGAGCTCCCACAATCAGCCCAAATATGGACCTAGGGACATGGCTTGAACAAACTTGAATCTTACCCCCCTAAGGATGCTGCATAAAAAATATCAAAAGCATTCATCTGCTGGATCTGAAGATTTTTAAATAAAATTCCTCATTTTGAACTAAGTTGTCATTCAGGCTCCCATAGTGAGCCTAAATATGAACCAAGGGACTTGGCTTGAACAAACTTGAATCTCAGCCCCCTAAGGTTGCTCCATGCCAAATATCAAAACATTCCAACTGCTGAATCTGAAGAAGAAGATTTTTAAAGAAAAATTCCTCATATTGACTAAGTTATAATTTGGGCTCCCACAGGGAGCCCAAATATGGACCCATGGACTTGGCTTCAAACCACTTGAATCCCCCTCCCCCCCCCCCCCCCCCCCCCCCCCCCCCCCCAAGGATGCTACTCACCACATATCAAACCATTCCGACTGCTGGATCTGAAGAAGAAGATTTTTTAAGAAAATTCCTCATTTTGAACAAAGTTACAATTCAAGCTCCCACATTGAGCCCAAATATGGACCTAGGGACATGGCTTGAACAAACTTGAATCTCACCCCCCTAAGGATGCTGCATACCAAATATCACAAGATTCTGCCTGCTGGATCTTGAGAAGAAGATTTTCAAAGAAATTTGCCTGAAATGCACTAAGTTCGAATTTGGGCTTCTAAAGTGAGCCCAAATATGAATCCAGGTGGCCGATTTGAACAAACTGGAATCAGATCCACCCCACAATGTTGCATACCAAATATCAAAAGATTCTGCCTGCAGGATCTGGAGAAGAAGATTTTTGAAGAAATTTGCCTGAAATGCACTAAGTTCAAATTCGAGCTTCTATAGTGAGCCCAAATATGAATCTAGGGAGCCGATTTGAACAAAACAGAATCAGATCCACCCCACAATGTTGCATACCAAATATCAAAAGATTCTGTCTGCTGGATCTGGAGAAGAAGATTTTTTAAGAAATTTGCCTGAAATGCACTAAGTTCAAATTTTGGCTCCTATACTGAGCCCAAATATAAACCCAAGGGGCCAATTTGAACAAACTTGAATCAGATCCACCCCACAATGTTGCATACCCAATATCAAAAGATTCTGCCTGCTGGATCTTGAGAAGAAGATTTTCAAAGAAATTTGCCTGAAATGCACTAAGTTCGAATTTGGGCTTCTAAAGTGAGCCCAAATATGAATCCAGGTGGCCGATTTGAACAAACTGGAATCAGATCCACCCCACAATGTTGCATACCAAATATCAAAAGATTCTGCCTGCAGGATCTGGAGAAGAAGATTTTTGAAGAAATTTGCCTGAAATGCACTAAGTTCAAATTCGAGCTTCTATAGTGAGCCCAAATATGAATCTAGGGAGCCGATTTGAACAAAACAGAATCAGATCCACCCCACAATGTTGCATACCAAATATCAAAAGATTCTGTCTGCTGGATCTGGAGAAGAAGATTTTTTAAGAAATTTGCCTGAAATGCACTAAGTTCAAATTTTGGCTCCTATACTGAGCCCAAATATAAACCCAAGGGGCCAATTTGAACAAACTTGAATCAGATCCACCCCACAATGTTGCATACCCAATATCAAAAGATTCTGCCTGCTGGATCTTGAGAAGAAGATTTTCAAAGCAATTTGCCTGAAATGCACTAAGTTCAAATTTGGGCTCCTATACAGAGCCCAAATATAAACCCAAGGGGCCGATTTGAACAAACTTGAATCAGATCCACCCCACAATGTTGCATACCAAATATCAAAAGATTCTGCCTACTGGATCTGGAAAAGAAGATTTTCAAAGAAATTTGTCTGAAATGCAGTAAGTTCAAATTTGGGCTCCTATACTGAGCCCAAATATAAACCCAGGGGGGCCGATTTGAACAAACTTGAATCAGATCCACCCCACAATGTTGCATACCAAATATCAAAAGATTCTGCCTGCTGGATCTGGAGAAGAAGATTTTTTAAGAAATTTGCCTGAAATGCACTAAGTTCGAAATCGGGCTCCTATACTGAGCCCAAATATGAACCCAGGGGGCCGGTTTGAACAAACCTGAATCAGATCCACCCTCCAATGTTGCATACCAAATATCAAAAGATTCTGCCTGCTGGATCTGGAGAAGAAGATTTTTTAATGTTTTTCCCATTGCCTACAGTGTTAAAAAGTGCTGACTCAGCACTTTTTCAATGTCCCAAAACTGTACCCTATGATAAAACCGATAGCAATTTTTTTTTACCAATTCTTTCTGTTGGTCCTAAGGAAGCTTCACACCAAATAAAAATTCTCGGTGCCGTGCAGTTTTGGAGATATGGGCGTTTTAATTTTTTTCTATTTTTAGCTCCTGCGGTTCCCATGGGCTATGGGAAAAAAAAAATCAGCATAAATTAGTTACTTATGACCCAATAAGCCCTCACATAAAATTTGGTTCAAATCAGCCTCTCGGTTTGGAAAATAGAAATTTTGGGCGAGGCCAAAAATTTTGCCCCTCCCATAACGACGCCAAGTATAGCCCCACAAACTTCTCTTGAACAAATCTGAGTCTACACCTCAAAAGGAAGCTGCACACCAAATATCAAGTCTCTGCTACTGCTGGTTCATGAGAAGAAGATTTTTTAAGATTTCAGCACACTTTTTGGGTGTGGCCCTACCCACGGGCGGGGCAACTTGATTTGAACAAAATCAAATTGCGATGTCATAACAAACTATTATCTCAAATATCAATTAAATTGGTTCAGCGGTTTGGGAGGAGAAGACGCAAACACCATGTTCACGGACGACGGACGACGGACGCAGGACGACGGACGACGGACGGTGAGTGATCACTATAGCTCTCCTGACTGAAAGTCAGGTGAGCTAATAACATGGAAACATCACCCTGTTCTGGTTCCTCTGAAATAGAAACTGAGAGAGTAGAGTGACCTTGCGGAGAAAGAGCCGGAATCGCTCTTTCTCCAGAAACAACATATCGTGACACACGTTTCCAATGTTTCTCATCCCAATGTTCACATATAGGACAGGGATTAATGCGAGAAACTGACTACAATTAATACAATGATCATGAAAGTCAGAGGAAGATTTCTTCCTATTACAATTTGAACAATGTCCCTTCATTGTGAAAGAACAACAATAAGTCCTAGTTACTCGCAAAAACCCCTGACACAAAGATACATAATAACATGATCCATTAATAAATGAAAAAACAATTGCAAAACAAAATAATTTTGAAAAAATATTTTTTCAGTGAAGCCCAAGTTGCTGAAAAGTAACGTTGAGCCCCGATGGATCCGATGGCAAAGTGTGGTCAAAAATTTTAAATTTATATTAAATAATTAATGAGACACTTTCGGATAATATAAATGTATCTTATAGTGAGATAAACTACAGCAAAGGCAAACAGCCCCCCTCAAAAAAGGCTGTTGCCAATGAAAACAAACAGTGTAAAAACACCAGAAAACATGACTCCAGGCACTGAAAAAACTGGCCCGGAATCAGTCATCAATTACACTCTATCTGATGCAAAACAGAGACTCCCAGGGGAGAATCTGTAGAACATCAGATGGAAGATGCAGAACACAAATGTTATACACCCATGGGTGAAAACGTAACTATGGGGAAAATAACAGAAAACATTCTGTAACCAAGCAACTCTCCCAGGAAATTTTAGAAATGAAATTTCTCAAAAATATGCCAAGAGCATGGGAGAATTGCAAGGGGGGACTTTAGAAGGCTAGGGGAGAGGAAACACTGAATAAGCAGTGCAACAATTAGCAAGAATGACAACAAGAGGCCCATGCCTCGAAAATAGGCAACTTAACATAATTTCATCAAAAAATTCTAAGTACAGCCCTGATTATTTTTTGTCACTTCTTTTTTCTCTCCTCCTTCTATCCTCCTTAGAATCACATTTTCTCCAAAAATTACGTGTCTGGCATCCTTTAAACTGAGATTTACAAGCACAAAGATCAGTGAGATGTTGACTGATGAAGGGCCAAACAGAGAATGATAATTGGCACCAATTTCGGGACGTCTGCGTCACTGCGCATGCGCAGTAGAGGCGTAGTATGGAGGTCCTTTAGGACATGATTTCTTTTTGTTTTGGATGCAAATTTTGGGGATTGGGGGGGCAAAATTTGTGTTTGGCCCTGGTTTTGTTAGAGTTAGCACCAGCTAAGTCTGGGTCATTGGTACAGTATAAAAATATCTTAGTCCAACTCTGGACAAATTACTTGACACAGCTGGTTTGTTCTGAATGGTTTTCTTTAAAATTTGATGTCAAAAAATGGGGAAGGACTGATTGACAGAAGAATCGACAGAAGACCTGCAAATGGATGAATGGAGGACAGAATCTAGTCCTATATTCCCCTTCCACTATGCAACAAGAGATAAAACTAGTTTCCAGTGAGTTCTCATCTCAACAAAATACAGAACTGAAAAAAAGATACCATCATTTTGGAAATATTGTGGCTTGCCTGAATTTTGAAAAAAGGTTTAAAATTAGTACATCATTCCATCAACTCTTCATAGCAATTAATCACAATGAACAATCAAATGATACTATTTTGTTTGAGACAGTGATACAGTCAAAAAAGAAAGTATAATAAACTTTGAGGAGCATTTATTTTAGTATTATTGACTTTAATCCCACACAAATTATTGTAAGTTCATATTTTGAGTCTAGCTGTATGAATTTGCATAATTTCATGTTCTTACTGTTGCCAGCGTCACATTAGGACGTCGCAATTCAGACATGGGGTGAAATGAAAAGTTCACACATTCAGTCAATAGCATGTATGTCCACTGTTTGCCTCTTGGATGGCAAGACATCGATGGCACATGGACCTGATAAGTCTCTGGATGTCACCCTGTGGTATTACATTCCACTCCTGCCTTAGAATATTACGTAAATCGCCTAACGTCTGAAGATCATGAAGTCATACCCGATGGTCCAACTGATCCCAAATTAATCTAGCGAAAGTGGGGGCCAGGGAAGAAGTTTGATGCACTGTTCAAGAAAGTCACGACAGATTCGCGCCACATGACATCGTGCATTGTCTTGCTGGAATAACTGCAATGTGACATTAGCGCTGAACAACGGGACAACAACAGTGTTAAGATTTTTGTCCCTATATCGCTGTCCATTCAGATTACCATCAATGAAGATCAACTGCATTCGATGGTTCAAGGAAATTCCTGCCCAAACCATTTCTCACAAATGATTCGTGAAAGGGAAACAAAGAGAATCAACTCTGATTCTCATAAAATGATAATCTGATTCTTGTCATAGATTTCGAAAGTGTTCCTAAAGACCTGGAGAATTCCACTTATTTTCTGCTCCCTCAAAATAAGTTAACACTATGACTTAGCAGGGGTGTCTAATGAAGTCTTGAATGCCTATACAGGCAGCCAAGACTTCACTAGAAACCGGTGCCAAGGCTCTATAATGGCTGTCAGCAAGACTACCAAAAGCCTGTATGTTGAAACATGTGAACTTCATGTATTTCATGTATACATTAGAGATGGTGGATATTGGAATTTTGAGTTCGGTATTGGTTTTGGTATTTTTAGAGGGTATACCTCGGTATCGGTTCAGTATCTGACTTGACTGAAATTTGCCAATGGTATCAAAGAGGAATTCACATCAAAAAAAAAAAAAAGGAAAAAAGAATAAGGTTTTGTAGTACCATTCTACCACAACAGTATAAATGCCACAGCCAATGAGCTCAACAATGGCATTCTTTTATGATCACAAATCATATCTACAATAATTTTGTGACTTGTTCTAAAAACACACCTTAATGTTTAAAGCTCTATTCCAGGGTTTTGAGATCTCAGAGCATGTGGCCTGACCATGCCATCTTTAGGAGGTTCTGCCGAGAATAGACAAAACAACTGATAAGTGATTTCTTAACAGGCAGCCAAGACCTGACTAGAAATCACTGCTAAGCAATTGGATATGTACAGGTTGTAGTCTAGTAGGAAGTCAGGACAGTTGCCCAGCCCATTGAGGGTTAACAAAACTGAAAAGAAAAATCAGTCACATCTTTCATGAAAATGAACCTTTCAACTGTTATCAAGCCTCAACAGGGACTTATAAATAGCAAATGTAGGAAAATTTGAAAATTCGGACGGTTTCGGTATTCAACGTTGGGTTCAGTTCTGTTTTTTGGTATACTCCATGATATTGGTTCTGTTTTCCATTATGTTGCCCATCTCTAGTATACATTTAACAGTACTCTAAAATTCTAAATTTTTTAAGAGCTCAAAAGTGATACTTGCAAAAGGAATTTGCAAGAATCAAATTCAATTCTCGTCTCAACAAAAAACAGAACAAATTTTAAGACCTGAATTATAACTGTCACAATGTCAAGTAATGAGATTTACATTTCCATTGATCATATACTGGATGTATAAATACCTTGACTTGAGAATAAATCTGTTCACGTTCACTTGTCTGTCCTCAACATTCAGCAGCATATCACTGTATATCCCATCATCAATAAGTCTACAATGTAAACAAGAAATAGTTCATCTGCTAACCACAAAGTTCTATGAAACTATGACAATAATTTATTTTAAGGCCCCACAAAGTCGACTTCTGTTTCTCAAGCCATTTTTTTAAAAATTGCATGTGGGCAGGCATTTTTTTATTTTTGTAATTATTTCTTTGCCATGAAAAGTTCATATTTTTGGTTTGTTTTATGTTTTAGGCCTCATAATCCACAGAATAGAATGGGTGATGGTGTATTTCAGAACTTGAGTGCAAGAAGGCTTTGCAATGCTAAAGCATTGCAAAGCCTTCTCTCACTCAAGGGATAAATTTATCAATTTTATTAATTTGGGTAAAATATTACACCATTTTATTTTTATTTTTTCAAGTTTGCATTGGTTATAAAAAGAGAGCAAGCGATAGCCAAAATGACCATGTGGGAGGGCCTGAAAAACCGATTTTGAACTTTTTTAGGCCTAAATAAGATGTATTGTACATCTTGTAAAATCCAAGAAATTTGTTTTGTGAATTACTACTTTATAGTTTCCGTGATTACACTCTTTGAGAACCCACCTCTTTTGTTAACATATGTCAATGCATTGAAATGAATTTTAATTTTTTGCATGATCGGCTACTACAGGCTTTATACACTTTGTTAAGATGACATTTCATGATTTCTCCCATTACTTTTCCAGTATTTCAAGCGAATTTTCCAAAACTTTTAACAAAATTTCTACAGCAAATCTGGAACCAAAAGTGGAATTTTACAAGCCAGTGGGTCATGGAAAGTCCTGTTCTATGGACAAGATGCTTGAAAAATTGTTTTTTTTTTTTGTTCTCACTATCACATTACACAGATACGTTCCCCCCAAAAGTGTGCAATCGAAAAAGGGATACAACTCTGTCAAAAAATGCCAGACCCAACCCCGATTTGAACTTGACTTGTATTTTATGTTGATACACCTACATACCAAATTTTATTTGAATCGGTTAACAACAACTAAAGTTATCACCAGGAAACAAAAACCAGAGGCTCAAGTGAGCCTAAAATGCTCACCTGGCTCAAGTTGTCAGAAGATAAGAGTGTATCAGTAAGTGACTGGCATATGGAGCCCAAAAATTAACCCAGGGACTCAATTTGACCAAACTTGAATCTTACACCCCTAAGGATGTCACACACCAAATATGAAAAGATTCTGACCGGTGGATCTGAAGAAGATTTTTCAAGAAATTTTCTGACATTGCACTGAGTTAAACTATGGGCTCCAATAAAGAACCCAAATATTAACACAAGGAGGGCCCAATTTGAACAAACTTAAATCTGACCCCCCTTGAGATGTTGTATACCAAATATGAAAATATTCTAATTAAGGATGTGGAAAAAGAAGATTTTGAAAGAAATTCCCTCATATGGTACCATTTTACAATTCAGGCTCCCATAGGGAGCATAAATATTAACCCAGGGACCTGATTTGAACAAACTTGAATCTAGCCCCCAAAGAGATGTTGTATACCTAATATCAAAAAAGAATTTTTCTCATATTGCACTTAGTTAAAATTTGGGCTCCAAAAAAAGGTTCCAAATATCAACCCAGGGATCCGATTTGAACAAATTTGAATCTGACCGCCCTAGAAATATTGTATACCGAATATCAAAAGAGTCTGACTGGTGGATCTGAAGAAGATTTTTAAAGATTATTCCTCATATTGCACTAAGTTAAAATTTGGACTCCCCTGGGGAATCCAAATATTTACTCCAGGGACTAGATTTGAGCAAATCTGAATCTGACCCCCCTAGATATGTTGTATACCAAATATGAAAGGATTCTGACTAGTGGATCTGAAGAAGAATTTTAAAGAAATTTTCTCATATTGCACTAAGTTAAACTTTGGGCTCCAATAAAGAGCCGAAATATCAGCCCAGGGATCCCATTTGAACCAAATTGAAACTGACCCCCCAGAGATGTTGTATACCAAATGTCAAAAGAATCTGAATGGTGGATCTGAAGAAGAAGATTTTTAAAGATTATTCCCCATATTGCACTAAGTTAATATTTAGGCTCCCATAGGGAGCCCAAATATTAACCCTGGGACTCAATTTGCACAAACTTGAATCTGACACCCTCTAGAGATGTTGTATGCCCAAAATCAAAAGAACGGGACTTTTGGATCTGAAGAAGAAGATTTTTAAAGCTTATTTCCCATATTGTCCATAGTTAATTATTCAGGCTCCTGCATTGAGCCCATATATTAACCAAAGGGCTTAATTTGAACACACTTGTATCTGACCCCTCTATGGATGATGTATACCAATTATCAAAAGATTCTGATCAGTGGTTCTGAAGAAAATGTTTTTTGAATTTTAGCAAATATGCTGACTCAACATTTTTCGATGCCCCCCGTACAGAACACCCTGACACCCTGACACAACCGATGGAAATTCTTTTTACACTTACATGCTGCATACCAAATAACAATTCTCTGTTCCGTGTAGTTTCGGAAATATGGGCGTTTTAATTTTTTTTTTATTTTTAGCACCTGGGGTTCCCATTACATTACAATATTTCAACTAAAACGTAAAACAGGTAGTTGGATATACATGGTGCTTAGCAAACTTTGAGTAGTAAAAGTTTGAATTTGGCTTAATGGTTGTGAAGAAGAAGACAAGTTCCCAAAAGTTAATGGACAACAGACTACGGGCCCTGGACACAAAGTGATGGCTATAGCACACACTGACTTGCAGTCAGGTGAGCGAAATAATGAAAGTGTCAGTGACACTGTAGCTTAACTTGTGTGTTGTGTTTGATGAAAAGGATAATGTTCAATGTTTATGAAAGGATAATGAAATAAGACAAGAATTGTGATAATTGGGAATATGTTCATTTCTGTTCCCTGTATGCTATGTTTTTGATAAAAAATATGAGGTGTACACTGTACTAAAGAGCTGAGGGGTGGGTTAATATGACCTCACAGTTAATGTATGTGTCCCTCACAGTTAACGTATATCAATGAAAGTTAGCAAGTTACAGTGAAATTATTCCAAAATGAGTCATCCTATCAAGTTACATTGAAATCCCTTCATCAATAGACTGTGCTAAAGGTTTTCGGGCTTCGGGCCCCTGGAGCCGTCAGCTTCCCAACTGCATCCAAAGGGGACGTTCTCATCTAGACATTATATGAAGTAAACCTACCAAGTTACAATGAAATCCCTTCATAAATATGACCTGTAGACTGTGCTAAAGGTTTTTGGGCTTTGGGCTTGGGCAGCCATCATGGCTGAATGATTGCAACCAAAAGGGGACATTCTCATCTGGGCATCATCTGGAGTGATCCTACAAAGTTACAATGAAATGCCTTCATAAATATGACCTGTAGACTGTGCTCAAGGTTTTCGGGCTTCGGGCCCCTGAAGCCGTCACAGTTGACCAATCATGACCAAAGGAGGATGTCATCATCTAGGCATTATATGGAGACAAACTAACAGGTTACAATGAAATTTTTCCATAAATATGACCTATAGACTATGCTAAAGGTTTTGGGGTTTTGGGCTTGGGCAGCCATCAAGGCTGAATGATCGTGACCAAAAGGGGACGTGCTCATCTAGACATTATTTGGAATCATCCTACCAAGGTACAATGAAATCCCTTCATAAATATCACCTGTAGACTGTGCTAAAGATTTTTGGGCTTCAGGCCCCTGTAGCCATCACAGTTGCCTAATGGTGTCCAAAAGGGGCTGTTCTCATCTAGACATTATATGAAGTCAACCTACCAAGTTACAATGAAATCCCTTCATAAATATGAACTGAAGACTGTGCTAAAGGTTTTCGGGCTTGGGGCACGGGCAGCCATCATGGTTGAATGATCGCAACCAGAAGGGGACATTCTCATCTGGGCATCATCTGGAGTGATCCTACGAAGTTACAATGAAATCCCTTCATAAATATGACCTGTAGACTATGCTCAAGATTTTCGGGCTTCAGGCACCTGTAGCCATCCCAGTTGACCAATCATGACCAAAAGGGGATGTCATCATCTAGGCATTATATCGAGTCAAACTAACAAGTTACAATGAAATCCTTCCATAAATACGACCTATAGACTATGCTAAAGGTTTTTGGGCTCGGGCAGCCATCAAGGCTGAATGATCGTGACCAAACGGGGACGTTCTCATCTCGACATTATTTGGAGTCATCCTACCAAGCTACAATGATAGCCCAAGAACATTAGGTTTCACTAGGGAAAAAAAATCGGAGAAAGCTGATTTTTTCAGGGAATGTCGAGTACATGTCACTGAACGATTAGACAAAAGTCCCCTAAAATCCCAGTTGAGCTTTTTTTTCTACAGCCTTTTTTCAAAAACGCGTTTGAAAAAAATTTTAAAAAATCGCACGAACTTTGTAACCTCAAATTGATCCAACTGTATTTTTTGTTTACGCGTATTTCGAGCTACATAATGTCTAATATACATTTACCTAGAGGAAAAGGTGCATTCTGTGACAATTTCTGTGAAAAATTATTGAAAATTCACAAAAAAGTATCGGATTTACGCAAAAAATGACGATTTTCCTAACGGATTTGCCCAAAGGGTCGTAGTACAGAACGGGATGTTAGTTGGACAGTCGATAAAAAATCCACCACCATTTGAAGACTTTTATCATTGCTTACAAAATAGACATTATGGAAGACCCCCTCTGCTTCTGGCCGAGTTCCACTTTTGGCATAAAATTCGTCAGCATGAGAACTCAACTATTTTTCGGGCTTGGGACCGAACAGACACGTCTGTGTCTGGCAGCATTAGATCAATAAATAATATTTACAGAATGTACAAAAATCAATAAATAATATTTACAGAATGTACAAATCAATCAACATGGATTAAGTTACATTGACTATTATCAACGCTATATACAGAAATGACATGACCTATATATATATTATTCATCGAACTCAGAAATTTCCGACAGGACAGTGTTTCTGTGGTTGTTACAAGAATCCGAACTGCAATTATACAAACCTGAGCAAGAGAGTCCTGCCTTCTTACACCCACACCTTTTTGTACAAGCACTCTTGCAACCACAACTGATCAGATTCAGTAGGTTATCGGGGGCACATGGCTTTGTGGCTGCAGTCGGTACAAGAAGTCCATTGTCTAGCGACCACCCCCAATCCGTCGGAGGAAGCGAAGTGCCCAGCCATTGTTGGACCTGGGGATAACATCTGTAGACATGTTGTTGTGCAGCATCGCTGCTTGGTGGGAGTGAGGCTAGGTCGATGGGTTTATTCAGTTTAGATTTTGCTACATAACGCTTGTAAGTGACATATCTATATTGGTCGAGAGAGGAAACAGTTTTACTCCCGTATAAGATCAGGAGAAGTTGTTCCCCGGCAGCAGCTACTGCACTTGGTGTACTGTCATCCACCAAAATTGTGTTGACATACTGTTGTGAGTCGCTAGTAACATCGGAGACAATTGTACTGAATACTTTCTTCTTACCAACTCGAAAGAGTGCAGAAGTAGTGTCACAACCACTTATAGAATGTGCTACAATGAGGTTGCTTCTATGGTCACCCATTTTGGTTGCTATTTCACTAACTGAAACTAGTAAGTTTGGGGTAATGGAATACATCATGTGAATATTACATCCCGGTTGAACTCGAGAGGTAAGAATGACTAACAAGTCTGTGTCTGTTCCCACAATGACAACATTGTTGTCATCTTGAGCGATGTCAAGTGCAGTTTCGGCTATCAGTACATCAGCATCAGCCTCGGCCTGCTTGGACTGAATATTGATAGTAGATAGATCCTGCATTAGAAGATCGATCAGTTGGGTTTTGTTCTTGGCATTTGCAAGGAAATCGGATTGGGGTGTGGTGGCTGGTAACTCGGGTGAGATATTGATATCAATGGAATACCTGTCTTTAGATCTACGGGCTTGTTCCATGCCCTTTGTCGACATTGTACAAGCATAACCATCAAAAACAACCACGACGTTCGCCCCAAAATGTCTCACTAGATAATTGGAATATGACGTATATATGTCCTTATATGACGACTGTTTAGGCCATACAACTGCCCTCAATAAAAATCCACCATCTACAACAAACAGAGAATGTTCTGGGATTTTAGTTTGCTCGGAACCGTATGTTTTGAGGATCTTACCGAGCGTGCTTTTCTGTGTCTTCCTCATTCCAGCAGAATCAAACAATGCTGGTGGTTTCGGGGCGAGTTCATATTTGAGATACTCTTCCATCTCTGCTTGTGACTGAATAACACATGTAATGCGGTTGAACAGAATTGTGGGGTCAATCACTACCTTACTTCCACGGACTTTGATGCTATTTGCCATCGATGCGAAAGACTTCACAGTGTCAACACGTCGTAGTTTGATGCTGTTGAACGTTTTGCTTACAACATTCGAAACGCAACATTCACCAATTTTGCGAACTTGGTCACAGTTCACAGTTTCGTAGGGCACAAGCCCGGTCGCTATAGAGACTAATTGTAGTGGATCTCTATTCTGAAAGGGGGAATGCACTCTCAGCCAGTTCAATAATTTGGTGATATCATTGGCATCAGTCAATTGTGAACTTTGACAGAGATCCCGATGTTGTTCGCCATGACCAGTGTGAACATGAACAAAATTTTCGAGAGCATTACATATCGGAAGGCAAAGAGGTAGTCCATGTACCCATTTCGCAACAGTGCTATCGGTTATTCCCCTGCCATGTGTGAGACCACCAGGGAGCTTGAACATTCTCATTAAACACTGCTCTATGGTCTGATCAGAATATATCCCGTCCCAGAATTTATCTGAGCGCCTTATGGTAAAGTAACCTTTCTCAGTGAACAACTTCAAATCATCCTGTTGCATTATTTCTGTTAGCTCATTCATCTGCTGCAAATAGAGATGAGAACTTTTTGCGTATGCAAAATGACCACCTGCGTGAAATACTGGAATCATATTGCGAACACAATATGTGTGGAGTTCCCAGTCGCCTGTGCGCTCTGCTCTCAAGAACAACTGGAGAAGACCTATTTGCTCGTAGTATTGTACCCAAAGCTTTCCTGTGCGTCCTACGGACGCATTCTGGAGCAGTTCGTGTAATTTTGACAGTAGATGGTTGACACTTTCTTGATTGACAGTGTCAGCTGTTGTACAGTCACCTCTGGCAAGTCCACAGAATATTTCATTGACTTCTGTGCAGTCTATGTTATCTAGTGTTCGGCTTTCTTCAAACACAAGTTTTGTAATGGCAATTTGTGTTAGCAAATGGGCACGAACTGCTCTTGAATATGCATGACCACTGATCAAATGATGGATTGACCCACCAGCATAAACAGTCCCCCAAAGTTCATCCAAGCCGCTACCAGCCATGATCGAACCAATTGCCCCTAAATATGACATAATCATATGGAAGCCGCCGAGTCTAACGAAAACTTTTGTCAACTTATCTGACGAAGACACAATCTCCACTGATTTGATATAAAGTGGTTGGTCAAACGTCACTGGACAAACGTTCAGTCCCTGTTTCTCACATTCAGTTTGTGCAAACATGAGAGCAGTGTAAATTGTGCTCGGGTTGGATGGATCAAAATTAATAAAGGGAAGTATCTCGACATCACTTGTTTCATAATCATCTGATGATGTGACAATGTGCATATATCCAGCCCAAGATGGGCAAGGTACTCTCAGTACATGCGTCAAAGACCAAAGACTGTCAACTGTTTTTGCAAGTTTCAAATTTTTCGGATCAGATTCACCCAAAGTTGATAAATCCTTCATCACAATTTCGTCAAGACCCGATTTGCTTGGTTTACTGTAACCTTTCAAAGGGATGTACCCGAATTCACCAGAGCCAATATTCGAATGATCACCAGTTAGTCGTTTTATCGGAGACTCTTCTGTGTGATCTCTGCTTGCAGTTATACAGGTGATGCCTCCCATACTATGGAAAGTATTCTTGCCATCTAGCGTGCGCACATTACAATCGGCGTTATCGAAAACGAATTGTGTGAAGTTCGCAAGTCTAGGCGATGGACCTTTGCTTATCATGACAGAATGAACGTATTGTTGAACTTCCCGGTAGCTAGAAGAGAACATTAGTCCATTCAGAATGTCGATCAATTCCCGAGATGCGAATTTCCTATGTATGTAAACTGCTACCGACAATAATACTGGTGACAAGAATGAACGGGGCTGACAAGAACTTATTAGATACTGACCTATGGCTGTCACGCGTCTCTGGTTGGCTTGGATGTTTTGCCCACGCTGCGACGGAGCAACAATCCCTTGTAACAAGGTTTGGAGTGTATCGGGTAGTAGATCACTAGATACAGATAACGAATCGGGTTTGGGATAAACGTCACACTCGTAAATGGCTGACCGAATATCATCGCGGACTATAGCCGATGCTTTCTTGACGATGCGCATACGTTCATCAGTTTCATTGGTACATTTGTCTGAGTACCACGAATCATCTAGTATTTTGTCTGATGAATCTCTGAATGTGACAACATTTTTTAGGGACCTCAGTGTTGTAATAGAGATTCTACTACCGAAATGCTCAAGCAGTTTGGTTTTAAGATGTTTAATTGTGTAACCGACTTCGTCACCAAGATACGATTCAAACGTCTGCCAATTCGCTCAAGGAAAACTGACACTCATCGCTGTTCTCCATAAAGGTACACAATTCATGGAATGCAAGTGCTTTCTTGTCTGCAACAGGCCTACCCCGTGAAAGAGTTCGCTCAGGCTTATCTCTGACAAATCCTGTCCAGCAATCATGGTGATACCGACCTTCCTCGGCCACTAGATCGATAGCACGACCGATCCGAGTAAGTACAGACTCACCCCATTCATCACTACGTTTCAAACAACGGGTTCTGATACTATCAACAAAAGTCAATGTTTCAACGGTGTGGACTTCTCTTCTACGTTGAACGGGTATATGAGTTTGTTTGTCGGCAGATTCTCAACAGAACAGACAATGGAGTTTAAAATTGAAAGCATCTTGATCAGAGTGCAATTTTTTTGTCATAGATGGACCAGCTTCGTCAGATTCAGCTGCATCTAGAGACATTCTCTTACTTTTTCTTACAGAACTTTCCTGTGTATAATTCTTGTAGCAGAATTTGTGAATTTTCTCACCAACTGTGGGTTTTTTCGAACCGGCAAAAAGATTATCGCCAAGCTCGACGCTTACAGCAACCAACTTTTCTATACCCCGCTCACCAAGTGTAGTTATTCCGGACGAGCCGGTCAACTCATCGTTACATTTGATACATTTATCCATTGCCAAAGTCACAACAGAAAAAAGATGATAGACACAATAAACTCAAGTACAATACCACAGAACAGATATCAATGTGCGGACCTGCTTCGTTGTCACCGTAAGGTATCAACAGG
Organism: Pictodentalium vernedei; assembly: GCA_031216915.1. Taxonomy (NCBI): domain Eukaryota; kingdom Metazoa; phylum Mollusca; class Scaphopoda; order Dentaliida; family Dentaliidae; genus Pictodentalium; species Pictodentalium vernedei. Next base: position 248,123,121 of record CM062291.1, read on the forward strand.
TAACGCTAAGTGATATGCCAACAACATAACTGATCAGTTCTACAAATAACACAAGACTCTAATAATCAACAACAGGCAAAATTACATATATATCTATCAAGGGATCATTGGTTTCAATATCTAGGCATCAAATGCGGAGTGTCCAATACTGAACAGAGCAAATTGTGCAATCGACAGACCTGGAAAGCGGAATTAAACAGCGTTTCCTGATGAAAGTCGTTCAAGGCTATTTTGCATCAAATTAAAGAGTGTTGTCTGTACATAAAGACCTGGAATGCGGAATTAAACAGCGTTTCCTGATGAAAGTCGTTCAAGGCTATTTTGCATCAAATTAAAGAGCGTTGTCTGTACAATACAAATTTGCTTATGAGTACACATCAAGGGCGTGCACACATTACATGTCAATGCATCTTGAGTGTAGGCGAACACCACATTATGTGATTTAATCGAACATGGAAATTGAAACAATGATGCTATAATACGGTATTTGAATGAGAAAAGTCGATGCCGTTTGAATTTGAGTTTAGGGGGTATGGTTAATATTTCACACGTTTCACCAGTTCATTATGGAATAAATGACTATTGTTATATATCATTATAAAGCCACTGCTTTTCTGCAATTTTTGATATATAATTTAACTCCCAAAGTAGTCGTAGATTTGATTTAATGGACGTTGTGTACCGTTGTGTGTATGAAAACAATAAATTTTTTTTCGTAATTTTGTACATTTTCATGAATATTTCACCATTGAGTGTGAGGATTGGTACAAAGTTGGCATTTTCTGTTGGGGATATGTATTCTCAATATAATTCAGCACAATATTTATGATTCTCACCCTACTAAGGCGAATAAGAATGAGAAATATGGAGCTGGGTCGAATTTTTTTTTAAATTTTTTTTTTCATAAAAAAAACGCTATAACTAAAAAAGCTCAACTCGGATTTGCGGGGACTTTTCACACTTTATCCGCAATATGTGTCCCGGAAACATATAAAAAAATCAGCTTTCTCCGATTTTTTTCCTTACTTTCTCATTTTTATGTCTAATGTGCCTGGACTATGAAATCCCTTCATAATTATGACCTGTACACTGTTCTAAAGGTTTTTGGGCTTCAGACCCCTGTAGCTGTCACAGTTGCCCAATCGTGTCCAAAAGGGGACGTTCTCATATAGACATTATATAAAGTCAAACCTACCAAGTTACAATGAAATCCCTTCATAAATATGATCTGTAGACTGTGCTAAAGGTATTCTGGCTTCGGGCTCGGGCAGCCATAATGGCTGAATGATCGCAACCAAAAGGGGACATTCTCATCTGGGCATCATCTGGAGTGATCCTACGAAGTTACAATGGAATCCCTTCATAAATACGACCTGTAGACTGTGCTCAAGATTTTCGGGCTTCAGGCACCTGTAGCCATCACAGATGACCAATCATGACCAAAAGGGGATGTCATCATCTAGGCATTATATCGAGTCAACCTAACAAGTTACAATGAAATCCTTCCATAAATACGACCTGTAGAATATGCTAAAGGTCTTTGGGCTCGGGCAGCCATAAAGGCTGAATGATCGCGACCAAAAGGGGATGTTCTCGTCTAGACATTATTTGGAGTCATCCTACTAAGCTACAATGAAATCCCTTCATAATTATGACCTGTAGACTGCTCTAAAGGTTTTCAGGCTTCAGGTCCCTGTAGCCATCACAGTTGCCCATTCGTGTCCAAAAGGGGACGTTCTCATCTAGACATTATATGAAGTTAACCTACCAAGTTACAATGAAATCCCTTCATAAATATGACCTGTAGGCTGTGCTAAAGGTTTTCAGGCTTCAGACTCGGGCAGCCATCATGGTTGAATGATCGCAACCAAAGGGGACAATCTCATCTGGGTATCATCTGCAGTGATCCTACGAAGTCACATTGAAATCTCTTTATAAATATGACCTGTACACTGTGCTCAAGGTTTTCGGGCTTTGGGCACCTGTAGCCATCACAGTTAACCAATCATGACCAAAAGGGGATGTCATCGTCTAGGCATTATATGGAGTCAACACAACAGGTTACAATGAAATCCTTCCATAAATATGACTTTTTGCCTATGCTAAAGGTTTTTGGGCTCGGGCACCCATCAAGGCTGAATGATCGCGATCAAAAGGGGCGTTCTCATCTAGACATTATTTGGAGTCATCCTACCAAGTTACAATGAAATCCCTTCATAAATATGACCTGTAGACTATGCTAAAGGTTTTCGGGCTTCGGGCCCCTGTAGCCGTCACAGCTGCCCAATCAGGATCAAAAGGTGACTTTCTCATCCAGAGATTGTATAAGGCAGCCCACCAAGTTACAATGAAATTCTTCAATAAATATGACCTGTAGACTGTGCTAAAAGTTTTTGGGTTTCGGGCTTGGGCAGCCATCACGGTTGATAGATCATGCCCAAAAGGGGACGTTCTCACCTAAGCATTATACAGAGGCATCCTACCAAGTCACAATGAAATCCCTTCATAAATACGACCTGTAGACTGTGCTAATGGTTTTCGGGTTTTGGGCTCAGGCAGCCAGTTGCCCGATCGCGACCAAAAGGGGATGTTCTCATCTAGACATGACCCCAAACCTGCATATGAAATTTCGTGATGATCAGACAAGAACTGCAGGGTGTAGTCCGTGCTAAAGGAAAATGTGAACAGACTCACAGACTCACAGACTAACAGACTTCCGCACGCGTGATGGCAATAGCTTATCTTGACTATGTCAAGTTAAGCTAATGAAAGTGTCAATGACACTGTAGCTCAACTTGTTTAAGACATGTACATGTAAAGTGTGTGACACAGCAAAGACAAACATCTAGGTAATGACCTGATAACAAAGGTACATGTAAAGTATTGTAACAGTCTGTACATAAATGCTGACCGTAGCCTGTAACAAATATATAGGTAAAGTATTGTAAAAGTGGGGTGACAGTTAGATGCTAAACTAGAAAAGAGTCCCAGAGTGGGTCTGACTGAACCGAAAAATATTTGTTCTCATAGCACAGTGATAACAAAGGCACCCCAAAACACTCGTTCGTGTCATAAGGTGATAACAAAGGTACCCCAAGAAGTTTCATGAAGATCAGTTCATAAATACAGACTCTAGCCCGAGCCGTATTGACATGTGCACTTACTGTGTATAAGTAGCACTGAATAAATCAAAGTTCATTTAATTTGCATAATTTCTGCACAAGAAAAAAACCCATATTATATGTGATGTATTCCATGTTACTAAACATTCCTATGAAAATTTATTCAAATCAGAACTTTCATACAGAAGTTCTGTACAAAAAACTGATTGCACTAATTTTGGAACAAAAAGGCTGCTGGCGACCATCTTGAATTTTGGACTGCACCCAAAAACACTCGCTCTCGTCCCACAGTGATAACAAAGGAACCCAAGAGGTTTCGTAAAGATCAGTTCATAAATACAGCCTCTAGCCTGAGCCATATAGAAGTTGTGTACAAAAAATATTTGGACCTAATTTCGGTACAAAATGGCCACTGGCAGCCTTCTTAAATTTTGGACCGCACCCAGAAACACTCGTTCTCACCCCATGGTGTTAACAAATGTACCCAAGAAGTTTTGTGAAGATCAGTTCATAAATACAGCCTCTAGCCCAAGTCATATTGACACATGCACTTACTGTGTATAAGTAGCAATGAATAAATCAAAGTTCATCTAATTTACATAATTTCTGCTCGAGAAAAAAACTCGTATTATATGTGATGTATTCCATGTCACTAAACATTCATACAGAAATTTATTCAAATCAGAACTTTCATACAGAAGTTCTGTACAAAAAACTGATTGCACTAATTTTGGTACAAAATGGCCACCGGCAGCCATCTTGAATTTCGGACCGCACCCAAAAACACTCGTTCTCGTCCAACGGTGATAACAAAGGTACCCAAGACGTTTCGTAAATATCGGTTCATAAATACGGCCTCTAGCTCGAGCCGTATTGACATTTGCAGTTACACTGCTGAAAGTAACATTAAATAGATCAAAGTTAGTCTAATTGGCATAATTTATGCACGAGAAAAAATCATGGTACTAAACATTCATACAAAAAATTATTCAAATCAGAGCTTTCGTATGGAAGTTCTGTACAAAAAACAGATTTCTGCATCGTCGGTACAAAATGGCGGCTGGCAGCCATCTTGAATTTCGGACCGCACCCAAAAACACTTGTTCTCGTCCCACAGTCATAGCAAAGGTACCCAAGAAGTTTCGTAAAGATCGGTTTATAAATACGGCCTCTAGCCCGAGCCGTATCCAATTATTGATGTACAGACAGACGGACAGATGGACGACGTGCCATGAGAAAAGCTCAAATTTGGCTTCCCCAAAGTTGAGCTAAAAATGAATTTTCGAAGAAAAATAGGCAAAACTCTGGCAAAAGATGTCGGACCACACCCAGATTCAAAGGATCTCTATTTTATATTGATACCCCTACATACCACATTTAACTGAATCGGTCAACATCAACTAAAGTTATCATTGGGAAACAAAAAAAAATCAATTTTCGAAGTTGAAGAAGGGGCATTACTCTGGCAAAAATTGTCAGACCACAACCCGATTTGAACTTGACCTGAATTTTATGTTGATACACCTATATACCAAATTTCATTTGATTTGGTCAACTATAACTGAAGTTATCATAGGGAAACCCCAAAAATGAATTTTTAAAGTCAAAAAAGGGGCTTAACTCTCTTAATTGAATCGATAAACTACAACTAAAATTATCATCGGGAAAAAAAAGTAATTCATTTTTGAAGCTGAAAAGGGGCATTACTCTGGCAAAAACTGTCAGACCGCACTCCGATTTGAACTTGACCTGTATTTTATATTGATATACCTACATACCAAATTTCATTTGAGTTGGCCAACTATAACTAAAGTTATCATCATGAAACAAAAGTGGGACGGATGCACACACAGATGCACACTGGCTACTTTAATAGTCCCCTGCAAAAAATATTTCGGGGCACAATCAAACTTGAGATGTTTTGTGGCCACGTTAATGGCAATTTTGATATCAGTGATACATGTACATTTTTGTGGAAAATTTCCACACGAAAGCAGAAATACTCTCATTTTTCTAGGACTTCCTTGTCTGGAAAAACATTTTTCAATTTCCTTAACTTCATGTTTCAAGTACTCATAGAAACCTAGCTGCTAGCCTTGCAAATTACTGAACAAAGAACAACAGCAAGCACTGCCACAGATCAGTTCCATAGTCTAGTCCCGCCTCAGACCTGATGACAACAGGCAGATTCATTTGAAGATGTCACTGATGAAAAGATTGCGAATTTTTTTAACTTCATTGAGATTTGGTAAAATAAACAAGAGGCCCCAATGGGCCAAGACAATCCACCTTCACAAAGAGATTCAAAGCAGGGATGATTTAAACAAACTTGTAAACATATATGCCAAGCTTAAAAGCATTTCAAGCATTTTTTAGTGACAACTCATTGCTAAAAGTAGAATCTGCAGACCATGTGCGCTAGTAATAATGGGGTCAGTCTGAATGGCGACCACAGACAAGCACAGATGACCACAGAAAAAGTAAAGGTGGGAATGGAAAAATAAGGTCAATACAGCCACTAATATGTTGGAACTTTCTCAACAGAATCATACACGTATGGATGTCACTTTTCTGAACTGGCATACAGTACAAGTCAGAATAAAGTTGGACCTTGACCTTCCTGTCACTCAAACATCACATTGCTGGCCTTTGTCACTCAGGAGAATTAAATTTTCACACTCCTGTTACCTTGACCTTTCTGTCACTCGAGCATGGTGTTGTTGACCTTTGTCCCCCAGGCTTGGTGTTGCCTGTATATGTTATGTTGCTACACTGCCAATGAAAAAATTTATTTGAAGTTGCAGTCTTTTTCAGTAGTTCTGGATGAGAAACCCAATTCTGTGAGAGAATTAAGTTTTCAGGCATGGTGATGTCTGTATATGTTATGTTGTTACACCTTCATACCAAACAATTATTTAAAGTTACAGTGTCTTTCAGGAGTTCTGAAAGAAAAACCCAATTTCGAGAGCAAATGAAGTTTTCACACTTCTGTGACCTTGACCTTCTCACCCAAGCATAGTGTTGCCCATATATGTTATTTTGCCTGTGTATGTTATGTTGAGACACCTTCACACCAAAAAATTTATTTAAAGTTGCAGTGTCAGTAGTTCAGGATGAACAAGAGACTGTCACTCGGAAGTGACTATGCAATAACCTTCATCTGTGACCTTGACGTCCATGGAAAAAAACAAAAATTTGTGTGCGACACATCATCTCCCCATAAGCAACATGTATGCCAAGTTTCAACAAAATCCACCTGATTCTGCGATAGAATTAGATTTTCACATTCCTGGGACCATGACCCACATCACATGAGGATGATGTTGCTGTGCAACAGACCTTCCATTGGTCTTTGCCCTTGTGTGACGTTTCATGGAAATCAACCCAAGCATGATAGAATTATGGCTCCGAGCAGACAAATACAGTATGCGAGAGAATTAAGTTTTCACATTTCTATGACTTTGACGTTTGTCACTCGAGCATGGTGTTGCTGTGACATTTCATGGAAATCCATCCAATCATAAAAGAATTATGGCTCCACGTGGACAAATACAGTCTGTGAAAGAATTCAGTTTTCACATTTCTGTGACCTTGGCCTTTGTTACTGGAGCATGGCATTGCTGTGCAAAAGACCTTCCAATGGTCTTTACTTTTGTGTGAAGTTTGTGGAAATCCACCCAAGCATTATAGAATTCTGGCTCCAGACAGACAAATACAGTCTGTGAGAGAATTAAGTTTTTCCATTCCTGTGACATTGACCATGCCAAGAATCTGCATTTCCAGGGTTCAAAAAAGAGCTGCAGGTGACATCTGATAATTATATTGTTGATAATAGTTACAACCAATGAGAGCATTTCTTTGAAAAGGTTTCAGAGAAACATTACAACAGATCATCTTCAAGTATATTGTTATGTTATGCTTTGTTAGTTATGTTGTCATGTTATATTATGTTATTGTTATATTATTGTTATGTCATGCCACATCATGTCATGTCATGTAATGTTATGTTATTATGTTATGTTATGTTACGTTATGTTATGTTATGATGTTATGTTATGTTATGTTATATTATTATTGAATGATGTTATATTATTATCGAATGTTTTTCAAAGAAATGATCTCATTGATGGAACTATTAACAACAATTTTCTATCAACAATAAATTTTTTAGTTTGATTAATTATAGTCAAATTTGTTAGTATTTTTTATCCTTCTCAGAGATCTTTTCTGACCGAAAAGGTCATCAAATTCACTCTCAATCACCAATATATGGAAAAAAAAAACTGGGGTATCCCCACTCCACACCCCCTGCCCCCACCCCCCACTGAGATGGTTCAACAATCCTCTTGTGCTCTCCTCCACCCCTTTAGCAGTGGGCAAAAGCAAAAGTCTCTTGGTGATAAGATCCCAAACCAGGGCATACCAAAATACTGGTTATCAAAAATTTTAACCCTTTACCTGACACAAAGGCAGGCAACACTTGCAAATAAAATTCTTGAATAACTAATTTTTTTTCATTTTTGAGTCAAAAACATAGCTTGTTACCCCTCACTGGAACGAGCCCAACAAGGTCGTTCAATGAGGGGTCATAAGCTATGTTTTTGAGACAAAAAATGAAAAAAATAATGAAAATTAAATGGTGACTTTTGTGAATAGCTCTGGCCAGTTTTGGCTGTTACATTAGGAAAAGGGTTCAAAACTTTCCAGGCCCGAGTATGGTGAACCTTTTGGAGTCAAAATCAATTCATGAAGATTCCCTGTAATTTTAATCAAGAAGATGAAGAACTTGAACAGTAATTTTGGCACTTGTCAAATGCAGTTGAGAACCTCTCCTAAGTAAACTGTACCTTACATTTCCACAAAGTCACGTCTAAACAATGAAAACTCATTTGTGACTCTCTCTCCATGTTATAGTGCACTGGGAGAGTACTTTGCCACATGGATTATCTCCCTTCGACTGATAAAATATTGGTTGCATTGATGTATCCTGCATTAAAACGATAAGAAACTTCTTGAAAAGGCACATTCCCAGATACAGGTGTGAGATGGAAATGTCATGACGGATATACAAGTACAGCAGAGAGTGTGTTGTTAACCCTTTACCTAATGCCTCATGATATCAAAATTTATCATTTTAATCATTGTTTTTTATTTTAAAATTTTTGACAAAATTTCAACAAAGCCATATCATGTGTTCGAAAGTTAAAAAATTTATAGCAATTTATATATTTTTTATACTTACCAATGACCCAGACATAGCTGGTGCTAACTCTTAAAATTCTAGGGCCAAACACAAATTTTGCCCCCCAATCCCCAAAATTTGCATCTAAAACCAAAAGAAATCATGTCCTGAAGGTCCTCCATACTTTGCCCTCACTGCGCATGCGCAGTGTCAAGGACGTCCCGAAATTGGCGCCAATTATCATTCTTACAAGCAGTGCCTGGTCAGCGCTATGTACTCAGCGGGGAGGTATGAGTTCCCAACTCCTGGGAGGGCCATCCCCGTCTGGGTCATTGGTAAGTATAAAAAATATATAAATTACTATAAATTTTTTAACATTTTTATACTGTACCAATGACCCAGACATAGCTGAAAATTAAAAAGGCTGGAGGGCCTAGGACATAGAGGAAAATCCAATAAGCTCAACTATATAAATAGAGTCAACCCCTCGAGGAGAAAAGGAGTATTAGGCTTTACATGTATCTTTCTTATTTTATGATAAATTAGAAAGACACAACACCCTCAATAACTGAGCATAATAACATTCATGTTCTCTATTAACATCCAGTATAACCCCTTATACTAATTATTTTTAAAAGTAAGCCAATAAATAAAGTTAGTCCAGAGAATTGAGACTCTTTATATTCTCTTAAAAGTGTCCGAGGATTATATATTAACACCGGTTTGACACGTGACATATACAAATGCTTCACACCGAGCTACACTTTAAAAATATGACATGAATGAATTTTTAACATTAATATTACACTTTAAAACCATCCCGGTAACGACTCAGAATTACTGACTCCGGAGGAGGAATCCCCTTGCTTTTCACTATAAAGCAGGTGACCTAAGGGAACACCCCCCCCCCCCCCCCCCCTTCCCCTTGCCCTGGGTCAAATAGCCCAGAGCGAAGAAGGCAGCAGGACGGAGTCACTGCCAGAACAGAAAGCCTGCATAACTATAGTTGCAACTGTTTAGTGGACAACATTCTGAGCAACAGATAACGGACCTAAACAATGCAGGTCTCCAGAAATGGACTCAATATTTCTGAGATAAAAATTTGCGAATGTGAATGGCTGAGACCAATATGCAGCCTTCATTAAATCTGTAATAGCAACACTATTTGCGTAAGCCCAAGATGTAGAAAGAGCGCTTACTTCATGAGCCAAAATCTTAAGCACAGACTGCTGAGTTGAAGATAGATTATCATAAGCAGTACGGATAGTTAATTGAATCCATCTAGCAATAGAATGGACCGAAATGTCCTTTCTATTAGGCATCAGAGACAGAAAGAAGCGTTTTCGTCCCTTTCTGATAAACTGAGATCTTTGTTTATAAATACGTAAAGCTCTAACAGGACAGAGTAAAGGCCTACGCCCGTCTGAAGACGGAAGGGCCTTAATAACAATAGGTTCCGGGTATTTATTAGGAGCCTGATTCGTAGCTAAAAATCCAACATTAGTAGTAAAGGTAATAGTGTTCCCGACACTACGATAGTGAGAATCGTCCACCGATAGTGCATGAAGCTCACTGACTCTTCTAGCAGAAGAGAAAGCTAAGAGAAATGCTGTCTTACAAGACAAGAATTTGAAATCTACTGTCCCAAGAGGCTCAAATGGCTTTTCTTTCAGTTTAAATAGAACCCAAGCTAAATTCCATTTAGGAATTAATCTAAGAGTTCTGGGTCTATTTATCGAGAAGTTTCTAACTAATTTAGATAAAGAGACATTAGATCCAATTTGTAAACTATCATGGTGTGCATAGGTATCAGATAACATAGACCTATAACCTTTAATAGTAACAGGCTGCAGTTTGATCTCGTCAAACAAGTATACTAGAAAGTTTGCAATGTCTGGTATGGAGGGATCAAAAATATCAACAGAATGATCCCGTGCAAGAAGGACCGCACAACGGAAATACGTGAAGGATGAGACCTTGCGGGTTGTGATGAAGTTGACGCGACTTCCCCTGCGAAAGAAGATCCTCTCGTGGAGGAAGTTTTCACGGTAAGTCCCACAGCAGACACCTGAGTAGATTTATCCACGGTCTCTGTGGAGACAGAGATGCTACCAACAGAATTTTGCATTGAGATAGTTTTATCTTTAGCAATATTTGCTGAATTAACGGCGCTGGAGGATACGCATATCCTATCATTCCGTCCCACGAGATCGATAGAGCGTCTACTGCATATGCTCGGGGATCCGGACATGGTGACACATACGTCTGCAACTGATTGTTGAGTTGTGTCGCAAATAAGTCTATCATTGGCCGTTCCCATTGGTAGCAAATCTGATTGAATACCTGTTTGTTGAGAGTCCATTCTGATGGCAACAAGCGACCCTTCCGTGAAAGGGAGTCTGCTAATACATTCAGACGACCCGGAATGTGATGGACCGAAAGTAGAACTTGGTGTTCTAGAACAAACAGAAGGATTCTTTCCGTTAAATTGAATAACGGAACGGAATGAGTGCCTCCCTGGTTCCGGATATACGCCACTACTGTCGTATTGTCGGACAGGATTTGGACATGTGCTTTCTGAATAATGTTCATCCAATGACGTAATGCAAGCCAAATTGACATCATTTCCTTGATGTTTATGTGCTTGCTTAGAAACTGCGGATCCCAAAGACCCTGGCACTTGGAATCCGTTGGGATCAATGTTGCACCCCAACCTGTTTGACTTGCATCCGTCATAATCGTAAAACCCGGATCCGGCAACTGCAGTGGAACTCCCTGAGTCAACCACTGTATGTTTGCCCAAGTCTGAATCTCTTGTTTCACTTGATTTGACAAGAGAACGTCTATATCGAGTGAATGAATCTTTACACTCCAATTCTGAGTCAAGAAAATTTGGAGAGGACGAGTGCGCAACCGCCCCATCGGAATGAGATCCGCAGCGGCTCCACACAGACCTATCAGTCTCATGAACTCCCTTGCTGTGACTTTGAGTGAAGACAATAGCAAGCGTAACAACTGATTAATTTCGCTCTGGTTAATGGCAGACGAACGAGATTGTTGTGCGTTTCAAAGCTCATTCCCAGATGAGTGAATGACTTGGACGGCACCAGATCCGACTTCTTCTCGTTTATAATAAAACCGAGACGTCGGAGTAATAGAAGCAGATTCTGCACATCGTTCTGAAGCATTAACTCGTTGCCATACCTCTGAAGAATGTCGTCCAGGTAGGCCGACGTTACCGCAGACGAATGAGCTCGGAAATGTATCATTACCGAGTTCATTATTTGAGTGAAAGCCCAGGGTGCTAGGGTCAAACCGAAGCACATCACCCGGAATTGATATACAACTCCTAGGACTGCGAAGCGTAGATACTTTCTGAATGTCGGATGTACCATGACGTGAAAGTACGCGTCTTTGAGATCTATGCTTGTAGCATAGTCGTTCACCCAAATACTCGCTCTGACCGATCGAATCGTCTCCATATAGAACTTCGGAGCGACGATCAGCTTGTTTATCCAGCTCAGATCTATGACTGGACGGAACGAGCCGTCTGGTTTCGGAACCAGAAACAGATAGCTGTAGAAACCCGGTGATTCCTGGTCTTCTACGACCTCTACCGCGTTCTTCATCAGAAGAGACTGTACTTCCGATAAAAGAGCATCTCTTTTCTGCGGATTTGACGGAAGCTGAGTCCATTTTGGACTTCGAGTTAATGGAGGCTTTCGTTTGAAGGATATTCTTAGTCCTTCCGAAATTACCCCTCGGACCCAGGGGTCGTCCGTAATCGACGCCCACTCGTTTGTAAAATTCGATAATCTTCCGCCCACCGGAACACGATAGAGGTTCAAACCATCACCTCCTGGACCTGCGAGGCCTGCGGAAGGAGAAACTACGTCCTCCATGACCCGCACCTCGTCCCGTCGACCTCGGGACATCAGACCGGTTGTCTCGGCCCGAAAAACGTCCTGTACGTGAGTCGCTGCCTTGACGGTCTCTAGAATAAGACCTAGAGGACGTATAAGAACCTCTATAGGAACTACTCTTGGGCGTACTTGTCCCAGAAGTGCCTGTCTTACTCTTATCTGCTGTATCCGACTTTTTGGAAGCGGATTTAAAAAGCAGAGAATCCGAAGCTTTCTTGGTTATCTTATCATAGATTGCTGAAAGCTTGCCGTCGAAGAGAAGCTCTCCAGAGACCGAAGCGACTCTGAGAGAGTTCTTCACCTTACTATCCACGCGGTGGATGTAGCTAGGGCTGCGTCACGTCTAACCAACTCCAGGTTTGCCACTGAAAGGGCGGAGTTATACGTGGAATAAGCTACTGCCCTTGAAAGAAGTCTTAATGAGGATTGTATATCCTGGAATTCTTTCCCTTGAAGACGCAATGATAAATCCTTAGTAAGGTGGTCTGCGTATGATAAAGCGTCTAAGCTTGCTCTGTTAGACATAATTGTCATTTCCAACGTCGCGGTTGGAATAGACATAGACGACGGTAAAGACAATTCCAAGTCTTCCGCCTCGTCGTCTAGACGCAGAGGAACTCTCGGTATGCCCTGACCTGCCGTTTCGAATTTATTCCTTGAATTGATGAAAGGCAGATTGAGAGCATTAGCGGACAAGAAACCAGCCTTGCCTGTTTTGGTAGCAAGCTTATAGATAGCGTCGTTCAATAATTCGAATGTTCTTGTGACATTATTGGACTGTGTCGGAAACTCAGGGACGATGTCTCTGAACCGATCAAAGAATTCTGTGTCCAATGACACTATCAGTCTCTTATCCAGCATCGCAGCAGTCTGGCCCGACGGAACAACTTGTGGAAGGTAATGCCGGATGAAATCTACGGCGGCTTTATGTTGTTCCGAAAGGGATAGCTCCAGATCCTCGGAATCCCTTTCGCCATCCTGTCGGACCCCATGATGTTCTCGGTCGTCCGTACCCGATGCTTCGGCAGAGCGTACCGACCCAGCGTCGTCGGATAATTCTTGATCCGACAGAGATTCTGTCGTTTGCTGGGATGCTGCAATAATTTGTGCTATTTGGGATAGCACGTCCATCACTGAGGCCTGTGGAGTAGCGGTCTTACGCTGCTTAACCGCTGGAAGCTCCGTGTACACTGACTCCTGCATACTTCTCTTATGCGAACGTCCGGAGTCTACAGGCCTCTTGTCCCTGGCTACCGGATGGCGTGACCTGGTCGCCGTGGAATCCCTGATTGGCGAAGCTGGCTGGATATCCGTGGTCACGTAGCCAAGGTGCGGTCGTGTGCACTGCTGAGAGGATGAGGAAGCCTTTTGAACAGTCTCTCCAGACTGTCTATATAACGGAGCGTCCCGAGCGGCGGACGTATGCTCCGAATGCGAAACATTTTGTACCACAACATCTGGTCCCAGATGTTGTTGTACGAGAGAGGGGCCTCTCTCGCTCGCAGCCCGGATGGACCTGGACGAGCTAGGAACCGGACTACTAGGCTTCCTCCATTCTCTCCTCTGATCCGCCGTCACTGGGTGTGCACCTTGTATATTTATAGTGCTCGCATCACCCAAATCTCCTTCCTGGACCGCAATGGACGAACCCGGCTGCCGAACCATTCGATGAATGGACGCTACACCGGGCGAGCTAGCGGACGTCAACGCCGTCGATCCTACTAGGGACCTCTTAGGTAATTGACGTATCTCCATGAGCACTTTTGCTGCTAGCTCTTCATTTAATTGTGACGACGGAGGCACACTTTTGGAAGACATCACGGAAACATCACCCTGTTCTTGTTCCTCTGAAATAGAGATTTTTAAACTAGAGTGACCCTGCGGAGAAAGGACCGGCATGGCCCTTTCCCCGCTAACAACATGCCGTGACACACGTTTCCAATGTTTGTCATCCCAATATACACATACTGAACAAATAATACAATGATCATGAAAGTCAGAGGAAGATTGCCTCTTATTACAATTTGAACAATATCCTTTCATTGTGAAAGGAATACAAAAAGTCCTAGTACTCGCACGAACCCCTGACAACAAAGATACATAATAACATGATTCATTAACATAGAAAAAATAATTGAAATCAAAAAAAAAATTTTGAAAAAATATTTTTTCAGCAAAGCCCAAGTTTCTGAAAAGTAACGTTGAGCCCCAATGGATCCCAAGCCTAAGTGTGGACAAAAATTTTAAAAATATTTAAAAAAATTAATGCAACACTTACGAGTAATAATAATGTATCTTGTAATGATTAAACTACTACAAAGACAAAAAATCCCCCTCCACAGAGACTGTTGCCAATGTAAACAAGAAGTGTATAAACACCAGAAACATGACTTCAGGCACTGAAAATCCTGGCCCGAAATCAGTTACCAATAATACACTATCTGATGCAAAACAGAGACTTCCAGGGAAGAAACTGCAGAACATCAGATGGTAGATGCAGAACACTACGCCTAAACACCCATGGGTGAGAACGTAAACATGGGGAAAAGAACAGAATTCATTCTGTTACCCAGCTAAATCTCCCAAGAAATTTTAGTAATAATATTACTCAAAAATATGCCAAAAGCATGGGAGAATAGCAAGGGGGGACTTAAAGGAAAAGGAGAGAGGAAACACTGAACAAGCAGTGAAACTTAATAGCAAGAATGACAACAACAGGCCCATGCCTCGAAAATAGGCAACCTAACATAATTTCATTAAAAAATTTTATGTTACAGCCCTGAATATTTTCTGTCACTCATTTTTCCTCTCCTCCTTCTATATCCACTTTATATCCACCATTTCTCTAATATTTATGTGTCTGGCATCATTTAAACTGAGATTTACAAGCACAAATATCAGATGTGAACTGATGAAGGGCCAAACAAAGAATGATAATTGGCGCCAATTTTGGGACGTCTCTGACACTGCGCATGTGCAGTGAGGGCAAAGTATGGAGGACCTTCAGAACATGATTTCTTTTGGTTTTAGATGCAAATTTTGGGGATTGGGGGGCAAAATATGTGTTTGGCCCTAGAATTTTAAGAGTTAGCACCAGCTATGTCTGGGTCATTGGTACAGTATAAAAATACAGTGTTTCTGTTATTTTTTCTTCCCCAAGGCATTACAGACATTACTAATGTCTGTTCTGTGGGTGGTTGGGGAGGAAGTCACAAATAATTTGAACACCCGAATACTCCCTTCGACAAATGAATACTCAAATATTTGTTTCAGTGCTAATTGCAATTTCATGTATAAAAATAACCTTTCTATATCATCTTGTAGCTGCTTTGCCAGTTTAGACTTCAGCCTCTTCCTTTCTCTTGCACATTTTTCCTGGAATGCTCCAGACAACTGTGATGCACACTTTTCTTTTGGCCTTGCCATTGCTTAGAAGCACTATTTTACATGGTCTGTACCAGTCACTGAAAGTCAACTTAGCTGAAAGGAGATAGCAGTGATCTTTCCAGTGGTTTATATGAGTTTATCTTCTCACCAAGTAAAATCTGAAATAAAATAGAAACTTCTTCTCTAATTACAGGCCCGTCGATTTGAGGAGAATGGCCATTTAGGTCACGTGGAGGTTACCTAAAATAAAAACATGCAAACAAAAAATGGGTCACACCAAACTGTCGCCAGGTCACGCAGAATTTTTGCCATGGTGAATGATCTAGTAAGAATGAATGGTGGAATACTGAGCATCAATCAATCATCAGCTGAATAGGTGTTTGCATCTGCCAGATGAATACATGTAGCTGCTCTGTTGGCCAATTATTGGCCAACATAGCAGCTATATTCCAGGCAGATGCAAACACCTATGCTAATGACTGGTTGATGCTTAACATCATTTTAAACTATTGAAGCCTGTCGATTTGAGGTGAATGGCTGTTAGGGTCATGTGGAGGTTACCTAAAATGAAAAACATGCCAAATTATCGCCAGGTCACGCAAAATTTCTGCCAAGCTGAATGACACAGTACAAAGGAATGGTGGAATGATGTTGAGTATCAACCAATCATCAGCTGCTCAGGTGTTTGCATTTGTCTGAAGTATAGCAGCTCTGTTGGCCAATTATTGGCCAACAGAGCAGCTATTCTTCAGGCACACGCAAACACCTATACTGATGACTGGTTGATGCTCAACATCATTTTAAACAATTGATCATCTTAAAATGTAACATAGGTATAAAATCAGGAAATGGCAATAATTCATGTCTCTGCCACAAATAGTGATTATGGATTACATACTCCTCTGCAGCATGTTAGCCAATGCCAAGATGAGGATATAATTGCAACTAATTTGTACGTGAATTGCTGCAACACAGCCTCATTATTGTTCCTAAGGATTCATAATTATTCATCAGGATATTGCCCACAGGAGGAAGAGCTTGGCTATGATAAAACAGTTCATATATCATCACAGTTGCAATACATATATATTTAGGTTACCTAATGGGTTTCCTGAATCAAGTACAGGGGAACGAACAATAAATTACCAAAGCTCAGACCAGGTGAATGGTAATGGGTTCCACACAATATTGAAAACTTTCAGGCCTGCAATATGCATTCTCAAGCATTTTGCTATTTCAACCTGCGAAATCTTGTGTTAGGACCCGTGAGGCTTTGAAATTAGATTTGATTTCCTTCCCATATACTTGATTCAGGTAACCCATTAGGTAACCTAAATATATATTGTACAGTAGAACCTGTCCTGAAAGACCACCCTTTTGGCCTGGCAAAAGTGGTCTCTCATGACAGGTCCATTACAGAGTAAATCAACCAAACTGTACAAGGTCACAGTGGTCTCTCAAAACGGGTGATAATTGGCCAACAGAGCAGCTATACTTCAGACAAATGCCAAAACTTGAGCAGCTGTTGATTGGTTGAAGTTCAACATCATTCCACCATTCCTTCATGCTGTATCATTCAACTTGGCGAAAATTTTGCAAGACTTGGTGATAATTTGGCGTGTTTTTCATTTTAGGTAACCTCCACTTGACCCAAATGGCCATTTGCCTCAAATCGACAGGCCTGGTTCAAAATCATTCTGCAGATTTGTGTTGATTTGATTTGACTTGTGCTGATTCAGAAATTTTCAAATTGTCAATTGTCACGATATTCTAAAAATTCTACAAAGTTTCTCCTTCTCCACTCTCCTTTTAACATCAGCTTTTTGAAGCATCAAGATATTCTCAAAATTATACAAAGTTTCTCCTTGTGAACTCTTCTTATATCATCAGATCTCCTGTGCGAGAGACTTGATGACAGAAGAAAAGTTCAAAAAGGTTCCATTTCAGAAACTAATTTGAATCCATTCTAGAATATTCCACTTTTTGACTGATTTGCAGTCAGCCCCCTCACACTCTCTGGCAGGCCAGAAAATAAGCAGTCTGACATTTGCAGAACGAGGTCCCCAGAAGGTGAATTTGATGATGCTGTCCCGAACAGTGGGCCAATTTATTCTCTGGGTACCTCATTCTGTTTAGTTTTGAGATCTTGATCAGATTGAGGTTCAAAGAGGGTAAATTTAGTGATGCTACCCTGCTGAGCAAGGTAGCATCACTAAATTCACCCTCTGGGGACCTAATTTTGCAGATGACAGTCTGTTTATTTTCTTGCTCACTCTCTGGCCAATAATGTTCAAAATATATGAAACTTATTTGTTGCGGTAATACCCGAGAACTTACTTTTTGAGTCAGTATTCTCCAAATTGATGTCGATGGTGTAGTATTGCACAGTGCAGACCAAGAGAGTGGTCGGGACAATATTATGGAATTGGTAGGCTATGGTCATGGGTCGGAACTCCACTAATGACCTAAAATCTCACCTAGATCTCTTTTTAGGTCACATTTTTTAGAGAAAGTCACGAAACCCTCATTTTCACTACACCCCTCACCCTCCATATCAATACTGCTCTGTGACCATTTTTATCATGATGATGATGTAGAGATACATGAGAATATTTTGAAAATAGGGTTAAAATAGGGCATATCGTACAAAGGGTGGGGGTAGTTTTCCCAAGTATCAGGAAGAGGTGATTCAGAAGCACATCGTAGATTTCACATCATCTTGTGTGGCACATCATATAACGTCACAGAAAACAACTATTGACGATTTTAGCTGATGAAAGCTGAATTACGCATCAGTAGTTAGGTATTGTGTGTGTGCAATATAACACATTACTGAACATAATCATGTATGATATATAGACAAAACTACATGTATGTTTCAATGAGTCGTTTTGTATTCAATGAGTCAGATGTGCGTAGGAAGAAAACGTCGAGACCGAAGGTCGAGACGTTTTCTTTCTACGCACATCTGACGAATTGAATACAAGACGACTCATTGAAACATACATGTGGTTTTGCATTTATTACATGACCCAAGCACCTGCTGACCTAATTTTCTTTTCTATCAACAGTGGTAAACACCATGCACTTTATGCAGTCGCATTGCATAAAAAAAGTCCCGGTTGGAACAGGTTGGTGTGCAATACGGAATTCCGTATTGCACAGCCGTATTGCACGCCGTATTGCATAAGAGAGACTGCATGGGCATGTAATAAAATTCAGAAATTTTAGTGTTTTATCATACAAGATGCTTCACATGGTTTATATATTTGTTGGTTTGTTTGCTCATTGAGGTTCAGTGACACTTTTAACTGCAAAGCATGTTTGGCACTTTTGTGGGTGAAGAAAGCTGATGTAAATGGAGAAAACCACCAGGCAGCGACAATGCCACCAGTATCTGCTAGACTCACTAGCCTACTAACTTTGCACAAACAGCATTAGCAATGCTTAATGGCATGTGCACCGTCAACCTGATGTAGGCTATGCTTGCTACACAACGCCACCATAAAACATGCATGTTTTTTACAATGGCTGTCTCCCATCAAATACTGATGAAGAGGTAGTTGTTACATAAACAAGTCTTATACTGATACATGTATTGTACGTTTATGTAGTCCTAGCCTACAGTATGTGGATAGTGGATTGAAACTAAATCACCCATGGAATGGAGTTATCACCCAAATTATCACTTTCAAATTCTGTACATATGGACAGAAAACACAAGCAATGTTTCAGCCAATGGACCTCCGGGTTTAACCCGGAGGTCCACTGCCTGGAACTTTGCTTGTGATTGTTATGCTTTGCAACAAATTTGTAATTATTGCTTGGGTGGAATTTTCACTCTGTAGGTGATTTAGTAATAATGCACTCTCCATGTACTGTATATCTCTCATGATCATCACTCAGTACAGATTTGAGGTTAACATATTAGCTGACTCGATATGCAATTTCACCAACTCCTTGCTTCTTGGCAATTTTATTCAAAAAATTGTGATGAAACACTGTAAAGGTGGGGTTTTTTTTCAAATAGATGCTTGGAAAATAAATTTTATAGTAAATTTCCTCTCTTATTATACCTACCGCAATTGTTTACTACAGGCTTGCACTACAGTGGAAGAACATATATATTTCGGATAAAATACTCTCTATTTTAATCTTTCCCAAGAGATTTGGGAAAGAAAAGTGGTGTAAAAACACCACGAAAAAATAAGCCAAAGCTGGGTCCAGCGCCATCGGCGCACACCCAGTAAGGGACGCTCTTCTCTTAGTACAATTCCATGACATCCGTTAACCAGTGCGCAAGCAGTAATCAAAACCATTCTTCTGAGTCCGCCAACATAGGAGGTATGTGATCAGCGGGGAGAAAGGATTCCTACCCGAATAAGAAGACGGGAGGGCCTCCATGTAAACAATTGCGGTAGGTATAATAAGAAAGGAAATTTACTATAAAATTTATATTTCTTATCAACCTACCTTACAATTGTTTACTACAGGCTGAATAGAAAATAGGATGGAGGGAATCACATAACCAACCCACACATAACTCAATTGCACTGCAAGCGTGGACAGAGGAAGAGATCCCTAGGCCTATCAAACCATAGCATCACAAACATTAGAAAAGACAATGAAAGATGAGGCGTATGGTGAAGTGCGAGGCACAGACAGAAAGGGCAGTAACAGCACGGAGCTGGAACTGACCCTGTAAAAAGCTGAATGGCTGGGATAGACAACAGACTGAGCCAAAGAAAGAGGGCCTGTAGGACAAAGGTCCTCTGTCGGCTCCTGCAACTGTCGCAGATAAATGGAGAAGGTAGCATTTCTCCAGTAGGCTGCCAGTATAACATCCGACAATATGACAGTGTCAGTAACAGCCCCAAGAGGAAGACAATACACGCACCTCGTGACAGAAAAAACAAATGGTAATACAATCACCAGTAGCTAGACGAGCAGAAGCTGCACAAATAGCAAGACAAATCCACCGAGAAATGGATGCAGGAGAGATCTGGCATGTGAGAAAATGCATATCCACCCAGGATAAAGACGTGAACGCCCCCCCCCCCCCCCCCCAAGCAGAGCAGCGCCCAAAAAAGTGTCCATCTTGGAGTAAACTGCAAAGTCCTAGGCCTTTTCAAGGAAAAGAGCTGAACAAGCTTGGAGAGGTAAGGATGAGTGTCGAAACAATGCGGTACCACATGTGAAAAAGGTCTCCGAAGCATGGACTTGTACCCATTGCTGGAGACCCCCAGAAACAAACATATGCCAGAAACTCTGCAAACGGTGTGATCGAAGGAGTGACAGAAGCAACAGAGTGATCGCACACCATCGACAGATGAACCTTCTACTTAGCCACAGAGGCTAAACCAGTGGAGTGAGTGCCTCCTTGAAGAAGAAAAGCAACTCCACTGCTTGTCTCTAAAAACCACTATGGAGGAGACAAGACCTGATAAAAGATATGTGCGAATGCACAATGAAGTCGGGTCAACTTGAAACATCCTCGGGCGACTTTGGCAAAGAAAGTCGCGCATTGAGGGAGACATGCCAGAACCGCCGCTAACAGAGAGCGGAGCAGATTGATCCACACCCGGGGTTTGATCGAAAGGATTTGACTGCAGGTTCATATCTGGGCTAGAACCTGAGGCGGAATCGGAACCGGCAGGAAGGCATAGCCGACAAGACCTTCCCAAAGGAGGGCCAGAGCGTCCACGGCGAAAGCCAGAGCATCTGGACATGGGGACACGAAAGTGTCCACCTGATGGTTCCAACAAGTCGCAAAGAGATTGATGGAACACCGCCATGTGGAGCATCCACTCAGTGGAAAAGAACCTGCCCCATCGGGACAGGGAGTCGGCTAGAACATTCAGACGACCGGAAATGGGACGAACAGAACCTGACGATTCGACAGGTGACGGATCCACTGCCTGAAACTCAGAAGAAGAGCAAGAAGCTCCTTCTGGTTGATGTGTAGAGATGCCCGATCCTGGTCCCACATCCCATGAAGGAAAAGACCTAGAGGATCCAACGTCGCACCCCATCCGAGATCGCTGGCACCTGCCGTTAGAACGCGATCCGACGTGGGTAAGTCCAACGGGACACCCTGCGTGATCCACTGATCACTCGTCCAGTGGAGAAGGTGAGGATGAAGAGATTCTGATAACTGGAGCATCAGATCCAGAGAATCGACATTCGGCCTCCAACGACTGAGCAGAAAGTGTTGGAGAGGTCTGACATTCAGCCAACCTAGAGGAATGAGATCCATCACCGAACCGCAGAGACCGAGCAGCCGGAGAATACCCCGTGCTGTCGCGGATGTGGACTGGGACAGAGCAAAAGCTGAGAGAATCACAGCCCTGGCCTGGGGAACCGCCACCGTATTGAACTGAGTGCGGAAGGCCATCCCCAGATGACAAAATGACTAAGAAGGGACCAGATCCGACTTCTCCTCGTTGACTCTGAATCCTAGTGACGTGAAGCTCAACAGAGTGTCGACATCCAACTCCAGTAAGGCAGCATTGGAATGCCTCTGGAGGATATCATCTAGATATGCCGAAGTAGTTACCCTGGACTGTGTGCGATGGAAGGCTATCACATGCGACATCAGTCGGGTGAAGGTTCAAGGAGCCAGGTTGAGGCCAAAAGGCATGGCCTTTAACTGGTAAACTCGCCCCAGAAAAGCGAACCTGAGATACTTCCGCGACACTCGATGAATCGGAACGTGAAAGTAAGCGTCTCGCAGGTCGATGCTGGGAGCGAAATCTCCCTGGTGAATGGAACGGCGGACTGACCTAAAAGTCTCCATGCTGAACTTGGGAGCAATGATAGACTGGTTCAGGATACTCAGATCGATAACCGGTCGGAGTTGGCCGTCCTTCTTCGGCACCAAGAACAGGCGGAAATAAAACCCCACTGACTGAATGTTCTTAACGACCTTGAATGCCCCCTTGGCCAGGAGATTGTCTATCTCCGTGGACAAAAGCTCCCGACGTAAAATGTCTGAAGGAACTGTGGTAGGAAGAGGCACTCTGTACAGAGTGGGGTGTCTTCAGAAGGATATTCGCAGCCCGGACCGAACAGCATCTAACACCCAAGGATCGGATGTGATGGTGGCCCAACAGTCTGAGAACTCTGCTATCCTTCCTCCAACCTGGGACGAATCGAGGTGAGGACCTTCAGTTCGAGCCCCGACGAGGCCCGCGAGAGGAAAAACCACCTTCTCTACTGAATGAAGAATCCTGAGACTTCCCTCTAGCCTGCCGATGCTTACCCTTATCCGGTGAGTAAGAAGTAGAAGCGGTGGCAGAAGAATCAGCTCTTTGCTTCGCAGAGGAAGTAGAAGGGTACTTGTTAGGCTTTGAACGGTCCCTGCCTCCCCTAGAAGGCTGATCAAGCTGACGAAGCAGCAGCTGATCGTAGGACGTCATCCCAGACCATCGACACGAAACCCATGGAACTGTAGCGGATCTGCCAAAGAAGCAGATCGAAGCGTGCTGCCCCCAGGAAGGGATCGGCCTGTGTCCAGCATAGAGTCCCTTCGAACTAGTTCCAAAATAGCCGTGTCACAAGCATGCGTGTGAGTAAGATGCCTGAACGCCTTGGATAGCACACGCAAAGGAGCCTGTAGATCGTCAAACCTATCTGGCGGCAGATAGGCATCTAAGGCAGAGACGACGTGATCGGAGAGAGAAAGCATACCCAGTATTCCTCTCGATAAGCCCAACATGGACTCCAGAGTCGTCATAGGAATGATGGCAGACTTGGGCTTGGAAAGCCCGAGGGAATTGGAGTCCTGATCCAAAACCGTCAAAGTCTGGCAGACTGATGGATTGGCAAAATCGTAGTAACGATAACACACCGGAGGCAAAAAGGTGTCAACTCTGGTGAAGAACGGAGCCTTCATAGCCTTGGAACTCAGCTTAGAGTCCAAGGCTGAAAATGCTTCAACCACCTGTACTGACTGGCACGGTCGAAGACGCCCAGAAACAGGTTGCTCCACAGGCTGTAGGCGCACGACCCGATGATCGCAGCCTGCTGGCACTTCGGCTGGTTTGATGGTTTGAGATCCGGAAGGAACCCAAACACAAAGTCAAGAGCTGCTCCCAAGTCAGAAGACTGCTGGCTTTCGACATCAAGGATGTCTGACTCCTCCCCGGAGTCGGAAGATACATAGCCCATCATGGGCAAACCAGCCGACGCCTCCCATGGTGTAGGCACACCAGGGGGATCAGAAAGCAGCCTGTTTCCAATCCCGGGAGGCGGCACCATAGGGGTGCCTGGAAACCCCTCGCTGCCTCGCTGGAAGCAACGGGAAGGCACGTCTACACTATCAGACACCGCTGCAGACCACTGCAGGTATAAAACTGCTGTGCTCAACGGCTGAGAGGACACAGCAGGGGATTCAGTCGGCAGCCACTTCCGACTCCACCGAGTTGAAGTCAGGGAAGGCTGAGGCCAATACCCCACAACCACACTACAGGCATCCCTGCAGACCCTTGCAGGGATAAGCCGAGGCCTGCTAAAAACAATGCCCGATGACGTTGTGGACGGAACAGCAGTAGCAGCACATACGATGGGAGCCGTTGGAACTGGTGGAAAAGGGGAGAGAGCCACCTAGCTCAGCCTCCAAAGGAGGAGTCACAACCCTAGTGACAGCCTCAGATGTCGACTGGAGAGGGCGCATAGTCCTGGAACCAGGCATCTCTTCACCAGAAATCCAACAGCTCCCGCAGTATCCACCACGGTAAAAAAACTGCACATCCCCCATGGAAGGGGAATAACTCTCAACAGACGTGGTCGAGTCAGGAGGCCCCGAAACGACAGCGTTCCCCACCCCCCACTGGTGCGGGAGGCGCTGCACATCCCCTACGGAGGGGGAGTAATTCTCACAGACTTGGTCGAGTCAGGAGGCCCGAAACGACAGCATTCTCCACCCCCAGCAGGTGCGGGAGGAGCTACACACCCCCCCATGGATGGGGTATAACTAACACCAGACGTGGTCGAGTCGGGAGGCCCTGAAACGACAGCATCCCCCCCCCCCCCCCCCCCCCCCCCCCCCCCATGGGTGCGTGAGGAGCTGCACATCCCCCACGGAGGGGGTAAAACGGAATAATAAATAATATACAATGAGAATGTGGTTGAAAATATTAACGAGAATATAT
Organism: Pictodentalium vernedei; assembly: GCA_031216915.1. Lineage (NCBI taxonomy): Eukaryota > Metazoa > Mollusca > Scaphopoda > Dentaliida > Dentaliidae > Pictodentalium > Pictodentalium vernedei. The sequence continues at coordinate 248,147,887 of CM062291.1, forward strand.
AAACAAGAGGCCCCAAGGGGCCTGAGGGCGCTCACCTGACATGGTAGCCTAAATATCAACCCAGAGAATTGATTTCAACAAGTTGCATCTGCTCCTCCTAAGAAAAGCTTATACCAAATATCCAAAGATTCTGACCAGTGGATCTAAAAAAAAAGAAGATTTTTAAAGAATATTCCTCATATTGAACTAAGTTAAAATTCGGGCTCCCATATGAACCTAGGGACTTGGCTTTAACAAACGTAAATCTCAACCCCCTGAGGATGCTGCACACCAAATATCAAAACATTCCGACTGCTGGATCTGAAGAAGAAGATTTTTAAACAAGTTACAATTCAAGCTCCCACAGTGAGTCCAAATATGGCCCTAGGGACATGGCTTGAACAAACTTGAATCTCCCCCCCCCCCCCCCTAAGGATGCTGCATATCAAATATCAAAACATTCCAACTGCTGGATCTGAAGAAGATTTTTAAAGAAAATTCCTCATTTTGAACTAAGTTATAATTCGGGCTACCACAGTGAGCCCAAATATGAACCCAGGGACTTGGCTTGAACAAACTTGAATCTCACCCCCCTAAGCATGGTGCATACCCAATATCAAAAGATTCTGCCTGCTGGATCTTGAGAAGAAGATTTTCAAAGAAATTTGCCTGAAATGCACTAAGTTCGAATTCGAGCTTCTATACTGAGCCCAAATATAAACCCAGGGGACCGATTTGAACAAACTTGAATCAGATCCACCCCACAATGTTGCATACCAAATATCAAAAGATTCTGCCTGCTGGATCTGGAGAAGAAGATTTTTGAAGAAATTTGCCTGAAATGCACTAAGTCGAATTAGAGCTTCTATACTGGGCCCGAATATAAACCCAGGGGGCCGATTTGAACAAACTTGAATCAGATCCACCCCACAATGTTGCATACCAAATATCAAAAGATTCTGACTGCTGGATCTGGAGAAGAAGATTTTTTAAGAAATTTGCCTGAAATGCATTAAGTTCGAATTCGGGCTTCTATAGTGAGCCCAAATATGAATCCAGGGGGCCAATTTGAACAAACTTGAATCAGATCCACCCCACAATGGTGCATACCAAATATCAAAAGATCCTTCCTGCTGGATCTGGAGAAGAAGATTTTTGAAGAAATTTGCCTGAAATGCACTAAGTTCGAATTCGAGCTTCTGTACTGAGCCCAAATATAAACCCAGAGGGCCGATTTGAACAAACTTGAATCGGATCCACCACACAATGTTACATGCCAAATATCAAAAGATTCTGCCTGCTCGATCTGGAGAAGAAGATTTTTTAAGAAATTTGCCTGAAATGCAGTAAGTTCGAATTCAGACTTCTATAGTTAGCCCAAATATGAATCCAGGGAGCCGATTTGAATAAACTTCAATCAGATCCACCTCATAATGTTACATACCAAATATCACAAGATTCTGTCTGCTGGATCTGGAGAAGAAGATTTTTTAAGAAATTTGCCTGAAATGTTCTATACTGAGCCCAAATATGAACCCAGAGGGCCGATTTGAACAAACTTGAATCAGATCCACCCTACAATGTTGCATACCAAATATCAAAATGATTCTACCTGCTGGATCTGGAGAAGATTTTTTATTCTTTTTCCCATTGCCTACAGTGTTAAAAAGTGCTGACTCAGCACTTTTTCAAAGTCCTGAAAAAAGTACCTTGTGATCAAACCGATAGGGATTTTTTTTAACCATTCTATTCTACTGGATAAAAGTAAGCTTTATACAAAATAAGAATTCTCTGTGCCGTGTAGTTTTGGAGATATGGCAGTTTTAAGGTTTTTCCTATTTTTAACTCCCGGGGTTCCCACGGGGCAATGAGAAAAAATTTTTTTTGCATCAATCAACTACTTATGACCTATTATCATCTCATATCAAATTTGGTTCAAATCGACCTCACAGTTCTTAAAATAGAAATTTTAGGCGTGGCCAAAATGTTTGCCCCTCCCATAATGAAGGCAAATATGCCCGACAAACTTCTCTTGAACAAATTTGATTCTAAACCTCAAAAGGACTCTGTATGCCACATATCAAGTCTCTGCTACTGGTGGTTCATTAGAAGAAGATTTTCAAAAAATTTGGTCATTTTTTCCCCACATCTCTGCTCAATATGAGCCGAAACCTATTTTGGATAAAAATCAAAATGCCCCTATATAACCACTACTTACATGAAATTTAATTAAAATGTGGCCAGTGGTTTAGGAGAAAGAGGCTCAAACACCACCTTCAAGCAGGACGACGGACGACGGACGAAGAGTGATAAGAAAAGCTCACCCTGACTTTCAGTCAGGTGAGCTAAAAACACAGTCCTGTTATTATACGATCTTCAGTTCCATAATCCAGTCACAGGAAAACCATTATCAACGAGTTGAATTATCACTGTATCATAAAGCAAAGATGGCAACACGTCAACCATGTTGCATGGATAAAAGAAGAATGGTTTTGATTAATGCTTGCACACTGGTTAACGGAAGTCGCGGAATTGTACTAAGAGAAGAGCGTCCCTTACTGGGTGTGTGCCGATGGCGCTCGACCCAGTTTTGGCTTATTTTTTTGTGGTGTTTTTACACCACTTTTCTTTCCCAAATCTCTTGGGAAAGATTAAAATAGAGAGTATTTTATCCGAGTTAGGTTCTTCCACTGTTGTGCAAGCCTGTCGTAAACAATTGTAAGGTAGGTTGATAAGAAAGACTGATGGTTTCAATCTAAATGGTTTCCTCAGCTGGCATTTTGTTAATGGTCCAATGATAATATCATATGCATTAACCCTTTACCTAACGAATCTCCCGCATTCGCCCGCGTAATATGCAAATTTGGCAGTTGAAAAAGTTAAAAAATTTATAGTAATTTATACATTTTTTATACTTACCAATGACCCAGACATAGCTGGTGCTAACTCTTAAAATATAGGGCCAAACACAAATTTTGCCCCCCAATCCCCCAAATTTGCATCTAAAACCAAAGAAAACATGTCCTGAATGGCCCTCCACACTTCACCTCTACTGCGCATGCGCAGTGTCAAGGACGTTCCAAAATTGGCGCCATTAATCATTCTTATAACCAGTGCCTGGTAAGCGCTATGTACTCAGCGGGGAGGTAAGAGTTCCCAACTCCTGGGAGGGCCATCCCCGTCTGGGTCATTGGTAAGTATAAAAAATATATAAATTACTATAAATTTTTTTAACATTTTTATACTGTACCAATGACCCAGACATAGCTGAATAGAAAAAAGGCTGGAGGGCCAAGGACATAGAGCAAGATGGAATACGCTCAATTATATAAAATAGAGTCATCCTCTCTAGGGAAAAAGAAGTATTAGGCCTTACATGTATCTTTCTTATTTATGATAAATTAGAAAGATACAACACCTTCCAAAATTGAGCATCATACATCCATGTACTCTATTAATATCTAGTATAATCCTTATACTAATAATTTTTAAAGTAAGCCAATAAATAAAGTAAGTCTAGAGAATAGAGACTCTTTATACTCCTTAAAAGTGTCTGAGGATTGTATAATAATGTCGATGACACATGCTATATTCAAAAGCTATACTTTAAAAACTAAGACCTGAATGAATTTTTAAAACATAAACTTCTCACTAAACAACCATCCCAATAACAGCTCAGAATTACTAACTCCGGAGGAGGTATCCCCTTGTTTTCATAGTAAAACAGGTGACCCAAGGGAACACCCTCCCCCCCCCCCTTTTTCTTGTCCTAGGTCAAATAGCCCAGAGTGAAGAGGGCAGCAGAACGGAGTCACTGCCGAAACAGACAGCCTACCTAGCTATAGTAGCAACTGTTAAATGAATGACATTCTGAGCAGTAGATAATAGACCTAACAATAGAGGCCTCCAGAAATGGACTCGATATTTCTGAGATAAAAATTCATGAATGTGGATGGCTGGGCGCAATGAGCAGCCTTCAAAAATCTATAATAGCGACACTATTAATGTAAGCCCAAGATGTAGAAGAACTCTTACTTCATGAGCCGAAATCTCAAACACAACTGCTGAGTCAATGATATACCATAAGCAGTATCAATAGTTAATTGAATCCATTAGCAATAGAATGGAGCGTAACGTCATTCTATTAGGCATCAAAGACAGAAGAAGCTTACGCCCATAGTAATAAACAGATATCTGTTTATAAATACATAAACTCTAACTGGACAGAGTAAAGGCCTATGCCCGTACGAAGACGGAAGGACCTTAATAACAATAGGTTCCGGATATTAATTAGGAGCCTGACTCTTATGCCAAAATCCAACATTAATAGTAAAGGAAATAGTGTTTCCGATACTATGAAAGTGAGAATCGTCCACCGATAGTGCATGAAACTCACTGACTCTTCAGTAAAAGAGAAGTCTATTTATCGAAAAGTTACTAACTGACTTAGATAAAGAGACATAAGACTCAATAGTAAACTATCATAGAGAGCATAGGTATGAGGTAACATAAACCTATAACCTTAATAATAACAGGCTGCAGTAGATCTTGTCAAACAAGTATACTAAAAAGTTGCAATGACTAGTATGGAGGAATCAACAATATCAACATAGTGATCCCTACACCAACGACGGAAGAGCCTCCACTTTAGCCGCATAGTATAGCGAAGAAGAGGTTCTCCTATAGTAAGAAATCGCGTCCAAAGCTCGTCCAGTACAATGCTTACAATGCAATAAGGCCCACACAACGGAATACGTGAAGGTTGAGACCTTGCGGGTTGTGATAATGATGACACGATTTTACCCAGCGAAAAAAGATCCTCTCATGGAGGAAGATTTCGCGTTAAGTCCCACAGTAGACATCAGAGTAAATTTACCCACAGTCTCTGTGAAGACAGAGATGCTATCAACAAAAATGTATTGTGGTTGTTTATCTTCGCAATACTTGCTGAAACAACAGCGCAGGAGGATACGCATATCCTATCATTCCGTCCTATTAGATCAATAGAGCGTTAACAACATAAGCTCAGAGATCTGGACAAGCAAACACATACATCTGCAATTGATTAGCAAGTTGTGTCGTAAATAAATTATCATTGGGTGCTCCCATGATAACAAATCTGATTGAATACTTGTTTGTTGAGAGTCCATTCTGACGGCAACAAGCGACCCATAAGTGAACGGGAGTCCGGTAATACAATCAGACGACCCGGAATATGACGGACCGAAGCAGAACTTGGTGTACTATAACAAACAGAAGGATTCTTTCCATTAAATTAAATAACGGAAACGAATGAGTGCCTCCCTGGTTCCGGAGATACGTCACTACTGTCGAATTAACGGACAGGATTTGGACATGCGTTTCTGAATAATGTTCATCCAATGACATAAAGCAAGCCTAAAAAAACATTATTCCGTGGAAGATAACTGCTTGCTTAGAGACTGCGGAAACCAAAGACCCTGGCACTTCGAATCCATTGGGATCAATATTATATCCCAACCTGTTTGACTGGCAACCGTCATAATTATAAAACTCGGATCCGGCAACTGCAGTGGCACTCTCTGAGTCAACCACCGAATGTTTGACCCAGTCTGAATCTCTTGCTACATTAGATAGACAAGAGAACGTGTAAATCAAGCAATTCATGGATTGCTGAAAAGTTGCCGTTGAAGAGAAGCTTCTCCGAGAACGAAGCGACTCTGAGAGAGTTCTTCACCTTACTATCCATGCGCGTGGATGTAGCTAGGGCTGCGTCACGTCTAACCAACTCCAAGCAGCCACTGAAGGGCGGAGTTATACGTGAACAAACTACTGCCCTCAAAAGAAATCACATTGAGGATCATATCCCGGAATTCTTTCTCTTGAAGACGTAATGATAACTCCTCAGTAAGGTGGATTACGTATGATAAAGCGTCTAAGTTAAGTCTATTAGACATCATTGTCGTTTCCAACAGTGTGGTTGGAAAAGACATAGACGGCGAAAAAGATTATTTCCAGTCTTTAACCACGCCGTCTAGACGCATATGAACTCTCGGTATGCCCTGTTCTGCCAAAATAAATTATTCGTATAAATGATAAAAGGCAGAAATGAGCATTGCGGACAAGAAACTAAACTATCATGCTTGGTAGCAGGCTTATATAAATATAGCGTCGATAATAATACACATGTTCTAATGACATTATTGGACTGTGTCGGTAAGTCAGGGACAATGTCCCTGAACCGATCCAAAATTCCGTGTCCAATGACGCTATAAGTCTCTTATCCAACATCGCAGCAATGTAGTCCGAAATAACAATCACTGGAAGATAATGCCGGAAGATATGTATGGCAGCTTCCGATGCTACGAAAGGGAAAACTCGAAATCTTTCGAATCCCTTTCGCCATCCTGTCAGACCCTATAAAGCGTTCGGTCGTCCGTACCTGATGCAACCGCGGACCGCACCGACCCAGCGCCGTCGGATAATTCCTGATTCGACCAAGAAACTGTCGATTGCTGGGATGCTGCGAAAAAACTGTGCTAACTCGGATAGCACGTCCGTCACTGAGGCCTGTGGAGAAGCGGTCCTACGATGCATAGCCGCTGGAAGCTCCGTGATCGTTACCCTGTGCATACTACTAATATGCGAGCGAACGGAGTGTATAGGCCTCGTGTCCCTTGGCTATCGGATGGCGTGACCTGTTCGCCGTGGAATCACTGAATGACGAAACTGATCGGATACTCGAGGTCACGTAGCCAATGTGCGGTCGTGTGCACTGCTGTGAGGATGAGGAAGCATTATCAACACTCTCTCGGACTGTCAATATAACGGAGCGTCCCGAGCGACGGACATATGCTCCGAATGTAAAATATCTGAACCGCAACATGCGGTCCCCTATGTTGTTGGACGAGAGAGGGACCTCTCTCGCTCACAGCCCGGACGGACCTGGACAAGCCAGGAACCGGACTAACAGGCTTCCTCCGATCTGTCCTCAATCCGCCGTCACTGGGTGAGTACTAAAGTAATTATAGTGCTCGCATCACCCAAATCTCCTTCCTAGACCGCAACGGACGAACCCGGCAGCCGAACCATTCAATGAATGTACGCTACACCGGGTGAGCTAGCGAATGTCACTCCGTCGATCCTACAAGGGACCTCTTAGGCGATAGACATATTCCATGAGCACTTATTGCCGCTAGCTCTTCATTAACTATGACGACAGAGGCACACTTTTGAAAGACATCTCCGTAACTTTGCGAACAAGAAACCAGAAATGCTTGGTAATAGCAAGCATATAATAATAAATATATAGCGTCGTTCAATAATTCGAAAGTTTGTGTGACATTATTGGACTATGTCGGAACTGAGGGACGATGTCCCTGAACCGAACCAAAAATTTCTAAGTCCACCGACGCTATCAGTTTCTTATCCGGCATCGCAGCATTCTGGTCCGACGAAAGAACCTGTAGAAGATCAAGTCAGATGACATACACAACAGCATATGTTGTTCCGAAAGGGAAAGCTCGAAATCCTCCGAATCCCTTTCGGTATCCCGTCGTACCGGATGAAATTTTCGGACGTCCGTACCTGCTTCCGCGGAGCGTCCCGACCCAGCATCGTCGGATAAAACATTATGCGACAGATTCAGTTGTTGCTGGGAGGTCACGTAGTCAAGAGCGGTCGTGTGCGCTACCATGAGAATGAGGAAGCCTGACTATATGTCGGAGCGTCCCGAGCGGCGGACGTATGCTCTGAATGCGAAACATTTTGTACCACAACATCTGGGGCCAGATGTTGTTGTACGAGAGAGGGGCCTCTCTCGCTCGCCGTCCGGATGGACCAGAACGAGCTATGAACCGGACTAAAAGGCTTCCTCCGTTCTCCTTCTAATCCGCTGTCACTGGGTGTGCATTTGGTTGATTTATAGTGCTCGCATCACCCCAAAACTCCTTCTAGACCGCAACGGACGAACCCGGCTGCCGAACCATTCGATGAATGGACGCTACACCGGGCGAGCTAGCGGATGTCAAAGGCCGTCGAACCTACTAGGGTCCTCTTAGGCAATTGGCGTATTTACATGAGCACTTTTCCGCTAGCCCTTCATTAATTGTGACGACAGAGGCACACTGTTGGAAGACATCACAGATACATCACCCTAATCTTGATCGTCTGAAATAGAAATTGATAAAGTAGAGTGACCCTGCGGGGAAAGGACCAGAATGTCCAATTCAGCACTAACATACCGTGACATACGCTTCCCATGTTGTCATCGAAATCATCAGATACAGAACAGGAGTTAATGCGAGTACACTGACTACATATAGAATGATTATAAAAGTCAGAGGAAGACTTCCTCTTATTACAATTGATCAAAATCCTTTCAATGTGAAAAGAAAACAAAGTCCTGGTACTCGCACCAACCCCTGACAATCAAAATACATAATAATAATATGATCCATTAACATAGAAAAAATAACTGAAATCAAAATATTTTGAAAAAATATTTTTTCAGAACAGCCCAAGTTTCTGAAAAGTAACGTTGAGCCCCAATGGATCCCAAGCCTAAGTGTGGACAAAAAATTTTAAAATATTTTAAACAATTTATGCAACACTTACGAACAATAATAATGTATCTAGTTATGATTAAATTAACATCAAGATATTATTTTCAAGAAATCCCCCCCTCACACAGAGGGCTGTTGTAAATGTAAACAATGAGTGTAAAAACACTAAAATAAGACTCCAGGCACCCAGGCCCGAAATCAGTTACCAAAAATACACTATCTGATGCAAAACAGAGACTTCCAGGGAAGAAACTGCAGAACATCAGATGGTAGATGCAGAACACAACGCCTAACCACCCATAGGTGAAGACTTTACGTAAACATGGGGAAAAGAACAGAATTCATTCTGTTATACAGCTAAAACTCCCAATAAATTTTAGTAATAATAATTACAGAAACTATGCCAAAAGCATGGGAGAATAGCAAGAGGGGACTTAAAGGAAAGGGAGAGAGGAAAACACTGAAAAATCAGTGTAACTAAATAACAAGAATGGCAACAAAATGGCTGCTGCCTCGAAAATAGGTAACTTAACATAATTTCATTAAAAAATTTTAAGTTACAGCCCTGATAGTATTCTGTCACACATTTTTCCTCTCCTCCTTCTATATCCTCCTTAGAATCACCATTTCACTAATATTTATGTGTCTGGCATCATTTAAACTGAGATTTACAAGCACAAAGATCAGTCAGATGTTAACTGATGAAGGGCCAAACTGAGAATGATTAATGGCGCCAATTTTGGAACGTCCTTGACACTGCGCATACGCAGTAGAGGTGAAGTGTGGAGGGCCATTCAGGACATGTTTTCTTTGGTTTTAGATGCAAATTTTGGGGATTGGGGGGCAAAATTTGTGTTTGGCCCTATATTTTAAGAGTTAGCACCAGCTATGTCTGGGTCATTGGTACAGTATAAAAATATTAAATTTTTCAAAATATTTAAACAAAACCATATCATGTGACCCCTCATTGGAACTAGCTCATTGAGCTTGTTCCAATGAGGGGTCACATGATATGGTTTTGTTGAAATTTTTTGAAAAATTTTAAAAAATTATATTTAAAATAATAAATTTTGATATTGTCTGCGTTGGGTAAAGGGTAAAATGCTTTCATTTTGTTCATGTGTCCAGAGCCTTTTTTCATTTTCCCAGAAAAAAGTTCCGAGATGTAAAGTAATTACATGAATCCTTCCTCGCCTGAAAGCCTGGAAGGAAAGAAAAAACATTTGGGAATGCGGAAGACGTTTACCACTTCATTAATTATCTGATTCTTTTTTAGTTTTGTCTAAAGAACACAAGAGATATTTCGTTTGTGTCAAAAGGTCAGTGTGCATTTAATTAGGAGCAATTATCTAAACTTGTTTGTCATTTTTCGGGGTTCAGCGATTTACCCCATAGAAACAATAGATACCCCATAAAACTCTAGATACCCCACAGAACATTTCACAGTAAATATCAGACACTCCACAGGTTGAATGTGACTTCATAAATTATTTCACCAGGTATCACTTGTAAAAGCATCAGAAATAAACTATATAGAAAAAGAAGTTATGGAGGGCGAGGCTAATTTGCGAGGGTCTTAAAAAGCATTTTATTCAGAAACATTCCTTTTGGACTCCATTGTTTACAAATCTACACATTTTGTTATAGTATAATTCATACATAGTAGCAGCAAAAAAGCATCTACGAATGTTTCAGTTGCTGAACAAGTGATGCCTGGTGGAATAATTTATGAAGTCACATTTGGCGAATGGACTCAATGGAGCCATTGGAGGATTCGATAATTTACTGTAAAATGTTCTATAAACTATCTATGGGGTACCAGTGATGTTCTATGGGGTTTATCGTTAAATGGGGCATCTATGGGGTTCTATGGGTAATTCGTCGCACCATCATTTTGTGATGAAATGAACAAAAGTACTATTCCACTTTGTGAGCCAGTGGAGATGCATAAATGACAAGATTATAAGAATCATTCGCCACTGGGCTCCAAACTGGAGCAACTCAGAGCATAATGGGAAAATGGGGAGAAGATTGGACAGGTGTGTAAGGGCTGGGCCAGTGGGGGACGGCCCTATTAAACACCAAGAAGAACCAAGATGAACCAATAAGTAAAAAAATAAAGAAACAATACAAGTTTAAATGCTTTGTTTTCTTGCCAGGGGGTGTACTGAACTATATAATCCACATTTAATGACATTTGATGTATAAAGGTTCCGATATTCCGTCTAACATATAACGCGCGATCCAGAAAATTACTTATTGGTCTTTAGGAGATAAGCACTGCTGCTTGGTTTATCATTGACAGTGCTATGGAAGTGTAAAGTGACTTTATATCAGTTTGTTTCACACCTGACATACTGTGTCCTGTGTAGTTGTGGTTAAGTCTTACTTGTCACCATAAGGCCTAAAAATATTATATGTTTGTTTCCGCTAACCCAACCGACTCTATTTCAAACCGCCAAGTCTAAGCATTTTACTGAAATTGCCCAAAAAGGTGAAAACAGTGGCATTTTTGCCACGTTTCTAAATCGCGCCACATATATTAATCGTCCAAAAATTAAGATTTTATAAAAAAGAAACCCTATTTTATATAAAAGCCTATCGTGCCACAGAACTTCTTCATAATATAATATTCAGCAGTCTTCTTATTCTGAATTGTGTGTTCGCATGCCTCACTTTATCATGACACGAGATCTCAGAAGTGTTACATGTAAATTAGCACACCTCAACACTTGAAATAAATTGACTTTTTAAGTGATTGTGGTAATGGACTGGTTAAGTAACATTGTATTTGTCTTGGATAAGAAAGCACAAATGACTTGCTTTTGTTTATTTGAAGACACTAAAGTTCCCTGCTTTGGTCTTGTGTTAAACACTTTTGAGCACACTATTTTGAAGGCATGATGCAATCGTGACATCAGCGTGTGGAAACAGCCAATCACTTTAAGGTACAAGTGTCAATTTACAGGGAATCCCTTGGCATTTCACAAGGAAAATTTCCAGGTTTGAAAGAGCAGGCATGCCACTGGTCAAAATGTACAATGTGATTAACTACACATGCTTAATAGAATGCAGTCCATGTGTCTTGTTTCAATCACTTGCATAAATATAGAACCTTAGTGAGCACGCTCACATACCCCACGTGCCCCGATATTTCAAGCTCTAATCATTTTTTAAAAATAAACATAGATTCTAGGAATACTGCAGAAAACAGTGTTCTGTAGTATCAACGGTATTGAAAGAATTCAAGCAGAATTAATTTTAATTGCAATATGGAGCCATGTTAAGATTTAATGATACCAACCTTTTTAAATCCAATTTGATCTTTCCAACACACATTGTAAATAATGTAAGGTCACACTAGGTCTTTGCTGATAAAATTACTTTAGTGTATGCTTGTTTATAAAAAAGGTGTCAGATTTAGAATTACTATCCCAAATAACAGTGTTTATACACAAAAAGTGAAATAGATTATTGTTTTACTTCATGATCAAATTCGAAGTTGCTTCATTTTCTAATCCTAACTTGAATAACTGCATGCTGGGAATATGGAACCGGGATTATTCTTGTGTCACAAGCTATGTCTTGTTTATGTACATATGGTCAATACAGGAGCCAGAAATGTAAGTCGGTGAGCAAATAACTTGGCTGTAACACTTTGAAGACAATGTTTCTACGAATACGTTGCTTGGTTTTTTCAAAGTATTGACATTTAAGTCACCAACAATTACAGTAGGAGGTCTATCTAATTTATCCATAACTTGAACTAAGTTTTTCAGCCAACAGAACGAAACGTGAACTTCATCTGTAAATCATTGTGGTAGATTCACATACTAAAATGGCCGTAATTTAGATAATAACTGGAAGCGTGTAGAAAAAAAGTCTGGAAAACTGTAATTTTTAGGAAAATGACCCGGAAATCTGTTACTTGTATTTTTCAGAGTCCAGGGCCCGTAATTTCCGCAAAAATCAGACGAGCAGAGCGAAATGCAAACTTGATCTGTAAGTCATTGTGGTAGACTCACATACTAAAATGGCCGTAATTTTGATAATATCTGAAAGCGTGTGGAAAAAAAGTCCGGAAAACTGTAATTTTGATGAACTTTTCAGAGTCGAATCAGTGGAGCAGAACAAAATGCAAACTTGATCTGTAGGCCACCATGTTAGACAAACATACCAAAAATCAGCTCAATATTTGGAAGCATGTAGAGAAAAAGCCCGGAAAACTGTAATTTTGATGAACTTTTCAAAGTCTATGGGGCCGTAATTTTGGTAAAAATCAGTGGAGTGGAATGAAACCCAAACTTGTTCTGTAGGCCACCATGTTAGACTAACGTACTAAAAATCAGCTCAACATCTGGAAGCGTGTAGGAAAAAAGTCTGCAAAACTGTAATTTTGATGAATTTTTCAAAGTTCAAGGGCCGTAATTTCGGAAAAATCAGTGGAGCAGAACAAAATGCAAACTTGATCTGTAGGCCACCATGTCAGACTAACATACCAAAAATCAGCTCAATATCTGGAAGCGTGTAGAAAAAAAGTCTGAAAAACTGTAATTTTGATGAATTTTTCAGAGTCCAAAGGCCGTAATTTTGGTAAAAATCAGTGGAGTGGAACAAAATGCAAACTTGATCTGTAGGCCACCATGTTAGACTCACATACCAAAAATCAGCTCAATATCTGGAAGCGTGTAGAAAAAAGTCCAGAAAACAAGTAGGACTGACTGACGGACTGACGGACTGACAGACTGACGGACTGACAGACGCCGGACGGACCAGTCAAAAACATTATACCCCCGCAACTTCGTTGCGAGGGGTATAATAATGGTCTCTGTTGAGACAAAACACGAACAGTTGATGAAGAAAAGTAATACATAAATGTTTCATGGTCTGCGAGGGTAGACAGGGTGGTACAAAGGCAGGCCTGGCATTCTGAAAAATGCAGGAGGGCAAAAAATCGCTCTCCTCAATCAGCTTAGGAGAGCAATTAGGTTTACACAGCATTTTAAGTATCCAGTTGAACGAACTCATTGAAACTGAAACCAACAGACTACATCAGTGATTTTATTAACTTTACTAAGGTAAAGCGAAATCTCTTAGACATCTAGATGTCTCACTCAACAACCGAACACACACTTGACAACACCTGTGTGTGTACCCAGACCTGTTGACCAAGAAAGTCATACGCCTACCACTACCACCTTCAACCCCCATTGGGGGTTGAAGGTGGTAGTGGTAGGTGTATGACTTTCTTGGACAACAGGTCTTCTTGAATCTACAGTCACATCCTGGTGCAAGTGCTTCAAGTGACAGGATAGTAGTAATAGTATAATATTATAGTGTCACTTTTCCTTGAATAATTACCCCTCAAACTGTGATGTCAGTTGTTGAACTTGAAACTGACAGAAAAAAAAATATTGCTGTGACCCATTTTGCTTCAAATGATTGTAACTGTGTTTGGGTATGGTTGCAGCCATTACCTTTTACCACTAAACCACTTTCAAAATGAAATTAAGTGATGTTATGTGACTTCGAAGTTAAATTACATTTTTGCTTTACAACAAAAATTTAATGTGAGCATAATACATGCAATCTCAATCATCATATTTAGGAGGGCAATTTTTCGCTCTCCTTAATTCTTTCAGGAGGGCAGTAAGGAGAGCTAAAAAATCGCTCTCCTGAAATTGCCAAGCCTGCAAAGGGAAAAGACCCAAATTTACACCAACATTAATCCACACTAGTGAAGTAAAATCACTTCGTGTAAACCGTGACATTAAAGCAAGTTGAAATTTATATACCGCCTTACCGAGATAAAACCAACTTTTCCAGGTATCGATTATGATTTAATTCGCCAGTATCGGTGACGGTATTGACAATTTTACCGATTATAGTCCGTATACCGTAAAACCACATAGCACTACACAAAGGCCTATTTTATGTTGAAAAAGTTATAAACTGAGTTAATGGAACTGCAATCTGGAAAAAAAATAAATAAATCAAAATAAAAAGTTTTTGCGACCTACCGACCCTATTTTTTTTTAGTCCCGTTAGCGGAAACAAACATATATCTTTTTTAGGCCTAACCTGTCATTCTAGAAAAAACAACATAGTTAAAATAAACAACTGCTCAAGGTTTGTTTTTTTTATAAATATGAGGCAGTCCAGGGAAAGAAAGCACAGAAAATTAAAATTATACAATAGAATTAAATTGCGTGGAGTCAGTGAGGATTGCCTTGCTACTAATTGAGAACTTTAGGATTGAGTCTGTGAGGACTGACTCGCAACAGGGAGGTAGTTGGGAGCACAGGGGTAACCGAGGCCTTCTCACCCGAAAACCGCAAAAAATCAGCAGTCGGCCAAAGTGTTATTATTATTAACTCTGCATGTGAGAAGTTGGCTACGAAGAAACACACCACTCACCCATCAATAGCAACAATCATACAGCAGTCACAATATACAAATTTCGCAGAGTTCAAGCTATCTCTCTAATACTGATTTGGAGGGGTGGAGTCAGTGAGAATTGCCTCACTATTCATTAAAAAATCTAGGATTGAGTCTATGAGGACTGCCTCACAACTCTGTGGGCTCCAAAGAAACCCATCCTCAGTAACAATCACACAACAGTCACAATATACAATAGTGGTTTCCTATCTCTCTGTACCTATAACTTTTCTAATTGAACACTCTCAAATTTTCTTGAAACACTATTATCAAGATGCGCGTACGCATAAAAAAGTAGACGAAGCGTAGCAGTAATTGGAACAACATACCTTTCAGTTAACAAACAATCCCATATCGTCCCTGTGCGCCTACAGAGGGGAGTTTTTACTTTAAAAAAAACTCTAATTTCTGACAGTCCAAAGCCCAGATGAAAACAGAGTGAAATTTCTATTGACAGCCAGGTTAAGGGGCTATATAAATAATGGAATTTTGTTTATTTTGAAATTCTCATCTCTCATATTCCTTCCATTCAGATTAAATATACACAAATTATACATCAAAATAAAGGTTGGGATGTATAGAACACGAAACATGTATGCAATCAACTCATAGAGTTGACAGCAGGCATCACTGGTTCCTGGAAGTCTGCTATCGTATTCGCACCAGAACTGATAATAAAATAATATTTCGCAAGAACAACTCATGGCCGAATGCGCTTCAGATATTCAATAACAAAGCTAGGCATTCAAAACACTTTCGAGTGCAGCGATAGGACTGCATTTTGGAAAAGGGCAACACTGTCTGCATTTTTTATTGAAGATGGTTTCCATGCTCGACAGACATGTGCAAATCACTCGATACCATGAATTTCCATCGAAAAAGAAAATCGTAATTCTAAGAAATTTCAACAGGTGTCATGATACCTTGCATTGAATATGGTAACTGTGTAATATCTATCCAATAACAGTATACTGTATGAAGGCGATCTTTTTCATTATTTGATTTTAGACGGCATTGTTTTACATGCTTTTTCCGTCCGATGACGTCGACAGGAAATCGAAAGTATACTCATACGTAAACAAAAGCAATGGCTTTGGAATTTTCCCCCATGCAGCTCTGTAGCCATGTTTTGAAGAATTTTGATCCCCCAGCTTTGTTCTTGGATATGTAAAGCACATTTGGCCACAAGTTGTTTTTGTGAAATATTATTAAAGTTAAAAAATTTATAGTAATTTATATATTTTTTATACTTACCAATGACCCAGACTTGGCTGGTGCTAACTTTTAAAATTCTAGGGCCAAACACAAATTTAGCCCCCACCCAATCCCCAAAATTTGCATCAAAATCCAAAAAATCAATGTCCTATGTGGTCCTCCATACTTTTATCCACTGCACATGTGCATTGTCAAGGAAGTACCAAAATTGGCGCCAAATCCTCATTCTTACAACCAGTGCCTGGTAAGTGTTATGTAATCAGCGGGGAGGTATGAGTTCCCAACTCATGGGAGGGCCATCCCCGTCTGGGTCATTGGTAAGTATAAAAAATATATAAATTACTATAAATTTTTTTAACATTTTTATACTGTACCAATGACCCAGACTTAGCTGAATAGAAAAAAGGCTGGAGGGCTTAGGACATGAAGGAAAATCCAATAGACTCAATTACATGTAAACAGAATTATCCCCTCAAGGAGAAAAGGAGAAGCAGGCTTTATATGCATCTTTCTTGTTTATACCAAAAAATAAAGACACAATACCATTCCATAATTGAGCACAATAACATCAATGATCTTTATTAACATCCAGTATAACCCATTATACTAATTTTTTTTTAAAGGAAAGCCAATAAATAAAGATAGTCCAGAGAATGAGACTCTTATACTCATTTAAAAGTGTCCGAGGATTGTATATAAACGCTCGTATGACACGTGACATATACAAATGCTTCACACCGAGCTACACTTAAAAATATTACATAAATGAGATAGACATTAGCTTTACACTTTAAAACCATCCCAGCACCGACTCGGAATTAGTGACTCCAGAGGAGGTATTCCCTTGTTTTCACTATAAAGCAGGTGATATAAGGGAACACCATCCCCCCCCCCCCCCCCCCCCCCATCCCCTTGCTCTGGGTCAAATACCCCAGAACGAAGAGGGAAGCAGGACAGAGTCACTGCCGGAACAGAAAGCCTGCATAATTATAGTTGCAACTGTTTAGTGGACGACATTCTGAGCAACAGATAATGGACCTAAACAATGCAGGTCGCCAGAAATGAACTCAATATTTCTAAGGTAAAAATTTGTGAACGTGGAAGGCTGAGACCAATATGCAGCCTTCATCAATCGGTAATAGCAACACTATTAGCATAAGCCCAAGATGTAGAAAGCGCTTTTACTTCATGCGCCGAAATCTTAAGCACAGACTGCTGAGTTGAAGATAATTTTTCATAAGCAGTACAAATAGTTAATAGAATCCACCTTGCAATAGAATGGACCGTAATGTCCTTTCTATTAGGCAGCAGAGACAGAAAGAAATGCTTACATCCCTTTCTGAAAACTCAGATCTACGTTTGTTAATACGCATAGCTATAACTGGACAAAGCAAAGGCCTATGACCATCTGAAGATGGAAGAGCCTTAATAATAATAGGTTCAGGGCACTTATTAGGAGCCTGATTCTTAGCCAAAAATCCAACATTAGTAGTCAATGTAATAGTATTACCAACACTACGATAGTGAGAATCATCAACAGATAGTGCATGAAGCTCACTAACTCTTCTAGCATAAGAGAAGGCTAAGAGAAAAGCTGTCTTATAAGATAAGTATTTGAAGTCCACTGTATCAAGAGGCTCAAATGGCGCTTCTTTTAGCTTCAAAAGAACCCAAGCTAAATTCCACTTGGTAATTAACCTAAGGGTTCTAGGTCTATTTATCGAAAAGTTTTTCACTAACTTAGATAAAGAGACATTAGATCCAATTTGTTAGCTATCATGATGAGCATAGGTATCCGATAGCATAGACCCATAACCCTTAATAGTTATTAGCTGCAGTTTGATCTCGTCAAACAAGTAGACCAGAAAATTAGCAATGTCTGGAATGGAGGGATCATAAATATCAATAGAATGATCCCTACACCAGCAAGAGAAAACCTTCCACTTAGCAGCATAATTTAGGGAAGAGGAGGTCCTCCTACAGATAGAAATTGCGTTCACTGCTCGTCCTGTAAAATGCTTGTCGTGCAAGAAGGACCACACAATGGAAATACGTGAAGGTTGATACCTTGCGGGTTGTGATGCAGTGTGCGCGATTTCCCCTGCGAAAGAAGGTCCTCCGATGGAGGAAACTTCCGCAGAATGTCCCACAACAGACACCTGAATAGATTTATCCATGGTCTCTGGGGTGACAGAGATGCTACCAACAGAATCTTGCAGTGAGATTGCTTGATTTTAACAATATCTGTTGAATCAACGGAGCTGGAGGATAAGCGTATCCCATCGTTCCGTCCCAAGAGATCGAGAGAGCATCTACTGCAAATGCTCAAGGATCTGGGCATGGCGACACATACGTCTGCAACTGATAGTTGATATGCGTCGCAAATAAGTCTATCATAGGACGATCTCATTGGTAGCAAATCTGATTGAATACTCGTTTGTTGAGAGTCCATTATGATGGCAACTGACGACCTTTCCGAGAAAGGGAGTCTGATAGAATGTCCAGACGACCCGAGATATGACGGACCGACAGAAGAACCTGATGCTCTAGAACAAACAGAAGGATTCTTTCTGTTAAGTTGAACAACAGAATGGAATGAGTGCCTCCCTGGTTCCGAATATATGCTACTACTGTCGAAATGTCGGACAGTATTTGAACATGCGAATTCTGAATAATGTTCATCCAATGACGTAGCGCAAGTCAAATTGACATCATTTCTTGATGTTTATGTGCTTGTTTAAGAACTGCAGATCCCAAAGACCCTAGCACCTCGAATCTGTTGGGCTCAAAGTTGCGCCCCAACCTGTTTGACTCGCATCCGTCATTATCGTAAAAATCGGATCCAGCAGTTGCAGTGGTACTCCCTGAGTTAACCACTGAATATCTGCCCAAGTCTGAATCTCTTGTTTCACTTGTTTCAACAAGACGATGTTCGTTTCGAGCGAATGAATCTTCACACTCCAATTCTGAGTAAAAAATATCTGGAGTGGACGAGTGCGTAGTCACCCCATCGGAATAAGATCAGTGGCGGCTCCGCACAAACCTATCAGTCGCATGAATTCTCTCGCTGTTACTACATCTGAGTGAAGACAAAAGCGAGTGTAACAACTGACTAATTTTGCTCTGGTTAACGGCAGACGAACAAGATTGTTGTGTGTCTTGAAGTCATTTCCAAGTAGGTGAATGACTTGGATGGCACTAGATCCGACTTCTTTTCGTTTACTATGAAACCGAGACGTCAGAGGAGTTGAAGCAGACTCTGAACATCGTTCTGAAGCGTTAACTTGTTGCCGTACCTCTGAAGAATGTCATCCAAGTAGCTGACGTTACCGCAGACGAATGAGCTCGGAAATGAGTCATTACCGAGTTCATTATTCGAGTGAAGGCACAGGGCGCTAGATTCAGACCAAAGCACATTGTTCGGAACTGATAAACGACCCCTAAGACAGCGAAGCAAAGGTACTTTCTGAATGATGGATGTACCATGACGTGAAAGTACGCATACTTGAGATCTATGCTCACAGCATAATCGTTCACTCGAATGCTCGCTCTGACCGATCGGATGGTCTCCATATAAAATTTCGGAGCCATGATCAGCTTGTTTATCCAGCTCAGATCTACAACTGAACGAAACGAGCCATCTGGTTTTGGAACCAGGAACAGGTGACTGTAGAAACCTGGAGATTCCTGGATTTCTACGACCTCTATCGTGTTCTTCTCCAGAAGAGAGTGGACTTCTGATAGAAGCGAATCTCTCTTCAGAAGGTTTGATGGAAGCTGAGTCCAACGTGGACTTCGAGTTAAGGGACGTTTTTCCTTGAAGAACAGTTTAGACCTTCGGAAATAACCTCTTGCACCCATGGGTCGTCCATAATTGACAACCCATTGGTTAAGAATCTCGACAGCCTTCCGCCCACTGGAACCCAATAGAGGTTTAGACCATCACCTCCTGGACTTGCGAGGCTTACAGGAGGAGAAACCATGTCCTCCATGACCTGCACCTCGCCCAGTCGACCTAGGGGTGTCTGACCAGTTGTCTCGGCCAGCATTACAACCCCTACCTGAGTCGCTACTCTGACGGTCTCTAAAGTAAGACGTAGAGGCTTTCTTAGATCCTCTATAGGATCTTCCCTTGGACGTACTCGCCCCAGAAGTGCCTGCCTTACTCCTCTCTGCTGAGTCCGACTTTTTCGAAGCAGATTTAAAAAGCAGAGAGTCTGAAGCTTTCTTAGTAATCTGATCATAGATTATAGAAAGCTTACCGTCGAAGAGAAGCTCTCCAGAGACCGGAGCGACTGGAAGAGAGTTTTTCACCTTACTATCCACTCTTGTGGATGCAGCCAGGACAGCATCACGTCTGACTAACTAACTCCAGATTTGCCACTGAAAGGGCAGAGTTATACGTAGAATATGTTATGACCCTCGAAAGAACTCTCAAGGAAGTTTGAACATCCTGGAATTCTTTTCCCTCGAGATGTAGTGATAACGCTCTGGTAAGGTGATCTGCGTAATATAAGGCATCTAAACTGATTCTGTTAAGACGAGATTGTCATCTCCAGCGTACTGAAGAGAATTGACATAGATGCCGGCAATGACTCCGAGTCTTCTGCCTGGTCGTCTAAACACAGAGGAACTCTCGGCACGCCCTGTCCTGCCATTTCAAATCTATTTCTATTATTGATGAAAGGCAGCTGTAGAGCATGAGACAATAAGAAACCAGATTTGCCAGTCTTAGAGGCTAGCTTGAATATAGCGGCATTAAGAAGTTCAATGTCCGTGTGACATTTCTGGACTGGGTCGGAAACTCAGGCTCAATGTCCCTATTCTGTCCGAAAAAGTCTGTGTCCAGTGACACTATCAGTCTCTTATCAGGTACATGTAACGCAGCATTTTGGTCCGCAGAAACAACTTCTGGAAGGTGTTGCCGGATGAAATTTACGGCCACCTTATGTTGTTCGGAAAGGAAAAATTCCAGCTCCGCTGATTCCTTTTCACCATCCGACTGGACCACATGAGAATCTCCGTCATCCCTTACTGACTCTGCAGGGGAGCGAACCGACCCAGCTTCCTCAGACAGTTCCTGTCCTGAAAAAGTTTCTGATGGCTGCTGGGATGTTGCGATGAGATGAACTATCTGTGATAGCAAGTCCGTCACGGAGGCCTGTGGAGCCGCGGTCTTACGTAATTTAGCCGCTGGAAGCTCCTGGGACGTTAATTCCTGCATACTTCTTATATGTGAACGTCCCGACTGGAAAGGCCTTGTGTCCTTGGCTAACGGATGGTGTGACCTGGTCGACGTGGAATCCCTGGTCGGCGAAGCAGGCTGGATATCTGCGATCATGTCGCCAAGGTGCGGTTGTGTGTGCTGACGTGAGGATGAGGAAGCCAATAGACTAGCCGCGCCGGACTGTCTATGCAACGGAACGTCCCGAGCAGGAGGAGTGGACGTATGCTCCAACTGACGAACGTTACGTACAACAACATCTGGGCCCAGATGTTGTTGTAAGAGAGAGGGGCCTCTCTCGCTCGCGGTCCGGGTAGACCTGGGCAAGCTAGCTGCCTGACTGACTGGCTTCCTCCGTTCCATCCTCTGATCTGTCGTCGCCAGGTGTGCGTGATCTGAGATTATAGTGCTCGCAACACCCCTTCTCCTCTCCTGGACCGCAACGGACGAACCCGGCGTCACAACCATTTCGGGAATGATTGCGTCACCGGGGGAGCTAGCGGGCGACAAGTGACCATCGATCCTACTAGGTACCTCTTAAGCACTTGCCGCATTTCGTTGAGCACTTTGCCGCTAGCTCTTCATTGCGACGACGGAAGCACACTTTTGAAGACATCACGGAAACATCACCCTGTTCTTGTTCCTCTGAAAAAGAGACTGAAAAAACTAGAGTTACCCTGTGGCGAAAGGACCGGCATGGACCTCTCACCACTAACAATATACTGTGACACACATCTCCAATGTTTGTCATCCGAATTGGCACACACTGAGGAAGAATTAGTGCGAGTACACTGACTATTTATTTATTTATTGATGTTTAAGGTCACATATTTATGCACAATGGCTAATCATGACCGTGACAGTTTTACGGGTGGAGGAAGCCGGAGTACTCGGAGAGAACCACCGAGCAACGACGAGCAGCTGTCAGCTCCCCAACATCGTAACTCCGCACTGCAGCACAGGCAGGGTTAGATAGGTTGAAGACATGCGTACCATCGACGTGCAGTACGCCTTAGTACACGGCGTCATCGTGCCCCCACGCGGGCAATGGGGATGAAGTGTCTTGCCCAAGGACACAACGCGGTTGCCGCAGGTGGGATTCGAACCGAGGACCTCTCGGCTTGCAGCCTGCACCTCTACCTACTGAGCCACCGCGCTCCCAGTACACTGACTATAGCAAATACAATGAACATGAGAATCAGAGGAAGACTTCCTCGATTTACATTTTGAACAATATTCTTTCATTTTGAAAAAATATTAAACAGTCATCGTACTCGCACTAACCCTGGAAAACAAAGATACATAATAAAAATAATGCATTACAAACATTTCAAAAAATTATTCAAAAGAAAAATTTTTTCGAAAAAATTTCAAGATGAGCCCAAGTTCCCAATGGGAACGATGAGCTCAAATGGATCCCAAAAAATGCCTAAGTGTGGACAAAAAATTTAAAACATATCTAAAAATTAATGCTACACTTACAGACAATATTAATTTAATGTAACTGGCTATGAACAGAACCAAAAAGATGACAAGGAATCACTGTCAGAAGAAACCATTGTCAACGTAAACAAAAGTGAATAAAAACCGGAAACAAGACTGGAGTACCTGAAAATATGGCCCGAAATCTGTAACCAATTTTAAACACTATCCGATGTAAAACAGAAGCTTCCAGAGAAGAAACTGCAATACATCAGATGGTAGATGCATGACCAAAACGCCTAACCACCCCTAGGGTGAGGATGTAACCATGGGGAAAAACAGAATAAACATTCTGTTACCAAGCCAAAAACTCCCAAGAAATTTCAGTAAAAAAATTACAAAAATTATGCAAAAAGCATGGGAGAATAGCAAGGGGGGCACAAAGGAAAGGGAGAGAGGAAACACTGAACAAACTGTGGAAATTTCATAACAAGAATGTAAACATCAGGCCCATGCCCCGAAATTAGGGAACATGAAATAATTTTGCATAAAAATTATAAGTTACAGCCCTGAACACATCCTTCCACTGTTTCTGTCTCTCATCCTCTTATCCTCAGATCCACCATTTCTTTCATGATTTTGTTTCTGGCATCATTTTAACTGAGATTATAAGCACAGATATCAGTGAGATGTTACTGATTGAAGGGCCAAACAAAGAATGAAGATTTTGCGCCAATTTCGGTACTTCCTTGACACTGCACATGCGCAGTGGATAAAAGTATGGAGGACCACATAGGACATTGATTTTTTGGATTTTGATGCAAATTTTGGGGACTGGGGGGGGGGCAAAATTTGTGTTTGGCCCTAGAATTTTAAGAGTTAGCACCAGCTAAGTCTGGGTCATTGGTACAAAATTTATCAGTTCTGGTGCAAATACGGCAGCAGACTTCCCTTAAGGGCCTATATAAGTAATGAAATTTTGTTTATTTCAAAAATTCTCACATCTGATATTCCTTCAGTTCAAATTAAATATTCACAAAATGTACATCAAAATAAAGGTTGAGATTTATTGAACACGAAACACATGTGTAATCAACTCATAGAGTCGACTGTAGGCACCACTGGTTCCTGGAAGTCTGCTGCCATATTCGCACCAGAACTGATAATTTAATAATATTTCCCGAAACAACTTGTGGCCAAATGTGCTTTACATATCCAAGAACAAAGCTAGGGGATCAAAATTCTTCAAAACACAGCGACAGAGCTGCATGGGGGAAAATTCCAAAGTCTTTGCTTTTGTTTACATATGAGTATACTTTCGATTTCCGGTCGACGTCACTGGATGGAAAAAGCATGTAAAAACAACACGGTCTAAAATTAAATATTTATTTATTTCTTTATTGGGGTTTAAGGTCACATATTTCTGCACAATGGCTAATCATGACCATGACAGTTGTACGGGTGGAGGAAGCTGGAGTACCCGGAGAGAACCACCGAGCAACGGCGAGCAACTGTCAGCTCCCCAACATACTAACTCCACACAAGCAGGGTTAGCATTGGTTGAAGACAAGTGCACCAACGATGTGCAGTACGTCGTGGTGCATGACGTCACCATGCCCCCAGATGAGCAATGGGGGTGAAGTGTCTTGCCCAAGAACACAACGCGGTTGCCGCAGGTGGGATTCAAACCGAGGACCTCTCGGCTTGCAGCCTGCACCTCTACCTACCGAGCCACCGTGCCCCCATCTAAAATTAAATAATGAAAAAGATCGCCTTCGTACAGTGTACTGTTATTAGATAGAGATTGCACAGTTGCCATATTCAATGCAAGGTATCATGATACCTGTTGAAATTTCTTAGGATTACGATTTTGTTTTTCGATCGAAATTCGTGGTATTGAGTGATTTGCGCATGTCTGTCGAGATTGGAAACCATCTTCAATAAAAAATGCAGACAATGTTGTCCTTTTAAAAAATGCAGTCCTGTCGCTGCACTTGAAAGTGTTATGAATGCCTGGCTTTGTTATTGAATATCTGAAGCACATTCGGCCACAAGTTGTTTTCGTGAAATATTATTAAATTATCAGTTCTGGTGCGAATACGATAGCAGACTTCCAGGAACCAGTGGTGCTTGCTGTCAACTCTAAGAGGTGATTGCATATGTGTTTCGTGTTCTACACATCCCAACCTTTATTTTGATGTATAATTTGTGTATATTTAATCTGAATTTAAGGAATATGAGAGGTGAGAATTTCAAAATAAACAAAATTCCATTACATATATAGCGCCTTAAGGGCCTATATAAGTAATGGAATTTTGTTTATTTTGAAAATTCTCACCTCCGATATTCCTTCAATTCAAATTAAATATACACAAAAAGTACATCAAAATGAAGATTGAGATGTATAGAACACGAAACACATGTGTAATCAACTCATAATGTCGACCGTATGCACCACTGGTTCCTGAAGTCTGCTACCGTATTCGTACCAGAACCGATAATTTAATAATATTTCACGAGAACAACCTGTGGCCAAATATGCTTTACGTATCCAAGAACAAAGCTAGGGTATCAAAATTCTTCAAAACACAGTGACAGAGCTGCATGGGGGTAAATTTCAAAACCTTTTCTTTTGTTTACCTATGAATTTACTTTCGATTTCCGGTCGACATCATCGGACGAAAAAAGCATTTAATTACAACGCCGTCTAAAATCAAATAATGAAAAAGATCGCCTTAATACAGTATATTGTTATTAACTAGAGACTGCACAGTTGTCATATTCGATGCAAGGTGTCATGATACCTGTTGAAATTTCTTAGAATTACTATTTTGTTTTTCGATGGAAATTCGTGGTATCGGGTGGTTTGCGCATGCCTGTCGAGCATGGAAACCATCTTCGAAAGTGTTTTGAATGCCTAGCTTTGTTATTGAATATATGAAGCACATTCGGCCATGAGTTGTTCCTGCGATTATTTTATTATCAGTTCTGGTACGAATACGATAGCAGACTTCCAGGAACCAGTGGTGCCTGCTGTCAACTCTATGAGTTGATTACATATGTGTTTTGTGTTCTAGACATCCCAACCTTCATTTCGATGTATAATTTGTGTATAGGCCTATGTAATTTGAATTGAAGGAATATGAGAGGTGAGAATTTCAAAATGAACAAAATTTCATTACTCATATTGGCCCTTAAACACCAAGCTGCCTAATTATCCCACTAAAGACCAAAAAGTAAATCAAGCTGTAATGCTTACAAACTAGAAGACCAAGAAGTAATTTTCTGGATCACGTGTTACATATTAGATGGTATTTCGAGGCTTTTATACATGAAATGTTGTTAAATGTGAATTATATAGTTCAGTACACACCCACAGTAAGTAAATAAAGCATTTAAAAAGGTATTGTATCTTTATAGTTTTACTTCTTGGTTCATCTTGGTTCTTCTTAGTGTTTAGTAGGACCCGTGGGGGAGGGTGGGGGGGGGGGGGGGGGGGGGGGGTATACCAGTAAGTCAGTATAACCATATATGATATAATTTATAAATTATAATTTATGGCTATGGTCATGCACTAGGTGGGATATAATAAACAATTCGTTTCGAAGTGAAATTAGGAGAGAAGAGGCAGTGGGGAAAGAACATACAGTTGAACGTTGGAAGAGGGCGATCTTCTAATTTGAGAACCAGACAATTTCTATTCATTTCGGTGTTTAGATTTAGGTACACGAATTTAGGTGATATATAAAATCTTTGCGCATCATATACGTCCTATGTGGCGCGTAGAATGTTTTACTAAGACCTGTGAACATACGGAAGACATAAACTACTCTTTGTAACGCAAAGCATTTACTATTTTGGGTCGATTCGTCATATTCTCATATTCTCGTCACACTAATTTTTTGCCTTTTTTTCTAAATATAGAAATTATGCAGTCAATCTGTCGAAAGACCGCAAAGGTGCGTCGTCCTTGGTATGCAAAAAGTACCAGACGTGTGAGCTTATAGGTTTCGGCCTGGGGCCCTGTCCCCTTGAAAATTAATCTTACCCTCGGCTCCAGTTTGAGGTATCTATATTTACCTATGTACTTATTTGTGTTTAAGGTCACTATTAGCATATATGGCTATACCATGATTGCAACCCAGGGACTTTATTCGAAATTAATCTCGAAATTGCCCCAACCCAAAGGATGTTGTATACCAAACATCAAACGATTCGGACTGGTGGACCTTGAGAAGAAAGGTTTCTTCAACTCATCAACTCATGGATTTTATATGAATATATTTAAACCTGAACCCTCTAAGAAGGCTGTATATCAAATATCAAAATATTCTGATTGTATCTCAAGAAGCAGATTTTTATTCCTCATATTGGAAAAAGTTAAAATTTCGGCTCCAATAGGGAGCCCAAATATTAACCAAGGGTCTTCATTTTAACAAACTTGAATCTGACTCCCCAAAGGGCGATGTAAACCATGTATCAAAAGAGGCTGATTGGAGGTTCGTGAGAAGAAAATTTATTTTTAAACTTGATTTGAACAAACATGAATTTCCCCCCGACATCCAGGGTGCTGTATTACATATATCCAAAGATTCTGACTAGTGGTGCTGGAGGAGATTTTTAAAAATTAGTCCTCTTTTTGGACTATATCAAAATCCAGGCTCCAATAGGGACCCCAAATATTAACTGAGGAACTGCTTTGAATATATACTTGCACTTGACCCCCGTAAGGATGCTGTACACCCAACCCTTATAAAAAAAAAAAAGTACCACGGTATTACCAGGGTATTTTGGAATTTACCATGGTTTACCATGGTACTTTTTTATAAGGGAATATCAATAGATTCTGAGTGGTAGATCTGAAAAGAAGATTTTCAAATATTATTCCACATATTGCAATAAGTTAAAACTCGGGTCACATAGAGAGACCAATTATTAAACGATGGACGTGATTTGAACAAACTTGATACTGACCCCTGTAATGATTTTGTACACCATATATCAAAAGATTCTGACCAACGGTTATAGAGATGAACAGTTTTAAGGACTATTCCTCATATTGGACTAAGTTTCGGAGCTCCAACAGGGGGCCGAAATGTTAACCCACGGACTTGGTTTGAATACAATAAGATCTGATCTTTCTAAGAATGCTGTACACCAAATATCAAAATATTCTGACTGGTGGCTCTGAATTGACACAGAGGCTTGGTTTGAACCAAATTAAATCTGACCTTCCAAAGGGTGCACGCCAAATATCAAAAGATTCTGACTGGTGAATTTGAAGAAGAAGATTTTTAAAGATTATTTCTTATATTGCACTAAGTTAAAATTCGGGCCCCCATACGAAGCCCATATATTAACTGGTATAAATATATATATATATATTACTAAATATATACCGGTATTAAAAACTCTAATGCGCAACAACTGCCCCAACATCTGGGACAGTTGTTGCTCATTAGAGTTTTTGATATAATTTTAGCGAAGAGACTTTATATAAATATATATATTTATAACTTATATGATGTCTAAACTATAAAAAGTGACGCACATTATTTTGGTGGTGATTAATGATGCAGGTACACCGAATCAGTGACGGCCGGAGGCAGCGGAGGGGAGGGGTACTGCCCAGAACTTGTACGGGGCCTTGGGACACTTAACGTAGGCTTCCGGGCCGATCATGGTGGCAGAAAATTTTGAAAATTGGGGCCAATAGAAGCAAACCCCATTACTCTATGGGAGTCCAACGAGACTGAGCCGAATACCACATATTTTCCTTTCGATAAATGACGTTGTATTAGCTATATGTTCAAGTTTACTGGCAAAATTAATGGCATGTTAATTGGGGATCGTTGGTCGGTTATATCCAATGGTCTCCGTCACTGACGTCATGTACGTCAATATTTACCAGCATCTCAATTTTTTATCAAGATATGGAACTCATTTGGTACTCCTGCGTAATTTTGTCCGAGAAGTAACATGATATCTATTTCGATTAAATATTTCCAATGTCACACTCAGAAGTCACCATCCTTTCTTATCAAAATAGAATTTTTTTTCTTGCCAACATCTTCATCGCATGCAAGGACAGAATTTGGAATTCGGTGGTAACTGTGTCAGAGATGTAAAATGAGGTAAGTTTCAATTGTCTCCGAAATACCATTTTGGCGTCATCGACTTCATTTACATCGCTTTTTCTAACATCGCAACTAAACGGAGACAAGCTCAGACTTGGCACGCAAGAGTGCTTTTCTCCAAGACGAAACATGGATAGGTTTCTGTTGCCAATATTACGTATTTAATTCTTCTACATCTCTCTCGTATGCGGCGCCGGCTTTGGCACTTTGTAGTAATTTTTCTAAACGTACGTCGCACTCTGATATCGCCGACGTGAATTCGAATAACATCGCTACTTTCTTGAGATATAGAGCTCAGATTTGGTACTCGGGATGTTTTGTTTCTTACCTGGAATCATCTATCTCGCAAATTCATTATAAATGGCTTATTAATCAGTAGATGTGTTTCCCTTTGTTTTACATCTTCACGCATTTATATTCATGATATTTATAACGATAACGTTTCTTTTCAGCGAAGGTGTGTCATACGCGCGCCTCGAATTTAGAAACTCAACTTTTTGAGACGGTTTTCTGCAATTGTAAATCCTCTGCTTTCTGCACAAGGGGACCTCCACGTACATGCGCGAGACAATTCCTCCACAACTACTGTGAGACACTATTCCGCCGCAACTACTGTGTGAGACGGTTCCTCCACAACTACTGTGCCAGACGAACTCCAAAAAACAATCCCTCGACATAACACGGGTACAACCACCCGTGTACTAACAGCTGATAAAACAACATCCACAAAATCCCAACACGTAGTGTAAACATAACCTACGGCTCATACCAACTTCTCAACACACTGATAGCAGCTGTGTAGATGTTCCACTGAACGTGACATTTAACCCTCTGCACTCTGTTGTCAAAATAGCAAACTTTTCAGCAGTAAATATTTCCTATAATGCAGTTTACTATTTAACCAAATATACCTTGTTTGACAGAGCTCAGTGAGGTCTGTCAAACAAGATATAATTGGTTAAATTCATCGTTAAACAAGTGAGAAACGGAGTGATTGGAGAAAATTCTCTTGCACTACCAGAGAGCTAGGGGTTAACAAGTTGATCCAATCGTATCAGTTATATACAGTGAAACCTCAAAGTCTACGAAATTAGTATGCAATGTACCTTTCAGGGGTTATTAGCAGGAACCCGGAAGTGACGTCATGTCACGTGACCCAGTGACGCCATGTTGTGTTGTCATGGTAACCCGCGTAAGCGGCCATGTTGTGACGTAATCTCCATAGTGATACGTGGTGTGAGTGCGCATGCGCAGCGCGTGTTGTTAGAGTGATACGTGTTTCCGTCGTCCATTTTGTATACTGGAGGCCGCCATCTTGGTTCCTATGGTAGCACGTGGTTGCTATGTGACCCATTTTTTTCTGCAATAAGACGGGGTATGTTCAGAGGGTGTGTTCGATTGTAGAAGAGTAAATCTAATTACCACAAGCAACCCGACAATCCCTCCAAATCACCAAATCACCGAAATTGACTAAATTTGATACGGATTTCCCATTTTATCGGTTTAGCACGTAGTGCTATAGTACTGAGAGGGTACCGGGGGTGTGTTCCTTTGTGGAAGAGTAATTTCCCGATTTGTAGAATTACCACAAACAACCCGATAACTTGTATTATTTCGAATTCTTTCAGAATTCTCTGCTTCTATCTATATATACAATAGTTTTCATCTATCTAGCCATGTTCCTTTGCCCTGGAGTATACTCCAGTAGCGTAGAAGAGCTTATCAACTGGAACAGCTTTGCTTATTGTTACTATATTTAGCAATCTCTGGTCTATTCTTGTTAGTTCTGACCCTATTCCAAGTACTCTTGTCGTTTCCTGTATCTAGCTCATTTATATAGATTATAACTAACCAATCAGATTGTTTGATTTCCCATAATCTGTATGCAGAGTTATCTCCCTTGTGTATATCAAAAACATTCCCAAAGCCAATAAGCCAAAAGAGAAATTGCTCCATGAGCAATTGCCCGAATGACTCTAAGCCCATCGAGCAAATGAGCCTTAGAGCAATTGCTCGGTCGAGTGACTCCACATACTGCTCAAACGACTCGAATCCCATCGAGCAAATGAGCCATAGAGCAATTGCTCGTTCGAGTGACTCCACATACGCCTCTTCAACTCATTTCAGTATTTGAGGATACCTATGGCCCGGCATTGTATTATTTGAGGATACCTATCGAGGATACTTATCTGAGGATACTATTTCCTGTATCACACGGCATACCTATCCCAAATATCCCTTATAAGCTATCGAGCAGTTACAGAAAATCATTGCTCGATTGACTCGAATTCCATCGAGCAAATGAGCCATAGAGCAATTGCTCGATCGAGTGACTCCACATACTACTCGAACGACTCTAATTCCATCGAGCAAATGAGCCATAGAGCAATTGCTCGTTCGAGTGACTCCACATACGACTCTTCTCAGTATTTGAGGATACCTATGGCCCGGCATTGTATTATTTGAGGATACCTGTCGAGGATACCTATCGAGGATGCTTATCTGAGGATACAATTACCTGTATCACAACGCATACCTATCCCAAATATCCCTTATAAGCTATCGAGCAGTTACTGAAAATCATTGCTCGAACGACTCGAATTCCATCGAGCAAATGAGCCACAGAGGGGTCGTTTTGGGTCCGTTTGGGGTAGTTTTGGGGTCATTCGTGCGGCCCTAAATAACCCATAAATAAGGGTGCTTACATCTGATGCAGCCTAATCTATTCTCAGCACCAGAGAACTATTATATAATCCCAGAGTGGAAATCCACTTATATGGTTGTTAAGAACATGGACCAAATTAAGTGCAGACAAAGGGCACAAGCTGACAAAGGTCGAAATACACTGCTCACTTGTTCTCAGTCCAATGACAATATCCCTTGATTGTCGACAGTTATTATGAGGGCTAGGAGTAGATGGAGGAAACGAGTAGATAAGCCATTCACCATTGGTCTTCCACCATTTCCATCAACCATCACGCATGCCAAATACTGATACGATTTCACAAATAAAACATTGTACACCCCGTGTAATGTAGGCTGCATCCATTTAGTGAAAAACATACTCGCACACGCAGCAGTTCGTTATATATATATTTATTATTGCGTACCCTTCATTAAATTGTCACTTTTCACACATTCAGAGGTACATTTAATACTTTAAAACATTGTTTTTATACACTTAGCGTCCATTTTACCGGCAAAAAGTTGTTAAAGATATTTTTTAAACGGGGGTTCATAATTTATTTTTAGTTAGCGTTTCGCCAAACACATGCCGAGGTGATAATAAATATTAAAACCAACCATACTTCAGTGGATACTAGTTCTAGATTCCTGTATGTCCCACCCAATGATACCCACTCAAAGCCACAGGAGCCTATTAAGGCTGGAGACCCATGTGCTCACTCCACCAATCCCTATGTGTGAGCTGGCGGGGGGGGGGGGGGGGGCTGAGGGCCCCCAAATGCAAACCGTAACTTACTGTTTTTAACCCCAACGTTTCTTCCGAAGGCACTAGAATCAATCTCAAAGCTTCAGAATTTGAAGAAAAAAAATATTCGGGAAGGGATCACAACCGTGGAGGGGAAAACGCCCAATTACATAGTTCAAGTCTCTGAAATATGCCAGCGTTATATCGATCTTGCCCCCCCCTCCCCCACCCCCTTTCGAAAATATGGGAAATGAATTATATATCTAGTAGGGGGGTATCCAGGATTCTATAAGGGGGGGGGGGGGGGCTAGCCCTTTTTTGTGGGGGGACCATGATATTTGGAAGGTCGTTGTGTGGTTTCGCCCCCCCCCCCCCCCAAAAAAAAGCAAACTGTCACATACTGTTTTTAACCCTCTACCTTACTTCAGGAGGCACCAGAATCGATCTCCCTCAGAGTCTGGCGACTTAACCTTCTTCCCAGTGGTGGACCGGGACTCCCAAATGCAAACTTATTGTTACTTACTGTTTTTAACCCTCACCCAGTCCTTCGATTGGGGATCCTCGCCCTGCTACTGAGGCACCGCTGATATTGTATTTCGAGAATGCCACGATTTATCGTGGAAACTTTCTAGGTGAAACGCATGAGAAATGTGATCTCCGATGACGGAAGGCCAGCGATAGGGTGGTGCGAATAGTAAAGGAGGGGAGTATAGGGACCGGGTTTAGTGGTCAGTGTCATTCAGTGTTAATCTGTTTATCCTATATGGGCTGACTTACATGAACCGGAGATTGGGAAGGCCGCACAGCGACCGCATCATAAAAGGGGCCCATATAAAGTTAAATAAACAGTGTAAATCAGCATTTGAATTGCTGGTTTTGATGAATCCACCTCGCCCCAACCTTTTCCCTAATAAACATGTGGAAGGTGGAGTTGCTGGAAAATAATTGACACTTGTACGATGTTCAAATGTCCAATATCTCTGTCAAAATATTCTATCGTAAGATCTTTTTTCAGCTTGAAAAATCGAATGGACGAGAAATATATACTGGGATTGTAGGGCGATACTATGTGGTTCAGCACTCCAAGAATGGGCATCAAGTAATTGGAAGAATTACAAATCTATTGGTTGCCAATTCCAGTCACCCACTGTACATATTGTGTATGATGCACAATGTGTATAGCGGGCAACTGGGATTAATAACTAATGAATTGTTTACGATACTTTTTTTCGGGGGAGGTCTAGTCCTAACTAGGACCCTCTGGTCGTTACCTTATTCTCCTACCTCCCTGAATGGAAGTGGGAGGAGGGGTAAAGGACTGAGCGTCCAAGTTAGGCCGGGGGGGGGGGGGCAAACCCCCATAACGACCTTCCAAATATGACCCCAAATGGCTAGCCCCCCCCCACCCCAATTATAGAATCCTGGCTACGCCCCTGCTAGATATATAATCCATTTCCCATATTTTCAAAATGGTGGAGGGGGAGGGGGGGGGGCTCAAGATCGACATAACGCTGGCATATTTCAAAGACTTGAACTATGAAATTGAGCGTATTCCCTCCCACGGTTGTGGGCCCTTTCCCGGATATTTTTTTCGTTAAAAATTCTGAAGCTCTGAGATCGATTCTGGTGCCTCCTGAGGAAACGTGGGGGTTGAAAACAGTTAGTTGCGGTTTGCTCCAGTCTTAATAGTTCCTGTGGGACTCATGGGCGAAACGCTAACAGAAAATAAATTGTGAACCTCCGTTTAAAAAAAATTAGCTTGAACACAACCTTTTGCCGATACAAAGGGCGGTAAGTGTAGAAAAACTACCTTTTAAAGTACTAAATGTACCTCTGAATGTTTGAAGTGACAATTTAATGAAGCGTACGCAATATATAACGAAAATTAAGTACTTGTTTTATTGTAGACTATTTTCAAATTATAAATGGTTTCTCTCCAAAAACCATTCTGTTAAATCCCCTCGTAGTGAACAGAAAGATCAAAATGTTGCGCACACGAATTAGTTACACCTCCGTCGAGCAAGTATGATAATATTCACCCCATCATGCACCTCTGCTAATTCGTTGTTTTCCTTGCACAAAATGGCGTGTCGATCAGTGTCGATAGCGAAATGATCTATTTTCTCTTGAAAATAATCTACAATAAAACAAACAATACTTAATCTTCGTAATATATATTTATTATTGCGTACACTTCATTAAATTGTCACTTTTCACACATTCAGAGATATATTTAGTACTTTAAAACGTAGTTTTATACACTTACATTCCTTTTTACTGGCAAAAAGTATGTCACGTAACTCTGACTGTTGATAATGTCCCACTTTGACATCACCGATGTGGGGAACAGTCGATCCACACTACGGTCAATCGCGCCATCCAGCAGTCAATTCGCACCATCCCTCAAGTCGATTCGGGCCATATCTGAAGTCGATTCGCACTGATGTTATTCACTCATTTCTTACCAACATGGCAATGTTTGTTTCACGACTTCACCATCACGTGCAGCTGTCCAAGGAGTAACATGCACCGGGTTTCGGTCATCTCCAGTTCCATCGCAGGATGTAGAATGTTTCAGCGATTCAACTCACCATGGGTCAATTCGCCCTGGGGTCAAGTCCCCCCCCCCCCCCCCCCCCCTAAAAAAAGAGTGATCAGTGATAAAATAGGAAAACCAACTTCCGAGATAATGACAAGAGGAGTCCTGGAAAAACAGTATAATAACTCACATTCGTTTTTCTTGAACAAACTTGAATCTGACCCCTTAACCCTTCATCCAGGGATGTTGTATTCCAAACCAAATATCAACAGATTCTGAAAAGTGGATCTGAAGGAAAGTTTTTCAAAGATTACAGTATTCGTCATATTACACTGTTAACATTTGGGCCCCCACAGGGAGCACAAATATGAATCCAGGGACTGCTAGCTTGTTGTTTTTTAAGTATCAAAACATTCTCAAGCAGATTTCAAAGAGTACTCCTCTTTTGTACCAAGTTAAAATTAGTGAACCCATAGGGAGCCCAAATATTAATCCATGGACTTTATTTGAAACAAAACCCTCCAAAATTATCCTCCTATTCCACCAAGGATATTGCATACCAAATATCAAAAGATTCTGACTGGTGGTTCTGGGGAAGAAGACTTTGAGAATATTACCAATTTAACACTATGTTAAAATTTGACACCCTCCCCCTCCCCCCCCCCCCCCACCACCACCCCCATCATAGGGAATACAAATATCAACCCTGAGACTTTATTTGAATAAGCTGCATCTGAACCCTCTAAGGGTACTGTATACCAAATATCAAAAGATTCTGATTGTATCTCAAGAGGGGGAGCGTGGTGGCTCAGTAGGTAGAGGTGCAGGCTGCAAGCCGAGAGGTCCTCGGTTCGAACCCCACCTGCGGCAACCGCGTTGTGTCCTTGGGCAAGACACTTCATCCCCATTGCCCGTGTGGGGGCACGATGACGCCGTGTACTAAGGCGTACTGCACGTCGATGGTGCGCATGTCTTCAACCAATCTAACCCTGCCTGTGTTGCAGTGCGGAGTTACGATGTTGGGGAGCTGGCAGCTGCTCGTCGTTGCTCGGTGGTTCTCTCCGGGTACTCCGGCTTCCTCCACCCGTGAAACTGTCGCGGTCATGATTAGCCATTGTGCATAAATATGTGACCTTAAACCATAATAAATAAATAAATAAATAATCTCAAGAGGCAGATTTTTAAAGATTATTCCTCATATTGGACTAAGTTAAAATTCAGGCTCAAATAGGGTGCCTAAATATTAACCCATGGACTTGATTTTAACAAACTTGATTCTGATTCCTCTAAGGGTGCTGTATACCATGTATCAAAAGATTCTGATTGGGGGTTTGTGAGAAGAAAAAAGAAATGAATAATAAAAATTTGGGCTACAATCAAAGGCCTTGATTTGAACAAACTTGAATCTGCCTGCCCCCCCCCCCCCCCCCCCCCCCCAAAGGGTGCTGTAAACCATATATCAAAAGAATCTGACTAGTGGTTCTGGAGAAGATTTTTAAAGACTATTCCTCATATTGCACCAAGTTAAAATTAGGGTCCCCATTGGGTGCCCAAATATTAACTGAGGGACTTGCTTTGAACAAATTTGAATCTTACCCCAGTAAGGATGCTGTATACCCAGTGTCAATAGATTCTGAGTGGTGGATCTGAAAAAGATTTTTAAACATTTTAAACATTTTCCCCCATAATGCATCAAGTTAGAATTTGGGCTCCCATAGAGAGCCCAAATTTTAACCAATGGACTTGATTTGAACAAACTTAAAACTGACCCCTGTAAGGATCCTGTATAGTGTATACCATATATCAAACGTTTCTGATCAGTGGTTCTGGGAATGAAGAGTTTTAAAGATTATTCCTCATACTGGACTTACTTGACTTACTTAAATTTCAGGCTCCAACAGGGAGCTCAAATATTAACCCAGGGACTTGGTTTGAACAAACTTAGAGCTGACCTCCCAAATGATTCTGTATACCAAATATCAAAAGATTCTGACTGGTGGATCCAAAGAAGATTTTTAAAGGTTATTTCCCATATTGCACTAAGTTAAAAATTCACACCTCCCGACCCCCTCATAGGAAGCTCAGATATCAACTGAGGGAGTTGAGTAGAACTAAACTGACTCTGATCCTTGTAACAATGATGTATACACCAATACTAAAAGATTCTGACTGGTGGTTCTGAAGAAAAGAGTTTTAAAGATTACTCCTCATATTGGACTAAGTTAAAATTTGGGCTCCAATAGGGAGCCCAAATATCAAACCAGGGACTTTGTTGGAACAAACTTAGATCTGACCTCCCTAAGGATGCTGTATACCAAATATCAAAAGATTTTGACTGGTGTATCTGACGATGATTTTTAAAGTTAAAAGTCGGGCTCCAAAAGAGAGTCCAATTATAAACCGATGGAGTTGAGTTGAACAAATTTGAAACCAACTCTGGTAAGGCTTCTGTATACCATATATCAAAAGTTTCTGACTGGTGTTTCAGGAGACAAAGAGTTTTAAAGATTATTCTTCATGTTGGACTATGTTAAAATTTAGGTCGCCAATAAGGAGCCCAAACGTCAACCCAGGAACTTGGTTTGAACAAAATTAGATTTAACCTCCCTCAGGATGTTGTATTCAAATTACCAAAAGATTATGATTGGTGGATCTAAAGAAGATTTTTAAATATTATTCTCCAAATTCCTTTAAGTTAAAATTCGGAATATGCTCCCTGTAACAATGATGTATACCAAATATTATAAGATTCTGACTGGTGATTGTGAAGAAGAAGATTTTTAAAACCTATTCCACATATTGCCATAAGGTAAAATTTGGGCTCCTGTATTGGGCTCAAATATGAATTGAGGGGCTTAGCATTGACAAATTTGTATCTGACCGCACTATGGATGTTGTATAGAAATATCAAAAGATTCTGATCTGTTGTTTTTGCAAATATGCTGCCTCAGCATTTTTTTCAATATTACCCCCCCCCCCCCCCTCCCCTCCCCCCCCCCCCCCCCCCCACACACACACACACAGATCGATCTAACACAACTGATGGCAATTTTTTTTACCATTCCATTCTACGGGTCTTAAGGATGCTTCATATCAAATAACAGATCTCTGTTCCCTGCTGTTTGGGAAATATGGGTGTTATAATGTCACCAACATTCTTTGAATTATTTATTACAACAAATCAGCAGATATGAGCCCAAAAAGGAATATAGGGACTTGATTTCAGTAAACTGAATCTGACCACACTAAGGATGCTATATACCAAATATCAACAGATTCTGACTGGTGTATCTGAAAAAGAAGATTTTAACAGAATGTTCCTCATATTGTACTAAGTTAAAATTCAGGCTTCCATAAGAAGCCCAAATATGGACCCAGAGACTTGATTTGAACAAACTTGAATTTGAACCCCATAAGGATGCTATATACCAACTGTCATAAGGATTCTGGCTGGTGGTTTTGAATAAGAGTTTTAAAACATATTCTTCATATTGCACAAAGTTGAAATTTGGAAGGAGCCCAAATATTAACCCACACTTGATTTGATGGATGTATTTTATGTATTCAGTTATATCTTGTTTGACAGAGCTCAAGTAATTAAATGCTATAGGATGTAGTGAGGATGAACAGGTCTATAAACATGGGAATTCAGTGGTTGGAAGAGTAATTCATCAATGGAAAACAAGATTTTCATTCAGTTAACAGGTGTTTACTCTAAAACTATATGAAAATAGCAGGTAAAATTTGTATTAAAGGTATGGTTTGGTGTTTGGAAGTTATATGCAATGAATGGGTTATTCAGTAAAGATATATCTGATTAAGTTGACTCCACTGAACTCAACTCAAATTTAAGCAGATTTCATTATTTTCAGGGAAAAATTAAGAGAATTTAACCCATAAAGGCCTAATTCCAACTTTGAGACTATTGATATTCTCAGAACAGGAGCCGCAACATACAATTACGAGGAAGTCTTTCTGACAACGGTAGCAAGACCTAGGCAGGGCCTTCTAGTCCAGTCTGAGCTGCTTATACAGGCAGTCAAGACTTGACTAGAAACCACTGCCAGGTGACTATAATCCCATATTGCCACACTGTGGAAATTACTTAGAAATGTCCAGTCCTTTAAGGGTTAAGGTTTTGCAAGGGCTATTTAGTCCTAACTAGAGATACTGTGAGCAAACTCACAAAGTGATACCCCCCCCCCCCCCCCCCATGCCTGAAATGTATAAGTTAGATTATCTCCCCTTGGAAATGTCAGAACGGAATTATATTGCTTCATGCACATCTTCATATGGAGTTCTTCCATTGTGTAAAGTTTCATGAAAATTCTTCAAACGGTTTAGGAGAAGTTGCGCTTACAAGGATGGACAAGCGGTATAAGTTAGATTATCTCCCCTTGGAAATGTCAGAACGGAATTATATTGCTTCATGCACATCTTCATATGGAGTTCTTCCATTGTGTAAAGTTTCATGAAAATTCTTCAAACGGTTTAGGAGGAGCTGCGCTTACAAGGATGGACAGATGGTATAAGTTAGATTATCTCCCCTTGGAAATGTCAGAACAGAATTATATTGCTTCATGCACATCTTCATATGGAGTTCTTTCATTGTGGAAAGTTTCATGAAAATTCTTCAAACGGTTTGGGAGGAGTTGCGCTTACAAGGATGGACAGATGGTATAAGTTAGATTATCTCCCCTTGGAAATGTCAGAACGGAATTATATTGCTTCATGCACATCTTCATATGGAGTTCTTCCACTATGGAAAGTTTCATGAAAATTCTTCAAACGGTTTAGGAGGAGTTGCGCTTAAAAGGATGGACAGACGGATGGACAGGGTGATTCCTATATACCCCCCCCAAACTTTGTTTGCGGGGGGTATAATAATTTAATTTTACATAATGCTGTGTTCTATATCAACTCAACTGTGCTTATTTGTAGCATCCATAATTTAACTACTTGCATGCTGCTGGCAGATATTCTTGCCTAGGATACAAAATCCTGTGCCAGTGAAATTAGGAACATTTAGGCACACTTAACCAAATTTAACCAATGGATTATAACCCTATGATCTGTGTTGTGTCATTGGGCAGGACACCTAATCCCAAATGCCCAAGTGGGAGCATAGTGTCACAGTGTGCTAAAGCATACTACACATTGAAGGTACACATGCCTTGATTTACACCTAACTCTAGCTTTTTCAAGTGTCATTTAACACCAATAAGGCCACCATAAAGTAGATCTGATCATTTTTTTGTAAAATTGCATGTAGGTGGGCATTTTGTTATTTTATTTTTGTAATTATTTCTTTGCCATCAACAGTTCATGTTCTTGGTTCATTTTAAGTTTTAGGCACCATAATCTACAGAATAGTGTGGGTGCTGGTGTATTTCCTCCCTTGATTGCAAGAAGGCTTTACGATGCTAAAGCACTGCAAAGCCTTGTTGAACTCAAGGGACAAATCCATCAATTTTATTAACTTTGATAAAATATCAGATATAAATCATTTAATTATTACTTTTTTAAGTTGGCATTGGATTATAAAATGAGAGCATTCGGCAGTCAAAAGGACCATGTGGGAGGGTCTGAGAAACAGATTTTTAACATTTTTAGGCCTAAAAAAATGTAGTACTCCGGCTTTATTGAAGCAATATCTTCTGTGGTAATATTTTGCTTATGTAGGACAAGATATTTACCCAGTTAAATACTGTTAACCGAGCTCAGTGAGAACTTTGGCTTTTGACATCTGAGAGGAAGGATTTTCCATCTATCTTACAAAATGACTGAGGGCAATTCATTTTTTTTTATAAACAAGACATGTCACTGCAGTAACACATGCCCCCCCCCCCTCCCCTGCTAAAAACAACTAAATGGAACTGACCTAACTGATGAAGTGAGATGAAAAGTGACCTTAAAATGTGTCCTTGACTTCTTCTGATGTGAACCCAGCTGTAGTGTGTGACACATCTTCCCTGTGTCCAATATAATTGTGGGAAGTGTAAAATGTAATGATTGTAGCCCTAATAGTTTTGGAGCTGTGCCTGAAACACG
The DNA here is from genome assembly GCA_031216915.1 of Pictodentalium vernedei. Lineage (NCBI taxonomy): Eukaryota > Metazoa > Mollusca > Scaphopoda > Dentaliida > Dentaliidae > Pictodentalium > Pictodentalium vernedei. Next base: position 248,188,865 of record CM062291.1, read on the forward strand.
ATTTGTGACCTTAAACATAATAAGTTCAAAATGACCTTGACCTTGAAGATATGCAAGCAACATTTAAACATGACACACCTTCTGACTGTCCTTCAAATCTGTATGAAATTTGATGATTGTAGCTTCTGAGATATGGACGAGACACGAATATTGACCATTTTTAAACATGATCTTGCACCTCAAGTTATGAATCCAGCTATGGTGCATGCCACATCCTCCCACTGTCCTTTATAATTGTGTAGAGTTTGATTGTTGTAGGCACAATAGTTTCCAAGTTACGCCTAAGACCTGATTTGTGACACTGAGCATACAGAGATTATCTATGACCTTGACCTTCCAGATGCAGAAACAACTATTATTATCACTCAATCTATAAGTTACTAGTCGATTAACATGATTTTGGAGGGCCGTTAAAACTCCATATTTCAGTGACGTCATTCGATGAAGCCGGGCCGTGGGTGATAATGGTATAAATAGCCATTAGCAGCCCGGCTAGTGTTAGATTCCATGGTCTAATGAATTACTCCCATTCGGATGACATCCCTTTGTATTTCTGAACTGAAGTCGAACACACGATCGAAACAGAAATATCGAATCGACTTTAGTGATTATTTCGGTGCTGAAATGAAGCACTATCAGATGGAAACAAGTTTCATTGCACTGTGAATCAGTCACACTGTAAGTATATACTGTAAGTATACTGATATAATCATCGTTCGTTCGTTCGTTACAACAGCCTTTTTTAGAACTTGATTGCATCCGAAATGGGTCACCTAATTTTAATAGCTCTTGGCCCCCTCCCCTGATTAGCTCAACAGTTAATTAATTCATCACATGATGTTTGTAAGTAAAACAATCTGAATAATTGTACCATTAACTACTACTGTACACCAAAGTGACTGAGGAAAGATTGTTGAGTTGAAAGAAGTGACAGGAGCAGCTGACAGGAGGAGAATTTTATTGTTATTTCATGACAAATTTGAGATGTTATTGAGTATCTTCACTTGTCCAATTCAATTTACATAACATACTAATTTTCTTCTGTGTTTTAATGCCCAAATCCGAAAGACTTCCCTTGTGCGGTTAGCTGTAACAGGGAGTGGTAATAATAGTCATAACATATCAAGGACAGTAAGAAGGTGTGTCGCATATAATATAATATAATATAACAATAACATGATTTTGGAGGGCAGCATGGTTCATTAGCAGCCCTGCAGCAATGATGAACAGCTCTTGGGCTTATTAACGGCCCTCGGCTTCGTCTCGGGCCTTTAATAAACCCTTGGGCTGTTACAGTTACCGATTGCAACTGAAAGTATATTTATTTATTGGGGTTTTAACGACACTTTTGACAGCCAGGGTCACCTCATCTAGGACAGTTTTACAGGTGAAGGAAGCCTGAGTACCCAGAGAGAACCTCCGAGCAACTGTCAGACTCCCCAATAGACTAACTCCACACAAACAGGGTTAGCACTGGCTAAAGACAAGTGCACCATCAACGTACAGTACGCCTTAGTACACAATGCTACTGTGCCCACCCCCTTGGGCAATTGGGATTAAGTGTTGTCTTGCTAAAGGACACAATGCGGTTACCATAGGTGGAATTCAAATGGAGGACCTCTCGGTTTGCAGCCTGCATCTCTAACTACAGAGCCAGCACACTTCCAAATGAAAGTATAACAATTTGTGTTATTACTGTCTATGCACTGGAAGCTGTCTAGGTCCCACTAAAAAGTGATTGCCCTGTGAAAAAAACTTAATATTCTTTTTAAGTACTCAGTGACATAAGGCCATTAAGGAGCAGTTAGTACAACTCTTGAGAGACACCCCCCCTCCAACAATTGAGGATTCCCAACAAATTTGACAAAAAATCAAATTGCCTGGGTCTGCTAATTCGTGCCATTGTTTGAACAAAAACATAGGCAACAAAAAAAGAATCATATATAGTTAACAGACCCAAAACAAAAATGATGAGCTCTACTTGGAAATGAAAGTTGACACCACATTAGTTTAACCCTTTACCTAACATGAAAGGCAGACGACACTTGCGATCAAAATTCTTGAATAACTAATTTTTTTCATTTTTTGTCTTGACAAGCTTGTTCCAAAGAGGGGTCATAACCTATGTTTTGAGACAAAAAAATGGAAAAAATAATGAAAATTAATTGGCTATTTTTGTGAATAGCACTGGCTGGTTTTGGCTATTATGTTGGGTAAAGGGTTAAAGATAACTTGTTCAATGACAGGATTCCTGCATGCAAGAACAGACAAAATTCAAGGCAATTCAATTTTCAAGACCTCACAACAGCCAAATTCAAGGCCCCCACCTTAAAAAACTATGCCATTTAAAACTATACAGTTATAAAAAGAAATTCACAACTGCAAAGTCTGCAATTCAGAGTTATTAATATTAGTGATGCATAGAGGTGATGACAAAATTAAAAAACAAAATCTTTTTAAATCACAAACTTCAAAATTTAAAAGTTACTCTTCATGTTAAAAATAAATGAATGGTTTTCATCAGCAAGTACAGTGAATAACAACCATTTCTCGGACCGTTTCAAAATTATTCACTGTCATCAACAGTCTGTTAAACACAGTATTTTCCATTTCATTAAAGAGACAAAGCAGAGCAAGATGTTGTCATTATGCCTGATTACACATATCTTTGATTGAGCTGAATACTTCAATGTAACACGTATATCACTGGACTGTGACAAGCAGAAGAAAATCAAACCTTTTTAAAGTTGAAACTGAGAAATAGCTTCCTTCTGCTCTCTTGGGTTAATGGTATACACTGAACTGACTATATTTTCCAATTAGTAGTTGCTACCACTGGCCATGAACCAATAACTTTTATTGAAATAACAACAATAACTGAAATGGCAGGACAGTGCTATAATTGTCTAATCTGCCTATGATGAAATATGGTGGAAGTGCTAATATGGTTGTCAATGCAACATTTGAATATATCTAGGACAAAACCCAATGTTAAAAGATCTGCTGTAAAAAATTCCACTGTAATGATACAAACTTAGAGAAGACCAAACATATTCAACTAATTTTGGTGAGGAAAAATTTGATTTCAGAATAAAGATATTAAAAATACTATTGTCATATATCTTATATCAGCAAAGAGCGATGTTAACAAAAACATAAAAGACATAAGTACACATAAAAGATCATTAAAATGCAATAAAACAACCTCTAACAAACAGAAAGAATTCAAAACAAATGATGGAGAATACTAAAGTTAAAAGGAAACAGGAAAAATCATTAGACAATTTGGAATATGCTCTAACAAAATTGCAAATTGTCAATGTATCTAAATTTGTCAATAAGATTTTTAGCATTTTCCAGTTTGTTTCTGATTGAGTTTTTAAAATTGAATTTTTTATACACATGGATTTTTTCATGGATTCTTGACATTATAGTTTTGTCTGATCACATAATATCCTGGTATATTTTTAGTTACACTTTAATTACTGTTTCTAAGAATCATTTTTTTTTTACAATTCATGGGATTTTCTGAGAATCATTTTTTTTTTTACAATTCATGGGATTTTCTGTTTAGCATTCTCCAATATATTAAAAGAATATATTTCACTGAAAAGAGAATATGACTTGAGATTTAGGTATCTGTATCTAAGGGCATGGATGAATATAAATATGTTAACTGGTTGAAAGCTAATATCTGAAATACATTGTATTATAAATTTTCTTCATCAGAATCACAGATTCTAGCTTGATGCTAAGGCCATTTCCCTATTAATTGTACCCCTCTGCTATATTGTCTAAATTGTATCTTCACATCCAATCACAGTTTAAATTAGATAGGTACAGGGCAACCTAAAGGTTAGTGAAATAGTTCATCTCTTGTGGCAATAATCAGGCATGATTGTGTGACTTATTCACACTTTGAAACTTTCCGTCTTTTTCCCCTCCAATCACCATAGTTAGACTAACGGAAGGCATTGTATAGGAAACTATTTTGTTTTGTCCTTGACCCTTTACCCAGCGCGGGTGGGGGATGACACTTGAGATCTAAATTCATGAAAACAATTTTTTTTTTTCTCTTGGCTCGTAAACATGGCTCGTGGCCTCTAGTTGGAGCGAGCTCGTTGAGCTCGTTCCAGCGAGGGGTCGTGGGCTGTGTTTCTGGGTCAATGATCAAAAACTCAACAAAAGTTGGATGTTGATTTTTTAATATAGCACTGGCCGGTTGTTTCCATTGCATTGGGTGAAGGGTTTATATCTTATTCTATTGACCGATTCTCTCTTCTTGTAGCCACTAATTCTACTACGTATGATAGTGTATTTATATAACAATATTGGATCAGTTGCTGGGTTCGATTATTATCAACCTTTGCATTTAACTTGGTCAGAAATTATGCTGACACATTCTCTTCTTGTTTGCACTTATTTAGTTACTTTCCATTCACAGTACTCAGGTAACTTGTCTACTCTAAACTATTCATCTCTCGCTTCACTATCATTATGTCTTCTTTTCCCAGTCTCTGAGCCAACTGTTTTCTCATGTCTTAGTTCAGTAAAACTACCTGTTCTCGCGTGCTGTGTGCCACTCGTCCCACCGACCTGCAAAAAGGGGCCCAGATCTGCTGTTATTATAAATTACTGTCATTTTTATGATGGATCTCCAAAACTATAGGTCACGTGTGGGCCTTTTCATAACACGAGCTCAAAAGAGTAAATGGCACAGTTCTCATCTTGATATACAATGTGTACTGCTGGCTAGCCTGTTGTTACAATATAAAATTAGAGGCATAACAATAATGATGTTTCTTCTAATCATATCCCCTACTACAATGACTCGTGCTAATATACCAAATTCTTGTATCACATACGAGAATTTATCTGAGCCGGGGAGTACATCAGCTACTTCAACTTGGTTGAAATGTATAAAATCGTCTTCTGCCAGTAATCGTTCCCCGAGTAACCAAACGCTACACTATATAGGATTTAGTCTAATATTTGTTATTTTTCATTTTTTGTGGGGGCTGCCTATGGTGCACCTTACATTCAATTTGGACACTTTTTGGATGTTGCCTCCTTTGGTATACTTGAGATCTCTGTTACATGGTGAACTATTCAACAATATTTTTGATATTAGCAGTGCCAACCCAATGTTAAGTCTATGTACAATTAACAGCGTCCCAGATAATCAACTCCCAATAACTATTCTTTCCAGATATGCTGAACTGCTTCTGTTATACCTTTCGGGAGACATAGAAAAAAACCCTGGGCCTTCGGATACCTCATTTCATGGAGATTTATCAGATGGTTTAAAAATATGCCACTTTAATGTCCAAAGCCTAAAGCTGAAACGCGATCTCCTCAAGTGTGAGTTTGCAGCATATGATATATATGCATTTTCAGAAACATGGTTATCACCAACCGACTTAAACACCGACATTCAATTAGATGGATTCCATGACCCAATAAGAAAAGATCGCCCCACCAGAGGAGGGGGTGTAGTTGTTTATATCAGAAATGAAATTAGTTTTAAGACACGGCCTGATATCGAAATTCCTCTGTTGGAGTGTATTTGGATTGAACTCCTCTCTTCGAAGGCTACACACTCCTTGGTATATTCTATCGACCCCCTAATACCGACACCGAAATTTGGACATTGATTAATGCATCAATAGAAAGAGCCAAGGATACTGCGATCAGTGATATTATAGTGACTGGTGATTTTGATGACAATCAGATTGGTTCAAGAGGCAGATTTGGAAATATTGCAGATAATTTTAATTGGCATCAGCTGGTTTCCACACCGACGTATTACACCGAGTCGTCAGCCTCCCTACTTGATCTCGTTGCAGTGAGTAGTTCGGTCAGTGTGATAAAATGTGCGACATTAGATCCTTTCCTTCCAGACTTAACTAGATACCATTGTCCCATATACTTGGAGGTAAATTTCCCTAGTGGTGTACTAAGAAGTAATTTTAAGCGTAAGATATGGCTTTATGATGACTGCAGTTATGCTGACCTCAATAACGAAATTACGAACGCAAGGTGGGATATTATTTTTGATGACCTCAGTCTTGATTCCATGGTTGAAAACACGAGCTCGTTGCTTTTAGACTTGGCTTCCAAACACATTCAAAATAAGTTTATCACTGTACGTAAATCAGAACCTCGATGGATGCATAGTAAAATAAGGTTATTAAAATCGACACCGGAAACGCCTTTATCGTAATGCCAAACGCACTGGTTTGGAAGTAGCATGGAACAAATATCGTCAAAAACGAAATGAAGTTGTTTCGGCAGTTCGCAAAGCAAAACACAATCATTTCGATAAGGTTAAAAACATCCTAGATAATCCATCAAGTAGTTCCTCCACATGGTGGAAAACCTTGAAATCAGTATTAGGCCAAAACAAATCTGAAATAACAAATTTGATATATCAAAATAAACCACTGTCTAGTAACATAGAAATAGCAGAAGCCCTTAACGAATATTTTAGTAATATAGCCACAATTGATGACTCCCTTGCCATCCTACCTCCTCCCCTATTTCCTGACCGAGCACTGCTAACAAAAATAAACCTGGCCACAACAGATGTACATGCTTCGCTTAAATCTCAAAAAATCTCTAAAGCGTCTGGACCAGATTTAATAAGTCTGCGACTACTCAAAAAATGTATTAAGTCCTTAACTGAACCCCTGACCACCTTGTTTAATAAGCTGCTTATGAACTCACACTTTCCGTCACAGTGGAAGAAGGCTAACGTTACGCCAATACTTAAAAAGAAACCGCCCGATTTGGTCTCTAATTATCGCCCAGTTTCCCTTTAAGCTGTCTTGGAAAAGTGTTTGAAAAATGTATATTTAAGAAATTGTGGTGTTTCATAGAGGAGAATAATTTACTGAGTGAGCTACAATCGGGTTTTACGCCAGGTGACTCAACTGTACTACAACTCACAGACATTTATGACTCATTTTGCAGTGCACTCGATGAAGGCAAAGAAGTAAGAGTAGTTTTTTGCGACATTAGCAAAGCTTTTGATAAAGTATGGCATGGCATAGAGGCCTTCTTTACAAAATGGAGAAAATTGGGATATCGGGAGAACTTTTATTGTTTTTTAAATCTTACCTATCCGGACGAACCCAGAGAGTAGTTGTTAACTCGGAAATGTCATCGTGGAAATCAATCAACTGTGGTGTGCCACAGGGATCTATCCTTGGCCCCCCCCCCCCCCCCCTACTGTTCCTAATTTACATAAATGATATTGTTACTGATCTTACATGTAGTATTCGTTTATTTGCTGATGATACAACTTTATACTTGATCGTTGACGACCCTTATCAAGCTTCGGTTATATTGAACAGTGATCTTGCCCTGATTAATAACTGGGCACAATCATGGCTAGTACAATTTAACCCACAGAAAACCGAATCCATGATAATATCTTGGAAAAGCAACCCAAATATGCATCCGCCCCTTCTAATGTCAAACACCCAAATCACCGAAGTACCGAATCATAAACACTTGGGAATTACTTTCAATAATAACTGTTCCTGGGATGATCACATCTCAGAAATAACATCAAAAGCTTGGATAAGGCTTGACATGATTAGGAGACTCAAATTTAAGTTCGATCGGAAAATATTAGAAAAAATATATTTTGCTTTTATCAGACCAGTTCTTGAGTATGGTGACATAGTTTGGGATAACTGCTCAGATAACTGTGCTCAACAAATTGAAAAAATACAAATTGCAGCAGCTCGAATTGTCACAGGAGCAACCATAAGTGCCAGCAAGGAGCTGTTGTACGCAGAGACCGGGTGGGAGTCTCTTCAAGTTAGACGTGATAAGCACAAGCTCATCCAGTTTTTTTAAATGTATCATAACATTGCTCCTGCGTATCTGTCACTCAAAATACCTCGCCATGTCTCTATGACCCCAAATTATAATCTTCGTTCCAATAGAGATCTTCGCGTTCCATTTAGTCGAACTAAAAAATATCAAACATCGGTCATCCCATCAGCTACTAAATTATGGAACGATATCCCTGAGCACATAAGAGAAAATACATCCCTTCCAAACTTTAAAAACTACCTCAATCGAAATTGCTTCCGCCCTCCGCAATATTTTTTCAGCTCTGTTTCAAGAGAAGCTCAAATATACCACTGTAGAATTCGTCTTAAATGTAGTGGACTCAACAATCACCTTTTCCGAAATAAAATTGTTGAATCGGCATTTTGTTCTTGTGGAGAATATGAAACTATAGATCACTTTTTACTGAGGTGCCCTGTTTATTTTACAGCCCGTAGTAATACACTGGGACTGTTGCAGCATCCAATTGATTGTGACACTTTGCTGTATGGTTCTGAGTTTTACTCAAACGAAGTGAACCGAGAAATATTTATTGCGGTGCACAATTACATTCTCGCTTCTAAAAGGTTCCAATAATTGTGGCCAGTGTAATTAAATTAAATTAAATTAGATTAGATTAAATTAAATACTTTGTGCCCAACTCCTTAAAGCGGTGTTTGCCGGTTGTTTGGCGGGTGCTATGCGGCGGGCGATTGACAGGTGTAGGACATGACAAATCAGACATTTATCTTTTCTCTCTCTTGCGTGTGTCTGAAGCTGCATTCATGGTGATATATATCGCCACCTTGGATGGCAGGTGTCCCAGCTGCAGTGCTTTAGCATTGCAACTGGCACCCTTCCCCTCTAAGGTGGCGATATTGTCTGAACAAACTAGTCAAGTTAGTAAGTTATATCCTAAGGTTAATTAGTGAGTGTCTCATCATTGGCATCAGAGACACCCAACTCTCTCTCTCGATTTCTCTTTCTATCTCTCTTCTCCATCTCTCTCTCTCTCTCTTTTTCTCTCTTACTCATCAAATTTATTCCCTTATAAATTAATGTAAGCAAGAGGTTAAGGAACAACTACAAACTTATAGCGTTGTGAAATTAATTCTGATCTTCTTGCCATTCTTCAACTGTATATATGTAATTTTGTTTTTGTGGAGACGACGAATAATAAGCTTTTAGCTTAGAGTCGAATTCACTACCTTGTTCGCATTCTACTTATGTTTGCTTGTACATTTGGAAATAAATATTGTTTAAACTAATATCTGAAGTCAAGATTAATGCAACTCTTAACACAGTAAATATTTTTCTGAACTTTTCATTCCAGACAAATATTAAATCAGGGATGCAAAAAACATTGTGCATGACCCCCTTGAGCTAAGATGATCCCAATCCCATTGCAAGGAAAAATGCTGAATTATTTTTTGTAGTCAGAATTGGCTCACTTTCTTTGACTTGTTACAAATTATGGGAGAGTGCCTAGAGGCACTCTCCCATGAAGTGTGACAAGGCAAATTCACACAGACTTAATAATTTCACGTCAAAGATGATATGAAGTACCGGTATGTCCACAGAATATGATGTATTGAAGTTGTGAAACCTGCCAACTTTAGAATAAAGATCAACAATGGGCTTCCTGCGCTCTACCAGTTAATGAACATAAAATTAAAATCTGTATCTTCAGCACTGTTTGATTTATCTTCCTTCCATGAGTGTATTGACATGATGTCTCCACCACCTAACCCTTCAACCTTCGTTGACCAAATATATAACTGGTCAGATGTACAATTTGGGTCTTAAAAATACACCACCCATAAGAGTCAACAGAAATTACAAGTAATCCCCAATTACTAACAAGCAATATTAAATGGATAAACCCCTAAGAAAAAACAATGAAAGTGTCAATGACACTGTAGCTTAACTCGTCTGTGTGTTGTGTTTAATGAAAAGCATAATGTTCAATGTTTATGAAAGGATTATGAAATAAGACAAGAATTGTGATAATTGGGAATACGTTAATTTCTGTTCATTGTATGCCATGTTTTCAATAAAAATAATATGAGGTGTAGACTGTACTAAAGAATTGAGGGGTGGGTTAATGTGGTCCTCACAGTTAATCTACATCAACCAAAGTTACAGTGAAAGTATTCCAAAACGAGTCATTCTTTCAAGTTACAATGAAATCCCTTCATAAATACAGCCTGTAGACTGTGCTAAAGGTTTTTGGGCTCTGGGCCTGTGTAGTCATCACGGTTGACCGATCGCAACCAAAAGGGGAGGTCCCATTTAGACATTATACTGAGTCATCCTACCAAGTTACAATGAAATCCCTTCATAGATATGACCTGCAGACTGTGCTCAAGTTTTTTTGGTTTTGGGCTCGGGCAGCCGTCATGGTTGAATGATCGCGACCAAAAGGGGACGTTCCCATCTAGGCATTATCTGGAGTCATCCTACCAAGTTACAATGAAATCCCTTCATAAATATGACCTGTAGACTGTGCTAAAGGTTTTCGGGCCCTTGTAGCCATCATAGTTGACCAATCGTAAACAAAAGGGGCTGTTATCATCTAGGCATTATATAGAGTCAACCTACCAAGTTACAATGAAATCCCTCCATAAATACGACCTGTAGACTGTGCTAATGGTTTGGGGGTTTTGGGCAGCCATCACGGCTGAATAATCACAACCAAATGCGGACGTTCTCATCCAGACATTATCTGGAGTCATCCTACTAAGTTACAATGAAATTCCTCTATATTAAATATGACCTGTAGTCTGTGCTAAAAGTTTTGGGGTTTCGGGATTGGGCAGCCATCACAGTTGACAGATCATGACCAAAAGGGGACATTCTCATCTAGATAGTATACAGAGGTATCCTACCAGGTTACAATGAAATCCTTTCATAAATACGACCTGTAGACTGTGCTAATGGTTTTCGGGTTTTGGGATCGGGCAGCCATCACGGTTGACAGATTGCGACCAAAAGAGGACGCTCTCATCTAGACATGACCTCAAACCTGCATATAAAATTTCATGACGATCAGACAAAAACTACGGGGTGTAGCCTGTGCTAAAGGAAAATGTGAACAGACTTTGTCAAGTTAAGTTAACAATAGAAAACAGTTGACAGTCGGAAAGAGTTTATGATAAATTTGTTTGAAACTCTAATTTTAATTGGGTGATTTTGGAGGAGCAAGAAAAGGTTATCCAAGAAAATTTTGGATAATCTTTGGAGAAACTTAGCGTAGGGCCATGCAATTTGTGCATCCCTGTTAAATATAGATAAATAATATAAATATACATAACTCTTTACCTAACATGAATAGAAACTGACACTTCCAAAATGTTTCTTGAACTAAAAAAATTTATTTTTGTGTCCAAAACATAACGTATGACCTCTCATTGGAACAAACTCAATGAGTTTGTTCCAATGAGGGAGTCATAAGCTATGTTTTTGAGAAAAGAACTGAAAATATAATAGAACTGAAATTGCAACCTGTGCAGTTTACAAGTTGAGCAGTTGAAAAAAAACACAAGCCTATCATATGACCCCTCACTGGAATGAGATCATTCCAATGAAGGTCACATGATACAGGTTTTGTAGAAATGTTTTTGAAAAGTTTGGAAAAAATAATTAAAATAACAAATTTTGATATTGTGCACACTGAGTAAAGGGTTAAATGGAGATAAGCACTATAAACGTACTTTAACCCTTGACCCATCGTAAAGAATAGCAACAAATTTTATTTTAATTATTGTTGTTTAAAATTCAAACAAAAATTACAACAAAACCATATCATGTGACCCCTCACTGGAATAAGCTCATTCCAATGAGGGGTGACATGATAATGGTTTTATCGAAACTTTTTAAAAAAAAAATTTTTCAACTGCTAAATTTGAAAATTACATGGGCAGATGTAGCCGATTCGTTAGGTAAAGGGTTAAAAAAAAAAACGTAAGACTAAATTAGATAAATAACAAATTAATAAAAACAAATTTCTTCATCCAAAACAGTTGATATATGCTATGGATTGATAGAGTTTCTCTAACTTTCAGGCCAAATTTGGATTCCTGGAATGAGAAAGATAATGGATATCATTATAAAAATATATGTTTTCATATGATTAATGAAAGCTAAATAATTTTATCTTTCTTCCAATAGGTCCCGAGTTCGATCCCCGTCTGGGATGTCCCACACACGTAGTGTCCTTGGGCAAGGCACTTTATCCCGGTTGCCTACATGGGGGCACGATGACGCTGTGTACTAAGGCGTACTGCACGTCGATGGTGCACATGTTTTCAACCGCTGTAACCCTGCTTGAGCAGAGCTTGAACATAGTTAGAACGCTGAAAGCTGACAGTTGCTCGTCGATGCTTGGTGGTTCTCTTCGGGTACTTCGGCTTCCTCCACCCATAAAACTGTCACAGTCACAATTAGTCATTGTGCATACGTATGTGACCTTAAACACCAATAAATAAATAAATACTTTCTTCTAATACTGGATTTTACAAGCTGTGTTGAAGGTTTTCGGGTTTTGGCTCGGGCAACCATCATGGTTGACAGATTGCAACCAAATGTGGAAGTTCTCATCTAGAAATCATACGGAGTCATCCTACCAAGTTACAATGAAATACCTCCATATTAAATACAATCTGTAGACTGTGCTAAAAGTTTTTGGGTTTCAGGCTTGGGCAGCCATCGTGATTGACAGATAATGACCAAAAGGGAACGTTCTCATCTAAACATTATGCAGAGTCATCCTATCAAGTTACATTGAAATCCCTTCATAAATATGAAATGTAGACTGCGCTAAAAGGTTTTTGGCTTGGGCAGCCATCACGGTTGACCGATCACGACCAAAAGAGGATGTTCTCATCAAGACATGATCTCAAACCTGCATATGAATTTCGTGACAATCGGACTAGAACTGCGGGGTGTAGCCTGTGCTAAAGGAAAATGTGAACAGACTAACAGACTTCTAAAGGGCGATGGCAATAGCTTATCTTGACTTGACGCCGTTTACAAAAAGTTCCAATTTATCAAAAGTTTGGCGATTTTGAAGTTAACTTTACAGGCGAAACACATCCGCAGAACAAGGGTTAACTTAAATCCCTAAACATAATTCCAAATAAAACACAGAGTAGGCTACAAGTACTTATGTAAACAGAAATTCCCCCCCCCCCCCCCAATCTACAAAAATACTAATTTGCAAACAAAAGGTAGGCTAGGTTTCCTTGCGTGGAGATTTAAATGCATGCGAACAGGTCATCACTAGCACAAGGATAGACCTAGTCTGTGTGGGTAAATCTTTGGCGCATCAAACAGAAAAGAAAAATATTAAGCCACAGCCTCAACTCCTGTCTTTTATTTTTGCAAATATATGGCACCTTATGTTTGTGGCTATGAAATTTTACTCACAAATCTTTGGAAGCTAAGAGTGGCAGAGTATTTCAAGGCCCATCAGTGAATGCCATGAGGGATTAAGCTGGTTAAGTTTGTCATCCAATACTGACCCCTCTTCTAATCCCAGCCACTAAGTGTGTGCTGTAAGCAAATTGTGGCAATTATGAACCATAAATGCACTGCATCAGCAATGCTAATGTCAGTGGTTCACGTCATGGTCCTGGTCCAAATCCGAGATCTGTTTGAGGTGCATATCTTAGATTCTAAAGTGTGGGATGCCCAGCAGGATATGTGGAAGACCAGGAGAGGGGATGGGGTAGATTGCGGGGGGGAGGGGGGGGGCAGATTGCAGGAGGGGGGCACCAGTAAAATCCAGCTCCCCACCAAAAAACATTGACTCAATGCAAGATCCCCCTCCCGCCCCCCCTGACTATGCACCTGGTATATTTAAATCCCCTCGAATCAAATAAATAAAACTTCCATCAAAGATACTTTGCAATTTCAAAAATACTGAAGCAGGACTGATCTACAATTCCATCGAAGTGCCCAAATAGAGGCCAACTGGTGAAATATCAGAGACAGGAAAATTCTGGCTTGGTATCTCGGAATTCCTTTGCCTTGATGCTTTTTCTTCAGTTGATTAGTGGTTCCGCAAATCTTTCCATTCAGTCAATTGATATTACAGATAACAGACTTGTTTTGAAAACAAAGACAGATGGAATTTAGAAACAGAGTTTTTTCTTCAACTCAAGAAATATTTATTGAAATCGGACAGCTGACACTTTTGACATTTATTCCCAATTAATTGATTATAGATATAGACGTCAGACCTCAGCATGTATATAGAGCTTGTAGAGACCAGATCTAATGTTTTCGCATGCAAAATGCATGTAGGGATAGTGTGGAGCAAGCCCCTTTCAACCCTCATTAACTGTAGAGTGAAGCTTTTGTGCAGCATGTATGGGCACATCAAAGGAGGAGAAGGGAGGGTACTCTGTGGATGTCTCGGATCTTGGTGTTCTTGATTGGATGTTATGTAGCATTCTTTGAGGTTTTTTCATGTTTCCCTCAGGTGAGGACCAGTGTGAGTGGGGGTCCTCTCGACAAAGGTGCAACCTCTCCCTGGGGGTGATGTGAAGGTGTTTTCAGGCAAGTATAGTCTGCCACTTACAATTTTATTTAGTCATGTTGGGTCATCATTGGCAAGTATAGTCTGCCTCAGGCAATTGCTGGAAGTTGAGCTGGCATCTGTGGGGACTTCTATTAACAGGAGTTGGTCAAACTGACAAGAAAAAACAACGGCCCCTTTCAGGGACCACCCAGAGAAAGACACAAGCTTCCCTGGTTCAAGGGCAGGCCTGCGTGGTAACCTAATTGGCGGGGACCTGAATGCACACTACTGGCATTTACAAAAAAAGGGCTACAGGTGGGACGCAGGACCAATGCTCACTTCCCCAGAGGTGGATGACCACTTCTGGGGATGGATGCACAGATGACTGTAATTAGTAATTATAGTAGTTTGTTCATTAATTAAAACCAATAAAAATAATCTTTTTAACCCTTTACCCAACAAATCGGCCGCATCTGCCCGCGTAATATGCAAATTCAGCAGCTGAAAAAATATTATTTTTCAAAAAATTTCAACAAAACCATATCATGTGACCCCCCGTTGGAATGAGCTCGTTCCAATGAGGGGGTCACATGATATGGGTCTGTTGAAATTTTTTGAAAAATTTCAAAAAATGATAATTAAAATAATAAATTTTGATATCGTCTGCATTGGGTAAAGGGTTAAAGAGACAGACATCACAACAGGATTAGTGATTAATCAGAAGTATAATCAGCTACCAATTATTGTATAAACCTTATGTTGTTTTTAGTAGCCTTTCATTCATTTACTCATTCATTCGGTAGCCTATTGATATGGACGTGTCAGCGCGAATTTTACTTCAAAATAGAACCGCTTGACAATGACAATATGACTCTGGCAGCAAAAAAGATTTTTAAAAGAAAATTAATATTATATTTATGGATGTCTTATCCAAAGGGGAGAGGTTGAGATGAAGGGAGATATTCCAGAACCATGGAAACCTGTTAAATCAGAACCATGGAATACATATAGCTAGTTGACAAGGTGGTGGGAAGGTGTCATTAATTTTTTTTTCTAAGAACCATAAGCATATGAGACTGGGAGGGGGCAACTGCAGCCCTCCGTTCCACAACAAGAAGTATAAATCCGCCCAATGACCCACTCTTAAATGAAAGATTCACAGAACACTAGATACTAGTACACAAAATGAAACAAAATCTTGACACGAAGTGATATGATATTTCATTATGTATTGCATTTTCAATACGAAAGAAGTTTGAACCATCCATTGAGAAAGAAATATGAAGTCTGGAAACTATGTATCCTCAGTGCATGTGCGTTTCATTTTCTGTACCCTGTGTTCCAGGGATCATTTACTGAATTAAACATGACCGTTTTCCATATTTAGGAAGTATGCACTCTCGAATTCAAAACCCACCAGGGTTTTTTTTTAAGTTAAAAACTAAGAATAGCATTTTTCCAATTTGAGACATGTGATGCAGGCGATCTTGTTTGGAGATCCATGAAAAGGCAACAGGCATGTGGGCTCTAACAACAACGTTTTGATGCTAAAACTGCAAATGTGTGAATACAGTACAGGGCAATCCCAAATGATTCTTCTTTTATTATGTCAGATTATAAAGCAAACAAGAGGTCCCACTGGGCCTGTAGCACTCACCTTGAACAGAACCCGATATAAACCAAGGCCATGAATCAATCTACATTAAGCAATCAATCTCCATTGTCAGTCCTTGAGCCCCTCAGTAGGGACTAAAATAGTCCAAGCATCATGCCTTTTCTTCAGTTAATCATAATGTAAAAATAGGCCGATTAAATCATCAGATGTGTACCCATACGCGCAACTAGTAGAAAGCTGTTATTATCTCAGGACCAATTTCAGGATCAAATCACACCAAAAACTATACAGTTTGGCACATCAGTAACCTAAACATATCTATAAAGTAACATGACAAACGGATTGATATTTTTTGAGTAATCACATGCCAAAGAAATGGATTTGAGGAATTCTCAATTTGATGGATAAAGGGTTAATATCTCAGGATCGAATTATCAGATTTACACCGAAAACTATACAGCTTGGCACAACCTGAACACAAATCTAAAGTAACATGACAATCCATGCAAAATTTTTCAAGTTATCAAATGCCAAAGAAATGGATACAGATGTTGGAGGAATGGATGGACAGACAAACAGAAAGACAGACAGATGGATGGACAGACAAAGGATGGACAAACCGGACAATCAGATTGGTGGATGGATAAAGGATGGACGAATGACGGAAGGCCACCTCGGATGCCGACATTACCCGGTATGTACGCCATACATGGTATGGGTACATATAGAAATGGATTGGAGGAGTGCCTAGATGGATAAAGGGTTAATATCTCCGGATCAAATTGTTAGATTTACATAACAAGAAGGACGCCAACGCCCTATAGCTCACCAACCTTCCTCTTTGATAGTAACTTTGGCAAACACAAGAACTGTATCAAACAGGCTCATAACATGTGACAAAGCTGACCTAAACACAACCTCTTAAAAGTAAAACACAGAAAGTGACATAAACACTAAGTTAAACATGAAATTCTGAGCTAAACAGAAAACTAAACGCAACTAAAAATGTCAAGAAAAATGTTTAAAATGCAGAGTATGAGGGGTTAATCATGGAACAAGAATACTGAGGAACATGTATGATGAATATAAGTGCCATGGGAAGAGAAGGAGTACAGCAGCTGACCTAAACACTAAGTTAAACATGAAATTCCGAGCTAAACAGAAAACTAAACACAACTAAAAATGTCAAGAAAAATTTTTAAAATGCAGAGTATGAGGGGTTAATCATGGAACAATGATACTGAGGAACATGTATGATGAATATAAGTGCCATAGGAAGAGAAGGAGCACAGCAACTGACCTAAACATTAAGTTAAACATAAAATTCCGAGCTAAACAGAAAACTGAACGCAACTAAAAATGTCAAGAAAAATGTTTAAAATGCAGAGTATGAGGGGTTAATCATGGAACAATGATACTGAGGAACATGTATGATGAATATAAGTGCCATGGGAAGAGAAGGAGCACAGCAGCTGACCTAAACACTAAGTTAAACATGAAATTCCGAGCTGAACAGAAAACTAAACGCAACTAAAAATGTCAAGAAAAATGTTTAAAATGCAGGGTATGAGGGGTTAATCATGGAACAATGATACTGAGGAACACGTATAATGAATATAAGTGCCATGGGAAGAGAAGAAGCACAGCAGCTGACCTAAACACTTAGTTAAACATGAAATTCTGAGCTAAACAGAAAACTATAATATGAAAGTGCCCTAGTCAAGGCTGTTGAGGCCGAGTGGTTGTAGCATGTGCATTGTATAGATCCAGTGTTTTTCCCGTTGTTTTCTTGTCGGGTGCTCGATTCGCTATCAGGGTTTCCTTGTATCATTTCAATGACTCGGATGGAGAGCTCATTCGCTGTATGGTTGGTGGAGTTGTAATGGATGGCCACTGGTTTATCAAGTTTTTTCTTGATATCATAAAGGTGTTCTTTGATTCTGATACGTAGTTCTCGTTTTGCATGTAATCATATACACCACATTTTTGTGGCGGCATGTAACTTTCCCATTCAGGGAGTATCGGCGTTTTGTTTGTGTGCTTTTGAAGTGTTTTCTTGTGTCTATTAACTTGCAAATGGTGCACTTGTTATCTGTGCAAGGGTCAGTTTGGTGTGTAACTTTTCCGGAAATCCCAGGTTTTCTGTGAGGATAAATAGTTCTAGCTCTAACTAGTAGGTCCTTTAGATTTTTGTTCCATCTAAAAGCTAGGAGGGGCGCGTTTTTTTAAAAGTGTTGGCAATCGTCACTTTCGTTGAGAAGGAACCAGTATTTTTGTATTGTTTTTCTGAAAAGGTTTATGGCTGTCGGGTGGTAGTTGATAACAAATGGGATGCAGTTGTTTTCCTTTTCGTTGGAAGTACTGTTGAGTAACTGAGTTCTACCCTTGTTGTGTACTTTATCATATGCTGTGTTTAGTAAGTGAACAGGATACCCTCTTACTTCATAAATAATTTTCATTAGACGGCTTTGTTTTTCAGAGTCGTTATCATCTGAGCAAATTTTTCTCAGTCTAAGAAATTGTCCATACGGGGCTGCAGTTTTGCAGTGGGCTGGATGACAAGAGTCAAATTTCAAGTAGCTGTGAGGGTCTGTGGGCTTAGTGTATAAGCTGGTAATGAATTTATTCCCTTCTTGCTTGACTAGTACATCTAAAAAGCTGATCTCTTTGTCAGAGTGTTCAGCAGTGAATTTAATGGTAGCATGATAGTTGTTGCAAAATTCAGTAAAAACTTGTAGTTTTTCTGATCCTTCAGTCCATATTATAAAAATATCATCTATAAATCTGAGATATGTGTGTGGTTTGTATGGTGCATTTTGGAGCATTTGCATTTCGGGGTTCTCCCAGGAAAATGTTGGCATAAGTGGGGGCAACTTTTGTGCCCATACATGTGCCATAAATTTGTTGGTAATGTTCTTCATTAATTTCAAAGTTGTTGTTATGTAATACTATTTTTAGTAGGCTGAGGAGACTATTGTACTGGATAGACCATTTTGGTTTTTCACGTCGCAGACAGTGAGCGACGGAAATAAGTCCCTCTTATATTGGTATAGAGTGATGTGCCTAGGACATAGAGGAAAATCCAATAAGTTCAACTATATAAAATAGAGTCATCCCCTCGAGGAGAAAAGGAGTATTAGGCTTTACATGTATCTTTCTTATTTTATGATAAATTAGAAAGACACAACACCCTCCATAATTGAGCATAATAACATTCATGTTCTCTATTAACATCCAGTATAACCCTTTATACTAATTATTTTTAAAGTAAGCCAATAAATAAAGTTAGTCCAGAGAATTGAGACTCTTTATACTCTTTTAAAAGTGTCTGAGGATTGTATATTAACGCCCGTTTGACACGTGACATATACAAACGCTTCACACCGAGCTACACTTTAAAAATATGACATGAATGAATTTTTAAACATTAACTTTACACTTTAAAACCATCCCGGTAACGACTCAGAATTACAGACTCCGGAGGAGGTATCCCCTTGCTTTTCACTATAAAGCAGGTGACCTAAGGGAACACCCTCCCCCCCCCCCACCCCTTGCCCTGGGTCAAATAGCCCAGAGCGAAGAGGGCAGCAGGATGGAGTCACTGCCGGAACAGAAAGCCTGCATAACTATAGTTGCAACTGTTTAGTGGACGACATTCTGAGCAACAGATAACGGACCTAAACAATGCAGGTCTCCAGAAATGGACTCAATATTTCTGAGATAAAAATTCGAGAATGTGGATGGCCGAGACCAATATGCAGCCTTCATTAAATCTGTAATAGCAACACTATTTGCGTAAGCCCAAGATGTAGAAAGAGCTCTTACTTCATGAGACGAAATCTTAAGCACAGACTTCTGAGTTCAAGATAGATTATCATAAGCAGTACGGATAGTTAATTGAATCCATCTAGCAATAGAATGGACCGTAATGTCCTTTCTATTAGGCATCAGAGACAGAAAGAAGCGTTTTCGTCCCTTTCTGATAAACTGAGATCTTTGTTTATAAATACGTAAAGCTCTAACCGGACAGAGTAAAGGCCTATGCCCATCTGAAGACGGAAGGGCCTTAATAACAATAGGTTCCGGATATTTATTAGGAGCCTGATTCTTAGCCAAAAATCCAACATTAGTAGTAAAGGTAATAGTGTTCCTGACACTACGATAGTGAGAATCGTCCACCGATAGTGCATGAAGCTCACTGACTCTTCTAGCAGAAGAGAAAGCTAAGAGAAATGCTGTCTTATAAGACAAGAATTTGAAATCTACTGTCTCAAGAGGCTCAAATGGCTTTTCTTTTAGTTTAAGAAGAACCCAAGCTAAATTCCATTTAGGAATTAATCTAAGGGTTCTAGGTCTATTTATCGAGAAGTTTCTAACTAATTTAGATAAAGAGACATTAGATCCAATTTGTAAACTATCATGGTGTGCATAGGTATCAGATAACATAGACCTATAACCTTTAATAGTAACAGGCTGCAGTTTGATCTCGTCAAACAAGTATACTAGAAAGTTTGCAATGTCTGGTATGGAGGGATCAAAAATATGAACAGAATGATCCCTACACCAACGACGAAAGACCTTCCACTTAGCCGCATAGTTTAGCGAAGAGGAGGTCCTCCTACAGTTAGAAATCGCGTCCACTGCTCGTCCTGTAAAATGCTTGCCGTGCAAGAAGGACCGCACAACGTAAATACATGATGGTTGAGACCTTGCGGGTTGTGATGAAGTTGACGCGATTTCCCCTGCGAAAGAAGATCCTCTTGTGGAGGAAGTTTTCACGGTAAGTCCCACAGCAGACACCTGAGTAGATTTATCCACGGTCTCTGTGGTGACAGAGATGCTACCAACAGAAGTTTGCATTGTGATTGTTTTATCTTTAGCAATATTTGCTGAATAAACGGCGCTGGAGGATACGCATATCCTATCATTCCGTCCCAGGAGATCGATAGAGCGTATTCTGCATATGCCCGGGAATCCGGACATGGTGACACATACTTCTGCAACTGATTGTTGAGTTGTGTCGCAAATAAGTCTATCATTGGCCGCTCCCATTGGTAGCAAATTTGATTGAATACCTATTTGTTGAGAGTCCATTCTGACGGAAATAAGTCTATCATTGGCCGCTCCCATTGGTAGCAAATTTGATTGAATACCTATTTGTTGAGAGCCCATTCTGACGGCAACAAGCGACCCTTCCGTGAAAGGGAGTCTGCTAATACATTCAGACGACCCAGAATATGACGGACCGAAAGCAGAACTTGGTGTTCTAGAACAAACAGAAGGATTCTTTCCGTTAAATTGAATAACGGAATGGAATGAGTGCCTCCCTGGTTCCGGATATACACTACTACTGTCGTATTGTCGGACAGGATTTGGACATGTGCTTTGAATAATGTTCATCCAATGACGTAGTGCAAGCCAAATTGACATCATTTCCTTGATGTTTATGTGCTTGCCTAGAAACTGCAGATCCCAAAGACCCTGGCACTTCGAATCCGTTGGGATCAATGTTGCACCCCAACCTGTTTGACTGGCATCCGTCACAATCGTAAAACTCGGATCCGGCAACTGCAGTGGAACTCCCTGAGTTAACCACTGAATGTTTGCCCAGGTCTGAATCTCTTGTTTCACTTGATTTGACAAGAGAACGTCTATATCGAGCGAATGAATCTTTACACTCCAATTCTGAGTCAAGAAAATTTGGAGAGGACGAGTGCGTAACTGCCCCATCGGAATGAGATCCGCAGCGGCTCCACACAGACCTATCAGTCTCATGAACTCTCTCGCTGTGACTTTGTCTGAGTGAAGACAATAGCGAGCGAAACAACTGATTAATTTCACTCTGGTTAACGGCAGACGAACGAGATTGTTGTGCGTCTCGAAGCTCATTCCCAGATGAGTGAATGACTTGGACGGCACCAGATCCGACTTCTCCTCGTTTATTATAAAACCGAGACATCGGAGTAATAGAAGCAGATACTGCACATCGTTCTGAAGCGTTAACTCGTTGCCGTACCTCTGAAGAATGTCGTCCAGGTAGGCCGACGTTACCGCAGACGAATGAGCTCGGAAATGTATCATTACCGAGTTCATTATTCGAGTGAAAGCCCAGGGCGCTAGGTTCAAACCGAAGCACATCGCTCGGAACTGATATACAACTCCTAGGACTGCGAAGCGTAGATACTTTCTGAATGTCGGATGTACCATGACGTGAAAGTACGCATCTTTGAGATCTATGCTTGTAGCATAGTCGTTCACCCGAATACTCGCTCTGACTGATCGAATTGTCTCCATATAGAACTTCGGAGCGACGATCAGCTTGTTTATCCAGCACAGATCTATGACTGGATGGAACGAGCCATCTGGTTTCGGAACCAGAAACAGATGGCTGTAGAAACCCGGTGATTCCTGGTCTTCTACGACCTCTACCGCATTCTTCGTCAGAAGAGACTGCACTTCTGATAAAAGAGCATCTCTTTTCTGCGGATTTGACGGAAGCTGAGTCCATTTTGGACTTCGAGTTAATGGAGGCTTTCGTTTGAAGGATATTCTTAGTCGTTCCGAAATTACCCCTCGGACCCAGGGGTCATCCGTAATTGACGTCCGCTCGTTTATAAAACTCGATAATCTTCCGCCTACCGGAACACGATAGAGGTTCAAACCATCACCTCCTGGACCTGCGAGGCTTGCGGAAGGAGAAACTATGTCCTCCACGACCCGCACCTCGTCTCGTCGACATAGTGATGTCTGACCGGTTGTCTCGGCCAGAATAACGTCCCGTACGTGAGTCGCTGCCTTGACGGTCTCTAGAATAAGACCTAGAGGGCGTATAAGAACCTTTATAGGAACTTCTCTTGGGCGTACTTGTCCCAGAAGTGCCTGTCTTACTCTTTTCTGCTGTATCCGACTTTTTGGAATCGGATTTGAATAGCAGAGAATCCGAAGCTTTCTTAGTTATCTTATCATAGATTGCTGAAAGTTTGCCGTCGAAGAGAAGCTCTCCGGAGACTGAAGCGACTCTGAGAGAGTTCTTCACCTTACTATCCACGCACATGGATGTAGCTAGGGCTGCGTCATGTCTAACCAACTCCAGGTTTGCCACTGAAATGGCGGAGTTATACGTGGAATAAGCTACTGCCCTTGAAAGAAGTTTTAATAAGGATTGAATATCCTGGGATTCTTTCCCTTTAAGACGTAATGATAACGCCTTAGTAAGGTGGTCTGTGTATGATAAAGCGTCTAAGTTAACTCTGTTAGACATAATTGTCAATTCCAAGTCTTCAGCCTCATCGTCTAGACGCAGAGGAACTCTCCGTATGCCCTGTCCTGCCGTTTCGAATTTATTCCTTGAATTGATGAAAGGCAGATTTAGAGCATTTGCGGTCAAGAAACCAGACCTGCCTGTTTTGGTAGCAAGCTTATATATAGCATTGTTCAATAATTCAAATGTTCTTGTGACATTATTGGACTGTGTCAGAATCTCAGGGACGATGTCCCTGAACCGATCAAAAAATTCCGTGTCCAATGACGCTATCAGTTTCTTATCTGGCATCACAGCATTCTGGTCCGACGGAACAACCTCTGGAAGATAATGCCGGATGAAATCTACGGCAGCTTTATGTTGTTCCGAAAGGGAAAGCTCCAAATCCTCCGAATCCCTTTCGCCATCCTGTCGGACCCTATGAAGTTCTCGGTCGTCCGTACCTGATGCTTCAGCGGAGCGTACCGACCCAGCGTCGTCGGATAATTCCTGATCCGCCAGAGATTCTGTCGTTTGCTGGGATGCTGCGATAAGTTGTACTATTTGGGATAGCACGTCCATCACTGAGGCCTGTGGAGTAGTGGTCTTACGTTGCTTTGCCACTGGAAGCTCCGTGTACGTTGACTCCTGCATACTTCTCTTATGCGAACGTCCGGAGTCTACAGACCTCGTGTCCCTGGCTACCGGATGGCGTGACCTGGTCGCCGTGGAATCCCTGATTGGCGAAGCTGGCTGGATATCCGTGGACATGTAGCCAAGGTGAGGTTGTGTGCACTGCCGTGAGGATGAGGAAGCCTTATCGACAGTCTCTCTGGACTGTCTATATAACGGAGCGTCCTGAGCGGCAGACGTATGCTCCGAATGCAAAACATTTTGTACCACAACATCTGGTCCCAGATGTTGTTGTACGAGAGAGGGACCTCTCTTGCTCGCAGCCCAGATGGACCTGGACAAGCTAGGAACCAGACTAATAGGCTTCCTACGTTCTCTCTTCTGATCCGTCGTCACTGGGTGTGCACTTTGTCTATTTATAGTGCTCGCATCACCCAAATCTCCTTCCTGGACCGCAATGGACGAACCCGGCTGCCGAACCATTCGATGAATGGACGCTACACCGGGTGAGCTAGCGGACGCCAACGCCATCGATCCTACTAGGGACCTCTTAGGCAATTGACGTATTTCCATGAGCACTTGTGCCACTAGCTCTTCATTTAACTGTGACGACGGAGGCACACTTTTGGAAGACATCACGGAAACATCACCCTGTTCTTGTTCCTCTGAAACAGAGATTGATAAACTAGAGTGACTCTGCGGAGAAAGGACCGGCATGGCCCTTTCCCCGCTAACAACATACCGTGACACACGTTTCCAATGTTTGTCATCCCAATTGACACATACTGAACAGGAGTTAGTGCGAGTACACTGACTACAATTAATACAATGATTATGAAAGTCAGAGGAAGATTTCTTCTTATTACAATTTGAACAATATCCTTTCATTGTCAAAAGAATACAAAAAGTCCCAGTACTCGCACCAACCCCTGAAAACAAAGATACATAATAACATGATCCATTAACATAGAAAAAATAATTGAAATCAAAAAAATTTTTTGAAAAAATATTTTTTCAGAAAAGCCCAAGTTTCTGAAAAGTAACGTTGAGCCCCAATAGATCCCAAGAAGCCTAAGTGTGGACAAAAATTTGAAAAATATTTAAAAAAATTAATGCAACACTTACATATAATAATAATGTATCTTGTTATGATTAAGCTTATACAAAGACAAGAAATCCCCCTCCACAGAGACTGTTGTCAATGTAAACAAGAAGTGTACAAACACCAGAAACATGACTCCAGGCACTGATAACCATGGCCCGAAATCAGTTACCAATAACACACTATCTGCTGCAAAACAGAGACTTCCAGGGAAGAAACTGCAGAACATCAGATGGTAGATGCAGAACACTACGCCTAAACACCCATGGGTGAGGACGTAAACATGGGGAAAAGAACAGAATTCATTCTGTTACCCAGCTAAAACTCCCAAGAAATTTTAGTAATAATATTACAGAAAATATGCCAAAATCATTGGAGAATAGCAAGGGGGGACTTAAAGGAAAGGGAGAGAGGAAACACTGAACAAGCAGTGTAACTTTATAGAAAGAATGACAACAACAGGCCCATGCCTCAAAATTAGGCAACATAACATAATTTCGTAAAAAAATTATAAGTTACAGCCCTGATTATTTCCTGCCACTCATTTTTCCTCTCCTCCTTCTATTTCCTCTTTAGATCCACCATTTCTCTAATATGTGTCTAGCATCATTTAAACTGAGATTTACAAGCACAAATATCAGTCAGATGTGAACTGATGAAGGGCCAAACAAAGAATGATAATTGGTGCCAATTCCGAGACCTCCTAGACACTGCGCATGCGCAGTGGAGAGAAAGTATGGAGGACCATTTAGGACATGATTTTTTCGGTTTTAGATGCAAATTTTGGGGATTGGGGGGCAAAATTTGTGTTTGGCCCTAGATTTTTAAGAGTTTTCACCAGCTATGTCTGGGTCATTGGTACAGTATAAAAATATTGTGATAATGGAGTGTATGTTAATTTCTGTTCCCTACATGCTATGTTTTCAATAAGAATAATTTGAGGTGTAGACTGTACTGTACTAAAGAATTGAGGCCTGGGTTGATGTGGCCCTCACAGTTAACATATGTCAACCTAAGTTACCATGTTACAGTAAAATCATTCCAAAACGAGTCATCCTACAAAGTTACAATGCCGAATAAATATGACTCACAGACTTTGCTAAAGGATTCACAGTTGACCAACAGAACCAACATAGGACAGTCTCATCTAGATATCGTACTGAGTTATGCTACCAAGCTACTATGAAATCCCTTCTTAAAAACAACCTGCAGACAGTTCTAATGGAATCTAGGTCACGTGACCAGGCGGCGGTAATGGCTGACCGATTGTGACCAAATAGGACAGTCTCATGTAGACATCATACCGAGTTATCCTTCGAAGTTACAAAGAAATTGTTTCATAAATATGAACTGTACACTGTGCTAAACAAATCTAAGTTACATGCTTGTGCGGCCATCACGGTTTTCCGATCACAGCTAAAATGGGCTGAGTCATACTACCAATTTACAATGAAATCGCTTCATAAAAGCAATCTGTAGTGCTAAAGGAATCTAGGTAACATGTCCATGTAGCCAAAAACACAAGCCATAAAAACATAGGTTTTGACCCCTCATTGGAACGAGCTCGACGAGCTCATTCCAAAGAAGGGACATAACTATTTTTTTTAGACAAAAAATAATGATAATTAATTGATGATTTTTGTGAATAGCACTGGCCGGTTTTGGCCGTTATGTTGGGTAAAGGGTTAATTCAAAGGCAAATGACCAAATTCTTCTTTGATAGTACAACGGACAGTTTGGTAGAGACTACAAACCCTGCATTAACATGATTTCATGTGACTGTTTATTATAATACTTACTTGTAGTATACATGCAGTTGCTTAGATGTCAGTCTTAATGTTATCTGCTCAATTCAAATGCAAAATTTCTTAGTCTTTATATGTTTTTCCCCCTCCAAAACAAATTCCTAATTGAAATCCCCTTGACGAAAATTTTCCCAATGTCACTGGTCCCAGACCCTTTCCCAAAAAGGGCAGAAGAATCTCTGAAATTACTGTCCAAATTATTTCATGAAGATTAATATTTCAAGCATAGTCCAATAAATAAAGAAAGAGCAGTGTTCATGTTATAGTTGTGGTAACACAAGAAGTGCGCATTGGAGACGCAGGCATTGAATTGTGGTGGCAATCAGAGAGTGTTGCATGTCCATAACTTGGTTATCAATCATATCCTTGAGATATTATTGCAACAGACATGTATGACAAATATTAGTCAAATTGAAGAACGTTTGTTCAAGTTATTGTGCTAACAAGTTCACAATTTGTAAAAAATTACTATTAAGGCCCATAATTCTGTAACAAAAAATCATGCTGGGCCAGTTTTCAAACTCGCTTGAGATATTATTGCAAAAGACCTCTATGGCAAATATTAGTCAAATCGCAGAACGTTTGTTCAATTTATTGTGCTAACATGATCAAAATTAGTAAAAACTGACTAATTGAGGCCCATAACTCCATAACAAAAAAATTGGACCTGGCCAGTTATTTTAATTCGTTTGAGATATTATTGCAAAAGACCTGTATGTCAAATATTAGTCAATCGAAGAACGTCTGTTCAAATTATTATGCTAACAGAGTGGATGCCCGGATGACCACCCACCCACCCGGATGCACACCGACCATCCCCAAACCATAGGTCTCGGTTGTTAACACAACACAACCAATAAAGAAGCCCACCAAACTCTACTGAAATTCAATAAGAATTGTTCAAGTTATCACAAACAAAAGTGGCCTGGACAGAAGGATGGATACCTCGACAGACAGATGGATAAATAGATGGGCAGAAGGAACTCATTGCTACAACCTTCCCCTCAATGAAGCAACATACTGGGTTCTTAACACTTGCCAGGAAAAAAGGTTCCATACTTTTCCCAAACATGTCAGCCATTTTTACACACCTATTCAAGCACGCCTAATTGTTGATAAAGAGCTTGTGGGAAGATTTTTACAAAAACAGTCAATAACACAAGGTAACCATTTTGTTATTTGAAAAAAAGTTGCAAGCATATCATGGATGGATGGAGTGACAGAAGGATGAAAGGACAGAAGGTCTTTGCTATATCTCCCCCCCTCCCCAAAAAAATATTGAAATTCAATTACTAATGTTCAAGTTATTCCATAAACAAGCATTACACGATACTTTTTAACCCTTTACCTAACATGAAAAGCAGACGACACTTGCAAGAAAAATTCTTGAATAATTAATTTTTTTCATTTTTTGTCTCAAAAACATAGGTTATGACCCCTCGTTGGAACGAGCTCGATGAGCTCGTTCTAACAAGGGGTCATAACCTATGTTTTTGAGACAAAAAATGAAAATATTTTGAAAGTTAAAAAATTTATAGTAATTTATATATTTTTTATACTTACCAATGACCCAGACATAGCTGGTGCTAACTCTTAAAATACTAGGGCCAAACACAAATTTTGCCCCCCAATCCCCAAAATTTGCATCTAAAACCAAAGAAATCATGTCCTGAAGGTCCTCCATACTTTGCCCTTACTGCGCATGCGCAGTGTCAAGGACGTTCCGAAATTGGCACCAATTATCATTCTTACAAGCAGTGCCTGGTCAGCGCTATGTACTCAGCGGGGAGGTATGAGTTCCCAACTCCTGGGAGGGCCATCCCCGTCCGGGTCATTGGTAAGTATAAAAAATATATAAATTACTATAAATTTTTTAACATTTTTATACTGTACCAATGACCCAGACATAGCTAAATAGTAAAAAGGCTGGAGGGCCTAGGACATAGAGGAAAATCCAATAAGCTCAACTATATAACATAGAGTCAACCCTTCAAGGAGAAAAGGGGTATTAGGCTTTACATGTATCTTTCTTACTTTATGATAAATTAGAAAGATACAATACCCTTCATAATTGAGCACAATAACATTCATGTTCTCTATTAACATCCAGTATAACCCTTTATACTAATTATTTTTAAAGTAAGCCAATAAATAAAGTTAGTCCAGAGAATTGAGACTCTTTATATTCTTTAAAAGTGTCCGAGGATTGTATATTAATGCCCGTTTGACACTTGACATATACAAATGCTTCACACCGAGCTACACTTTAAAAATATGACATGAATGAATTTTTAACATTAATATTACACTTTAAAACCATCCCAGAAACGACTCAGAATTACTGACTCCGGAGGAGGAATTCCCTTGCTTTTCACTATAAAGCAGGTGACCTAAGGGAACACCCTCCCCCCCCCCTTCCCCTTGCCCTGGGTCAAATAGCCCAGAGCGAAGAGTGCAGCAGGACGGAGTCACTGCCGGAACAGAAAGCCTGCATAACTATAGTTGCAACTGTTTAGTGGACGACATTCTGAGCAACAGATAATGGACCTAAACAATGCAGGTCTCCAGAAATGGACTCAATATTTCTGAGATAAAAATTTGTGAATGTGGATGGCTGAGACCAATAAGCAGCCTTCATTAAATCTGTAATAGCAACACTATTTGCATAATCCCAAGATGTAGAAAGAGCTCTTACTTCATGAGCCGAAATCTTAAGCACAGACTGCAGAGAAGATAAATTTTCATAAGCAGTACGGATAGTTAATTGAATCCATCTAGCAATAGAATGGACCGAAATGTCCTTTCTATTAGGCATCAGAGACAGAAAGAAACGTTTTCGTCCCTTTCTGATAAACTGAGATCTCTGTTTATAAATACATAAAGCTCTAACAGGACAGAGTAAAGGCCTACGCCCGTCTGAAGACGGCAGCGCCTTAATAACAATAGGTTCCGGATATTTATTAGGAGCCTGATTCTTAGCTAAAAATCCAACATTAGTAGTGAAGGTGATAGTGTTCCCGACACTACGATAGTGAGAATCGTCCACCGATAGTGCATGAAGCTCACTGACTCTTCTAGCAGAAGAGAAAGCTAAGAGAAAAGCTGTCTTATAAGACAAGAATTTGAAATCTGCTGTCCCAAGAGGCTCAAATGGCTTTTCCTTCAGTTTAAGAAGAACCCAAGCTAAATTCCACTTAGGAATTAATCTAAGAGTTCTGGGTCTATTTATCGAGAAGTTTCTAACTAACTTAGATAAAGAGACATTAGATCCAATTTGTAAACTATCGTGGTGTGCATAGGTATCAGATAACATAGACCTATAACCCTTAATAGTAACAGGCTGCAGTTTGATCTCGTCAAACAAGTATACTAGAAAGTTTGCAATGTCTGGTATGGAGGGATCAAAAATATCAACAGAATGATCCCTACACCAACGACGAAAAACCTTCCACTTAGCCGCATAGTTTAGCGAAGAGGAGGTCCTCCTACAGTTAGAAATCGCATCCACTGCTCGTCCTGTAAAGTGCTTGCCATGCAAGAAGGACCGCACAACGGAAAAACGTGAAGGTTGAGACCTTGCAGGTTGTGATGAAGTTGACGTGGTTTCCCCTGCGAAAGAAGATCCTCCCGTGGAGGAAGCTTTCGCGGTAGGTCCCACAACAGACACCTGAGTAGATTTATCCACGGTCTCTGTGGAGACAGAGATGCTACCAACAGAATCTTGCATTGAGATTGTTTTATTTTTAGCAATATTTGCTGAATCAACGGCGCTGGAGGATACGCATATCCTATCATTCCGTCCCATGAGATCGATAGAGCGTCTACTGCAAATGCTCTTGGATCCGGACACAGTGACACATACGTCTGCAACTGATTGTTGAGATGTGTCGCAAATAAGTCTATCATTGGCCGTTCCCATTGGTAGCAAATCTGATTGAATACTTGTTTGTTGAGAGTCCACTCCGACGGCAACAAGCGACCCTTCCGTGAAAGGGAGTCTGCTAGTACATTCAGACGACCCGGTATATGACGGACCAAAAGCAGAACTTGATGTTCTAGAGCAAACAGAAGGATTCTTTCCGTTAAATTGAATAACGGAATGGAATGAGTGCCTCCCTGGTTCCGTATATACGCCACTACTGTCGTATTGTTGGACAGGATTTGGACATGAGCTTTGTGAATAATGTCCATCCAATGACGTAACGCAAGCCAAATTGACATCATTTCCTTGATGTTTATGTGCTTGCTTAGGAACTGTGGATCCCAAAGACCCTGGCATCTCGAATCCGTTGGGATCAAAGATGCACCCCCAAGCTGTTTGACTGGCATCCGTCATAATCGTAAAACTCGGATCCGGCAACTGCAGCGGAACTCCCTGAGTTAACCACTGAATGTTTGCCCAAGTCTGAATCTCTTGTTTCACTTGATCTGACAAGAGAACGTCTATGTCGAGCGAATGAATCTTCACACTCCAATTCTGAGTCAAGAAAATTTGGAGAGGACGAGTGCGTAACTGCCCCATCGGAATGAGATCCGCAGCGGCTCCGCACAGGCCTATCAGTCTCATGAACTCCCTCACTGTGACTTTGTCCGCATGAAGACAATAGCGAGCGTAACAACTGACTAATTTCACTCTGGTTAACGGCAGACGAACGAGATTGTTGTGCATCTCGAAGCTCATTCCCAGATGAGTGAATGACTTGGATGGCACCAGATCCGACTTCTCCTCGTTTATAACAAAACCGAGACGTCGGAGCAATAGAAGCAGATTCTGCACATCGTTCTGAAGCATTAACTCGTTGCCGTACCTCTGAAGAATGTCGTCCAGGTAGGCCGACGTTACCGCAGACGAATGAGCTCGGAAATACATCATTACCGAGTTCATTACCCGAGTGAAAGCCCAGGGTGCTAGGTTCAATCCGAAGCACATCACCCGGAATTGATACACCACTCCTAGGACTGCGAAGCGTAGATACTTTCTGAATGTCGGATGTACCATGACGTGAAAGTATGCATCTTTGAGATCTATGCTTGTAGCATAATCGTTCACCCGAATACTCGCTCTGACCGATCGAATCGTCTCCATATAGAACTTCGGAGCGACGATCAGCTTGTTTATCCAGCTCAAATCTATGACTGGACGGAACAAGCCGTCTGGTTTCGGAACCAGAAACAGATGGCTGTAGAATCCTGGTCTTCTACGACCTCTACCGCGTTCTTCATTAAAAGAGACTGCACCTCCGATAACAGAGCGTCTCTTTTCTGCGGATTTGACGGAAGTTGAGTCCATTTTGGACTTCGAGTTAAAGGAGGCTTTCGTTTGAAGGATATTCTTAGACCTTCCGAAATCACCCCTCTCACCCAAGGTGGTCTGTAATCGACGCTCACTCTTCTGAAAAACTCGACAACCTTCCACCAACCGGAACACGCTAGAGGTTGAAACCATCACCTCCTGGACCTGCGAGGCCTGAGGGAGGAGAAACCACGTCCTCCACGACCCTCACCTCGTCCCGTCGACCTTGGGGCATCCGACCGAAGGACGTCCCGCACGTGAGTCGCTGCCTTGATGGTCTCTTGAATAAGACCAAGAGGATGCACCGGAACCTCTATAGGAACCTCTCTTGGGCGCATTAGTCCCAGAAGTGCCTGTCTTACTCTTATCTGCCGTATCCGACTTTTTGGAAGCGGATTTAAACAGCAGAGAGTCTGAAGCTTTCTTAGTAATTTTATCGTAGATTGCAGAAAGCTTGCCGTCGAAGAGAAGTTCTCCGTAGACCGAAGCGACTCTGAGAGAGTTCTTCACCTTACTATCCACGCGTGTGGATGTAGCTAGGGCTGCGTCACGTCTAACCAACTCCAGGTTTGCCACTGAAAGGGCGGAGTTATACGTGGAATAAGCTACTGCCCTTGAAAGAAGTCTTAAAGAGGATTGTATATCCTGGAATTCTTTCCCTTGAAGATGCAGTGATATCGCCTTTGTAAGGTGGTCTGCGTAAGATAAAGCGTCTAAACTGGCCCTGTTAGACGTAATTGTCGTATCCAACACCGCGGTTGGAATGAACGTAGACGACGGTAATGACAATTCTAAGTCTTCCGCCTCGTCGTCAAGACGCAGAGGAACTCTCGGAATACCCTGTCCTGCCGTATCGAATTTATTCCTTGCATTAATGAAAGGCAGGTTAAGAGCATTGGCGGACAAGAAACCAGCTTTGCCTGTTTTGGAAGCAAGCTTGAAGATAGCGTCATTCAATAATTCAAATGTTCTTGTGACATTATTGGACTGAGACGGAATCTCAGGGACGATGTCTCTGAACCGCTCAAAGAATTCAGTGTCCAATGACGCTATCAGTCTCTTATCCGGTACCGCAGCAGTCTGGCCCGACAGAACAACTTGAGGAAGGAAGTGCCGGATGAAATCCACGGCAGCTTTATGTTGTTCCGAAAGGGATAGCTCCAAGTCATCAGTATCCCTTTCGCCATCCGGTCGGACCTCACGATGCTCCCAGTCATCCGCACCCGATGCTTCGGCGGAGCATACCGACCCAGCACCGTCGGATAATTCCCGATCCGACACCGATTCTGTCGATTGCTGGGATGCTGCGATAATTTGTGCTATCTGAGCTAGCACGTCCGTCATCGAGGCCTGCGGAGTAGCGGTCTTTCGCTGCTTAGCCGCGGGAAGCTCCGCATCAACTGACTCCCGCATACTCTTCCTATGCGAACGGCCAGAGTCTACCGGCCTCGTGTCCCTGGCTACCGGATGGCGTGACCTGGTCGCCGATGAATCCCTGATCGGCAAAGCTGGTAGAATATCCGTGGTCACGTAGCCAAGGTGCGGTCGTGTGCGCTGCTGAGAGGATGAGGAAGCCTGAGCAGTCTCAGCTGACTGCCTATACAACGGAGCGTCCCGAGCGACGGACGTGTGCTCCGCTTGTGACACATTTTGTACCACAACATCTGGTCCCAGATGTTGTTGTACGAGAGAGGGGCCTTTCTCGCTCGCAGCCCGGCTGGACCTGGACGAGCTAGGAACCAGACTAGAAGGCTTCCTCCGATCTCTCCTTTTATCCGCCGTCACTGGGTGTACACCTTGTATGTTTATAGTGCTCGCATCACCCAACATTTCTTCCTGGACCGCAACGGACGAACCCGGCTGCCGAACCATTCGGTGAATGGACGCTACACCGGGCGAGCTAGCGGATGACAACGCCGTCGATCCTACTCGGGACCTCTTAGGCAACTGTTGTATCTCCATGAGCACTTTTGCCGCTAGCTCTGCATTCAATTGTGACGACGGAAGCGCACTTTTGGAGGATAACATGGAAACATCACCCTGTTCTTGTTCCTCTGAAATAGAAACTGATAGACTAGAGTGACCCTGTGGAGAAAGGACCGGCATGGCCCTTTCCCCGCTAACAACATACCGTGACACACGTTTCCAATGTTTATCATCCCAATATTGACATATTGAACAGGAGTTAGTGCGAGTACACTGACTACAATTAATACAATGATCATGAAAGTCAGAGGAAGATTTCTTCCTATTACAATTTGAACAATATCCTTTCATTGTGAAAAGACAACCACAAGTCCTAGTACTCGCACAAACCCCTAAAAACAAAGATACATAATAACATGATCCATTAATATTGAAAAAAGAATTGAAATCAAAAATAATTTTTGAAAAATATTTTTTCAGCGAAGCCCAAGTTTCAGAAAAGTAACGTTGAGCCCCAATGGATCCCAAGGCTAAGTGTGGACAAAAATTTTAAAATTATTTTAAATAATTAATGCAACACTTACGGATAATAATAATGTATCTTATAATGAGATAAACTACTCCAAAGGCAAAAAGCCCCCCTCAAAAGAGACTGTTGCCAATGTAAACAAAAAGTGTATAAACACTAGAAAACATGACTCCAGGCACTGACAATCCTGGCCCGAAATCAGTTATCAAAATACACACTATCTGATGCAAAACAGAGACTTCCAGGGAAGAATCTGCAGAACATCCGATGGTAGATGCAGAACACAACGTCTAAACACCCATGGGTGAAAACGTAAACATGGGGAAAATAACAGAATTCATTCTGTTACCAAGCTAATTCTCCCAAGAAATTTTAGTAGTAATCTTACTCAAAAATATGCCAAAAGCATGGGAGAATAGCAAGGGGGTACTTACAGGACAAGGGGAGAGGAAACACTGAATAAGCAGTGCAACTTCATTGCAAGAATGACAACAACAGGCCCATGCCTCGAAAATAGGCAACTTAACATAATTTCATTACAAAATTTTAAGTTACAGCCCTGAATATTTTCTGTCACTCCTTTTTCCTCTCCTCCTTCTATATCCTCCTTAGAATCACCATTTCTCCAATATTTATGTGTCTGGCATCATTTAAACTGAGATTTACAAGCACAAAGATCAGTGAGATGTTAACTGATGAAGGGCCAAACAAAGAATGATAATTGGCGCCAATTTTGGAACGTCCTTGACACTGCGCATGCGCAGTAAGGGCAAAGTATGGAGGACCTTCAGGACATGATTTCTTTGGTTTTAGATGCAAATTTTGGGGATTGGGGGGCAAAATTTGTGTTTGGCCCTAGTATTTTAAGAGTTAGCACCAGCTATGTCTGGGTCATTGGTACAGTATAAAAATATTAATTGGCGATTTTTGCGAATAGCGCTGGCCGGTTTTGGCCGTTACGTTGGGTAAAGGGTTAACAAAGGCCAATAGCCCCCCATAATTTTCATTGAGTATTACTGGTAATCAAACTTGACGTAGACATTGTTGAAATACAGACATAAACCAAAAAGAATTTGTTGCTATTGTTTATTTATTTATTGGTGTTTAAGGTCACATACTTATGCACAATGGCTAATCGTTACCGTGACAGTTTTACAGGTGGAGGAAGCCGGAGTACACAGATAGAACCACAGAGCATCAACGAGCAATTGTCAGCTCCTCAACATTCTAACTCTGTCCAAGCTCTGCTCAAACAGGGCTAAAGCAGTTGAAGACATGTACAAAATCAACATGCAGTATGCCTTAGTACAGGGCATCATCGTGCCCACATGTAGGCAACCAGGATAAAGTGCCTTGCCCAAGGACACAATTGGGTCGTCTCGGATGGGGACCTCTAGCCTAGAAGTCCAACAGTCTACCACTAAGCCACCACCATGCTGCCTTGCTATTGTTTAAGTTATGCCACAAACAAGTTTTACAAGAACGATTTTTTTTAAACAAAGGACAATAACTCCCATAATTTTCATCAGATATTGGTAGACATAGAACTTGAGTTAGACATTGTTGCTATAGAGATATACACCAAAAAAGAATTGAAATCTGTTAACTATTTTTCAAATTATGCTATAAATGAAGCTCCGATGGATGGACAGATAGCAAGACGGACAGACAGACGGACGGACGGATGGACGGATGGACGGACGGACGGACGGACGGACGGACGGACGGACGGACGGACGGACGGACGGACGGACGGACGGACGGATGGATGGATGGATGGATGGATGGATGGATGGATGGATGGGCAGACAGACATTCAGATGGACAGAGATCTTTGCCATATCCCACCCTTGCGAGGAGGGGGGAGAATAAACTACAAGGAATTTAAATGGTGTGGGAGATAGTTTAAATGATTTAACTTTCTGCACACTGATATCAAAACACAAAGTTTAAATAAAAAAAATATTTAAGTAAACTAATATCAAACAAGACTGTATTGATTAAATTTCTAGTTACACTGTAGGAAAAATTTAGTGGCTGAAATTTTGATGTGGAGAGGGCTAAAGTTTGTTCCAAATATAAATCACCATACTTTCTTCTCAATACCCTCAAGAATTGACAGATGTGTTTTCCATACTTTTCAAGGCATTTTCTAGATTGACATAAAATTCTATACCTTTTCAAGAATTTTGAAATGAAGTAAGAACACTGAACAACAAAATTCATAAAAATCTAATGACAAATGTACGGCAGCGTATTAGTGCCATTTCGTTTTTTTGCGTAACTTATGTTAAATTGTAATTGCAATTTAGCTAAATTGTAATTACAACTTAATAAATTGTAATTACAACTCAATAAATTATAATTACAACTTAGCTTAAATTGTAATTACAATATAGCTTAAATTGTAATTACAACTTATTTATATTGTAATTACAACTTAGCTAAATTGTAATTACAACTTAATTGTAATTACAACTTAATAAATTGTGATTACAACTTAGCTTAAATTGTAATTACAATGTAGCTTAAATTGTAATTACAATTTAATAAATTGTAATTACAACTTAATAAATTGTAATTACAACTTAGCTTAAATTGTAATTACAATTTAAGGTATAATGCAATTACAATTTAAGCTATATTGTAATTACAATTTAAGCTAAGTTGTAATTACAATTTAAGTTGTAATTAAGCTAAGTTGTAATTACAATTGATTAAGTTGTAATTACAATTTAGCTAAATTGTAAATACAATTTATGACAGAAACACTGAAATTTCAACTAAAATTACAATTTACATTATTCTTTATTGTGTCTTATTGAAATGAGATTGAGGAAAAAAAACTTCACAACAGCAATATGAAATTGTGGAATGATCAGACTGCAGAATACATGGAATGTCCAGAATACAGAAGAAAAAACTTAGCTAGGTAACATACATTGCCAGATAATATACATAGCCAGATTCCACATTACAGTCGCCGTGGATAATCCATAATCAATGTGCCAGCAGTGATGTCCAAGGATGTGCTCACCAGGTAATAGAAATCATCATTTGCAAAATTTTAACCCCCAGCACACTGATGTCGAAATATCTAAAGTTCAAGGTGCAAATGTTTCCCATAATGCAACTAGAAATTTAACCAATTCAATCTTGTTTGACAGAGCTCATTAAGCTCTGTCAAACAAGACTGAATTGGTTCAATTCCCAGTTGTATTATGGGAAAAATGGCTACTTGAAATTTGCTTACTTTGACATCAGAGTGAAGGGAGTTAATTAATGAAGCACCAGGTTGTACCCGGTGCTTCATTAATTAAATGTTAATTGATGGTTATTCCTATAACTAGTATTTGGAATCTAATATTATTTCTGAAATTATTGGAAATATTTCTTATCCCTGGAAAGTTACCAGTCCACAGTGGCCGTACTGTATCGTAAAGATTGAATTTGGACCCTGGGGAGCTTCAATTTGATTTGAAGTCATCCTGACGATTCCATTTGATTAGATTCAGATCACAAGAAGTAAATATTTAATGAAAGTGTCAATGACACTGTAGCTCAACTTGACAAACTTGAACTTGGTAAGTTATAAATGAAATGGTAAAATTGAAGATCACTGGTACCAATGTTATTTTTTTTGCCAGTGGCAACATTTTTTGACAGAAACCGAAGAAAATCGATAGCTCCCATTAAGAGGCCTCCCCAAACAAGCATGCCAGGTTTCAAAGCAATCTGATCATAAATGTGCTCTGTAGGGTGTACAAAGGGAAATATTGTGGTCTGACTAGACTGAGTTCCAAGAACGTTGGCCGTGGAAACATTTTTTGACGGAAATGGAAGAAAATCGATAGTTCCCATCCAGAGGTCACCCTAAATAAGCATACCATGTTTCAAAGCAATCTAATCATAAATGTGCCCTGTAGGGTGAGCCAAAGGGAAATATTGTGGTCTGACTAAACTAAGTTCTAAGAATGTTGGCTGCGGCAACATTTTTTGATGGAAATTGAAGAAAATCGATAGCTCCCATCTAGAAGTCTCCCCAAACAAGCATACCAGGTTTCAAAACAATAAAGTTATAAATGTGCCCTGTAGGGTGTGCCAAAGGGAAATATTGGGGTCTGACTAAACTGAGTTCTAAAAACGTTGGCCACAGCAACATTTTGTGACGGAAATTGAAGAAAATCAATAGCTCCCATCTAGAGGTCACCCCAAACAAGCATGCCAGGTTTCAAAGCAATCTGATCATAAATGTACCCTGTAGGGTGTGCCAAAGGAAAATATTGAGTCGTCTGACTCAACTAAGTTCTAAGAACTTTGGCCGCGGCAACATTTTTCGACAGAAATTGAAGAAAATCGATAGCTCCCATCTAGAGGTCTCTCCAAACAAGCATACCAGGTTTCAAAGCAATCTGATCATAAATGTGCCCTGTGGGGTGTGTCAAATGGAAATATAGAGGTCTGACTAAACTGAGTTCTACGAACGTTGGCCGTGGCAACATTTTTTGCCAGAAATTGAAGAAAATCGATAGCTCCCATCTAGAGGTCACCCTAAATAAGCATACCAGGTTTCAAAGCAATCAAATCATAAATGCGCCCTGTAGGGTGTGCCAAAGGGAAATATTGTGGTTTGACTAAACTAAGTTCTAAGAATGTTGGCCGCGGCAACATTTTTTGACGGAAATTGAAGAAAGTTAAAAAATTTATAGTAATTTATATATTTTTTATACTTACCAATGACCCAGACTTAGCTGGTGCTAACTCTAACAAAAACCAGGGCCAAACACAAATTTTGCCCCCCAATCCCCAAAATTTGCATCCAAAACAAAAAGAAATCATGTCCTAAAGGACCTCCATACTACGCCTCTACTGCGCATGCGCAGTGACGCAGTCGTCCCGAAATTGGCGCCAATTATCATTCTTACTGGCAGTGCCTGGTCAGCGCTATGTACTCAGCGGGGAGGCAAGAGTTCCCAACTCCAGGGAGGGCCATCCCCGTCTGGGTCATTGGTAAGTATAAAAAATATATAAATTACTATAAATTTTTTAACATTTTTATACTGTACCAATGACCCAGACTTAGCTGAATAGTAAACAGGCTGGAGGGCCTAGGACATAGAGGAAAATCCAATAAGCTCAACTATATAGTAAAGAGGTAACCCCTTAAGGAGAAAAGGAGTATTAGGCTTTACATGTATCTTTCTTATTTAATATTAAATTAGAAAGATACACTACCCTTAATAATTGAGCACAATAACATTCATGTTCTCTATTAACATCCAGTATAACCCTTATACTAATTATTTTTAAAGAAAGCCAATAAATAAAGTAGTCCAGAGAATTGAGACTCTTTATAGTCATTTAAAAGTGTCCGAGTATTGTATATTAAAGCCCGTTTGACACTTGACATATACAAATGCTTCACACCGAGCTACACTTTAAAAATAAGACATGAATGAATTTAAACATTAATATTACACTTTAAAACCATCCCGGAAGTGACTCAGAAATACTGACTTGGAGGAGGCATTCCCTTGCTTTTCACTATAAAGCAGGTGACCTAAGGGAACACCCGCCCCCCCCCCCCCCCCCCCCTTCCCCTTGCCCTGGGTCAAATAGCCCAGAGCGAAGAGGGCAGCCGGACGGAGTCACTGCCGGAACAGAAAGCCTGCATAACTATAGTTGCAACTGTTTAGTGGACGACATTCTGAGCAACAGATAACGGACCTAAACAATGCAGGTCTCCAGAAATGGACTCAATATTTCTGAGATAAAAATTCGTAAATGTGGATGGCTGAGACCAATAAGCAGCCTTCATTAAATCTGTAATAGCAACACTATTAGCATAAGCCCAGGAAGTAGAAAGAGCTCTTACTTCATGAGCAGAAATCTTAAGCACAGACTGCTGAGAAGAAGATAAATCTTCATAAGCAGTACGGATAGTTAACTGAATCCATCTAGCAATAGAATGGACTGAAATGTCCTTTCTATTAGGCATCAAAGACAGAAAGAAACGTTTCCATCCCTTTCTGATAAACTGAGATCTCTGTTTATAGATACGTAGTGCTCTAACAGGACAGAGTAAAGGCCTACGCCCGTCTGAAGACGGAAGAGCCTTAATAACAATAGGTTCCGGATATTTATTAGGAGCCTGATTCTTAGCTAAAAAACCCACATTAGTAGTGAAGGTGATAGTGTTCCCAACACTACGATAATGAGAATCATCCACCGATAGTGCATGAAGCTCACTGACTCTTCTGGCAGAAGAGAAAGCTAAGAGAAAAGCTGTCTTATAAGATAAGAATTTGAAATCTACTGTCCCAAGAGGTTCAAATGGCTTTTCCTTCAATTTAAGGAGAACCCAAGCTAAATTCCACTTAGGAATTAATCTAAGAGTTCTGGGTCTATTTATCGAAAAGTTTCTAACCAACTTCGATAAAGAGACATTAGATCCAATTTGTAAACTATCATGATGTGCATAGGTATCAGATAACATAGATCTATAACCCTTTATAGTAACAGGCTGCAGTTTGATTTCGTCAAACAAGTATACTAGAAAGTTTGCAATGTCTGGTATAGAGGGATCAAATATATCTACAGAATGATCCCTACACCAACGACGAAAAACCTTCCACTTAGCCGCATAGTTTAGCGAAGAGGAGGTCCTCCTACAGTTAGAAATCGCGTCCACTGCTCGTCCTGTAAAGTGCTTGCCATGCAAGAAGGACCGCACAACAGAAAAACGTGAAGGTTGAGACCTTGCGGGTTGTGATGGAGTTGGCGCGATTTCCCCTGCGAAAGAAGATCCTCTCGTGGAGGAAGCTTCCGCGGTAGGTCCCACAACAGACACCTGAGTAGATTTATCCACGGTCTCTGTGGCGACAGAGATGCTACCAACAGAATCTTGCATTGAGATTGTTTTATCTTTAGCAATACTTGTTGAATTAACGGCGCTGGAGGATACGCATATCCTATCATTCCGTCCCAAGGGATCGACAGAGCGTCTACTGCAAATGCTCTTGGATCCAGACACGGAGACACATACGTCTGCAACTGATTGTTGAGATGTGTCGCAAATAAGTCTATCATTGGCCGTTCCCATTGGTAGCAAATCTGATTGAATACTTGTTTGTTGAGAGTCCACTCCGACGGCAACAAACGACCCTTTCGTGAAAGGGAGTCTGCTAGCACATTCAGACGACCAGGTATGTGACGGACCGAAAGAAGAACGTGATGTTCTAACGCAAACAGAAGGATTCTTTCCGTTAGATTGAACAACGGAACTGAATGAGTGCCTCCCTGATTCCGTATATACGCCACTACTGTCGTATTGTCGGATAGGATTTGGACATGAGCATCGTGAATAATGTCCATCCAGTGACGTAACGCAAGCCAAATTGACATCATTTCCTTGATGTTTATGTGCTTGCACAGGAATTGCGGATCCCAAAGACCCTGGCATCTCGAATCCGTTGGGATTAATGATGCACCCCAACCTGTTTGACTGGCATCCGTCATAACGGTAAAACTCGGATCCGGCAACTGCAGCGGAACTCCTTGAGTTAACCACTGAATGTTTGCCCAAGTCTGAATCTCTTGTTTCACTTGATCTGACAAGAGAACGTCTACATCGAGCGAATGAATTTTCACACTCCAATTCTGAGTCAGGAAAATTTGAAGAGGACGTGTGCGTAGCCGCCCCATCGGAATGAGATCCGCGGCGGCTCCGCACAGACCTATCAGTCTCATAAATTCTCTCGCCGTGACTTTGTCTGCGTGCAGACAATAGCGAGCGTAACAACTGACTAATTTCGCTCTGGTTAACGGCAGACGAACGAGATTGTTGTGCGTCTCGAAGCTCATTCCCAGATGAGTGAATGACTTGGACGGCACCAGATCCGACTTCTCCTCGTTTACTATAAAACCGAGACGTCGGAGCAATAGAAGAAGATTCTGAACATCGTTATGAAGCATTAACTCGTTGCCGTACCTCTGAAGAATGTCGTCCAGGTAGGCCGACGTTACCGCAGACGAATGAGCTCGGAAGTAGATCATTACCGAGTTCATTACCCGAGTGAAAGCCCAGGGTGCTAGATTCAATCCGAAGCACATCGCCCGGAATTGATACACCACTCCAAGGACTGCAAAGCGTAGATACTTTCGGAATGTCGG
Organism: Pictodentalium vernedei; assembly: GCA_031216915.1. Classification (NCBI taxonomy): domain Eukaryota; kingdom Metazoa; phylum Mollusca; class Scaphopoda; order Dentaliida; family Dentaliidae; genus Pictodentalium; species Pictodentalium vernedei. The sequence goes on from CM062291.1 coordinate 248,231,545, forward strand.
ATGTACCATGACGTGAAAGTACGCATCTTTGAGATCTATGCTTGTTGCATAATCGTTCACCCGAATACTCGCTCTGACCGACCGAATCATCTCCATATAAAACTTCGGAGCGACGATCAGCTTGTTTATCCAGCTCAAATCTATGACTGGACGGAACGAGCCGTCTGGTTTCGGAACCAGAAACAGATGGCTGTAGAATCCCAGAGATTCCTGGTTTTCTACGACCTCTACCGCATTCTTCATTAAAAGAGACTGCACCTCTGATAACAGAGCGTCTCTTTTCTGTGGATTTGACGGAAGATGAGTCCACTTTGGACTTCGAGTTAATGGAGGCTTTCGTTTGAAGGATATCTTCAGACCTTCCGAAGTCACTCCTCTCACCCAAGGGTCGTCCGTAATCGACGCCCACTCTTGTGAAAAACTCGACAACCTTCCGCCAACCGGAACGCGATAGAGGTTTAAGCCATCACCTCCTGGACCTGCGAGGCCTGCGGTAGGAGAAACCACGTCTTCCACGACCCGCACCTCACCTCGTCGACCTCGGGGCGTCCGACCGATTGTCCCGGCCTGAAGGACGTCCCGAACGAGAGTCGCTATCCTGACGGTCTCTCGAATAAGACCAAGAGGACGCACCGGAACCTCTATAGGAACCTCTCTTGGGCGCATTAAACCCAGAAGTGCCTGTCTTATTCGTGTCTGCTGTATCCGACTTCTTAGGAGCCGATCTGAACAACAGAGAATCATTAGCTTTCTTTTTAATTTTATCATAAATAGCGGAAAGCTTGCCGTCAAAGAGAAGTTCTCCTGAGACCGAAGCGACTCTAAGAGAGTTCTTCACCTTAGAATCCACTAGTGTGGATGTAGCTAGGGCTGCGTCATGTCTAACCAACTCCAGATTTGCCACTGAAAGGGCGGAGTTACACGTGGAATAAGCTACTGCCCTTGAAAGAAGTCTTAAAGAGGATTGTATATCCTGAAACTCTTCCCCTTGAAGGCGCAGTGATAACGCCTTAGTAAGGTGATCTGCGTAAGATAAGGCATCTAAATTGGCTCTGTTAGACGCAATAGCTGTTTCCAACACCGCGGTTGGAATAGAAGCTGACGACGGTAATGATAGCTCTAAGTCTTCCGCCTCGTCGTCCATACGCAGAGGAACTCTCGGTATACCCTGTCCTGCCGTATCGAATTTATTCCTTGCATTAATGAAAGGCAGGTTGAGAGTATAAGCGGACAAGAAACCTGCTTTCCCCGTCCTGGAAGCAAGTTTAAATATAGCGTCGTTCAATAATTCAAATGTTCTAGCAACATTATTGGACTGCGACGGAAACTCGGGAGCGATGTCCCTGAACCGCTCAAAAAATTCAGAGTCCAATGACGCTATAATTCTCTTGTCCGGAAGCGCAGCAGTCTGGCCCGACGGAACAACTTGAGGGAGAAAGTGCCGGATGAAGTCCACGGCAGCTTTATGTTGTTCCGAAAGGGATAGCTCCAAGTCATCCGTATCCCTTTCACCATCCGGTCGGACCTCATGATGTTCCCGGTCGTCCGCCACCGATGCTTCGGCGGAGCGTACCGACCCAGTGCCGTCGGATAATTCTCGATCCGACACCATTTCTGTCGGCTGCTGGGATGCTGCGATAAGCTGTGCTATCTGCACAAGAATGTCCGGCGTCGAGACCTGCGGAGGCGCAGTCTTTCGCTGCTTCGCCGAGGGCAGCTCCGCATCAGATGGCTCCCGCATACTTTTCCTATGTGAACGTCCGGAGTCCATCGGTCTCGAATCCCTGGCTGCCGGATGGTGTGACCTGGTCGCCGAAGAATCCTTGATCGGCGAAGCTGGTAATATATCGGCGGTCACGCAGCCAAGGTGCGGTCGTGTGCGCTGACGAGAAGAGGAAGCCTTAACAGTCTCTGCGGACTGCTTATACAACGGAGCGTCCCGAGCGACGGACGTATGCGCCGCTAAAGACATATTTTGTACCACAACATCTGGTCCCAGATGTTGTTGTACGAGAGAGGGACCTCTCTCGCTCGCGGCCTGGCTGGACCTGGACGAGCTAGGAACCGGACTAAAAGGCTTCCTCCGTTCTCGTTTACTATCCGCCGTCACTGGGTGTGCATCTATTATGTTTATAGTGCTCGCATCACCCAAAATTTCCTCTTGGACCGCATCGGACGAACCCGGCTGCCGAACCATTCGGTGAATGGACGCTACACCGGGCGAGCTAGCGGACGACATTTGTCTAATCTCCATGAGCACTTTTGCCGCTAGCTCTGAATTCATTTGTGACGACGGACGCACACTTGAAGAAGATAACATGGAAACATCACCCTGTTCTGGTTCCTCTGAAATAGAAACTGAGAGAGTAGAGTGACCTTGCGGAGAAAGAGCCGGCATCGCTCTTTCTCCAGAAACAACATATCGTGACACACGTTTCCAATGTTTCTCATCCCAATGTTCACATATAGGACAGGGATTAATGCGAGAACACTGACTACAATTAATACAATGATCATGAAAGTCAGAGGAAGATTTCTTCCTATTACAATTTGAACAACGTCCCATCATTGTGAAAGAACAACAATAAGTCCTAGTTACTCGCAAAAACCCCTGACACAAAGATACATAATAACATGATCCATTAATAAATGAAAAAACAATTGCAAAACAAAATAATTTTGAAAAAATATTTTTTCAGCGAAGCCCAAGTTGCTGAAAAGTAACGTTGAGCCCCGATGGATCCGATGGCAAAGTGTGGTCAAAAATTTTAAATTTATATAAAATAATTAATGAGACACTTTCGGATAATATAAATGTATCTTATAATGAGATAAACTACCACAAAGGCAAACAGCCCCCCTCAAAAAAGGCTGTTGCCAATGAAAACAAACAGTGTAAACACACTAGAAAACATGACTCCAGGCACTGAAAAAACTGGCCCGGAATCAGTCATCAATTACACTCTATCTGATGCAAGAACATCAGATGGAAGATGCAGAACACAAACGTTATACACCCATGGGTGAAAACGTAACTATGGGGAAAATAACAGAAAACATTCTGTAACCAAGCAACTCTCCCAGGAAATTTTAGAAATGAAATTTCTCAAAAATATGCCAAAAGCATGGGAGAATTGCAAGGGGGGACTTTAGAAGGCTAGGGGAGAGGAAACACTGAATAAGCAGTGCAACAATTAGCAAGAATGACAACAAGAGGCCCATGCCTCGAAAATAGGCAACTTAACATAATTTCATCAAAAAATTTTAAGTACAGCCCTGATTATTTTTTGCCACTTCTTTTTCCTCTCCTCCTTTTATCCTCCTTAGAATCACATTTTCTCCAAAAATTACGTGTCTGGCATCCTTTAAACTGAGATTTACAAGCACAAAGATCAGTGAGATGTTGACTGATGAAGGGCCAAACAGAGAATGATAATTGGCGCCAATTTCGGGACGACTGTGTCACTGCGCATGTGCAGTAGAGGCGTAGTATGGAGGTCCTTTAGGACATGATTTCTTTTTGTTTTGGATGCAAATTTTGGGGATTGGGGGGCAAAATTTGTGTTTGGCCCTGGTTTTTGTTAGAGTTAGCACCAGCTAAGTCTGGGTCATTGGTACAGTATAAAAATATCAATAGCTCCCATCCAGAGGTCACCCTAAACAAGCATACCAAGTTTCAAAGTAATCTGATCATAAATGCGACCTGTGAGGTGTGCCAAAGGAAATTGTGGACGTACGTACTAACATACTAACGTACGTACGTACGTACGCCAACGGACAAGAAGTGATGGCAATAGCTCAGCTTGACTTTGTCAAGTTGAGCTAAAAATCCTTTTTGTTCAGGCCGAATGGGGTTAGTGTGCGTAGCTTGTATATCCATTGGATTTCTTCTGTTTTTCTCCTGGCCTCAGAATGATCACTTTCAGGGTCTGAGCGGAACACATAGATGATGCAAAATTGGACATCGGTGATTGAGTGGTTAGTGTCGTTGAAGTGCATAGCGACAGGTGTCTGTCGGCTGTGTTTTATGTCGGCAAGATGTTCACGTAGGCGTATGCCGAACTGTCTTTTTGTTTTGCTTACATATTGTTTTTTGCAGTGGCAGCAGTTGCCATCAAACAGGAGGTGTACCTCTCAAGTCGTCTCACGACAAATTTTCAATTAGATTCAAATCACACTAATTCAGAAATTTGTAAATCATACAGGTCCTCTCAATATCATACCAAATGCCTCCTCTTGAACACTTCTTCCTGCATGGGAGACCTGATGACACAAGAGTTCAAGAAGGTTTGCGCTATTTAAACTAGAATAAACTAGAATATTCCACTTGGTTGATTGGTTTGCTCAAACAGATGGGTTGCCATAGAATACAATACTTGAGTGGAGAGTGGCAAAATTGATGGTTGTAAGAAAAGGTGAAATATTTACAACTTGAAGAGCCATGAAATTCAATTCAAGATTTGATCTGATTCGAAACCCACTGCTTAATTTGATTTAGAATCTGATTCTACCCAAAATTCAAAGATTCACTGAGTCCAAGATTAAAACTCATATCCCTGATCTGAAGTGTGATGCACTAACCAAAAAGCCACTGTAGAGTCTTTCCATCAGACAATTGAACTCTAACCAACCCACTGTCAAACAAGAGCTGGACTTTCGTCCAGTGCATACCCCCCACATGGTATACCGCCTAGTGTGGGCATACCTATGACCGACAAATATTATTTATGAATATTCTCATATGGACTGATGGACGGATGCACAAATAAACGGAAGCAATCCAGTAACCCCCCCCCCCCCCCCCCCACCCCCCATTTTCTTCGAAAGTTTTCAACAATTTCTAAGTCAAAAGGTATGGTAAATTGTTTGGTGTTTGGAAGTTTTATGCAATGAGGCAGAAGCCTTTGTCATAGGCAAACTGCATGCCATATTTCACTGGAATCTGATAACCCATACCTGAGATACCTGAGATACAGGCTGAACAGACAAATAATGTCTATTTCCTACAATTTCTAAGTCAAACAAGGGGGATAACTAAAAAAGAGAATGTGAGAAATATCGTTGAAGCCTTTTTTCAAAGCCTATACCTTGAGCAGTGTTCATGGCAAATTCCATTGCAATAGAACATTTGATACCCAAGATACAGGCTGAACAGACAAAATTTGGCTCGAACGGACACAATTTCTAAGTGAACAAGTAATAAAAAATAACTAGTGTGCACATACCTATGACCAACAAATATTCTAAAACATAATAATTTACTTAAGTTACGAATATTCTCAGACGGACTCACACATGGATGCTCAGACGGACGGATGGACGGACGGACAGATGGATGGATGGACGGATCGACGGATGCATGTAATCCAGTATATTATCCCCATTTTCTTTGGAAGTGGGGGTATAAAAATAGACAATTCCAAATAGATGCAACTATTCCACATACAATAAAAGTTCATAATATATGTACACACCTGTTCGTCTCTCATAAGCTCTTTTAAAATACGTGGGTAGAATAACACCATTTCTATTTCCTTTTGATAAAATAACACCATTCTCTGCTTTGTAAAATGCTAGTCCACCTTGACAGAAAATGAAAAAAAGTCATATTACTTTCTTTTATTTTACAATCCCTTAGAAAACAAAATAAAAATAAAAAAAATATAACATTTTTGATATTCATCAAATTGATGTAGGACAAAGCATGGAAATAAGCATACTGTCATTTGCAGAATGAGGTACACAGAGGGTGGATTTGGTTATGCTACCCTGCACAGCAGGGTAACATCATTAAATTTACCCTCTGTGAGCCTCAATCTGAATCAAGGTCTCAAGCCTAAACAGAAAGAAGTACCTGGATGATCAATTGGCCCACTGTATGGGATAGCATCAGCAAATTCACACTTTGGGAACCTCATGCTGCAAATGACAGATTAGATTACTTAATTATTTATTGGGGTTCAATGACACTTTTGTCAGACAGGGTTACCTCATGTCAGAAACAGCTTGCTTTCCAGGCCTGGACCTTGTGAAGCTCAAATTTTGAATCAAATAGAATTTTGAATCAAATCACGCAAAGTATTTTGAATTAAATGAAGCTTCAAATTGAATTTCTTTACCTTTCAAGTTGTAGATATTGCACCTTCTTCCAAACCATTGCAAATACTGTCAATCCCCACTGTGGTGGTGTTGCGATAACCGGTTCTAATCAGATCACCAAAATTAACTCTTAGAAACCGAGAGTCGAGTTTTCTTGCATGTGATGTAATGTGGCAGGTAATCTGGCTGTGGCGGTTCGGCTATCTTTGGGCTGGTGTGACTAGAAGCAGATGCTTCTAGTTAAGTGTCGTCTGCCTGAATAGGCCGACAACACTTGACTAGAAGCACCTGCTTTACTGTCTGTTTTTCGCGGTATATCATGTTCAATCAATTCATTCCGACTCTCCGGCTTCTGAGAGTTAAGCAACATCGAGCCTGGTTAGTCCTTGGATGGGTGGCTGTCTGAGCGATCGATTCGAACTCCTGTATTGTGTCCTTGGGCAAGGCACTTAACCCTAACTGTTCACATGGGGGCATGATGATGCCATGTACAAAGGCTTACAGCACGTCGAAGCTGCGTATGTCTTCAACCAATCTAACCCTGCCTATGCTGCAGTGTGGAGTTACGATGTTGGGGAGCTGGCTGCTGCTTGTCGTTGCTCGTTGGTTCTCTCAAGAAAACTACCGCTTCCTCCACCTGTAAAACTGTCACTGGCACGATATGACCTTGTCTGTTAAAGTGTCGTTAAACCTTAATAAATAAATAAACACTCAAGGACAAGTCAATCAAAAAGACAGAATATTGCAGAAACGGAATTAAAGTTGTTTGAGAAGAGTAACCTCTTTGAACTCTTCTTCTATAATCAGGTCTCTTGTAGGAGATCCGATGACAAAAGACGAGTCCAAGAGGAGACACTTGGTAACATTTTGAGAATGTCTCAACAATTAAAAAATTTGTGAATCAGCCCATCGAAAATGTAATCGAATCATTGAGATAATTCTGAATCCAATTTTTAAACTTCGTAGAGCTCTAACTTGATTGACTTAGATTTCCTTGTGGTTTGCTTGACATCACTAGGGCTGGCATGATTAATCAAGATGTTGACCATTTGTCGGAAGCACACATTTTCAACTTCGATTTCCAAAAGTAGACTTTAATCATTCTCTGTGATCTCTGGAAACAACAATAATGAAAGTGTTTTATAGGATCACATCACTTCTTTTCAAATAAGTTATTGCAGTTGCATTCCATGAAACTGAAGTACATTCTTAGAGCACCGTGCCTAAGTCTTAAAAGGGCTAAAATTTAACCTTGCACTCATATTTTTCTGTGCGCCTAACTACCATGATTTTCAACTCCTTTGTCAAGTCTGTACACTGAATATAGTGACATGAAATCTTAAGATCACAAATCCTCAATAAAAAGAAAGTGACATTGTTTTGTCAGTCGACAGCAAATACATAATAATCTCAGGAGCACGTAAAATTATTGAACCACACAATCAAAAATAACAGCATTTGAGTGTTTCTGGTTACCCAATCAACCCTATTTAAAGCGTGCGACCCTTTAAAAACGTTTTCAATACCCTGATGCATATATCATAGGAAAAATGCATCACCAGTCATCGATACAGTTGATCAAAAGCATGGGAACCAAAAGGGATTGTCAATTGGGGATACTCCAGACAGGATAGTTTGTACAAAAATCGGTTTGAGACATTTGGGGAAAATTGGGACAGCCAACAGGCTGTGGGTGCCAAAAAGGTATAAGTTCAAATGCTTGTATTAATCATAATTATTAATAAAACAATGGGCCTATGCATTATGTACTGTGGCAAGTCATTCTAGATATGCCTTTTGGTCAGAATAATCCACAACAAATTTGAACAAGTGCAATGCCGAGGATGGCTATATCCCAACCCACACTGCCAAGCATGAGTTTCTAGTCATTTATCTTTGTTGATAATGAATTAATAAGGGGCGCGGTGGCTCAGTTGGTAGAGGTGCAGGCTGAAAGCTGAGAGGTCCTCGGTTTGAATCCCACCTGCGGCAACCGTGTTGTGTCCTTGGGCAAGATACTTCACCCCCATTGCCCACATGGGGGCACGGTGACGTTGTGTTCTAAGGCGTACTGCACATTGATGGTGCACCTGTCTTCAACCAATGCTAACCCTGCTTGTGTGGAGTTGGTATGTTGGGGAGCTGACAGTTGCTTGCCATTGCTTGGTGGTTCTCTCTGGGTACTCTGGCTTCCTCCCCCCGTAAAACTGTCACGGTCATGGTTAGCCATTGTGCAGAAATATGTGACCTTAAACACCAATAAATAAATAAATAAATATTGAATTAATAAATATCTTATCGTATCTCCATTAAACAATAGCACCAATACAGGAAGTCACCAAATGTGTCCATGAGACACTAAAGCCCCCACTAGTTAAAGTCAAAAAAGGGGCCATAACTCAGATAAAATTATCACACCTCACCCAAAATCAAACCTGTCTGGTACATTGTCTACAGTAAGCTACATTCCAAGTTTGATTGAAATCGAAAACTTACAAGTCAGTTACAACAGGGAAACCAATATCAACAGGTCTTCTAAGTCAGAAAAGGGACATAATACTGCCTCAAAATATCGGACCAAGTTCACTATCAATCCCAGCCTGTATTATGTGATTATAACCCTATGTATAAATTAAACGCCCGGAGACAATATTCCGGATAAGACGGACGGGCAGACATACATACATATGTATGGATGGATGGATGGACAGACAGACAGATTAACAAGGGTAGCACTTAATGTCACTTCACCAAATTGGTAGGGACATAAAAAATACATCTTCTGTATCCTATTTTGTCTTCACTGATAGAATCGGACAACTCACATCCCCACCATACTCCTGCTCCTCACCCCACCCCATTCGTCCTCATTGATGATAAGTTTCTGCATAGCTTATTTTCTGTATGTGTGGGACAGGTCAATTCCGATTCACATCTTGATTTAGTTTTATTGAACAACTGATGTTGTCAGATTTTAGTTTGTCTTACTTAATTGAAGAAACAAGTGAAACATCATGGGTGGCTATGCCACTGCCCACCAATGCCAAGCATGAATGAGGCAACTGTGAACAAAATCTAAATGCGATGTCATAACCAACTATTATCTCAAATTTCAATTAAATTGGTTCAGCAGTTTTGGAGAAGATGCAAACACCACGTTCACAGACGGCGTACTGACTGAAAGTTAGGCAAGCTAATAAACCCAGGATGCTCATTCTAAAGAGGGAGTCATAAGATGGTTGTTTTTTTTTAATAAATTCACAAATTTTTTTTAAAATTCATTTTGAAACAAAAAGAACAAATGAAAGTGTCAATGACTCTGTAGCTCAACTTGTCAAAACAAAGACATGACAAACATCTAGGTAATGACCTGATAACAAAGGTACATATAAAGTATTGTAATGGTCTGTACATAAATACTGACCGTTGCCTGTAACAAATGTATAGGTAAAGTATTGTAAAGGTGGGTGACAGTCAGATGCTAAACTAGAAAAAAATCTTTGAGTCCCAGAGTGGGTCTGACTGAACCCCAAAATATTTGTTCTCATAGCACAGTGATAACAAAGGCACCCCAAAACACACTCATTCCTGTCCCAAGGTGAAAACAAAGGTACCCAAGAAGTTTTGTGAAGATCAGTTCACAAATATGAGCTGTGTAGAAGTTGTGACAAAAAACTGATTGGACCTAATTTCGGTACAAAATGGCCACTGGCAGCCATCTTGAATTTTGGACCGCACCCAGAAACACTCGTTCTCGTCCCAAGGTGATAACAAAGGTACCCAAGAAGTTTTGTGAAGATTGGTTCATAAATACAGCCTCTAGCCCGAGCCGTATTGACATGTGCACTTACAGTGTATAAGTAGCACTGAATAAATCAAAGTTCATCTAATTTGCATAATTTCTGCATGAGAAAAAAACCCGTACTATATGTGATGTATTCCATGTTACTAAACATTCATACAAAAATTTATTCAAATCTGAACTTTCATACAGAAGTTCTGTGCAAAAGACTGATTGCACTAATTTTGGTACAAAATGGCTGCTGGTGGCCATCTTGAATTTCGGACCACACCCAAAAACACTCGTTTTCATCCCACGGCGATAACAAAGGTACAATAGAAGTTTTGTAAAGATCGGTTCATAAATACGGCCTCTAGCCTGAGCCATATAGAAGTTGTGAACAAAAAACTGATAAGACCTAATTTCGGTACAAAATGGCCACTGGCAGCCATCGTGAATTTTGGACCGCACCCAGAAACACCCGTTCTCGTCCCAAGGTGATAACAAAGGTACCCAAGACGTTTCGTGAAAATTGGTTCATAAATACAGACTCTAGCCCGAGCCGTATTGACATGTGTACTTACTGTGTGTAAGTAGCACTGAAAAAATCGGCCATCTTGAATTTCGGACCGGACCCCAAAACACTCGTTTTCGTCCCACGGTGATAACAAAGGTATCCAAGGAGTTTCGTAAAGATCGGTTCATAAATACAGCCTCTAGCCCGAGCCGTATTGGCATTTGCACTTACAGTGCTGAAAGTAACACCAAAAAACATCAAAGTTAGTCTAATTTGCATAATTTACGCACGAGAAAAAAAAACGTATTATATGTGATGTATCCCATGGTACTGAACATTCATACAAAAAATTCTTCTAATCAGAGCTTTCATATGGAAGTTATGTACAAAAACCAGATTTCTGCGGGCATCGTCGGTACAAAATGGTGGCTGGCAGCCATCTTGAATTTCGGACCGCACCCAAAAACACTCGTTCTCGGCCCACGGTCATAACAAAGGTACCCAAGAATTTTCGTAAAGATCGGTTCATAAATACGGCCTCTAGCCCGAGCCGTATCCAATTGTTGACAGACAGATGAACAGACGGACGACGGGCCATGGCATAAGCTCAAATTTGGCTCTGCCAAAGTTGAGCTAAAAATGATGCCATGGATCCCTCACTCCACAAATCACTCAATGGCACCCCCAGTCCCAACAAATGAAGGAATTATTTTTCTTCATGAAATCACTTGAAATTCTCCCAAACACACTTCAAAACCAAAAAAAAAATCAAGATGAATCATTCAAAATGAATGCCCCCATGAGGTAGCATTACTGAGCATTGGAATTAAACACCTGTTGCATAATTAACCATTTATAATATCTTCACATACAGGAGAAATAAATAACCACTTGCAATATCACTATCTTCAAGAGTCTGGGAAAACTGAAATTCTTAATACTTCCAAGTTTAAATTAAAGTAAAGTAACTCTGTAAAAACAACAACCAAACTCAATAAAATTCTATTTCTCCCACTAGGTGCCCATGACAAAAGCATAGCACTCAGCGATGAGCACAAATAGTTACAATTAATATTGAAGGGAAGTAATTCTACAAAAAAATGATAAAATAAGACTAATTGGGGATCACAACTCCACCCCTGATCATCGGACTATGATGGTTTTCAAACAGGACCTTCAGATTGTTCAGTTCAATACCAAATACTGACCCAAACAATTTATATTTTTTTGAAATCGTGCTAATAAATGAAAAATGTGTTAAAATTGATGAATTAGGAGTCGTAAACTCTGCCCCTAATTATCGGACTGGACTAGTTTTCGAATTTGACCTGTAGATTCTTCATCTAAGCTCAAACACTGAATATTGTCCCAATCAATTATTATTTGTTTAACCCTTTACCCAACATAATGGCCAAAACCGGCTAGCGCTATTCACAAATATCACCAATTAATTCTCATTACTTTTTCATTTTTTGTCTCAAAAACATAGGTTATGACCCCTCTTTGGAATAAGCTCATCGAGATTGTTCCAATGAGAGGCCATAACCTGTGTTTTTGAGAAAAAAATGATTTATTCAAGAATTTTTTTTGCAAGTTTTATCTGCTTTTCATGTTAGGTAAAGGGTTAAGTTATTGTGCTAATGAACGTCAAAATTAATTAAATCGATAGATTAGGAGTCTTAACTACACCCCTAATTATGAGACTGGGTTGGTTTTTTAACTTGACCTGTAGATTCTTCAGTTGAATTCAACTAGGGGTACTGTGAGCAAACTCACAAAGTGATACCCCCCCGTGCCTGAAATGTATAAGATAGATTATCTCCCCTTGAAAATGACAGAACGGAATTATATTGCTTCATGCACATCTTCATATGGAGTTCTTCCATTGTGTAAAGTTTCATGAAAATTCTTCAAACAGTTTAGGAGGAGTTGTGCTTACAAGGATGGACAGACGGTATAAGTTAGATTATCTCCCCTTGGAAAAGTCAGAACGGAATTATATTGCTTCATGCACATCTTCATATGGAGTTCTTCCATTGTGTAAAGTTTCATGAAAATTCTTCAAACGGTTTAGGAGGAGTTGTGCTTACAAGGATGGTCAGACGGACAGATTATCTCCCCTTGGAAATGTCAGAACGGAACTATATTGCTTCATGCACATCTCCATATGGAGTTCTTCCACTGTGTAAAGTTTCATGAAAATTCTTCAAACGGTTTAGGAGGAGTTGCGCTTACAAGGACGGACAGACGGATGGACAGACGGACAGACGGACGGACAGGGTGATTCCTATATACCCCCCCAAACTTTGTTTGCGGGGGTATAAATACTGGATATTGACCCACTCAATTATTTTTTCTAGTCATTGTGCTAATAAAAGACACATTTGTTAAAACTGACTAATTAGGAGCCGTAATTTTGCCCCTCCAAACAAAATCTTCACAATGGATGGACAAATGGGCAGATGGATGGACAGATGAACAGTTGCATGGATGGACAGACCAACAGATGATGACTTAGCATCAGAAAAGTTCCACTCACTTTGTCAGGCGGAGCTAACTAAGTTGAATCTGACACCTCATAAGGATGCTAAATAACAAATATAAATAGATTTTGATTGGTGAATCTAAAGATTTTTAAAGAATTCTCCTCATATTTCACTAAGTTAAAATTTCAGAATCCTGTATGAAACATGAACCCGGTGACTGTAATTTAAACAAACTTTCTTTTTCTTATCCCAAGGATGCTGTATATCAGTTATCAAATGATTCTGTCTGGTGATTCTGAAGATGATTTTTTTTTAAATTTTGAAAACTGTTGACTCAGCACTTTCCCATAACCATCAATGTTAAAATTGGTGTTTCCAAATTCCTTCTTTTTTTTGCCCATTCAATTCTAATTCAACCTAAGGATACTTCATATCAAATAACAATTCTCTGTTTCATGTAGTTTCGGAAATATTGGCTATTAAACTTTTTTCTATTTTTAGCTTCCAGAATTTCCATTGGAACTAGAGCTGTACAATACTAACAAAAATCTACTTGGTTTCGACACTGAGATTATGTACCGGTTCATTGACCATGCTGGAAATGCAAAACCAACATTTTCAGTACATGAGTAAAATTTGATGCAAGTGGTACAATGACTGACATTTTTACCAGAATAAATTTTTTCTATTGTTTCTTTTCTTACGTCTCATAATCATTATGATGAAGACAAAAGGTTTTCCAAACAACAAGTACAGGACCCTCCATTCTACTCTATTTTTCTGTGTGAGGACTCATTTCAAAACTTGGAAGTCTTTGACTGGAGTTACCGAAGCACCCATATATATGCACACTTTGGAATCAAAACGTCCCACACAGGTCAGCTTTAAGTTCTTGTTATTCGAGAAAGAGTTGTCTGCATGGTGAATTTAACAATTCAACTCATGTTGTTGTTGGAGTTGATTATTATATTTGTCTTATCTGTTACTAACTTTGATATAAAATATTCACATTAACCCTTTACCCAATGTAATGGTAAAAACTGGCTGGCGGTCTTCTAAACAAGAGGCCCCAGGGGGCCTGAGGGCACTCACCTGACATGGTAGCCTAAATATCAACCCAGAGAATTGATTTCAACAAGTTGTATCTGCTCCTCCTCAGAAAAGCTTATACCAAATATCCAAAGATTCTGACCAGTGGATCTAAAAAAAAGATTTTTAAAGAATACTCCTCATATTGAATCCCACAGGGAGCCCATATATGAATCCAGGGACTTGACTTTAACAAACTTGAATATCACCCCCAAGGATGCTGCTCACCAAATATCAAAACATTCTGACTGCTGAATCTGAAGAAGATGATTTTTAAAGAAAATTCCTCATTTTGAACTAAGTTATCATTCGGGCTCCCACAGTGAGCCCAAATATGGACCTAGGGACATGGCTTGAACAAACTTGATTCTCACCCCCCTAAGGATGCTGTATACCAAATATCAAAACATTCCGACTGCTGGATCTGAAGAAGATTTTTAAAGAAAATTCCTCATTTTGAACTAAGTTATAATTCGGGATACCACAGTGAGCCCAAATATGAACCCAGGGACTTGGCTTGAACAAACTTGAATCTCACCCCCCTAAGCATGGTGCATACCCAATATCAAAAGATTCTACCTGCTGGATCCTGAGAAGAAGATTTTCAAAGAAATTTGCCAGAAATGCACTAAGTTCAAATTTGGGCTCCTATACTGAGTCCAAATATAAATCCAGGGAGCCGATTGATCAAACTTGAATCAGATCCACCCCACAATGTTGCATACCAAATAACAAAAGATTCTGCCTGCTGGATCTGGAGAAGAAGATTTTTTTAAAGAAATTTGCCTGAAATGCACTAAGTTCAAATTCGGGCTTCTATAATGAGCCCAAATATGAACCCAGGGGGCCGATTTGAACAAACTTGGATCAGATCCACCCCACAATGTGGCATACCAAATATCAAAAGAATCTGCCTGATGGATCTGGAGAAGATTTTTGAGGAAATTTGCCTGAAATGCACTAAGTTCAAATTCGAGCTTCTATAGTGAGCCAAAATATGAATCTAGGGAGCCGATTTGAACACACTTGAATCAGATCCACCCCACAATGTTGCATAACAAATATCAAAAGATTCTGCCTGCTGGATCTGGAGAAGAAGATTTTTTAAGAAATTTGCCTGAAATGCACTAAGTTCGAAATCGGGCTCCTATACTGAGCCCAAATATGAACCCAGGGGGCCGATTTGAACAAACTTGAATCAGATCCACCCTACAATGTTGCATACCAAATATCAAAAGATTCTGCCTGCTGGATCTGGAGAAGAAGATTTTTTAATCTTTTTCCCATTGCCCAAAATAAGAATTCTCTGTGCCGTGTAGTTTTGGAGATATGGCAGTTTTAAGGTTTTTCTTATTTTTAGCTTCCAAGGTTCCCACTGGGTAACGAGAAAATTTTTTTTTGCATCAATCAACTACTTATGACCCATTACCATCTCATATCAAATTTGGTTCAAATTGACCTCACGGTTCTGAAAATAGAAATTTAGGCGTGGCCAAAATTTTTGCCCATCCCATAACGAAGACAAATAATGCCCGACAAACTTCTCTTGAACAAACTTGATTCTAAACCTCAAAAGGACTTTGTATATCACATATCAAGTCTCTACTACTGGTGGTTCATTATAAGAAAATTTTCAAAAAATCTGGCCATTTTTTCCCCAGTCCTCTGCTCAATATGAGCCGAAACCTAATTTACATAAGAACCAAAATGCCCCTATATAACCACTACTTACATAAAATTTAATTAAAATGTGGCCAGTGGTTTAGGAGAAAGAGGCTTAAACACAACCTTCACGCAGGACGGACGACAGACGAAGAGTGAAAAAAAGCTCACCCTGACTTTCAGTCAGGTGAGCTAAAAATCGCTAATTAATTTTTCATTTTCTGACTCAAAAACATAGGTTATGACACATTGTTGGAATGAGCTCGTCAAGCTCATTCCAATGAGGGGTCATAACCTATGTTTTTGAGACAAAAATGAAAAAAATTAGTTATTCAAGATTTTTATTTGCAAGTGTTGTCTACTTTTCATGTTAGGTAAAGGGTTAATCATTAAAATGGAAGATGTACTGACCTGACAAAAGTGAATTTAATCCATTTATTTGCTGAAACGAATTCATCAAATGTGACACACAGATTGATTATTAGATTCAATAATTCAGGGACCATGATAAAAATAAACCACAAGCAAATGATGCAATGGCATGGAACATGATCATGTGTACTCGATTAGCTCAAACCAGTCCTACTTTCTAACAGAACCAGCCAGAACCTCCTGGAACTGCAAAGAACCCCCTCCCTTAAATTAAACTTGTGTGGTAATTTAGAGGAAATATTTCATTTTCAGTATGTGGTAACAATTTGCAAGCAGGAAGAAACTTGAACTTAAAGTCCAATAACAGTTTTGAATCAATTTATTGTGTTTTCAACTTCGTCTCCATTTGGCCCTTACAGAGAAATTGAGAGAATGATATATGATTGAAATTTTATTGCCCATAACAGAGAAACTTATAATTATAATGTGCAAATAAAAAAACTGAAACTGATACCGAAACTTGAAATCTTGCCCCTCCCAGGAGAGAAAATATTGCCACTCAAATTTTCCTCTATATATAGTGTGCATCTCAAAAGGAAGCTGAAAACCATATACCAATTTATTTCATCCATCATATCAAGAGAAATTTTTTTCTCCACTCCCTCCCCATGGAGGGGGGCAAACAAAACTGAAATGAATCATCCCAATTATCAAAAACATGAAAGATTATCAGAATCGGCCCCACTGATTTAGGAGGAGACACCTCTACAATGGACAGCCAGATGACGGATGACAGACAAAGAGTTATCACTATAGCTCAACCTGACTTTCAGTCAGGCGAACTAACAAACTCCTCAAGCTTGTTCCAATGAAGGGCCATAAGCTATAAGTTTACATTATAAAACTAAAACATACCTCGTAATGCTCTATGAAGATCAATTTCAATCACTACATCTGTATTAGCAGGAAAACCTGTTAGAATACAAAACCTGTTAGAATACAAACTAAGTTTAACCTTTTACCTAATGAATCGCCTGTATCCGCCCGCATCATATGCAAATTGAGCAGTTGAAAAAATTAAATTTTCCAAAATATTTCAACAAAACCATATCATGTGACCCCCTCATTGGAACGAGCTCATTGAACTCGTTCCAATGAGGGGTCACATGATATGATTTTGTTGAAATGTATTGAAAAATTAAAAAAATGAAAGTGTCAATGACACTGTAGCTCAACTTGTCAAGACAAAGACATGTACATGTATAGTATGTGATACAGCAATGACAAACATCTAGGTAATGACCTGATAACAAAGGTACATATAAAGTATTGTAACGGTCTGTACATGAATACTGACCGTTGCCTGTAACAAATGTATAGGTAAAGTTATTGTAAAGGTGGGTGACAGTCAGATGCTGAACTAGAAAAAATCTTTGAGTCCCAGAGTGGGTCTGACTGAACCCCAAAATATTTGTTCTCATAGCACAGTGATAACAAAGGCACCCCAAAACACACTCGTTCCTGTCCCAAGGTGAAAACAAAAGTACTCAAGAAGTTTTGTGAAGATCAGTTCATAAATATGAGCTGTATAGAACATGTGACAAAAAACTGAATGGACCTAAATTCGGTACAAAATGGCCACTGGCAGCCATCTTGAATTTTGGACCGTACCCAGAAACACTCATTCTCATCCCAAGGAGATAACAAAGGTACCCAAGAAGTTTTGTGAAGATCGGTTCATAAATACAGCCTCTACCCTGAGCCGTATTGACATGTGTGCTTACATTGTGTAAATAGCACTGAATAAATCAAAGTTCATCTAATTTGCATAATTTCGGCACAAAAAAAAACACCTTACAATATGTGATGTATTCCATGTTACTAAACATTCATACAAAAATTTATTCAAATCAGAACTTTCATACAGAAGTTCTATACAAAAGACTGATTGCACTAATTTTGGTACAAAATGGCTGCTGGTGGCCATCTTGAATTTCGGACCACACCCAAAAACACTCACTCTCATCCCATGGTGATAACAAAGGTACCCAAGAAGTTTCGTAAAGATTGGTTCATAAATATGGCCTCTAGTCTGAGCTGTATAGAAGATGTGTACAAAAAACTGATTAGACCTAATTTCGGTACAAAATGGCCACTGGCAGCCATCTTGAATTTTAGACCGCACCCAGAAACACTCGTTCTCGTCCCAAGGTGATAACAAAGGTACCCAAGACATTTCGTGAAGATCAGTTCATAAATACAGACTCTAGTCTGAGCCGTATTGACATGTGTACTTACTGTGTGTAAGTCGCACTGAAAAAATCAAAGTTCATCTAATTTGCATAATTTCTGCACGAGAAAAAAACCTGTATTATATGTGATGCATCCATGGTACTAAACATTCACACAAAATAATTATTCAAATCAGGGGTTTCATATGGAAGTTATGTGCAAAAATCTGATTGCACCTAATTTTGTACAAAATGGCTGCCATCGGCCATCTTGAATTTCGGACCGGACCCAAAAACACTCGTTCTCGTCCCACGGTGATACCAAAGGTACCCAAGAAGTTTCGTAAAGATCTGTTCATAAATACGGCCTCTAGCCCGAGCCGTATTGGCATTTGCACTTACAGTGCTGAAAGTAACCCCAAAAAACATCAAAATTAGTCTAATTTGCACAATTTACGTACGAGAAAAAAACCCGTATTATATGTGATGTATCCCATGGTACTAAACATTCATACAAAAAATTATTCAAATCAAAGCTTTCATATGGAAGTTCTGTACAAAAAACAGATTTCTGCATCGTCGGTACAAAATGGTGGCTGGCAGCCATCTTGAATTTCTGACCGCACCCAAAAACACTCGTTCTCGTCCCACGGTCATAACAAAGGTACCCAAGAAGTTTCGTAAAGATCGGTTCATAAATACGGCCTCTAGCCCGAGCCATAGCAGCTTGGCACTTACAGCTCTGAAAGTAACACTAAATAAATCAAAGTCAGTCTAATTTGCATAATTTACGCACGAGAAAAAAACCCGTATTATATGTGATGTATCCCATGGTACTAAACATTTATACAAAACTTTATTCAAATCAGAACTTTCATACAGAAGTTCTGTACAAAAAACTGATTTTTGCATCATCGGTACAAAATGGCCACTGGCAGCCATCTTGAATTTCGGACCACACCTAAAAACCCTCGGTCCCGTCCCAGGGTCATAACAAAGGTACACAAGAAGTTTCGTAAAGATCGGTTCATAAATACGACCTCTAGCCCGAGCCATAGCCAATTGTTGACGTACGGACAGACGGTCAGATGGACAGACGGACGGACGGACAGACGGACGACGGGCCATGACAATAGCTCAAATTTGACTTCGTCAAAGTTGAGCTAAAAATGATATTTAAAATTATAAATTTTGATATCGTCTGCGTTGGGTAAAGGGTTAACCAAATCAGTAAAGAAACTACGCAATTTGATCCAAAGTGAACTTTCATGAAGAAATTAAACTATATCTGAACATGTGTAAGCAACTAAAACATAGAGATGGGCATAAAACCAAAAACCGAACCAATATCAATATCATGGGTGTACTAAAAAATACAAACTGATCCAATCATTGAATACTGAAACCATCTGTATTTTAAAATTTTCCTACATTAGCTATTCATGAAGCCTTGTTCAGGCTTGATAGCAGATGAAGTGTTCATTTTCATGAAAAAAGTGACTGATTTTCTTTTCAATTTTTTTAACCCTCAAAGGACTGGACGATTTGTCCAGAATTCCCACTGAGCTACACACTGTAGATGTCCAGATGCTTAGGAGTGATTTCTTGTCAAGTCTTGGCTGCCAACACTTGACTAGATATCGCTACCTAGGTTATTTGTCTATTGTCAGTAGGACCTTTTAACTGGTAGAGTGCTGGAAGCCCATTTTTGGGCTTTATCCTGAAGTTCAGGTACCACAGCTTAAAGGCTTGATATTCTGTGAATGTGCTTCAATTAATTCTTGATGTGATATTATTCAGACTGGATGGAATTGCCCTGCTACAATTTATGGGAGAGTGCCTGTAGGCACTCTCCCATAAATTGTAGCAAGGCAATAAAATGCGAACAAAATTTTAACACCTCAAAAAACTTAGCACTCTACCAGTTAATGATGGCATGTTAAGGGCAATGCTCTGAGATCGCAAAAGCTTGAAAAAGGACTTTAAAGGTTAAGGTGTTTTGGAACAAGTCATAAAATAACTGTAGATATGATTTGTGTTGGCAAAAAAATGCTAATGTTGAGCTCATTGGCAGTGGCATTTGTGGCACTATGTTAGAATGATACAAGAACGTATTCTGTATTTTCCTGGTGTCATTCCTCTTAGGTTCTATCAGCAAATCTCAGTCAGGTCAGATACTGAATACCGAACCAATACAATGGTATTCCTCATAAAAATACTGAAACCAATACCGAACTCAAAATCTACCCTCTACTAAAACAAAAACATTATTTTCTTGCCTCCTAACTCCTGAACAAGAATGCTGTCCCTTTACCAGCACTAAATGCATCTTCTTAGCTAAAGTGGCCGAAACAAATAGCAATAACACCAAACAATCTAAAGCCAGCAGGTAATAAGAGCTTGCACTGTTGTTACCCATTTGTTGCATGAGAAACATCAAAGAGCTAAGAATAACCTTTGACCCCCACCTAGTTCGCACCGACTGGCGAAACTCTCCAACTAATATTTGCACTGCAGTTATTAATACCAATAAAATCTTACAAACACCTGTAAGTGCTCGCAAACTGCTAGAGCAGATATTGTGTGAAAATGCTTTTCTATAATTTCCAGTTCCACCCACATTAGTCCACACCAGGCCACACAAACATTGTCTCATTTCTGGCAACAAAACATTAACAGGGTGCAAAAATGTGTCTCAAATTCAATGACTGATAACTTTTCTGGGGTTTTTAATGGTTAACTTTAATGAAAGTGTCAATGACACTGTAGCTCAACTTGACAAACTTGAATTTGGCAAGTTTTTAAATGAAATGTCAAAATTGAAGATCATTGGTACCAATGTTATTTTGATGAAATTTCAACATAACAGCATTGTGTGTGCACGTCAGAGTAATCCATGCATTTTTAAATGTAAACTGTAAGACTGGCTAAAAAAAGAATGCTGAAACACAAATGCAGTATGTTCAGAGGTTATTGTAAATGGCAACTTTTTTCACAGAAATGATTGCTAATCAATAGCTCTTATCTAAAGGTCTTGCCTAATGAGCACACCAAGTTCAACTAGAGGTACTGTAAGCAAGCTCACAAAGTGATCACCCCCCCCCCCCCCTCCCGCATGTATAAGTTAGATTATCTCCCCTTGGAAATGTCAGAACGGAATTATATTGCTTCATGAACATCTTCATATGGAGTTCTTCCATAGTGTGAAGTTTCATGAAAATTCTTCAAACGGTTTAGGAGGAGTTGCGCTTACAAGGATGGACAAATGGACAAACAGACAGACAGACGGACAGATGGACAGGGTGATTCCTATATACCCCCTCAAACTTTGTTTGTGTGTGTGTGTGTGTGTGTGTGGGGGGGGGGGGGGGGGGGGGGTATAAAAACAATCCTATGATAAATGTGGCCTGTAGCCCATGTCAAAAAATGTTGATGCACAAATGCAATAAATTCAAAGATTGTTGCTAACAGCAACAGCTTTTTGATGGAAATGAAAAGAAAATCAATAGCTTCTATCTTTGTCACCCTGCATAGGCATACAAAGTTTCATAACAACCTGATAATGAATGTGCCCTCTGAGGCATGCGATAGACAGCTCCCAACTAGAGGTAACCCCAAACAAGCATACAAGTTTCAAACCGATCCGATCATAAATGTGTCTGGTAGGGAATGCCAAAGGAATATATTGATGCCTGTCTAAACTAAGTTCAAAGATCGTTGTCAGCGGCAACATCTTTTGACAGACGGAAATGGAAGAAAATCGATAGCACCCATCTAGAGGTCTCCACAAACAAGCATGCCAGGTTTCAAAGCAATCTGATCATAAATGTGCCCTGTTGGGTATGCCAAAGGAAAATATTGAGGTCTGACTAAACTAAGTTCTAAGAACGTTGGCCGCGGCAACATTTTTTGACGGAAATTGAAGAAAATCGATAGCACCCTTCTAGAGGGAGGTCTCCCCAAACAAGCATAACAGGTTTCAAAGCAATCCGATCATAAATGTGCCTTGTAGAGTGTGCCAGAGGGAAATATTGAGGTCTGACTAAACTAAGTTCTAAGAACGTTGGCCGTGGCAACATTTTTTGATGGAAATTGAAGAAAATCGATAGCTCCCCATCTAGAGGTCACCCTAAACAAGCAATCCAATCATAAATGTGTCCTGTAGGGTGTGCCAAAGGGAAATATTGAGGTCTGACTAAACTAAGTTCTTAGAATGTTGGCCGCGGCAACATTTTTTGACGGAAATTGAAGAAAGTTAAAAAATTTATAGTAATTTATATATTTTTTATACTTACCAATGACCCAGACTTAGCTGGTGCTAACTCTTAAAATATAGGGCCAAACACAAATTTTGCCCCCCAATCCCCAAAATTTGCATCTAAAACTAAAGAAAACATGTCCTGAAAGGCCCTCCACACTTCGCCCCTACTGCGCATGCGCAGTGTCAAGGACGTTCCGAAATTGGCGCCATTAATCATTCTAATAACCAGTGCATGGTAAGCGCTATGTACTCAGCGGGGAGGCAAGAGTTCCCAACTCCTGGGAGGGCCATCCCCGTCTGGGTCATTGGTAAGTATAAAAAATATATAAATTACTATAAATTTTTTAACATTTTTATACTGTACCAATGACCCAGACATAGCTGAATAGTAAAAAGGCTGGAGGGCCAAGGACATAGAGCAAAATGGAATACGCTCAATAAAATAAAATAGAGTCATCCCCTGTAGGGAAAAGAAGTAATAGGCCTTACATGTATCTTTCTTATTTATGATAAATTAGAAAGATACAACACCTTCCAAAATTGAGCTTCATACATCCATGTACTCTATTAATATCCAATATAATCCTTATACTAATAATTTTTAAAGTAAGCCAATAAATAAAGTAAGTCTAGAGAATAGAGACTCTTATACTCCTAAAAGTGTCTGAGGATTGCATAATCATGTCCGTTGACATATGCAATATTCAAAAGCTATACTTTAAAAACTAAGACTTGAATGAATTTTAAAAACCTAAACTTCTCACTAAACAACCATCCCAATAACAGCTCAGAATTACTAACTCCGGAGGAGGTATCCCCTTGTTTTCATAGTAAAACAGGTGACCCAAGGGAACACCCTCCCCCCCCCCCCTTTTTCTTGCCCTGGGTCAATTAGCCCAGAGCGAAGAGGGCAGCCGAACGGAGACACTGCCGAAACAGACAGCCTACCTAGCTATAGTAGCAACTGTTAAGTGAATGACATTCTGAGCAGTAGATAATAGACCTAACAATAGAGGCCTCCAGAAATGGACTCGATATTTCTGAGATAAAATTCATGAATGTGGATGGCTGAGCGCAATGAGCGGCCTTCAAAAATCTATAATAGCGACACTATTAATGTAAGCCCAAGAAGTAGAAGAACTCTTACTTCATGAGCCGAAATCTTAAACACAACTGCTAAGTCAATGATATACTATAAGCAGTACCGATAGTTAATAGAATCCATTAACAATAAAATGGAGCGTAACGTCCTTCTACTAGACATCAAAGACAGAAGAAGCTTACGCCCATAGTAATAAACAGAAATCTGTTTATAAATACATAAACTGTACCCGGAAAGAGTAAAGGCCTATGCCCATACGAAGACGGAAGGACCTTAAAATAATAGGTTCCGGATAATAGGAGCCTAACTCTTATGCAACAATCCAACCTAAATAGTAACGGAAGTATTGATTCCGAAACTATGAAAGTGAAAATCATCCATCGATAGTGCATGAAACTCACTGACTCTACAGTAAAAGAGAAACCAACAGAATTACTGTCTAAAAGGTCAGAATTTGAAAACTACTGTTTCCAGAGGCTCAAATGATTACTTAGCTAAATAAGAACCGAAGTTAA
This sequence comes from Pictodentalium vernedei, assembly GCA_031216915.1. Lineage (NCBI taxonomy): Eukaryota > Metazoa > Mollusca > Scaphopoda > Dentaliida > Dentaliidae > Pictodentalium > Pictodentalium vernedei. The sequence goes on from CM062291.1 coordinate 248,255,660, forward strand.
AATCCGTATAGGAATTTAATCTAAAGATTCTAAGTCTATTTATCAAAAAGTTACTAACTGACTTAGATAAAGAGACAAAAGACTCAATTGTAAACTATCGTAGAGTGCATAGGTATGAGGTAACATAAACCTATAACCTAAATAATAACAGGCTGCAGTAGATCTTGTGAAACAAGTATACTAAAAAATAGCAATGAGTAGTATGGAGGGATCAACAATATGAACATAATGATCCCTACACCACGACGGAAGAGCCTCCACTTTAGCCGCATAGAATAGCGAAGAAGAGGATCTCCTATAGTAAGAAATCGCGTCCAAAGCTCGTCCAGTACAGTGCTTACAATGCAATACGGACCACACAACGGAATATATGAAGGTTGCGACCTTGCAGGTTGTGATAAAGATGACACGATTTACCCAGTGAAAAAGATCCTCACATAGAGGAAGATTTCACGTTAAAACCCACAGTAGACAAGAGAGAAAATTACTCATGATCTCTGTGAAGATAGAGATGCTATCAACAGAAATGTATTGTGGTTGTTTATCTTAGCAATACCTGCTAAAACAACAGCGCCGGAGGATACGCGTATCCTATCATTCCGTCCTATAGAACAATAGAGCGTTAAGAATATTAGCTCAGAGATCTGGACAAGCCAACACATACGTCTGCAATTGATTAGCAAGCTGTGTCATAAATAAATCATCATTGGGCGCTCCCATAGATAGCAAATCTGATTGAATACTTGTTTGTTGAGAGTCCATTCTGACAGCAACAAGCGACCCGTAAGAGAACGGGAGTCCGATAAAACAATCAGACGACCCGGAATATGACGGACCAAAACTGAACTTGGGGTACTATAACCAACAGACAGATTCTTTCCATTAAATTGAATAACGGAAACGAAAGAGTGCCTCCCTGGTTCCGGAGATACGCCACTACTGTCGAATTAAAGGACAAGAATTTGGGCATGCGTTTCTGAATAATGTTCATGCAATGACATAAAGCAAGCCTAAAAAACATTATTCCGCGGAAGAAAACTGATTGCTAAAAGACTGCGGAACCCAAAGACCCTGGCACTTCGAATCCGTAGGGATCAGTATTATATCCCAATCTGTATGACTGGCAACCGTCATAACAGCCACACTCGGGTCCGGCAACTGCGGCGGCACTCTCTGAGTCAACCACCGAATGTTTGCCCCAGTCTGAATCTCTTGTAACACTAGATAGACAAGAGAACGTGTAAATCAAGCAATTCATGGATTGCCGAAAAGTTGCCGTCGAAGAGAAGCTCCTCCGAGAACGAAGCGACTCTGAGAGAGTTCTTAACCTTACTATCCACGCGAGTGGATGTAGCTAGGGCTGCGTCACGTCTAACTAACTCCAATCAGCCACTGAAGGACGGAGTTATACGTGAACAAACTACTGCCCTCAAAAGAAATTACATTGAGAATAATATCCCGTAAATCTTTTCTTGAAGACGTAATGATAACGCCTCAGTAAGGCGGATTACGTATAATAAAGCGTCTAAGTTAAGTCTACTATACATAATGTCGTTCCCAACATTGAAATTGGAAAAGACATAAACGGCGAAAAAGAATATATGCAGTTTTTAATCACACCGTCTAGACGCATATGAACTCTCGGTATGCCCTGCTCTGCCAAAATAAACTATTTGTATGAATGATAAAATGGCAGAAATGAGCAACGCGGACAAGAAACTAAACTATCATGCTTAGTAGCAGGCTTGTATATATATATAGCGTCGAAAAATAAAACACATGTTGTAATGACAATATTGGACTACGTCGGTAAGTCAGGGACAATGTCCCCGAACCGATCGAAAAATCCGAGTCCAATGACGCTATAAGTCTCTTATCCAAGATCGCAGCAATGAAGTCCGAAATAATAATCACTGGAAGATAATGCCAGAAGATATGAAAGGCATCTTCCGATACTACTAAAGGGAAAACTCGAAATCTTTCGAATCCCTTTCGCCATCCTGTCGGACCCTATAAAGCGTTCGGTCGTCCGTACCTGATGCAACCGCGGACCGCACCGACCCAGCGCCGTCGGATAATTCCCGATTCGACCGAGAAACTGTCAATTGCTGGGATGCTGCGAAACAACTGTGCTAACTCGGATAGCACGTCCGTCACTGAGGCCTGAGGAGAAGCGGTCTTACGATGCATTGCCGCTGGAAGCTCCGTGATCGTTACCCCGTGCATACTACCAATATGCGAGCGAACGGAGTGTATAGGCCTCGTGTCCCTTGGCTACCGGATGGCGCGACCTATTCGCCGTGGAATCACTGAATGTCGAAACTGATCGGATACTCGAGGTCACGTAGCCAATGTGCAGTCGTGTGCCCTGCAGTGAGGATGAGGAAGCATTAAAGACAGTCTCTCGGACTGTCAATATAACGGAGCGTCCCGACCAACGGACATATGCTCCGAATGTAAAATATCTGAACCACAACATGCGGTCCCCTATGTTGTTGGGCGAGAGAGGGACCTCTCTCGCTCACAGCCCGGACGGACCTGGACCAGCCAGGAACCGGACTAACAGGCTTCCTCCGATCTGTCCTCAATCTGCCGTCACTGGGTGAGTACTAAAGTAATTAAAGTGCTCGCATCACCCAAATCTCCTTCCTAGACCGCAACGGACGAACCCGGCAGCCGAACCATTCGATGAATGTACGCTACACCGGGTGAGCTAGCGAATGTCACTCCGTAGGCGATAGACATATTCCATGAGCACTTATTGCCGCTAACTCTTCATTAACTATGACGACAGAGGCACACTTTTGAAAGACATCTCCATAACTCTTCGAACAAGAAACCAGAAATGCTTGGTTAGCAAGCATAAAATAATAATATATATAGCGTCGTTCAATAATTCAAAAGTTTGTGTGACATTATTGGACTATGTCGGAACTGAGGGACGATGTCCCTGAACCGAACCAAAAATTTCTAAGTCCACCGACGCTATCAGTTTCTTATCCGGCATCGCAGCATTCTGGTCCGACGAAAGAAGCTGTAGAAGACCAAGTCAGATGACATACACAACAGCATATGTTGTTCCGAAAGGGAAAGCTCGAAATCCTCCGAATCCCTTTCGGTATCCCGTCGGACCGGATGAAACTTTCGGACGTCCGTACCCGCTTCCGCGGAGCGTCCCGACCCAGCATCGTCGGATAAAATATATGCGACAGATTCAGTTGATGCTGGGATGCTGCGATAAGCTGTGCTATTAAGGAAAGCACGTCCATTCCCGAGGCCTGTGCAGTAGCGGTCTTACGATGCATTGCCGCCGGAAGCTCCATGTACGTTGACTCCCGCACACTTCCTATGCGAACGTCCGGAGTCTGCAGGCCTCGTGTCCCTGGCTACCGGATGGTGTGACCTGGTCGCCGAAGAATCCTTGATCGGCGAAGCTGGTAATATATCGGCGATCACACAGCCAAGGTGCGGTCGTGTGCGCTGACGAGAAGAGGAAGCCTTAGCAGTCTCAGCGGACTGCCTATACAACGGAGCGTCCCGAGCGACGGACGTATGCTCCGCTTACGACACATTTTGTACCACAACATCTGGGGCCAGATGTTGTTGAACGAGAGAGGGGCCTCTCTCGCTTGCCGTCCAGATGGACCGGAACGAGCTATGAACCGGACTAAAAGGCTTCCTGCGTTCTCCCTCCGATCCGCCGTCACTGGGTGTGCATTAGGTTAGTTTATAGTGCTCGCATCACCCCAAAATTCCTTCTAGACCGCAACGGACGAACCCGGCTGCCGAACCATTCGGTGAATGGACGCTACACCGGGCGAGCTAGCGGACGTCAAAGGCCGTCGAACCTACTAGGGTCCTCTTAGGCAATTGGCGTATTTACATGAGCACTTTTCCGCTAGCCCTTCATTAATTGTGACGACGGAGGCACACTGTTGGAAGACATCACAGATACATCACCCTAATCTTGATCGTCTGAAATAGAAATTGATAAAGTAGAGTGACCCTGCGGGGAAAGGACCGGAGTGTCCAAATCCCCAACAACATACCGTGACATACGCTTCCCATATTGTCATCGAAATGATACGATACAGAACAGGAGTTAATGCGAGTACACTGACCACATACAGAATGATAATAAAGTCAGAGGAAGACTTCCTCTTAAAACAATTGATCAATATCCTTTCAATGTGAAAAGAAAACAAGTCCTGGTACTCGCACTAACCCCTGGCAATCAAAATACATAATAATAATATGATCCATTGATATAGAAAAAATAATTGAAATCAAAATATTTTGAAAAAATATTTTTTCAGAACAGCCCAAGTTTCTGAAAAGTAACGTTGAGCCCCAATGGATCCCAAGCCTAAGTGTGGACAAAAATTTTAAAAATATTTTAAACAATTTATTCAACACTTACGAACAATAATAATGTATCTAGTTATGATTAAAATAACATCAAGATATTATTTTTTAGAAATCCCCCCCTCACACAGAGGGCTGTTGTAAATGTAAACAATGAGTGTAAAAACACTAAAATAAGACTCCAGGCACCCAGGCCCGAAATCAGTTACCAAAAATACACTATCTGATGCAAAACAGAGACTTCCAGGGAAGAAACTGCAGAACATCAGATGGTAGATGCAGAACACAACGCCTAACCACCCCTAGGTGAAGACGTAAACATGGGGAAAGAACAGAATTCATTCTGTTATTCAGCTAAAACTCCCAAGAAAATTTAGTAATAATAATTACAAAAACTATGCCAAAAGCATGGGAGAATAGCAAGGGGGAACTTAAAGGACAGGGAGAGAGGAAAACACTTAAAAAAAACAGTGTAACTAAATAATCAGAATGACAACAAAATGGCTGCTGCCTTGAAAATAGGTAACTTAACATAATTTCATTAAAAAATTTTAAGTTACAGCCCTGATAATATTCTGTCACACATTCTTTTCCTCTCCTCCTTCTCTATCCTCCTTAGAATCACCATTTCACTAATATTTATGTGTCTGGCATCATTTAAACTGAGATTTATAAGCACAAAGATCAGTCAGATGTTAACTGATGAAGGGCCAAACTTAGAATGATTAATGGCGCCAATTTCGGAACGTCCTTGACACTGCGCATGCGCAGTAGGGGCGAAGTGTGGAGGGCCTTTCAGGACATGTTTTCTTTAGTTTTAGATGCAAATTTTGGGGATTGGGGGGCAAAATTTGTGTTTGGCCCTATATTTTAAGAGTTAGCACCAGCTATGTCTGGGTCATTGGTACAGTATAAAAATATCGATAGCTCCCATCTAGAGGTCACCCCAAAGAAGCACACCAAGTTTCAAAGCGATCTGAAAAGGAAATTGTGGACGCACGTACATATGTATGTATGTACGTATGCTGACGGACGAGAAGTGATGGCAATAGCTCAGCTTGACTTTGTCAAGTTGAGCTAAAAATGTTCACTGTTATCAAGTGCACCTACCTCTTCTTAATTTCACAGGTGTCAGTTAATCCTTTGGATTCAAATCTGAGCTGAGACTGCAGAATCACTCGAGGGATATACAAATTGCAATGTCATATTGTCACCCCTGCCTTCATCCTCCAGCGTAGGTTTTGAATTTGACAACATTGTTTTAAATAACAATACTGTTTTAAATAACAATAATTCACCTACAGACATAAATATGACACACAAGTTACAGTCCTAGACAACTAAAATGCTGCAAATTTATTCCATGGCAATACAAATTATACAATAGACATTGGAACACTGAATATACTCTGATTCAAATTCAAGTAATTAACAAACTTTTCATCGAGGTGTGTTGCCTAGTTTTATAAATAGACTAAATCTATTTTCATGGTGTGGCAGCATTTGTTTTTGTCGTCTTTCATGACATCATCTCAGTGTGTGTAGATTCAAAAAGATTTCATGGAGAGAAAAGAAGAATTCAGAAGAAAAAAATTAATTCTCCAATTCTCTTCTCTGAAGGATGAGAAAATTGACAGTAGAACACCAGCCTATTTTGTCTTCTCGCTACTAGATGGCATGTGCACTCATTATTCGCATTAATCCGATAACAGAGCTGAAACAGTTAACTGATTAATCGAATAACCAATGATCAACATCTTGATCGATCAAAAAAAGTAATTGATCGGTTAACCGTTGCCTTAAACTACTGTATTATATGGATTAGCAAAGGACCAAACTTTCTCTAAAACAGGCAAAGATTGTCACACTGACTTGCATCAATTATTATGAGACAGATTAAATCTTGCAAGTTATGTGAAGACATACTTGTCCACTTGCATGATCATTGTACTGTATCAGTAGCTGGAAATGGTCATTCCTAACTCTTTGCCCATTGTGGACAGCAGACGATACTTGTAAAATAAATTCTTGAATTACTAAAAATTTTGAATTTTTCTCTCAAAAACATAGCTTATGAGCCCCTCATTGGAACGAGCTCAATGAGCTCGTTCCAAAGAGGTGTCATAAGCTATGTTTTCAGACAAAAATTGAAAACAAAATGAAGGAGATTTTAATATATAACGCTTGGCAATTTTGAACGTTACTTTGGGTAATGGGTTAATGCTATAAATCATCAATGGTATGGCAATAAATCAGCTACCTACTAAAACAAGGGATTAATTGATTAACCAAGGTTAATCCATATGATTAATTGATCAAGAAAACCCTTTAACCATTTCAGCTCTATTCGATAATACCTATTGCTTCCGAATTAGAGGCTCAGTGCAGGACTTCAGCGGTATTATTTGAGGCTACATTTGGGATAGTTTATCGTATTTATTGAAACACACATTATTTCAATAGAATGAGGCAAGACAAAATCAATTTTTTGGGCTTGTGCCTTGGGGTTGAAATCGACATCCAGATATTAAATCTCCATGTATCTTGGATGTTGCCTGAGATAACTTTTAATATCACAGCTTTTGGCCCATATGTACAATTCATTCAAAAACTAATTCAAAGTCAACGTGGACTGATTAGGCCATCCAAAGAAGATTTGTTTCTCATGTCAATTTTTTAAAAAAAAATGCATGTGAGCAGACCTTTTTTTATTTTTTATTTTTGTATTTAATATTTATTTACCCCAGGAGATTTGTTTTTTGTTTTTGGCCTCATAATCTACAGAATAACATGGGCAGTCGTATATTTTATCCGTTTCATTAACTTGTGTAATTTGTTTGACATGAACAATATAATTTTAAGTTTTTTAAGTTTGCAGTGGCAATAAAAAGAGAGCATGCAGGAGCTAAAAAGACCATACATGTGGGCCAGAGAAACAGATTTTCATTTTTTAGGCCTCATGTGCTACTGACGAAAATTCCAAATACAATGCCAGTTCTAAAATTCCACATGAATCCATATTCACATGGAGAAAACCCTCCCGAATCCAAGTAGATCTGCATTGATATTTCTTTAGATTTGCTGTTTTATGTGTACTATTTTTCAGGTTAGATGCTATTATGATGTGAGCAAGCTGATACGACAGAAAATTTCTTTGAAATAACTGACAAAATACAGGTAATCCATTTTGGTTTCCAAAGTAAAACTTCAAAGTTGTAAATCACACAAACCAAGTTATTGGTCGAAATGTCCAATGTTATTACAAGCTGCCTAAGTTCAAAGATTATATGCTGCTAAGCTGAGCTTTACTGAGCCAAACTAGTTTAGAACTGTCACATTCTTCTTCAGTGGCATGAAAGAGAGAGGGTACTGTTTCTCACTCTCTTTTTATACCCCCACGAGAGGATGTCATGACCTGGTCAACTGAGGGCATGACCAGGTTATTTTGCAGTCATGAAGTCAATGCAGCCATCTGGGTAGGCTGCACTGCCTGGGATAGAAGGTCAGGTCAACAAGTGGGTGGGGGGATGTAACTGTTGACCTTTGACTTTTGTGGTGGAGGTCAAGTGAGGTGGATGCCCCTAGTGGAGTATGTGCCTTGACTTGTGACCAGGGCGAATGGGATTGTCTCCCTTGCCCAGGTAGTGGGATGAGTTGTCTCCCTTTCTATTGTAACTAGAAGTTGTAGGAGAGATTCTTTCTCTTCCCATTGTAACCAAATGTGTGTTCCATAATTATCTCCCCTGCTAATATATGCAAGTCGCCAGGATCATGCTTAGCATTGCAGATGGCACCTTGATGCACTCACTGGATGATATTTAATAATTTCTATGTCACACCCTAGGCCTCCATGGTAGATCTGAGTTGTGGCCTAGAAATTAACCCTTCACCTAACATGAAAAGCAGACACTTGTAAAAAAAAATAAATTCTTTAATAACTAATTTTTTTTCATTTTTTGTCTCAAAAACATAGGTTATGACCTCTAAGTGGAACGAGCTCGACGAGCTCGTTCCAATGAGGGGTCGTAACCTATGTTTTTGAGACAAAAAATGAAAAAATAATGAAAATTAATTGGTGATTTTTTAGAATAGCGCTGGCCGGTTTTGGCCGTTACGTTGGGTAAAGGGTTAAAAGATACTGGTGTCTTAAATTGGATGCAATGTTTCTTCCCATTCATTAAATGAAACTTCCAGGCTACATTTATATGATCTTAGAATGCACACCAGCTTGGGGCGCCAAGCATATATTTATACTGTGATGTTTTTTAGAGTTAGTTTGGATCTCTATTATTAATTGTCCATGTAATTTATTATTTCTAGCAGTCAAAGATTCTAGTGGTATGGTCTGTTCTTTTTTTTAAGCCAAATAAGTAAATTTTAAATTGTAATTTGTTTTCAGGGAATAAAACATTGTGGCGCTAAATTGAAAGCAATGTCATCATTTTTTATTCAATGTTGAATATAATTAACTATTTCAGAAAATTTGAGGATCGTATGTGCGTTATCACTAAAACTGGTGAAATTAGGAAATGTAACTGCGGGTTACGATTGTGTTTAGGTACTGTTTTGTTACTAAACCATTTGTATTCATCGCAGATATTGATTATATGTATCACCATACATATAATGTATACCTGTAGTTGATTACAAATGCATATTTTGGCAGTAAATTCCATAGTTTATTTAAATAATATCACAAAACTTATGCATTCAAATTTTCATTGTGTAACAGGGCATTGTAAATGTTGTGGATGACGTAATTTGGCATTGGGCCCTCCCACTAAACGCAAAGTGATTGACAGCTTATGACCAGGTTCTGATCTGCTTCGCATGTAGTCAGAATCTGACCATATTTTTCTACCACAATGGCACCAGTATATAAAGGGATGTGACCACAGGGGTGGGGATTTCTGGATTGTCATTTGCTGTTCCATTTGAAGTCTGTTTGTTTACAGAATTGAAAGTTACACTTCAAACTAAATTAAAAATGTCAAATAGCAGAGATTGTGAGTGAAGTGTTAAATCCAGCAGGTGAAAACAAGCAGATCTGAACACAATACACATTCATACTGTGTATACAAATATTTAACTGTAGATTGCTATAGTTATGCAGATCTAAACACCTATATTTTCACTTCACTTTAATATTTTTGGCTATGCAGACGACAGAGTTAACTCGGATATTTCTTTAATTTTTTATATTAAAGCCGTACTTTCCACATTCTCAATTGCACAATGCAGGACTAAATTATTAGTGAGACACACAGTCATTCCATAGAAATAGGCAGATTAGGGGACTTTATTTATTGCATATTTGTATCAAAATATTTGATTCAGTTATTTAGTAAAGATTTAACTGTATTTAAATCTTGTTGAGTCTCAAAGAATTACCATTCTCTCTTAATGTTAGTAACACAGCAATTGATAGAGACTGTATTTATTTATTCAGTATCATACCAGTAGATTGATCTGAGTGAATAAATATTTGTTGTCCCCAAAGTGTTCTGGAATAATCCATTTCCGGAAGTAGAAAACAAAAGAAATTGTGCAAAGAAAAAATATCATTTATATTTATATATATTGGTCAGTCATACGACTATATTATAACAGAGAGCGTCAAATAGTCAGATAAAATGCTAACAGGCAAACAATTATAGACACCTGTATAAATATAAAGATAAATTGTCAGAGTTAAGTTAAGATTATTGAAGACTCTACCACTATATGTTGACTGCTCCAAGAAATAATACTTACGTTGAGAAATAATAGTACAGATCCACATGTCAGCATATATTCTCCAGTTCTGTGAATTCTGTGTCAGGCAAATAGGGTTAATCAAGTTTTAGCCTGCAGAATACTGAATCCGGCCTAAAACGTTGTATCTCCTGAGTGACATATGAGGGGTGAATCAGGCCGTTCTTATTAGTTTATTCACAGGGATTTCTAGTATGTACTCTTCATACTGTGACAAAAACACTGGGAAACCAGGTTTTGGGTCATATATTTATTTGTAGAGGAATTCTCTTGTTACAGAAATTCAATATCATACCCCTCTAAGTCACAATACGCTTATCACACGAGTGGTTTTCATCACTGTACATCATGTTATAACAGCTACGGTAGTTATTATAGTAAAATTAATTTGAGGCTTTAAGGATTAATGAGTTTAGGTGCACTATTTTTACTCATCTTTTTTTGAAAGAAATAAAGCACTGCACACACAGAGTTCACACATATTTTTAGAGATAAAATTCCTGGGGTTTCTCAGGACTCATTTCTAAATTTTCAAAAACAACCCTTTTTAACACTTTTTAAAATGAACAAGAGCACCGCTGGGCAGTGGCATCATTATACAGCTGCTTAATGTAAATTCAGTCATTTTGCATTGCAATATATACCTCATACATCTCAAATGCATCTTATGTACTACAAGAACTTGAACTAGAGGCTCTAATGAGCCTGTAATCGCTCACCTGGCAGAACTACATATAAAAGTGTGATTTCCCATAGGGTTTTCATGGTAACTATGAGCCGCAATTGTGGCCATATTTGCAACATTGATAGGTGTCCCAGTCCTCAATCATGTGAAGTTTCAAAACATTTGACCTTGTAGTTTTGGAGGAGAAGAGTCTTCAAAATCCATCACCCAGAATCAAAGAATGCCTCTGGGGGCCTCGTTTTTCATCCAACAGGAATAAAATTAGTAACAGTTGTGGAGAACCTCTCATCGACCATTCCTGCCAAGTTTGGTTCACATTGGCTCAGTAGGTCCAGAGAAGAAGATGAAAGTTAAAAAATTTATAGTAATTTATATATTTTTTATACTTACCAATGACCCAGACTTAGCTGGTGCTAACTCTAACAAAACCAGGGCCAAACACAAATTTTGCCCCCCAATCCCCAAAATTTGCATCCAAAACAAAAAGAAATCATGTCCTAAAGGACCTCCATACTACGCCTCCACTGCGCATGCGCAGTGACGCAGACGTCCCGAAATTGGCGCCAATTATCATTCTTACTGGCAGTGCCTGGTCAGCGCTATGTACTCAGCGGGGAGGCAAGAGTTCCCAACTCCTGGGGGGGCCATCCCCGTCTGGGTCATTGGTAAGTATAAAAAATATATAAATTACTATAAATTTTTTAACATTTTTATACTGTACCAATGACCCAGACTTAGCTGAATAGTAAACAGGCTGGAGGGCCTAGGACATAGAGGAAAATCTAATAAGCTCAACTATATAATAAAGAGATAACCCCTTAAGGAGAAAAGGAGTATTAGGCTTTACATGTATCTTTCTTATTTAATATTAAATTAGAAAGATACAATACCCTTAATAATTGAGCACCATAATATTCATGTTCTCTATTAACATCCAGTATATCCCTTATACTAATTATTTTTAAAGTAAGCCAATAAATAAAGTAGTCCAGAGAATTGAGACTCTTTATAGTCATTTAAAAGTGTCCGAGTATTGTACATTAAAGCCCGTTTGACACTTGACATATACAAATGCTTCACACCGAGCTACACTTTAAAAATAAGACCTGAATGAATTTTAATATTAATATTACACTTTAAAACCATCCCGGAAGCGACTCAGAAATACTGACTTGGAGGAGGCATTCCCTTGCTTTTCACTATAAAGCAGGTGACCTAAGGGAACACCCGCCCCCCCCCCCCCCCCCCCTTCCCCTTGCCCTGGGTCAAATAGCCCAGAGCGAAGAGGGCAGCCGGACGGAGTCACTGCCTGAACAGAAAGCCTGCATAACTATAGTTGCAACTGTTTAGTGGACGACATTCTGAGCAACAGATAACGGACCTAAACAATGCAGGTCTCCAGAAATGGACTCAATATTTCTGAGATAAAAATTCGTGAATGTGGATAGCTGAGACCAATAAGCAGCCTTCATTAAATCTGTAATAGCAACACTATTAGCATAAGCCCAAGAAGTAGCAAGAGCTCTTACTTCATGAGCGGAAATCTTAAGCACAGACTGCTGAGAAGAAGATATACTCTCATAAGCAGTACGGATAGTTAATTGAATCCATCTAGCAATAGAATGGACCGAAATGTCCTTTCTATTAGGCATCAAAGACAGAAAGAAACGTTTTCGTCCCTTTCTGATGAACTGAGATCTCTGTTTATAGATACGTAATGCTCTAACAGGACAGAGTAAAGGCCTACGCCCGTCTGAAGATGGAAGAGCCTTAATAACAATAGGTTCCGGATATTTATTAGGAGCCTGATTCTTAGCTAAAAAACCCACATTAGTAGTGAAGGTGATAGTGTTCCCGACACTACGATAGTGAGAATCATCCACCGACAGTGCATGAAGCTCACTGACTCTTCTAGCAGAAGAGAAAGCTAAGAGAAAAGCTGTCTTATAAGATAAGAATTTGAAATCTACTGTCCCAAGAGGTTCAAATGGCTTTTCCTTCAATTTAAGAAGAACCCAAGCTAAATTCCATTTAGGAATTAATCTAAGAGTTCTGGGTCTATTTATCGAGAAGTTTCTAACTAACTTAGATAAAGAGACATTAGATCCAATTTGTAAACTATCATGATGTGCATAGGTATCAGATAACATAGACCTATAACCCTTAATAGTAACAGGCTGCAGTTTGATTTCGTCAAACAAGTATACTAGAAAGTTTGCAATGTCTGGTATAGAGGGATCGAATACATCTACAGAATGATCCCTACACCAACGACGAAAAACCTTCCACTTAGCCGCATAGTTTAGCGAAGAGGAGGTCCTCCTACAGTTAGAAATCGCGTCCACTGCTCGTCCTGTAAAGTGCTTGCCATGCAAGAAGGACCGCACAATGGAAAAACGTGAAGGTTGAGACCTTGCGGGTTGTGATGAAGTTGGCGCGATTTCCCCTGCGAAAGAAGATCCTCCCGCGGAGGAAGCTTTCGCGGTAGGTCCCACAACAGACACCTGAGTAGATTTATCCACGGTCTCTGTGGAGACAGAGATGCTACCAACAGAATCTTGCATTGAGATTGTTTTATCCTTAGCAATACTTGCTGAATTAACAGAGCTGGAGGATACGCATATCCTATCATTCCGTCCCAAGGGATCGACAGAGCGTCTACTGCAAATGCTCTTGGATCTGGACATGGAGACACATACGTCTGCAACTGATTGTTGAGATGTGTCGCAAATAAATCTATCATTGGCCGTTCCCATTGGTAGCAAATCTGATTGAATACTTGTTTGTTGAGAGTCCACTCCGACGGCAACAAGCGACCCTTTCGTGAAAGGGAGTCTGCTAGCACATTCAGACGACCCGGTATGTGACGAACCGAAAGAAGAACGTGATGTTCTAGCGCAAACAGAAGGATTCTTTCCGTTAGATTGAACAACGGAACTGAATGAGTGCCTCCCTGATTCTGTATATACGCCACTACTGTCGTATTGTCGGATAGGATTTGGACATGAGCATTGTGAATAATGTCCATCCAGTGACGTAACGCAAGCCAAATTGACATCATTTCCTTGATGTTTATGTGCTTGCACAGGAATTGCGGATCCCAAAGACCCTGGCATCTCGAATCCGTTGGGATTAATGATGCACCCCAACCTGTTTGACTGGCATCCGTCATAATGGTAAAACTCGGATCCGGCAACTGCAGCGGAACTCCCTGAGTTAACCACTGAATGTTTGCCCAAGTCTGAATCTCTTGTTTCACTTGATCTGACAAGAGAACGTCTACGTCGAGCGAATGAATTTTCACACTCCAATTCTGAGTCAAGAAAATTTGAAGAGGACATGTGCGTAACCGCCCCATCGGAATGAGATCCGCAGCGGCTCCGCACAGACCTATCAGTCTCATAAATTCTCTCGCTGTGACTTTGTCTGCGTGCAGACAATAGCGAGCGTAACAACTGACTAATTTCACTCTGGTTAACGGCAGACGAACGAGATTGTTGTGCGTCTCGAAGCTCATTCCCAGATGAGTGAATGACTTGGACGGCACCAGATCCGACTTCTCCTCATTTACTATAAAACCGAGACGTCGGAGCAATAGAAGTAGATTCTGAACATCGTTCTGAAGCGTTAACTCGTTGCCGTACCTCTGAAGAATGTCGTCCAGGTAGGCCGACGTTACCGCAGACGAATGAGCTCGGAAATAGATCATTACCGAGTTCATTACCCGAGTGAAAGCCCAGGGTGCTAGATTCAATCCGAAGCACATCGCCCGGAATTGATACACCACTCCTAGGACTGCGAAGCGTAGATACTTTCGGAATGTCGGATGTACCATGACGTGAAAGTACGCATCTTTGAGATCTATGCTTGTTGCATAATCGTTCACCCGAATACTCGCTCTGACCGACCGAATCGTCTCCATATAAAATCTCGGAGCGACGATCAGCTTGTTTATCCAGCTCAAATCTATGACTGGACGGAACGAGCCGTCTGGTTTCGGAACCAGAAACAGATGGCTGTAGAATCCCGGAGTTTCCTGGTTTTCTACGACCTCTACCGCGTTCTTCATTAAAAGAGACTGCACCTCTGATAACAGAGCGTCTCTTTTCTGTGGATTTGACGGAAGTTGAGTCCACTTTGGACTGCGAGTTAATGGAGGCTTTCGTTTGAAGGATATCTTTAGACCTTCCGAAGTCACTCCTCTCACCCAAGGGTCGTCCGTAATCGACGCCCATTCTTGTGAAAAGCTCGACAACCTTCCGCCAACCGGTACGCGATAGAGGTTTAAGCCATCACCTCCTGGACCTGCAAGGCCTGCGGTAGGAGAAACCACGTCCTCCACGACCCGCACCTCGCCCCGTCGACCTCGGGGCATCCGACCAATTGTCCCGGCCCGAAGGACGTCCCGAACGAGAGTCGCTACCCTGACGGTCTCTCGAATAAGACCAAGAGGACCCACCGGAACCTCTATAGGAACCTCTCTTGGGCGCATTAGACCCAGAAGTGCCTGTCTTATTCTTGTCTGCTGTATCCGGCTTCTTAGAGGCAGAATTGAACAACAGAGAATCCGAAGCTTTCTTTGTAATTTTATCATAAATAGCAGAAAGCTTGCCGTCAAAGAGAAGTTCTCCAGAGACCGAAGCGACTCTAAGAGAGTTCTTCACCTTAGAATCCACAAGTGTGGATGTAGCTAGGGCTGCGTCACGTCTAACCAACTCCAGATTTGCCACTGAAAGGGCGGAGTTACACGTGGAATAAGCTACTGCCCTTGAAAGAAGTCTTAAAGAGGATTGTATATCCTGAAACTCTTTCCCCTGAAGGCACAGTGATAACGCCTTACTAAGGTGATCTGCGTAAGATAAGGCATCTAAATTGGCTCTGTTAGACGCAATAGCTGTTTCCAACACCGTGGTTGGAATAGAAGCCGACGACGGTAATGATAGCACTAAGTCTTCCGCCTCGTCGTCCATACGCAGAGGAACTCTCGGGATACCCTGTCCTGCCGTATCGAATTTATTCCTTGCATTAATGAAAGGCAGGTTGAGAGTATTAGCGGACAAGAAACCTGCTTTCCCCGTCTTGGAAGCAAGTTTAAATATAGCGTCGTTCAATAATTCAAATGTTCTTGCAACATTATTGGACTGCGACGGAAACTCGGGAGCGATGTCCCTGAACCGCTCAAAAAATTCAGAGTCCAATGACGCTATAATCCTCTTGTCCGGAACCGCAGCAGTCTGGCCCGACGGAACAACTTGAGAGAGAAAGTGCCGGATGAAGTCCACGGCAGCTTTATGTTGTTCCGAAAGGGATAGCTCCAAATCATCCGTATCCCTTTCACCATCCGGTCGGACCTCATGATGTTCCCAGTCGTCCGCCTCCGATGCTTCGGCGGAGCGTACCGACCCAGCGCCGTCGGATAATTCTCGATCCGACACCGTTTCTGTCGGCTGCTGGGATGCTGCGATAAGCTGTGCTATCTGCACAAGAATGTCTGGCGTCGAGACCTGCGGAGGCGCAGTCTTCCGCTGCTTCGCCGAGGGCAGCTCCGCATCAGATGGCTCCCGCATACTTTTTCTATGCGAACGTCCGGAGTCCATCGGTCTCGAATCCCTGGCTGCCGGATGGTGTGACCTGGTCGCCGTAACATTCTTGATCGGCGAAGCTGGTAATATATCGGTGGTCACGCAGCCAAGGTGCGGTCGTGTGCGCTGACGAGAAGAAGAAGCCTTAGCAGTCTCCGCGGACTGCCTATACAACGGAGCGTCCCGAGCGACGGACGTATGCTCCGCTTGCGACACATTTTGTACCACAACATCTGGTCCCAGATGTTGTTGTACGAGAGAGGGGCCTCTCTCGCTCGCGGCCCGGCTGGACCTGGACGAGCTAGGAACCGGACTCAAAGGCTTCCTCCGTTCTCGCTTACTATCCGCCGTCACTGGGTGTGCATCTATTATGTTTATAGTGCTCGCATCACCCAAAATTTCCTCCTGGACCGCATCGGACGAACCCGGCTGCCGAACCATTCGGTGAATGGACGCTACACCGGGCGAGCTAGCGGACGACATTTGTCTAATCTCCATGAGCACTTTTGCCGCTAGCTCTGAATTCATTTGTGACGACGGACGCACACTTGTAGAAGATAACATGGAAACATCACCCTGTTCTTGTTCCTCTGAAATAGAAACTGAGAGAGTAGAGTGACCTTGCGGAGAAAGAGCCGGCATAGCCCTTTCTCCAGAAACAACATATCGTGACACACGTTTCCAATGTTTCTCATCCCAATATTCACATATAGGACAGGGATTAATGCGAGAACACTGACTACAATTAATACAATGATCATGAAAGTCAGAGGAAGATTTCTTCCCATTACAATTTGAACAATGTCCCTTCATTGTGAAAGGACAACAACAAGTCCTAGTTACTCGCACAAACCCCTGACACAAAGATACATAATAACATGATCCATTAATAAATGAAAAAACAATTGCAAATCAAAATAATTTTGAAAAAAAATATTTTTTCAGCGAAGCCCAAGTTGCTGAAAAGTAACGTTGAGCCCCAATGGATCCGATGGCAAAGTGTGGTCAAAAATTTTAAATTTATATTAAATAATTAATGAGACACTTACGGACAATATAAATGTATCTAATGGTGAGATAAACTACACCAAAGGCAAACAGCCCCCTCAAAAAAGGCTGTTGCCAATGTAAACAAACAGTGTAAAATACCAGAAAACATGACTCCAGGCACTGAAAAAACTGGCCCGAAATCAGTCATCCAAATTACACTCTACCTGATGCAAGACAGAGACTCCCAGGGGAGAATCTGCAGAACATCAGATGGAAGATGCAGAACACAACGTTTATACACCCATGGGTGAAAACGTAACTATGGGGAAAATAACAGAAAACATTCTGTATCCAAGCAACTCTCCCAGGGAAATTTTAGAAATGAACTTTCTCAAAAATATGCCAAAAGCATGGGAGAATTGCAAGGGGGGACTTTAGAAGGATAGGGGAGAGGAAACACTGAATAAGCAGTGCAGCATTTAGCAAGAATGACAACAAGAGGCCCATGCCTCGAAAATAGGCAACTTAACATAATTTCATCAAAAAATTTTAAGTACAGCCCTGATTATTTTTTGTCACTTCTTTTTCCTCTCCTCCTTCTATATCCTCCTTAGAATCACCATTTCTCCAAAAATTACGTGTCTGGCATCCTTTAAACTGAGATTTACAAGCACAAAGATCAGTGAGATGTTGACTGATGAAGGGCCAAACAGAGAATGATAATTGGCGCCAATTTCGGGACGTCTGCGTCACTGCGCATGCGCAGTGGAGGCGTAGTATGGAGGTCCTTTAGGACATGATTTCTTTTTGTTTTGGATGCAAATTTTGGGGATTGGGGGGCAAAATTTGTGTTTGGCCCTGGTTTTGTTAGAGTTAGCACCAGCTAAGTCTGGGTCATTGGTACAGTATAAAAATATGTGATTTTCCATAGGGTTTCTATGGTAACTATAAGCTGCAATTGCAGCCATATTTGCAACCCGATCAAGATTAAATGAGGATACTTTAAACATATTTTTATTTGCCATAACTAGTGAGCAAAAAGGGATAGGAGGACAAGTGCTTTCCACTTAGTAAAATTAGTAAATGAGGATTATTGGTCGAGGGGGTGTCAGTCATTATTTGTGTGAAGTTTCAAAACATTTGGCCTTGCAGTTTCAGAGAAGAAGATTTTTGAAAATCCAACAAACAGAATCAAAGAATGCCTCTGGCAGCCATGTTTTTCATCTGACGGGAACAAAATGAGGATCGTTTGTAGAGTACCTCCCACAGACCATTCCTGTCGCATTTGGTTCACATCGACTCAGTAGTTCCAGAGAAGCAGATGAAAATGTTATTTCCCCTAAGGTTTCTATTGTAACTATAAAGTTATCTCCACTATACTTTCAAAAAATGACATTTTTAGGAATATTCCGACTGAATTTGTGTTAATTAACTGGTTGAGGGCGAGCTTATTTTTGGTGGTCTGAATTTGTTGTTAAATTTGTTGGTAAATTTGTTTGCGTTTGACTGAATATGAAACATGAGTAAGGAAAATGTTGGCATTTGATAGTGGCTTCTGGCACTCAGCCAGCTAGTTCAGCAGGATATGTTCAATCTCATTCCTCAGAAAATTACAGGATAGGTTGTCATCTTCAGAAAGTTAGCAATTAAGAAACATAAGCTCTCCAACTTCAAAATTTTTTTGAATAATCAAGGTGGTTTCAAATCAAATCGAATCACTTAAAAGAGTCAAATCAAAATTGAATCTCGAACATTCACCAGGCCCTAGTTGTGCCTGTGACCATAACAGGCTGCTTTTTTGTGGGCTTGCATATATATAAACCAAACAACATTTTGAAGGAATTCTGAAAAAGCTACTGAAATCACAGGTGTTGTCAATGCAATAAATGTTTTTTTCCCCATTAAGTGGTAGAGCACTGAATTATTTTTGGTTATCGAAACTTGTTCACACATCTTTGCCTTTTTAAAATTTATGGGAGAGGGCCAATAGGCCCTCTCCCATAAATTCTAACAAGGCAAGTCCTAACAGACTAAATAATTTCACATCAAAGGTGATATGAACAACATCTACAAAATATGAAGCATTTAAGTTGTGGTACCGACATTTCAGAGTAAAGCCCAAATATGGACTTCCAGCACTACAAGTTAATACACAACCTATTTTGAATCACCAGTACATTCTCTTAAGTATAGTATACTCACCACTCTTAGCATTTTCACTAGGTGCAAAGTGGATATAAGATCTTCTCAGTCTGTTCAAACCCTGGAAAATAAAACAGTCTGAATGACATGACAGCAGACCAAGTTCATGTTGAGTATATTAGTAGAAAGCTCTTATTTAACACAGTAAGGGACATATGACACTAATTTGTCATCAAATAACTAACATAATTGACATTTCATTGAAAAAGCATGACAAGCACGCTGCAATGAGGTGTTATAGTTATGTTCTGAAAACAAAACATGCAAAAAGAACACATCTGAATTGTAATTTCTGTGCATGAAACTAGGCACATTTTACCAAAGTGAGTGTCAATGACACTGTAGCTTAACTTGACTGTGCATAGTGTTTGATGAAAAGGATAAATTATGTTCAATGTTTATGAAAGGATTATAAAATAAGACAAGAATTGTAATAATTGAGAATATGTTAATTTCTGTTCCCAATATGCAATGTTTTCAATAAGAATAATTTGAGGTGTAGACTGTAATAAAGAATTGAGGCCTGGGTTGATGTGGCACTCACTGTTAATGTATGTCAACTAATATTACCAAATTACAGTAAAATCATTCCAAAACGAGTCATCCGACCAAGTTACAATGAAATCCCTTCATAAATATAACTTGTGGACTTTGCAAAAGGAATATTGGTCATCTGACAGTCTGTGGTCACGGTTGACCGATCATGACAAAAATACGAAAGTCTCCTCTCTACATCATACCAAGTTATCATACCAAGTTACAATGAAATCGCTTCATAAAAATAACCTGTAGACAGTGCTAAAGGAATCTAGGCCACATGTTGAGGCAGTGGTAATGGCTGACCGATTGTGACCAAAATATGACATCATAGCAAGTTATCATTCCAAGTTACAATGAAATCACTTCATAAATATGAACTGTAGACTGTTCTAATCAAATCTAGGACACATGCCCGGGCGGCCATCACAGCTGACTAATCACAGCCAAAATAGGATATTCTCATTTAGACATAATACTGAGTCATCTCATTAATTTACAATGAAATCCCTTCATAAATGCAAACTGTGGACTGTTCTAAAGGAATCTTGGTAACATGCCCCTGTGGCCTTCACGGTTGACTGAACCCGACCAAAATAGGGACGTTCTCATCTAGACATTAAACAGAGTCATCCCACCAAGTTACAATGAAATCCCTTCATAAATATAATCTGTAGACTGTGCTAAAGGTTTTCAGGCCTGGGGCCTGTACTGGCATCATGGTTCACCCAGGGATCTGATTTGAACAAATTGGAATCTGACCCCCTATAGATGTTGTATATCAAATATGAAAGCATTCTGACTGGTGAATCTGAAGAAGATTTTTCAAGAAATTACCTCATATTGCACTAAGTTAAAATTTGGGCTCCCATAGAAGGCCCAAATATTAACCAGGAACTCGATTTGAACAAATCTGAATCTTGTTGTATAACAAATATGAAGAAGAAGATTTTTGCAGAAATTCCCTCATATTGCACTAAGCTAAACTTTGGGCTCCAACAGAGAGCACAAATATTAACCCCAGGGCCCGATTTGAACTCTCAAATATGACCCAATGAGCTTCATTTTAACAAACTTGTATCTGACCCCCCCCCCCCCTCCCCCCCCCTCCTCCTCCCCTATGGATGCTGTATACCAAATATCAAAACAATCTGATCCATGGTTCTGGAAAAAAATGTTTTTTTTTAATTTTTGCAAATATCCTGACTCAGGATTTTTTTTGATGCTCCCCTACAGAACACCCTGACACAACCGCTGGAAATTTCTTTTTACCATTCAATTCTACTGGTCCTAAGGATGCTTCAAACCAAACAACAGTTCTCTGTTCCATGTGGTGTGGGAAATATGGGCGTTCCAAAATATTTCTATTTTTCGCTCCTGGGGTTCTCAATGTGACCTATGAATTTTTTTTTGTATGAGTCAAGTACTTATGACTCAATAATACCACATACCAAATTTGGTTCAAATCAGATCATCACTTCAGAAAATAGAAATTTTGGGCAGGGCCAAAAATCTTGTCCCTCCCGTTATAAAGGCAAATAGTACTCCATGAACTTCCTTTGAACAAACTTGATTCAACACCTTAAAAGGCAGCTATATACCAAATATCAAGTCATTATACCCACTGGTTCATGAGAAGATTTAAAAAAATTTTGGATATTTTTCTTCCACCCCCTCCCTATGGGGCTGGGCAAGTTGATCTGAAACAAGCCAAGACCAATACCGGGTCTGGACCTGCGTCGCTGCATGCAATTGAATCGGCAAACAGGAAGTGGCTGCATGGCAGATCTGAAAATTGCATACATGATACAACTGATCATTATCAGGCTCCAGATGAAATATAAAATCAATCCCTTGCATAGAAGCCGAGAAAAGTTTTACGAAAAATTTCAATGTTCAGTGGGTACAGTAAAATTTCAAAGTACCGGCAAACAGGAAGTGGCTGCACAGCAGATCTGAAAATTGCATACACGATACAACTCATCATTATGAAGCAGCAGACCAAATATAAAATCAATCCCTTGCATAGAAGCCGAGAAAAGTTTGACAAAAAATTTCAATGTTCAGTGGGTACAGTAAAATTTCAAAGTATCGGTAAACAGGAAGTGGCTGCATGGCAGATCAGAAAATTACTTACACGATACAATTCATCATTATGAAGCAGCAGACCAAATATAAAATCAATCCCTTGCATAGAAGCCAAGAAAACCTTGGCGGAAAATTTCAATGTTCAGTGGGTACAGTAAAATTTCAAAGTATCGGCAAACAGGAAGTGGCTGCACGGCAGATCTGACAATTGCTTACACGATACAACTCATCATTATAAAGCAGCAGACCAAATATAAAATCATTCCCTTTCATAGAAGCCAAGAAAACTTTGACGGAAAAAGTGTTTTGGATGGATGGACGGATGGACGGATGGACGGACTGACGGACGGACAGACTGACGGACGGAGTCGAGTGGTTTCTAGACCTGCTCTGCCGCTGGCGACGCAGGTAAAAAAAAGAAAATGCAATGTTAGAACAAGCAATCACCTCAAATTTAACTAAAGTTGATTCAGCGGTTTAGGAGGGGCAGGTGCAAACACCATGTTAATGGACAACGCATTACGAATGGTGAGTGATCACTATAGGTCACCCTAGCTTTCAGTCAGGTGAGCTAAAAAAATATGAGGTTGTAAGTTCCTATTCCGAATCTACAATATGCATTTGCAGAGCCATGATGGTTGTCAATGGTGATCTTAAATAGTGGATCAATGTAAAGATAATTATAAAGGCTGTTGCACACTGGATAGGATTCTAGCAATCTAATTAACTCAGTACCCAATGTACATGATATTAAAATTTATTATTTTGGGCCACACAAAGTAGATCTTCTGTTTCTTAGGCCATTATTTGTAAAATTGCATGCGGGCGAGCTTTTTTTTATTTTATTTTTTATTTCTGTAATTATTTCTTTACCATCAAAAGTTCATGCTCTTGGTTTATGTTTAAGGCCTCGTAATATATGGAATAGCATTGGTGGTGGTGTATTTCGACCCTTGAGAGCAAGAAGGCATTGCAATGCTAAAGCATTGCAAAGCCTTCTTGCACTCAAGGGACAAATTTATCAACTTTTTTAACTTGGGTAAAATATTAGACATAAACCATTTAATAAAAAGAGAGCATGTGGCTGCCAAAAGGACCAAAAGGGCTTGAGAAAAAGATTTTTAATTTTTTTAGGCCTTAAATATAATTTTTTTAAATATCTACAAAACCATAAGAATGGGACCCCACATTGGGACGAGTTCAACAAACTTATTCCAATGAGGGATCACATGATATACTTATGTTCAATATTTTGAAAAATAATATTTTTTCAATTGTTCAATTAGTATATTACGATGGCAGATGTTGCCGATTTGTTAGGTAAAGAGTTAAGTTTATATCTAACAAGTGCAACATCATGGGATGGAAATCCCCTGACACCTAAGTCCAACAAGGGCAACAACTCACAAAAAAATACGTAGACACAGATATTTTGCCACCCCTTCATGATATCAGGGGGACGACAGGTAAACAGCTAATCTGGCTATGTCCTCACCCAAAAGTATACCTTCCAGATTAAATCCATTTACTAACTACATTGAAATACCGTACCTTTGTACAAAAAGGGAGCACGGTGGTTAAGTAGGTTGAGATGCAGGCTGCAAGCCAAGAGGTCCTCGGTTTGAATCCCACCTGTGGCAACCACGTTGTGTCCTTGGACAAGACACTTCATCCCATTTGTCCATGTGAGATCACAGTGGCATTGTGTACTAATGTGTACTGCATATCGATGGTGCACTTGTATTCAACCAGGTACTCTGGCTTCCTCCACCCATAAAACTGTCCGACATGAGGTGGCACTGGCTGTTGAAAGTATCGTTAAACCCCAATAAATAAACAAATCACCAAAAAGCTATAATATTAAATTTAAAAAAATCTTTTTTGGATTTCATTGACAAGAAAAATGATGTGATTAGAAATTCTTCGTTCAACAAAGGCAATAATTCTTGAAGAAACACTTGAACACAGCTGGCTCACAATGCCATTACTGATATTATTGCCAAAAAGCTATATATTATACATGTATTTGAAAAAAAAAAACATCTTGATCTGTTTTCTTTGAAGAAAGCTGAAGTCCATCAGAGGTGGTTCACAGTCTCATATATGGTATCAAAAATCTATAACATAATTTTCCTGTCTTGGGAAGGAATATCCACCAACAGCACGAAAGGAGTTAAACAAGAGTTCAGTTTTAATAACTGAATAGCAAACTTATTTTTGAAGTTTCAGTTAGAAAAGTGGTGATTATGGAACAAATACTATAAAACTGTCTGTACCTCAATCTTTATAATATTCCAAAGAGATCTTTTTGTAGCATGCAACACTGATCTGGCCTGTGTGTGATGTTGGATTGGTTCAAGATCTAATTCTGGAACCTTAAATAAAACAAATTAAAATACATAAAAATGTGTAGTGTAATATATACAAGTACAAAGAAATGTCACCATGATGACTGACTGGGAGAAGAAGGAGTGTAAACCATTTTTTGTTCTGTCTGTAATGCCTCAAGTCCCGACAGGATTATACTTAAAAAACTAAATTTTGGGAAGTTTATTTGTATTTGTAGATAAACATAAAATATACGTGTGTTTAGTACTTGTGACACATGGGCTACCCAACTTCTTATTTAACAGGTAGAGAGCTAAATTAAAGGAGCTTTGTAATATGCATATTTTTTTTTCAAAAACATTATGTAAAGAACAAGGGGAGCCTTATTGAGCAGGATTTTGTTCAAAAATAATTGTTTTGTAATAATTTATTGGAAAGTGCCCTCTGGCACTCTCCAACAAGAGGCAGCTATGCCTAAATAGCTCTGCTGAGGGTCACAGTCAAGGGGAAGCTGAATACAAGACAAGAATCCAAGTGTTACTGCTTGTCACCTTAACCTTCATGATATGACAATGAGTCAAAGTCATGACACAAGGTTAGGTTATGGGTAATAATGGTGAGAAGTATCAACAAGATCTGTCACACATATTCAATTATACATACCAGACAAGGGCTGCATAACAATATCAAAGTTTTGACCTTGGTGATATGACCTTGGATAAAAGTTGTGACACACTTTTGTGTCATGAGAAATAATTGCACCAACTATGAATAAGATCTGTCAATCATACAAAGTTATATGAACAAGACAATATAACATTGAGTCATGAGTAATAATTGTACCAACTTAGAATAAGATCTGTCAATCACACCAAGTTATATGGCCCAGACAGGGGCTGTAAAACAATATCCCAAGTTTTCCTGACTGTGACCTTGACCTTGATGATATGACCTTGGATCAATCTCACCAAGTGTGAACAAGATCTGCCAAATAAATCAAATTATATGGACCAGACAAACAAAATGTTGACGACGGATGGACAGGCGATGGTGGGATGGACAGATGGATGGACAACTTAGCATTAGAAAAGCTCTGTCAGGTGGAGCTAATATTCTGTGGTTACGAAATTATGGCCCAGACAAACAAATGTCAAACTTTTTCTAAGTGCAACCTTATCATCAGGCCTTTGACCTTGACCTTGAGGGTCATATACCATATAATAATTTGCGACACACTGTCTTATGATATTACATATCAGTATAAAGTTTCATTAAAAATATTCAGCAGTTAAGAAATTATTGCCCAGACAAACAAATGTCAAAGTTTTTCTAAGTGTCACTTTATCACAGGACTTGTGACCTTGACACTGAGGAGCACATATATTATAATTTGCGACACACCGTCTTTTGATATTACATGTTGGCATAAAGTTTCATTACAAAATATTCAGCGGTTAAGAAATTATGGCCCGGACAAACAAAATGTTGACATCTGAAGAACGATAAACAACTTAGCATCAGAAAAGCTCAGCAGACTCTGTCAGGCAGAGCTAATAAATTGTAACAAAATTTAATAAAAACATTTTTCCTCCTGTCTAACAAATAAGCTGATTCATACATAATTTCAGGACTTTTCCATAAAGCCATGAGTGGCTTCTAGCACTCAACCAGTTAATTAGCATGTACCATACTCCAAACTGGTCATGCTGGGCTCCCAACTCCCTGAATCAAGTACAGAGGCATCCATTTGTATACATTATTATATATTTATTTATTTACTGGTGTTTAAGGTCACATATTTTTGCACAATAGTTAGTCAAAACCATGACGGTTTTACAGGTGGAGGAAGCCAGAGTACCCAGAAAGAAGCACTGAGCAATGGCGAGCAACTGTCAGCTCCCCAACATACCAACTCCACACAAGCAGGGTTAGCACTGGCTGAAGACGCACCATCGATGTGCAGTACGCCTTAGTACATAACACCACCGTGCCCCCAATGGATGTGGAAAGTGTCACCTTATCATAAGGTCTGTGACCTTGACCTTGAGGGACACATACCATAATATGATTCGCAAAACACCCTCTTTTGATATTACATACTGGTATAAAGTTTCATTAAAAAATATTCAGCAGTAAAGATATTATGGCCCGGACAAACAAATGTCAAAGTTTTTCTAAGTGTCACTTTATCACAGGACTTGTGACCTTGACACTGAGGAGCACATATATTATAATTTGCGACACACCGTCTTTTGATATTACATGTTGGCATAAAGTTTCATTACAAAATATTCAGCGGTTAAGAAATTATGGCCCGGACAAACAAAATGTTGACATCTGAAGAACGATAAACAACTTAGCATCAGAAAAGCTCAGCAGACTCTGTCAGGCAGAGCTAATAAATTGTAACAAAATTTAATAAAAACATTTTTCCTCCTGTCTAACAAATAAGCTGATTCATACATAATTTCAGGACTTTTCCATAAAGCCATGAGTGGCTTCTAGCACTCAACCAGTTAATTAGCATGTACCATACTCCAAACTGGTCATGCTGGGCTCCCAACTCCCTGAATCAAGTACAGAGGCATCCATTTGTATGACTGAATGTGTGTGTGACGTAAGTAAAGGTAACAAATCTAGACCTGTGAGAAAGGACTTGATTACAGTGTATCCCACTTAATTGTATATCAGATAATTGTATATCCCGCTTATTTGTATATTATTCTCTGCACCGATCCATTTGCCATTCACGCAACACAAAATTGATCGGTTAATTGTATCTCTCATAATTGTATATCCCACTTTATTGTATACAAATTTGACAGGATTTTAACACCAAAATCACGTATATGAATATTTTCATTGAAGGCTGTGGACGAAAAAATGTTCAGAAATATTTTATCGAACTAATTTAACTTTATTCAGCTTACTTTGAAAATCAATGTCATCAAATTTAATTTCAATTACAAAGATATTTTCCTATCATCTTCGAATATTAACAAAGAATAATATGACATTTGATTTTGCCTTACTTATGAATAACATACTGTGAATAACATCACATATGTACTTAAAAATCACAGACTGATAATAATTCTTTATTTTTGTTAACTGACAAAAGTGAAATCATCTCTGGATTGTTTTGGGAGCACATGTGAAGATGGCTGTATGTTTTGATTACGTGCATGCTGGGATTGGGAAAATTATTAAGACATCATTACTGACATGTGTTTTGCTCTTCATTTAATCAAACCGCCACCTTTTATGACCTGTATTGTTTTTTCACTTCAAAGTAAATAACTGTCAAAACAGCCATTTGTTCAAAAGCTTTCTTTATCACTGGGGCTTGGGGAAAATTGTGTTAACAACTGTTTAATTTTTGCATATAACTTGTCAGTGCAGCAATGGGTGGTCAGTACAAAAAAAACTTTGACATGGCAACAAAGCAAAAGAGAAATGATTTGTCACTTGCCGATAAGTATGAGGTTGTCAAATTATTGGAACAAAAAGTCCCCCAGGCTGAAATAGCAAAGAAAATGGGATTTTGAGAATAAGGGGAAAGAAAGAAGAAATAAAGGAGGAATATACTTCAAATGCCAACCCTGAGTGGAAGAGACAGTGCACTGGAAAGGCTTCAAATGTCGAGTCTGCCCTTTCAAAATGGTTCACAGAGGCCAACGTGAAATATAAATTAAGTGGGGGGAGAGCGGGGGGTGTGGGGGAGGGGGTGCCTTCGACATTTCGTGGACAATTCCTTGACTATTTTCAGAAAGATGATCCCCCCCCCCACACTCTAGCATTCTTATTTCATGAAAGGTTTTTATTAAAAACTGACCAATGAAGTCGACGTATACACAATGAGAGCCAATGAATATGAAACCCAACATGAAATATAAATTAAGTCAATATCATTTGTTGGCCAATTTTTAACAAAAACATTCCATGTAACAAAAACGCCCAAGTCCCTGAGATCAGTAAGTGCACACACAATCTGGGTTTTCAAGCAAGTTTTTCAACTGATAATTTTATCGAGGGAGTCTCTCTGCAACAGCTCAAAATGATGTAACTGCTAATTTATGTTGAATATTTATGAAGCTCACGTTTCTGCAATGTTGACTCGCTGTTTGGATTTCAATATTTTTATGTGGATGAAATGAATAAAATAAGTATGATGGGAAGCATTCAAGTTGTCCTTCTTTGTGAATTCACCCAAAAGATTGGTTGCAGGCCTGACCATATGTGTGATTTGTACACAGCCCTATCGTGTACATGTGGTATTAAATGTGAACATGTTGCAATGGAAACGTGTTTGAAATATGGTGAATTACCATAACACTTCGCAGTTTGGGTACGTCAACATTACATTTGTCCTTTTTACTGTGGTACATGGAGTAATAAAAACACGAGCATCAATGCACATATGGAATATTTTTTTTCTCATTTTATTACAACAATCTATAAGTGGTACATAATGCACACATTTTGATAAGATCAACACTTCATGGAGGTGAATCACTGTATGAAAGATACATGTACATGTATTCAGATTTCATGCTCAGTCCAACCAGAATTACCTGCCCCTTCCTTCCCTTTACTGGATCCTACTTATTTGTATACTCGGGTTATTTGTATATTTTCTTCTGACAAAAGCCATATTCAATTAAGTGGGATCCACTGTACTAGCAAGAGGGAAATGACATTTAACCCTTTACCAAATGTAATGTCAAAAAAACAGCCAGCGCTATTCTCAAAAAATGCCAATTAATTTTTATTATTTTTTCATTTTTTGTCTCAAAAACATAGGTTATGACACCTCATTGGAACGAGCTCGTTCCAACGAGAGGTCATAACCTATGTTTTTGAGACAAAAAATGAAAACTTAGATGTGAGTCTTCCATGGAAGACGTGTGTCGCCTGGCGTTTCAGACAGAATTCTAAGTGGAAAAGGGGCATAACTCTGGAAAAAATACAGCGGATCAAAAAATAAAATAGGAGGTGCACAATGCCATTATGTGATATAGAATCACTGAAAGTTTCATCAAAATCCATTCATAGGTTAAAGAGGAGTGGCGGATAAGAGAAAGTGTGACGCGGACGACGACGCAAGACGACAAAAGTAATCCCTATATGTCGCTCCCCACTTCGTGGGGCGGCGACACAAAAATTAGTTATTAAATCATTTTTTTTGCAAGTGTCGTCTGCTTTTCATGTTCGGAAAAGGGCTAACACTCCAATCCAGAATAGGTTCCACATCTGCCAATCTGCAAGGAACAAGCCTGAGTAATGTTCTATGGTGTACAATACAACGCAAACCTATAATGTATCTTAAGATTGGACACCTCGACTGAGGTATCGAAAGAAATTGGATGGGTAAAGATCAATCTAAGAAACAAAAGTATTGCCCTTGGGATTGTGTATTGTGTGGTGGAGGGAAGCAAACCCGAGTGGAATGACTCAATATACTCAACACTAAGGTCCAATATCACAAAGCTAGAAAACAGGGGGCTCAGTATAATTCTGATGGGTGACTTTAATGGACACATAGGTGATAAGGAAGAAGGCATAGAGGGCAGGGACAAGAAAGTCAACAGGAATGAAAGGAAGCTGTTGAACTTCACAAATGAGCTCAGTCTGAAGATTCTGAACAGGGCGCGAGGTGTAAGGGGAAATGGACCTGGGAGAGGAACTGCAGAAAATCAATAATCGACTATATTCTCACAGATATTAATTTATGGAGGGAAGTGATAGGGGCAGAAGTGGATGATGAGGGTAAAATGGAGGTGGATAGTGATCACAACTTGATTACAGTGACAATCAGGGCCAAAAACCTAGTAAAACGCAAAGGAAGCATCAATGAGAATTGGGAACTCAATAAGGATGCTGACTGGGTGCAGTTTGAAGAAAAATTGAAACCAAAGCTTGCAACCGTACACAAGGGGGGTAGTGTCTAGAAGATGGCCGATGCCACACTTGCGAGCCTAGTGGAGGCAGGGAAGGAAAAGTGTAGGAAAGATTAGGTTGCCAACACATGAACTTGAGCACAGAGTGAACAAAGAACTGAAAAGGGCCATAAAGGGTAGAAAAGCTAAATGTGCTGCATACAAGAGACGTAGAAAACTTAAGGGGGTGGAAAGCAACGAGGCCACGGTAGCAAAGGAAGAATACCAACAAGCATAAAATATAGTAAATAAGATTAAAGACGATAATCGGAGAGTGCAAAATAGCAGTCTTATTAGGACAATAAGAATGACAAGGGGGATCGAGTTCGAACGTATTTTGGAAATGGGTGAATAAATGTAACAAAGGAAGAAACCCACAGCGTATTAAAGTAGATGGCAGAGTTATAGACGATCAAGATCAAATTGCTTTAGAACAAGTCAAGCACTGGGAAATGGTAAACGATAAGCAATCTATCAAACTTTGTGTGCAGCGAAATTAAAATGGAGGAGGTGCAAAAAAGGTGATCTCAAAATTAAGGAATGGAAAAGCGGGAGAAGTGGACGAAATTCCTAACGAGTTTATCAAAAAAGGGGGAGAGCAATTCTTGAAAAGCCTAACTGCCCTATTCAATTTAGCCATAGAAAAACAAGAGGTCCCAAATGAGTGGAGAGAAAGTAAAGTGACATTTATTCACAACTAGAGTGACGCATGCAGCCCGACTGTCCCAGGAATGGCAATGCTTAGACGCAAAATAGTCGGAGCCATTTTTTGTTAACAGTTTATCTAACGAATCTGCCATATCTGCACTTGTGATATACAAAATTTGCTATTCAAATTTTATTTTTTCATTTCTCTACTTCAAAACATACCTCATGACCTATTAATGGAACAAAATTGATGAGCTTGTTCCAATAAGAGTAATAAGCCATGGTTAGAAGTAAATAAAAAATGAAAAAATCTGATGTTTCAGAAAAATAATTTGTACTGTTGGCTTAAATGAATAATTGCCTAAGTGACATGTGTGTGTGTGTGTGTGTGTGTGTGTGTGTGTGGGGGGGGGGGGGGGGGGGGGGGGGGGGGGGGGGTGGAACCTATATTGAAACCAGGCCTGTATTACTAGCTGGAAAATACACATATCAATTTTGTTTTAAATCAAATAATCCAAACTAGAGTTATCAGTCGGAAACCAATTGTTTACAGACAGATGGATGGATGGACTGACAGATGGACAGACGAAAGTCTCAACTATGGCCCTGACTATAAACAGATGATATTTCTGTCTGGATTTTTAACCACAAACTTTAACCAAAACTGTAAAAAAGCATTTTTGACAAAAGGAAAAAAAAGGGTTCTGCATGTAGTGACTGTAAATAGTTCAAAATGCATTGCATATTGGAGGAAAAAAAAAAGCCTAATTGGGGGGGGGGGGGGGGGGGGGGAGGGGTGGGGGGGGGGGGTGGGGGGTGGGGGGGGGTGTTTGTCTCCAAAACTGTAAACAAGCATTTTTGACAAAAGAAAACAAAAAGTGCCTAATTGTCCAGGGGGAGGGGGTACGTAAGTTTATAAAAAGGTTCCGCATATAGTGACTGTAAATAATTCAAAATGCATATTTGAGAAAAGAAGAGAAAAAAAGCCTAACAGGGGGGGGGGGGGGGGGGGAAGGGGGGGGAGTCATCCTACCAAGCTACAATGAAATCCCTTCATAATTATGGCCTGTGGAAAATTCTAAAGGTTTTCGGGCTCCGGGCCTCTGAAATCCCTCCATAAAAATGACCTGTACACTGTGCTAAAGGTTTTTGTGTTTTGGGCTCAGGCAGTCATGACGGTTGATAGATCACACCCAAATGGGGAAATTCTCATGTAGACATCATACGGAATCATCGTATCAAGTTACAATGAAATCCGTCCGTATTAAACATGACCTGCAGACTGTGCTAAAAGTTTTTGGGTTTCGGGCTTGGGCAGCTATCACGGTTGACAGATCATGTCCAAACAGGGACGTTCTCATCTAGGCATTATACAGAGGCATTCTATGAAGTTGCAATGAAATCCCTTCATAAATACGACCTGTAGACTGTGCTAATGGTTTTCGGGTTTTGGGCTCGGGCTGCCGTACTGGTGGACCGATCACGACCAAAGGAGGACGTTCTTATGTAGGCATGACCTAAAACCTGCATATGAAATTTTGTGATGATCAGACAAGAACTACCGGGTGTAGCCTGTACTTAAAGATTGAATAAAAAACTTGAACCAAAATCTTTAACCAAAACTCCAAATGTCAACTAAACAAGAAAAAAAAAAAAAAAAAAAAACCACTTGAACCTTCAGTAAAAAACTTTAACCACAAACTTTAACCAAAACTCTAAATGACGGACGGACAGATGGACAAAAGTCTTTACTATAGCCCTCACTGTAAGCAGTCGGGCTAAAAAGGGGGAAAAAGACGTTTTGGATAATTATCGAGGGATCTCTGCCAGAAGCAACATTGGAAAAGTTTTCTGTAAAGTCATGTATGGGAGATTAGAGGAGGTGATTGAAGAGAAGGGTTTTTTATGAGAGATCCAGAATGGCTTCAGGAAGGGAAGGAGGAGAGTCACTGAACATCTTTTCACGCTATCCCAAATGATAGAATCTGCGAAAGCAAAAAAGAAAAAGATGTTTATAGCCTTTTTAGATGTAGTAGATATGATAGAGTATGGAGGGAGGGTATGTGGCACAAGCTTAGGAGGCGAGTTTGTTGGAATTATGAAAGGATTATATAAAGATGTACAGAGTGAACGTAGCCTGGGTAACATAACAACAAAATGTGTGCCCATGGAGATAGGCCTAAAACAGGGGTGTATCCTTTCACCAATTCTTTTTGCATTGTACGTCAAAGGTTTAGGAGATGAACTCCTGCATAGTGATGACGGGGGTAGCAGTTGGGAACTTGAAGATCCCCGGACTATTTTTGCAGACAATATGGTGCTAGTGTCAGAAAGTGAAGAGGGGCTAGCGAAAATGCTGGGAATTGTTGGGAAATATGGTAGCAAATGGAGACTCGAACTCAATAAAAGCAAGAGCAAAGTTATACCTGTGGGCCACAAAGTGGACCCCACTCGAAGGTGGAGAGGGAGGGGGGGGGGGGGGGGGAGTTCTGTATTCTGGAAGGTAGTAGCAAACTTCTTAGTGTAGGAGAGACAGGTGACTACGAGTATCTGGGGTATATATAAACATCACAGGAAGAGGCATCTACCAAAACCACACAAATAAATTGATTCTGAAGGGGAGGCGAATCCTTAACCAAATGAAACTTATAAGGAGAAACAGTTTCAATAAGGTTTTCGTGGGGGAAAACCATTTGGGAAATGGTGGGTCTGTGAAAGTATAACATATGGTTAAGTCCCTAGGTTGATATTTGGACTCCCTAGTTTTGTATTACTGGAAATCAGGGAATTATTTCTTTAGTGACATCCCAATACTCGTGCTTGAAAATCAGTCATGGAGAATGTCTAATATTGCATGGACAATGGAACAGTTAGTCCACTACACCACTGACCCATATTGGCACCATACTGACAGACATTTTTGTCATTTTGAATCATCTTAGTTAAAAAATAAGAAATTCTTGAACGAGATAAATGTATCTATCAACATCTTTGGTCATTTTATGCTCCTGAATGTCTTTTTATTCTTTTTGGAACACTTTCATGCATGTCTAGTGTGGGGATAGAGTTAAGTTTTTATGTGGAAAAAGGTGAAGGTGGCCTATGGGCAACAAATTCAGCTGGAATAGAGCACAAGATGAAAATGCATTTTAAGACTACACCATTATGCAAATTTTATTTTTTCATCTTTCTGATAAGGTAGACTGAACAGATCCATGACGTTTTTGGTACCAATATACTAGTTTGGGCACCCAAACTCCAGGTGCCCAAACTCATTTTATTTGTGTATAATCTCCATCTCGCAGTCTAAATTCAGCAAAAATTATACACAACTAAAACCCACACAAAGCTAATCACTATCACTTGAATCCCAAACTAGGATAATGTAGGTGACTAAAAATATGCCTGAGGAAAGAGCACTTCGACAAAAAAAAATGCACGGAACAGGTATGCGGAAAGCATGAGGAGGCAATTTTGACTTTTCTTGCTTTCAGATATGGCCTGCGGCATATATGGACAGGTGTCCCTGAATTATCTCTGGATATGGCCCTGGAAGATTTGAACCTGTTCGTGCCATCATCTCATTTAGTGGACCGAAACTTCTCATTAAGTGGGAATATTCAAGAATATAACTGAGAGTGATAAATCAGGTTGTTGGCAATATTATAATGAAACACTAATTTTTCATCATATTGTTTGTCTTACAGGGCAGTGTTGTCACAATGAGAAGTCGATTATCGATTCCAAATAACCAGTATTTACCTGAACAGAAAAATATTACACTACTTGAATATATAAACATCACTGCAATCTTTGATTGATATTTCTGAGTCTTTGCCCCAAAGCTGATCAAAATTGTCGTGATTTTTTATTACTAATTTTGTTCCAATTTCTAGGCTATTATTGTTTGACTTAACAAGAGGCCCCAGGGGACCTGAGGGCGCTCACCTGACATGGTAGCCTAAATATCAACCCAGAGAATTGATTTCAACAAGTTGCATCTGCTCCTCCTAAGAAAAGCCTCCTACCAAATATCCAAAGAATCTGCCCAGTGGATCTAAAAAAAAGATTTTTAAAGAATATTCCTCATATTGAACTAAGTTATAATTCGGGCTCTAACAAGGAGCCCATATATGAACCCAGGGACTTGGCTTTAACAAACTTGAATCTCACCCCCCTAAGGATGCTGCACACCAAATATCAAAACATTCCGACTGCTGGATCTGAAGAAGAAGATTTTTAAAGAAAATTCCTCATTCTGAACTAAGTTACAATTCAAGCTCCCACAATGAGCCCAAATATATACCTAGGGACATGGCTTGAACAAACTTGAATCTTACCCCCTAAGGATGCAGCATAAAAAATATCAAAAGCATTCATCTGCTGGAACTGAAGAAGATTTTTAAAGAAAATTCCTCATTTTGAACTAAGTTGTCATTCGGGCTCCCATAGTGAGCCCAAATGTGAACCAAGGGACTTGGCTTCAACAAACTTGAATCTCAGCCCCCTAAGATTGCTGCATGCCAAATATCAAAACATTCCGACTGCTGAATCTGAAGAAGAAGATTTTTAAAGAAAAATTCCTCATATTGACTAAGTTATAATTCAGGCTCCCACAGGGAGCCCAAATATGGACCCGGGGACTTGGCTTTAACAAACTTGAATCTCCCCCCTAAGGATGCTACGCACCACATATCAAAACATTCCGACCGCTGGATTTGAAGAAGAAGATTTTTTAAGAAAATTCCTCATTTCGAACTAAGTTACAATTCAAGCTCCCACAGTGAGCCCAAATATGGACCTAGGGACATGGCTTGAACAAAATTGAATCCCCCCCCCCCCCCCCCCCCCCCATAAGGATGCTGCATACCAAATATCAAAACATTCCGACTACTGGATCTGAAGAAGATTTTTAAAGAAAATTCCTCATTTTGAACTAAGTTATAATTCAGGCTCCCACAGTGAGCCTAAATATGAACCCAGGTACTTGGCTTGAACAAAATTGAATCTCACCGCCCTTAGCATGGTGCATACCCAATATCAAAAGATTCTGCCTGCTGGATCTTGAGAAGAAGATTTTCAAAGAAATTTGACTGAAATGCACTAAGTTCAAATTTGGGCACCTATACTGAGCCCAAATATGAACCCAGGGGGCCGATTTGAACAAACTTGAATCAGATCCACCCCACAATGTTGCATACCAAATATCAAAAGATTCTGCCTGCTGGATCTGGAGAAGAAGATTTTTTAAGAAATTTGCCTGAAATGCACTAAGTTCCAATTCGGGCTTCTATAGTGAGCCCAAATATGAATCCAGGGGGCCGATTTGAACAAACTTGAATCAGATCCACCCCACAATGCCGCATACCAAATACCAAAAGATTCTGCCTGCTGGATCTGGAGAAGAAAATGTTAAAGAAATTTTGCCTCAAATGCACTAAGTTCGAATTCGGGCTTCTATAGTGAGCCCAAATATCAATCCAGGGGGCCGATTTGAACAAACTTGAATCAGATCCAGCCCACAATGTTGCATACCAAATATCAAAAGATTCTGCCTGCTGGATCTGGAGAAGAAGATTTTTTAAGAAATTTGCCTGAAATGCACTAAGTTCCAATTCGGGCTTCTATAGTGAGCCCAAATATGAATCCAGGGGGCCGATTTGAACAAACTTGAATCAGATCCACCCCACAATGCCGCATACCAAATACCAAAAGATTCTGCCTGCTGGATCTGGAGAAGAAGATTTTTAAAGAAATTTGCCTGAAATGCACTAAGTTCCAATTCAAGCTTCTATAGTGAGCCCAAATATGAACCCAGGGGGCCGATTTGAACAAACTTGAATCAGATCCAGCCCACAATGTTGCATACCAAATATCAAAAGATTCTGCCTGCTGGATCTGGAGAAGAAGATTTTTAAAGAAATTTGCCTGAAATGCACTAAGTTCCAATTCGAGCTTCTATAGTGAGCCCAAATATGAACCCAGGGGGCCGATTTGAACAAACTTGAATCAGATCCACCCCACAATGTTGCAAACCAAATATCAAAAGATTCTGCCTGCTGGATCTGGAGAAGAAAATGTTAAAGAAATTTGCCTGAAATGCATTAAGTTCCAATTCGAGCTTCTATAGTGAGCCCAAATATGAACCCAGGGGGCCGATTTGAACAAACTTGAATCAGATCCACCCCACAATGTTGCATACCAAATATCAAAAGATTCTGCCTGCTGGATCTGGAGAAGAAGATTTTTTAAGAAATTTTGCCTCAAATGCACTAAGTTCGAATTCGGGCTTCTATAGTGTGCCCAAATATCAATCCAGGGGGCCGATTTGAACAAACTTGAATCAGATCCACCCTACAATGTTGCATACCAAATATCAAAACATTCTGCCTGCTGGATCTGGAGAAGAAGATTTTTTAATGTTTTTCCCATTGCCTACAGTGTTAAAAAGTGCTGACTCAGCACTTTTTCAAAGTCCTGAAACTGTACCCTATGATAAAACCGATGACAAAATTTTTTGACCAATCCTTTCTGTTGGTCCCAAGGAAGCTTCACACCAAATAAAAATTCTCACTGAAGTGCAGTTTTGGAGATATGGGCGTTTTAATTTTTTTCTATTTTTAGCTCCTGTGGTTCCCACGGGGCTGCGGGAAAAATTTTTTTGGCATAAATTAGGTACTTATGACCCAATAAGCCCTCACATAAAATTTGGTTCAAATCGGCCTCTCGGTTTGGAAAATTTAAATTTGGGGTGGGGCCAAAATTCTTGCCCCTCCCATAAAGTCGCCAAATATTGCCCCTCAAACTTTTCTTGAACAAACTTGAGTCTACACCTCAAAAGGAAGCAGCATACCAAATATCAAGTCTCTGCTACTGCTGGTTTATGAGAAGAAGATTTTCAAAGATTTTGGTGCCCCTTGGGGACGTGGCCCCACCCAGGAGGAGGGGCAACTTCATTTGAACAAATCTGAATTGACATTAGGTAATAAACATTTACCCAACATTTGAAAAATATTGGGCCAGTGGTTTCTTCGGAGAAGTTGGTTTTGTAAAGTTTACGCCGGACGACGCCAACGGTCGAGGGACGGAAAGCGATTAGTAAAGCTTCCCTTGAGCTTCGCTCAGGTGAGCTAAAAATATCTACCATTTTTCGGTAGACTTTTTGCATGAACATTTTTATATCAGCACAGAGATAATTCGTTGAACAATTTTGTTAATTTTTTCAGTTAAATTTACCTGATATTGTAAATATACAGAAAAGAAAATGATAAATTTATACCAATTTGTATATTTTTATACTTACCTATGGCCCAGACATAGCTGATGCTAACTCTAAAATATCTAGGGCCAAACACAAATTTTGCCCCCCAATCCCCAAAATTTGCATGCAAAACTGAAAATTAGAAGTCCTAAGTGGTCCTCCATACATTTACCCACTGCACATGCACAGACATCAGGAAGTGACCGGAATTGGCGCCAACACCATTCTTTGTAAAAGAGAGTATTACATAATAATTCAGCGGGGAGGAATGGGTGCCCACTCATGGGAGGGCCCTTCCCATCTGGGCCATTGGTAAGTATAAAAATATACAAATTGGTATAAATTTATCATATTTTTACACAGTATACCAATGGCCCAGACATAGCTGAATCTTAAATAGGTGGAGGGCTTAAGACTTCTGAAATAATTCCAATCCTGCAATCCATAATGAAGGAACTTACATGTAGAACAGTTAGGAATTACATGTATGTCTTTCTATACAGTAATAAACAAGGAGCCCAATGAAGTAATTCCTTAATGTAAGTATGAAGACAAGTTCCTAATTTTCCAAGGCTAGCCCAGACTAAGCCCCAAAAATTAGGATGGCGTGTCTGAGAATAAGAGAAAATCTCCCAAAAACATATGTCTTACAATAACATTTCAGCTGTATGCAGGATATAAATATGGATAAAAACAGCATCCTTTAAAGATACATACATTTTAAGCCAGATTATGGGGAAAAACACACCCCCTCCCCTTTTTTGAAGAAACTTTTAAAATAAAAAAAGGGGGAGAGCTCTGGAAACAATAAGAGCAGTACCCAACAACAATATAATTAATCATCGAACACACACTCAGGTATTAATTCATGATTAATAAATGGTGCTTAACATTACTTCAGAAGTTATGGCTATAGCGACGTTCCTGGAAATTAATATTGCACAGTAAAAGGCATACACCGCAGATAACGTACACAAATACGTCGAAAACCGATGATATAAAATATAACATACACATATCTAAACAAGCCACACTGAACGATTCCTGAAGAGAAAGCACACTTCCTATATGATCCATTGGCGGCCACTGTACAATAAATTCCAGTAACAACACTCTCCAACGTGAATAATCCGATATCTATGATCGTAAAAGCACGTGCAATATGAGTACCAAACAAAATAGAAACTTGGATCTAGAGATGTACAAAGGTATGATTAACAGGCTCCTACACAGACCGCCCCCAAAATAAATTATTATTTCAGGGTCCACCGAATACAATAAAGCATTAGCCTAATAATAATAATGCGCTATCGCATATATATTAGCATGTAATCATCTGAATACCAGTTAACTGGTTATGCAGCCGACGAGGTACTCAAGAGTAGCAATTTAATTGTGATGATTTATAAATAAACACTTGTATATAACAAATCAACCAAACTAAGAGGGCATTAATTCAGTTAAAAAGCGGATGAACCCATGAGGTTGCCACAGAACACTACATAAATGCATAAAATGCATGTAGCCCGGTAATTACTTATAACACATAAGGAAGTATCTAAGTGTGTGTGTGTGTGTGTGTGTGGGGGGGGGGGGGGGGATTCGAAGTCATAATGTAATCTCCTCACCCACATTATTCAATTGTACTTGCGTCAGTTAACAGAAAAATATAGGAGCCGCAATGGTTCTCTCATGGTGGGGGGGGGGGGGGGGGGGGGGCGAGGGGGGAGGGGGGGGGGAATTCGAAGTCATAAAGGAATCCCCTCACCCATATTATTAATCGCTCCTGTGTCAGTTAAGATAAAAAATATAGGAACCGAAATGGTTCCCTCACGTCTAACAGACTCCATATGCCACTATGGACGGAGAGGAACGTGAAGAATAAAACATCCCCTGAAAGAAGACCCTCTCTCGGAGAAAGCTTCTGGGGAGCATTACATAACCGACACTTGGACATATTGATCCAAGATTCTTGTGACAACAGAGGCGCTACCAGTAGGATTCACTGTTTAAACTTAAACATAAGCTATTGAATCAAATGAATAGGAGGATACGCATATCCTAATATTCCTCCCCATGTATTTGCAGAGTGTCTACTGCCTGCGCCCAATAATCTGGGCATGGCGACACAAATGACGGTAACAATTGTTCCGGTGCGTCGCAAACTAAAGAATCATGGGTGATCTCACTCGTAGCAAAACTGTACAAATAAACGGATGTTGAGTGTCCATATATATAAAACAGGCGACCTTTCCGAGGAGCAAGTCTGCTAGTACATTCAGACGACCCGGTATATGACGGATAGAGAGACATGAAAATGATTCTCTGTTAGGTATTATAACAAAAGTGAATGGGTGGCACCCTGGTTCCTGATGTACGCTACCACTATTGAGTTGGTCAACAAACTGATATAGCACTAACAATATTGACATCATTCTTGATGATTATGTGTTTCTACAGGAACCGAGGGTCTCAGACCCCTGCAATTATAGTCTGTAGGACTCAGGGCCGTGGTCTTGAGCGAATGTGTTGTCACACTCCAGTTCTGTGTAAGAATAACTGGAGGGAGCGCGTGCATAAGCGACCTATCTAAACAAGATGCGCAGCCGCTCAGCACATCTCCATCAGTCGCATAAAACTAATTCGTTCTGGATATGGCAGACAAACCAGATTGTTATGAGACATTACCAAATTAATATTCGAGTGACAGCGCAGGGTGCTATCTCCAGACCAATGCTATCCTTAGATCTATGCCTATAGCATAGTCAACCACTCGAACACTCATTTAACTGACTAAATGATAATCATAAATAAACTTTTAGAGCTTTGATAAACTTGCTAACAAACTCCAGTCTATTATCTGTCGGAACGAGGTCTTAGGCTTCAGTACAAGTAACAGGTGGCTACAGAATTCCAGAGAATCTTGATTCTCGACGACCTCTATTAACATCATTGTCAGGAGAATCTTCACCTCCGATTGGAGAGACTCTTATGCAAGGATTGGACAGAAGCATTGTCCATCAGACATTAAATTAGTTGTGGTTCTCTCGGAAAGATAGCCGCAGGCCTTTTGAAACCACCCTTCTGAACTACTAGTCTCCGTAACAGTTATCCAGATTGATGCTCATCTTGATAACCATCCGTCAACCGCAAAACAGCAGAGGCAAAGAGCCTCGACCTAGCAGTTTAGGGGCGTCTGACCGGAAGTCACTATCAGATGTAAGCCCCGTATTCGAGTCGCTATATGATGATCCCTAGAGTAATTATAGGAGAGTCCTTATAGGCGACCTTCTGTCTAGGATGTCTTCCCTTACTCCTTTCTGCTAATGTGTGTCAAATATACATTGACATAAGGAGCAGAGTATTGATGCTTTCTTTGTTGCTTGTTCATAAACCATTGAAAGCTTATCGTCAAAAACTTAGTGTCTGGAAACCGGAGCGACTCTAAGAGAGGTTTTCACCTTGTCATCTATTAAGGATGACAACGCATGGGCTCAGTCATGTCTATTTAACTCTGAATTAGCAACTTATTAAGACAGAGTTATACGTGATAAATATATAGTCCTGGAAAGGACTCTAAATGAGGTACAAACGTCCTCCAATTCCTTTCCGTAGAGACGTAGCGTCACAGCTCTTAAAGGTGATCTGCGTAATACAGTGAGTCTAAATT
The DNA here is from genome assembly GCA_031216915.1 of Pictodentalium vernedei. Lineage (NCBI taxonomy): Eukaryota > Metazoa > Mollusca > Scaphopoda > Dentaliida > Dentaliidae > Pictodentalium > Pictodentalium vernedei. Next base: position 248,297,709 of record CM062291.1, read on the forward strand.
CGCTCTGAATGAATAAATGTTGTCTCAATTATGACCAAGCGAATAACGAATGACGAAGGTAAGGCCATAGCTAGGTCCTTAGCCTACTCATTCAAACGCAGAGGAACTCTCAATACATCTTCACTGTTTTCCGACCAGCAGAACTACAGAAGATGGCAAGAAACCGCCTTACTTCTTTCCACTAGAAAGTTGAATGTGGAGTCGTCTGAAAGACCAAAAACCTGCGACACCTGTCTATACTTAACCGGAAAAGACATTCCTTTTCTTTTTCCGGATAATTTAGCGTGCAACAATGCTAGCGGTTTCTTGTAAATAGACGCAGCATTCTGATTCGTTTCAACACATTCATGGTAGTGTTGATGGAATAAATCCTCTCAACCCTGTATTGTTCCGAATGTGGAGGGTAAATTATCGCCATATCCATTCATCATTCATCTGAATCACTTGAAATCACAGTCAACGGTATCTGAATGCACTGATAACTGGGCCGACCTAGCACCATGCGACAGCTCAGATTTTGAGACTGCCGTCAATTGCTACTACACCTGATGGGATGCTGCGAGAAGCTGTGCATCTGTGTCAGCAAAGCCGTAACCGAGGCCTAGGAGCAGAGGTCTTCTGGCCGCTGGCTGCTCCCAGGACAGTATATCCGAGACAGCACTTTCTCCGGACATCCCGATATATGAGGCCTCATCTAAGCTATTGAATAGAGCTACTTTCGAGCTGTCGCAGCATTCTGATTCTCAGGAACAAACACAGGGAAGTATAGATGCATAAGCACTATCGCCACCCTGTTGTTCCGAAAGGGAAGGGTAATTCTCCTCCAAATCCCTTTCATCCTGCAACTGAATCAGATTATACTCACGGTCATCGGCATCTGAACGCGCAGATGACTGGACCGACCCAGCACATTCTGAAAGCTCAAGTTCTGAGACTGCCGTCGTCTGCTTCTGCATTTGCTGGGATGCTGCGATGAGCTGCGCAATCTGTGACAGCAAGTCTGTTACAGAGGCCTAAGGAGCAGCAGTCTTCTGTTGCATGGCCGCCGGCTGCTCCTGGGACAGTGTGTCCGAGATGGCTCTTTTCTGTGTATGTCCCTATAAATGAGGCCTCGTCTCCTTGGCTAATGTATGGTGTGACTTCTCTGATGAAGAGTGACTTCCTCGGCGATGCAGGCTGGATATCAGAAGTCATGTAGCCAAGGTGCGGTCGTGTGTGCTTGGTAGACTTTGAAGAAGCCGTAAATATAGCCAACCCCGGCTGTAAACTGAACGGAGCATCCTGGACGGGAGGCGTGGACGTATGCTCCGACTGACGCAAGTTCCGATCCATAACATCTGGCTCCAGATGTAAAAGAGAGGGGGGGGGGGGGGGCCCTCTCTCGCAGTCCTTCAGACCTCGCCGAGCATCTTGCTGAACTTGCCGGCTTCTTCCTTTCCGTCATCGCAGGGTGAACCTTATATTGATATTATATTATAGTGCTCGCTCTACCCTTTCCATTCTCCTTGACTGTAATGGACACACCTGGCGTCACGGTACCCCCAGGCGGTGTGCCGCTTCACCGGTCGAGCTAGCTGGCGACAGGGATTTGAAACCACACTGTGGTTTATTGCCCAGTCTAATATTCATGAGCACTTTTGCCGTTAGCTTTGATTGACTAATTAATGCGACGACAGAAGCACACTATCTGACGGCATCACGTAAACATCACCATGTTCTTGTTCCTCTGTAAACATAAACTAATAAACTAGAGCGACCTAGGACGAGATGACCGGTGGCAGCCTCTCATTACGAGAGGACCGGCAGTGGTCCCTCGCTAACAACGTACCATGACACCCGTCAGCAATGTTTGTCATCCCATGCGACACATGTGAGCGAGAATTAGTAGAAGTACATCGACTACAAGCAAGGTATCCTACAAGAAAATAAGAGGAACGACTTCCTCGCCTTGCTTAAAGAGCAATATGTTTACATAATGAAGCAGACTGAGTCGATTGTACTCCCTCCAATTCCACATTAAATACAAATAAAAAGATACATAACAAAAATCGCAACATCGACACCGTAGCTGCGACGGGTGGTGCAATCTCACAAAATTCTAAGTTCATCAAGGGCCATAACACCAAGAAAAATATTTGGAACAACACATGCACTGAACAGTGGCTAGACATCAATAAGATACATTTACATGGCACATATAAAGTCATTCCATCAAGTATTTCAAAAGTTATTGAGTTTTGAAACTCGTTGGTCACAGACAGACCGACAGACCTACCGACACATCAAGGGCCATAACTCCAAGAAAAATATTTGCAACAACACATGCATTGAACAGTAGCTAGACATCAATAAGATACACTTACATGCCAAATATAAAGTCATTCCATCAAGTATTTCAAAAGTTATTGAGTTTTGAAACACGTTGGTCACAGACAGACCGACAGACCGACCGACAGACCGACATTGCCACTTATAGAGCTGCTAGTCGCAGCTAAAAACATTCAAAACATAAATCGAAAAATAGTTTACAGCAAAAAAGAGCCCAAGTTCCCAAAGGGAACGAAGGTCCCAAATGTACTCCAAAAGAGCCCAAGTGTTTTTCCTCCCCAAAATTAACTGCCACACTACGGGACTGTATAATGTATCTTACAACAGACCTATCATATCAGAAATAGGAACCTACACATAAATAACAAACGTTGCATGTAAACAACGTCCAACTGAAAACTGGAAACGAGACCCCAGGCAACACGGCCCGAAGTCAGTAACAGATTTTTGAACTATCCGATGTAAGGCAAGATCTTCATCAGAAGAAAAAATGATACATTGGAAGTATGATGCATGACTAAAAACGCCAAAACACCCTAAGGGTGAGGACGTAACCCTGGGGAAATACAGAAAAAACTTTCTGTATAACATGTTAAACTCCCAAGAAATTTTATATAAAAAATTTAAAAAAAAAACAAGCCAAAAAGCTTGGGAGTTTAACAGGGGGGATCAAGGGAGGTTAGGGAAGGAATACTTAACCAACAGTGGAAAAATCATTATCAACAATGATGACGTCAGGCTCATGTCCCGAAATTAAGGAACATGAACTAATTTTTATAAATATTATAAAATTACAGCCCTGAACGTTTTCAAACCACCGTTTCTTCCTTCCTTCATCCAATTGTGTCCTTGGATCCACCAATTTAACCATTGATCTGTGTCTGGCATCATAATTAATTGAGATTTAACAAGCACAAAAGTCAGTTTGTTGTTATCTGACAAGGGCCAAACAAAGAATGGTGTTGGTGCCAATTCCGGTCACTTCCTGACGTCTGCGCATGCACAGAGGGTAAATGTATGGAGGACCAGTTAGGACTTGTAATTTTCGGTTTTGCATGCAAATATTTGGGATTGGGGGCAAAATTTGTGTTTGGCCATAGATATTTTAGAGTTAGCACCAGCTATGTCTGGGCCATTGGTATACTGTGTAAAAATACATGCCTGTGACCTGCAGATGGTTCAGGTGTAAACATTGTCAACTTCTAGAGCAGTTATTTGCTATACAAACACTTTCAAGACCTGTTTTGAGAGTCACAACATGTCTGATTGATCTCCTTTTGATATATCGTATAACAGTGTTTTGAGCTATCAGTGTTTTGACACTGTGACACAATTGTGCAATATCATAATTAATATAGAGTGGGACGTAGGCTTTTGTTGTTTTTATATTAACAAATATGTTTAATTAGCAAATGATTTGAATTATGTAACTGATTCTCTCATTTATAACATATTGTTCCAAAGCCATGCAGCGTAACCTATATTCTTGAATGTTTATTTCATACTCTGCAAAGTTTCAAAACAATCTATTCATAAATATATGGAGGGAGTGCACAAGACATAACTTGCTGCACCAAAGCACAAAGGTTGGTGCTAATGACATTTTTTGATGCAAATGAAACAAATTTAATAGCTCCTATCAAGAGGTCGATCCTGAACATGCATACCAAGTTTCAAAGCAATCTATTCATAAATGTGCCCTATAGGGTGTGCCAAATGAATATGTTCATGCACAAATGTACCAAGTTCAAAAAGCCATTGCTACTGGCAATGTTTTATTGACAAACTCGAACCAAGTTTCAAAGCAATCCATTCATAAATGTGCCCTGTAGGGCATGCCAAAGGAATATGTTGATGCACAAATGCAGTACTTTTAAAGGTCATTGCTGATGGCAATATTTTTGGGATGGAAACGGAAGAAAAGCGATAACTGACATCTAGAGGTTACCCCAAGCATGCATACCAAATTTCAAACTGGTCTAATCATAAATTCATCATGTAGGACATGGCAAAGGAAAATGTTAATGCACAAATGCAATGAATTCAAAGATAATTTCTAATGGCAACAATTGACAACATTTTTCGAGAGAAATGACAAAATCAAAAGCTCCCATCTAGAGGCTGCTACAAACAAGCACAGTATGTTTCAAAGCAATCAAATCGTAAACGTGAACTGTGCATTATTCCAAAGGAAATTGTTGACAAGACAAAAAGGCAAAGTTGAAGGTCCTTGCTAACAACAACATTTTTTTCCGAACATGGAAGAAAATCTATAGCTCTCATCTATAGGTCACCCAAAATAAGCATACCAAGTTACAAACTGATCCATTGATAAATGCACCCTGCAGCACAAGAGGCCCCAAGGGGCCTGAAGTGCTCACCTTGAACAGAACATGATATAAACAGAGTCTACAAATGAGTCTGCGTTAAGCAATCCATCTCCTTATGATACATTGTAAATCCTTGAGCCGCTCAGGAGTGACAAAAATAGTCCGAGCATCATACCTTTTCTTCAGTTGATCATAATGTAAAATGTGGAGCTCCCCTATGGAGCCCCTTGATACAACCTATGTGGATAAATCTTAAGTTATGCACCTCTAGAGGGTACTGAATACAAAATTTCTAATTGTTCAGCTACATGGCCAATTTCAGGAGCCCAAATATTAACCCAGGCACTCGATTTGAGCAAACTTGAATCAAAGTTGAATCATCCTAGAGATGTTGTATTCCAAATATGAAAGCTTTCTGACTGCTGGTTCTGAAGAAGAAAAAAATTTTTACATAAATTTCTTCATACTGCACTAAGTTAAAATTTGGGCTACCATAGGGAGCCCAAATATTAACCCAGGGATGCAATTTGAACAAACATAATCTGCCCCCCCCCCCCCACCCTGCCCCTAGAGATGTTGTATACAAAATATGCTAGCTTCTGACTTTATTTATTTATTTATTTATTTTATTGATGTTTAAGGTCACATATTTATGCACAATGGCTAATCATGACCGTGACAGTTTTACGGGTGGAGGAAGCCGGAGTACCCAGAGAGAACCACCGAGCAATGACGAGCAGCTGCCAGCTCCCCAACATCGTAACTCTGCACTGCAGCACAGGCAGGGTTAGATTGGTTGAAGACAAGCGTACCATCGACGTGCAGTACGCCTTAGTACACGGCGTCATCGTGCCCCCACATGGGCAATGGGGGTGAAGTGTCTTGCCCAAGGACACAACGCGGTTGCCACAGGTGGGATTCGAACCGAGGACCTCTCGGCTTGCAGCCTGCACCTCTACCTATTGAGCCACTGTGCCTGCTAGCTTCTGACTAGTGGATCTGAAGATGATTTTTAAACAAAATTTCCTCAAATTGCACTAAGTTAAAATTCAAGCTACCAAAGGGAGCCTAAATATTAACCCAGGGAACCAATTTGAACGAACTTGAATCTAACTCCCCTAGAGATGTTGTAAACCAAATATGAACGGATTCTGACAGGTGAATCTGAAGAAGATTTTTGAAGAAGTTCCCTCAAATTGTACTAAGTTAACTTTCGGGTTCCCATATGGAGCCCAAATATTAACCCAGATGCTCGAATTGAACAAACTTGAATCTGATCCCCCCCACCCGCCCCCACCCCCCACCACCACCCTAGAGATGTTGTATACCAAATATGAAAGCATTCCGACTAGTGGATATGAAGAAGATTTTTTTTTAAATTCCTCATATTGCAATAAGTTAAAATTTGGGCTACCAAAGCGAGTCCAAATATATACCTAGGGACCTGTTTTGAACAAACTTGAATCTGCCCCCCTAGAGATGTTGTATATCAAATATGAAAGCATTCTGACTGGTGGATCTGAAGAAGATCTTTTAAAAATTATCCCCCATAATGAACTAAGTTAAAATTTGGCTTTCCACAGGAAGCCCAAATATTAACCTGGGGACTTGGTTTGAACAATCTTGAATCTGACCCTCATAACAATGACATATACAAAACATTAAAAGATTCTGGTATGTGGTTCTGACAAAGAAGATTTTTAAAGAATATTCCCCACAGTGCCCTAAGTTAAAAATTGAGCCCAAATATTAACAAACTTGATTCTACACCTCAAATGGCAGCTCCATAACAAATATCAAGTCATTGTACTCACTGGTGCATGAGCATTTTTCCCCACCCCCTCCCTATGGGGCTGGGCATGCTGAGTTGAACACAAATGCAATGCCTCTTTAGGACCATCACTCACACAAACTTTCACTTGAATTGGCCCAGTGGTTTTGGAGTAGACCAAAACATGGCGTTGATGGACGGCAGACGATGGACGGAGAGCGATGAGATTAGCTCAGCTTGAATTTGTCAACGTGAGCTGAAAATGTTGATGCAAAAACAGCAAAGTTCAAAGACCATTGCTAACAGCAGCATTTCTCGATAGAAATAAAAGAAAATCAATAGCTCATATCTAAAGGTTGTTCCAAACCAGCACACCAAGTTTCAAAGTAATCAGATTATAAATGTGACCTGTGTAAGTACCAAAAGAAATTGTCGACGCAAAAAAATGGGCAGAGTTGACGATCATTGTAACAGCAACTTTTGACGGTCGTTGTAACAGCAACTTTTTTGACGGAAATGAAAGAAGCTCCCATCTGAAGGTCAATCCAAAAAACTTACCAAGTTTTAAAAGTGATCCATTCATGAATGTACCTTGAAGGGCATGTCAAAGGAAAATGCTGATGCACAAATGCACTAAGTTTGAAGGTCATTGCTAACAGCAACCTTTTGACAAAAATGGAAAAGTGATAGCTCCCATCTCAAGGTCACCCTGAATAAGCATACCAAGTTTCAAAGCAACCCGACCATAAATGGGACCTGATAGGGTGTGCCAATGGAATATATTGATGCACAAATGCACTAAGTTCAAAGGTCGATACTAATATCAAGGTTTTCGACAAAAATTGAAGACAAGAGCTATTGCTGAAGGCAATTTATACCCCATTGCAGTGCTGGAATGATGAAGCATAAATGAAATATTCTCGGACTGACTCATACACGGACGGATGAACAGATGAACGGATGGAAGGACGGATGGATGTAATCCAGTATACCCCCCCCCCCATTTCTTCGAAAGTGGGGGTATAAAAATCAATAGCTCCCATATAGAAGTCAACCCAATCATACCAAGTTTCAAAATGATCGGATCATAAATGTGCCATGTGTGGCATGGCACAGGAATATATTCATGCACAACTGTACTAAGTTCAAAGGTCATTGCTAACAGCAATGTTTTTTTACAGACATGGAAGAAAAGCAGGCCTTCAGATTACCGTTTATAGGTGTGCCCAAAATGCAGAAGGTGTGAAGGTATCAATAAAAATATATAAATTCTCTGTGTCTCTTCAACATTTGAGTAGGACTTTCTTAATAATATGACCAAAGAAACAAAAAAAGGCATGGGAATAAAATATAAAAGGATAAAGCTGTCATTTCTGGTTTTAATGTGCCCAAATTAGGGCAAAATGGTGTGCTCAAAACAAATGAATTTAAAGGCCTAGAAAATCTACAGCTCCCATCTAGAGGTCACCCCAAACAAGCATACCGAGTTTCAAAGTGATTCGATCCTAAATGTACCTTGCAGGATGTGTCAATGGGAACCATTGAAGCATAACAGCACTACGTTCATCAAAGGTCATTGCCAACGACAATATTTTTTGACGGAAATGAAAGAAAATCGATAGCTCCCATCTAGAGGTCACACCATACAAGCATGCCACGTTTCAAAATGATCCAATAATAAATGTGCCCTGTAGGGTATGCCAAAGGAATATATTGATGCCTGACTAAACTGAGTTCAATGGCTGTGACAATGGCAACACATTTTTTTGATGGAAATGGAAGAAAATCAATAGCTCCCATCTACAGGTCACCCCAAACAAGTATGCCAGGTTTCAAAGTGAGCCAATCATAAATGTGCCCTGTAGGGCTTGCCAAAGTGAAATATTGATGTATAACTGAACTAAGTTCATCAAAGGTCATTGCCAAAATCAACTTTTTTTGACAGAAATGTAAGAAAATTGATAGCTCCCATCTAGGGGCCAACCCAAACAAGCAAACTAAGTTTCAAAGCAATCTGATCATAAAGGTGCCCTGTAGGTTGTGGAAAAAGAATATATTGATGCTTCACTAAACTTAGTTCAATGTTTTTTGACAGAAATGGAAGAAAATGGATAGCTTCCATCTGGAGGTCACCCAAAACAAGCATACCAAGTTTTAAAGCGATCTGATCATAAATGAGACCTGTGCAGGGTGCCAAAGAAAAGTGTTTGGGGTTTAATGCCACTTTAGAGTATATTTGGCCAGATCATGACTGCAATAAAAGTGTCAAGTCAAGTTCTGTCAATCGTTTTATTATAATGCTTTATACTTTAACTCTTAACCCGCTGAGTATTTTCAAAGTATTTTTTATCAAATATAATCATGGCTGCTTTGAAGCAGCTATAATTAGATTTGATGAAACATTCATGCAAATTTAACTCAATAAATCATTGGTCAAAAAGTCCATTCAATTTACAGGGGAAAATTTGGTGAAAGGTGTCCAAATGATAGTATTTCAGTGGCAAGAGATTCCTCTAGCTGTGTGTGTAGGGGGTTAACCCTTTACCTAACGTAACGGCCAAAACCGGCCAGCGCTATTCTCAAAAATCGCCAATTAATTTTCATTATTTTTTTTCATTTTTTGTCTCAAAAACATAGGTTATGACCCCTCGTTGGAACGAGCTCGTCGAGCTCATTCCAACGAGGGGTCATAACCTATGTTTTTGAGACAAAAAATGAAAAAAATTAGTTATTCAAGAATTATTTTTGCAAGTGTCGTCTGCTTTTCAGGTTAGGTAAAGGGTTAAGAGTATCTGTACCACAGACATTTATTACTGAGTCCTATAATATGAGTACAATAAATTCTGTCTACCTCAGTAATGATATACAAATATATGTCAAATTATCATAGTTTCATTTGGTGACAAGCAGGTTCCTTTGGGGGGACCTGTTCTTTGACAAGAGGCAGGCCGAGGTTGTGGATGGATGGATGTTTTCATTGTTTTGCACTTAATTATTTGTAAACAAACAATGATGTCCTTAGTAGGAACTCTAATGTTTGTTTTTGAACAATTAAGTACTACACCTACTGGTGCTGAGATTATTCGGGCCATAGCCACAGAAGTTGGACAACAGTGTTAAATCATCTTACAACATTTCTGGTGTTTGTAACCATCATAAACTGTCTCATTTACATATAAGCAGCTAAGTTTGGGCATTTATACATACATTAGTAGTAGCATATGTTTACTGGACTGTACAAATTTGGACAACGATCATTCTACTCATCAATAGTTTGCCTCAAAAGAAATACAGCAACCAGTTTTTCACTAGGCACATTACTAGATCTTGAACAGATAATAAGAACATATACTCAAATTTCCCTTGGTATTCATCTGTTGGCTCTTCCAGGACCATAATTTACTTTAAAATGATGGAAAAGCTCAGTGTTCTTTGACTTTGGCAATGGTTTTGTTTGATGTGAAACACTGCAGGGAATATTGCTTGTCCCATACACTGCTATGTACATATAACTGCATCGAAGATCCAGCTCCCAAAAAAGCTTTTCCATTTCAAACAAGTAAAAAGTTGGCACAGCCAACAGATGCTCCCCAAAATACATATTGATGGAAACAACATACTGATGTTTTCAAATGCAGAACTGCGAAATGGCTTAAGCCATATAAAAAAAACAAAAAACAAGAGGACTCAAGGGGCCTGAGAGCACTCACCTGACACTGACAACTATCAACCGAGGGGCCGGATTTGAACAAACTTGCATCTGCCCCATTAAGAAAACCATATACCAAATATCAAAACATTTTGACCGGTGGATCTGAAAAAACTTTTTTCTAAATAGTCCTCATATTGAACTAAGTTATAATTCAGGTTCCCATAGGGAGCCCAAATATGAACCCAGAGACTTGGATTTAACAAATTTGAATCTCACCTCCCAAATGATACAGTATATCAAATATCAATAGATTCTTACTGGTGGATGTGCAGGAGAAGATTTTAAAAGAATGTTCCTCATACTGAACTAAGTTACAATTCAGTCTCCAACAGGGAGCCAAAAGATGGACTCAAGAGACTTGGACTTGGCTTAACAAACCTGAATCCCCTCCTCCCCCCCCCCCCCCCCCCCCCCCCCCCCCCCCCCCAGGATGCAGTATACCAAATATCAAAACATTTCAACTGCTGGATCTGAAAAAGAAGATTTTTAAAGAAAATTCCTCATATTGAACTACGTTATAATTTGGGCTCCCACGGTGAGCCCAAATATGAACCCAGGGACTTGGCTTGAACAAACTTGAATTTCACCCCACTAAGCATGCTGCATACCAAATATCAAAAAATTCTGAATGGTGGACCTGAAGAAGATTTTAAAGAATATTCCTCATACTACACTAATTTAAAAATTTGGACTCCCATAGAGAGCCCGAATATGGACCCAGGGATTTGATTTCAATAAACGTGTGAAACAATCTTTCAAAGATGTTAAATGTGAAATTTGAAAGCTTTTGGAGCAGTGGTTTGGGAGAAGAAGAGTCTTAAATGTTTTTTCTATTACCCACAATAATGTTATTTATTTATTTATTGGTGTTTAAGGTCACATACTTATGCACAATGGCTAATCGTGACCGTAACAGGTTTACCGGTGGAGGAAGCCTGAAGCCGGAAAAAACCACCAAGCATCGACGAGCAACTGTCAGCTCCTCAACATTCTAACTCTGTTCAAGCTCCACGCAAGCAGGATTACAGCGGTTGACGACATGTGCATAAACAAGAGGCCCCAAGGGGGCCTAAGGGCGCTCACCTGACATGGTAGACTAAATATCAACCCAGAGAATTGATTTCAACAAGTTGCATCTGCTCCTCCTAAGAAAAGCTTATACCAAATATCCAAAGATTCTGACCAGTGGATCTAAAAAAAAGGATTTTTAAAGAATATTCCTCATATTGAACTAAGTTATAATTACTTGGCTTTAACAAACTTGAATCTCATCCCCCTAAGGATGCTGCATACCAAATATCAAAACATTCTGACTGCTGGATCTGAAGAAGAAGATTTTTACAGAAAATTCCTCATTTTGAACTAAGTTATCATTCGGGCATGTACAGTGAGCCCAAATATGGACCTAGGGACATGGCTTGAACAAACTTGAATCTCACCCCCTAAGGATACTGCATACCAAATATCAAAACATTCCGACTGCTGGATATGAAGAAGATTTTTAAAGAAAATTCCACATTTTGAACTAAGTTATAATTCGGGCTACCACAGTGCGCCCAAATATGAACCCAGGTACTTGGCTTGAACAAACTTGAATCCCCCCCCCCCCCCCCCCCCCCCCCCCCCAAGCATGGCGCATACCCAATATCAAAAGATTCTGCCTGCTGGATCTTGAAAAGAAGATTTTCAAAGAAAATTGCCTGAAATGCACTAAGTTTAAATTTGGGCTCCTATACTGAGCCCAAATATAAACCCAGGGGGCCGATTTGAACAAACTTGAATCAGATCCACCCCACAATGTTGCATACCAAATATTAAAAGATTCTGCCTGCTGGATCTGGAGAAGAAGATTTTTTAAGAAATTTACCTGAAATGCACTAAGTTCGAATTCGGGCTTCTATAGTGTGCCCAAATATGAATCCAGGGAGCCGATTTGAACAAACTTGAATCAGATCCACCCCATAATGTTGCATACCAAATATCAAAAGATTCTGCCTGCTGGATCTTGAGAAGAAGATTTTTAAAGAAATTTGCTTGAAATGCACTAAGATCAAATTTGAGCTCCTATACTGAGCCCAAATATGAATCCAGGGGGCCGAATTGAACAAATTTGAATCAGATCCACCCCACAATGTTGCATACCAAATATCAAAAGATTCTGCCTGCTGGATCTGGAGAAGATTTTTTAAGAAATTTGCCTGAAATGCACTAAGTTCGAATTCGAGCTTCTATAGTGAGCCCAAATATGAATCCAGGGAGTCGATTTGAACCAACTTGAATCAGATCCACCCTACAATGTTGCATACCAAATATCAAAACATTCTGCCTGCTGGATCTGGAGAAGAAGATTTTTTAATGTTTTTCCCATTGCCTACAGTGTTAAAAAGTGCTGACTCAGCACTTTTTCAAAGTCCTGAAAAAAAGTACCTTGTGATCAAACAGATAGGGATTTTTTTTTAACCATTCTATTCTACTGGATAAAAGTAAGCTTTATACAAAATAAGAATTTTCTGTGCCGTGTAGTTTTGGAGATATGGCAGTTTTAAGGTTTTCCTATTTTTAGCTCCTGAGGTTCCCACGGGGCAATGAGAAAAAATTTGTTTGCATCAATCAACTACTTATGACCCATTATCATCTCATATCAAATTTGGTTCAAATCGACCTCACGGTTCAGAAAATAGAAATTTTAGGCGTGGCCAAAATTTGTGGCCCTCCCATAACGAAGGCAAATAATGCCCGACAAACTTCTCTTGGACAAATCTGAGTCTACACCTCAAAAGGAAGCTGCACACCTAATATCAAGTCTCTGCTACTGCTGGTTCATGAGAAGAAGATTTTTCAAGATTTAGGCGCACTTTTTGGGCGTGGCCTTACCAAGGGGCGAGGCAACTTGATTTGAACAAAATCAAATTGCGATGTCATAATAAACTATTATCTCAAATATCAATTAAATTGGTTCAGCGGTTTGGGAGGAGAAGACGCAAACACCATGTTCACGGACGACGGACGACAGACGACGGACAACGGAGGACGACAGACGGTGGGTGATCATTATAGGTCTCCTGACTGAAAGTCAGGTGAGCTAAAAAATTTTTGGCATAAATTAGGTACTTATGACCCAATAAGCCCTCATATCAAATTTGGTTCAAATAAGCCTCTCAGTTCGGAAAATAGAAATTTGGGTACAATTCGGGTCCCACAGGAAGCCTAAATATGAACCCAGGTACTTGGCTTTTACAAACTTATATCTCACCTCCCTAAGGATGCTGTATACCCAATAGATTCTGATTGGTAGATACGAAGAAGAAGATTTTTGAAGAATATTCCTCATATTGAACTATGTTATAATTCATGCTCCCACAGGGAGCCCAAATATGAACCCAGAGACTTGGCTTGAACAAACATGAATCTCAGCCCCTTAAGGATGCTGCATACCAAATATCAAAAGATTCTTACTCTTGGATGTGAAGAAGATTTTTAAAGAATGTTCTTCATATTGAACTAAGTTACAATTCGGTCTCCCACAGGGAGCCCTTATATGGACTCAAGAGACTTGGCTTGAACAAACTTGAATCACACCTCCCTAAGGATGCTGTGTACCAAATATCAAAACAGTTCGAATGCTGGATCTGAACAAGAAGATTTTTAAAGAAAATTCCTCATATTGAACCCAGGGACTTGGCTTTAACAATTGAATCTCAACTCCCTAACAATACAGTATACCAAATATCAAAATATTCTTATTGGTGGATGAGATGAAGATTTTTAAAGAAAATTCCTCATATTGAACTAACTTATAATTCAGGCTCCCACAGGGAACCCAAATACGAACCCAGAGACTTGGCTTGAACAAACGTGAATTTCACCCCCCTAAGGATGTTGCATACCAATTATCAAAAGATTCTGATTGGTGGATCTGAAGAAGAAGATTTTTAAAGAATATTCCTCATACAGCATTAATTTAAACATTTGGGCTCCCATGGAGAGCCCAAATATGTATCCAGGGATTTGATTTCAACAAACATGTGAAACAATCTTCCAAAGATGTTATATGTGAAATTTTAAAACTTTTGGAACAGTGGTTTGGGAGTCTTAAAATGTTTTCCCCATTACCCACAGTGTTAAATTATGCTGACTCAGCATTTTTTTTTAAAAGTCATGACAAAGTACCCTATGATAAAACCAATAGCAAATTTTTTGGACCATTCCATTCTGTTGGTCCTGAGGAAGCTTCACACCAAATAAGAATTCTTAGAGCCATGTAGTTTTGGAGATATGGGCGTTTGAAATGTTTTCTATTTTTATTTTTAGCTCCTGTGGTTCCCACAGGACATTTCGAAAAATTGTTTTGGCATAAATCAAGTACTTATGACCCATCAATACCTCATATCATATTTGGTTCAAATCGGCCTCTCGGTTTGGAAAATAGAAATTTTGGGCGGGGCAAAAATTCTTGGCCCTCCCGTAATGACGACAAATATTGCCCATCAAACTTCTCTTGAACAAACTTGAGTCTACACCTCAAATGGAAGCTGTATACCATATATCAAGTCTCTGCTACAGCTGGTTCATGAGAAGATTTTTAAAATGAAAGTGTCAATGACACTGTAGCTTAACTTGTCTGTGTGTTATGTTCGATGAAAAGGATATTGTTCAATGTGTATGATAGAATTATGAAATAAGACAAGAATTGTGATAATTGGGAATATGTTAATTTCTGTTCCCTGTATGCTATGTTTTCAATAAAAATAATATGAGGTGTAGACTGTACTAAAGAATTTAGGGGTGGGTTAATGTGGCCCTCACAGTTAAAGTATGTGGCCCTCACAGTTAATGTATATCAACAAAAGTTACCAAATTACAGTGAAATTATTCCAAAACAAGTCATCCTATCAAGTTACAATGAAATCCCTTCATAAATATGGCCTGTAGACTGTGCTAAAGGTTTTGGGGCTTAGGGCCTGTCTAGCCATCATGGCTGACCAATCGCAACCAAAAGGGGACGTCCTCATCTAGACATTATACTGAGTCATCCCACCAAGTTACAATGAAATCCCTTCATAAATATGATCTGTAGTCTGTGCTAAATCTTTTCAGGTTTTGGGCTCTGGCAGCCATCATTGTTGAATGATCTTGACAAAAGGGACGTTCTCATCAAGGCATTATCTGGAGTCATCTTACCAAGTTACAATGAAATCCCTTCATACATATGACCTGCAGACTGTGCTAAAGGTTTTCAGGCTTCAGGCCACTGTAGCCATCACAGTTGACCAATCGCGACCAAAAGGGGATGTAATCATCTAGACATTATATGGAATTAACCTACCAAGTTACAATAAAATCCCTCCATAAATACGACCTGTAGACTGGCTAAAAGTGTTCAGATTTTGGGCTTGGGCACCTGTCGGCTGAATGCTAGAGACTATAAGGGGACGTTCTCATCCAGACATTATCTGGAGCCATCCTAACAAGTTACAATGAAATTCCTTCATAAATATGACCTATAGACTGTGCTAAAGGTTTTTGGGCTTCAGGCCCCTGTAGCCGTCACAGTTGACCAGTCGTGACCATAAAGGGACGTTCTCATCTAGACATTATCTGGAGTCATCCTACACAGTTACAATGAAATCTCTTCATAAATATGACCTATAGACTGTGCCAAAGTTTTTTGGGCTTCAGGCCCCTGTAGCCGTTACAGTTGACCAAACGCGACCAAAAGGGGACGTTCTCATCTAGACATTATATGGAGTCAACCTACCAA
Source organism: Pictodentalium vernedei (assembly GCA_031216915.1). Taxonomy (NCBI): domain Eukaryota; kingdom Metazoa; phylum Mollusca; class Scaphopoda; order Dentaliida; family Dentaliidae; genus Pictodentalium; species Pictodentalium vernedei. The sequence goes on from CM062291.1 coordinate 248,313,611, forward strand.
GTTAAAATGAAATCCCTCAATAAATATGACCTGTAGACTGTGCTAAAGGTTTCAATTGACAGATCGCGACCAAATGGGGAAGTTCTCATCTAGCTGTTATAGAGAGTCATCCTACCAAGTTATAATGAAATCCCTTTATAAATACGACCTGTAGACTGTGCTAAAGCTTTTCGGGTTTTGGGCTCGGGCATCCATCACGGTTGACTGATTGTGACCAAAAGGGGAGGTTTTCATCGAGACATCATAAACCTCCCGAGTCATCCTACTAAGTTACAATGAAATCCCTTCATATTAAATATGACCTGTAGACTGTGCTAAAAGTTTTTGGGTTTCAGGCTTGGGCAGTCGTCATGGTTGACAGATCATGACCGAAAGGGTACGTTCTCATCTAGATATTATACAGAGGCACCTTACCAAGTTACAATGAAATTCCTTCATAAATATGACCTATAGACTGTGCTAAAGTTCTTTGGGCTTCAGGCTCCTGTAGCCGTCACAGTTGTCCAATCGCGACCAAAAGGGTACGTTCTCATCTAGGCATTATATGGAGTCAACCTACCAAGTTACAATGAAATCCCTCAATAAATGTAACCTGTAGGCTGTGCTAAAGGTTTTCGGTTGACAGATCACGACCAAATGGGGAAGTTCTCATCTAGATATTATACAGAGGCATCCAACCAAGTTACAATGAAATCCCTTCATAAATACGACCTGTAGTGTGCTAATGGTTTTCGGGTTTTGGGCTCAGGCAGCCATTACGGTTGACCGATCGCGACCAAAAGAGGAGGTTCTCATCTAGACATCATACAGAGTCATCCTACCAAGTTACAATGAAATCCCTTCATATTAAATATGACCTGTAGACTGTGCTAAAAGTTTTTTGGGTTTCAGGCTTGGGCAGTCGGCACGGTTGACAGATCATGACCAAACGGGGACATTCTCATCTAGATATTATAGAGGCATCCTACCAAGTTACAATGAAATCCCTTCATAAATACGACCTGTAGACTGTGCTAAAGGTTTTCGGGTTTTGGGCTCGGCAGGCATCGCGGTTGACTGATCGTGACCAAAAGGGGACGTTCTCATCTAGACATGACCCCAAACCTGCATATGAAATTTTGTGATGATCGAATAAGAACTATGGGATGTAGCCTGTGCTAAAGGAAAATGTGAACAGACTCAAAGACTTCCGCACGCGTGATGGCAATAGCTTATCTTGCCTTTGTCAAGTTAAGCTAAAAATTGAGGTATTTTGACACCACCCCCTCCTCAATATGAGCAGAAACCCAAATTGAAGAAAAATCCAAATGCCCTTATATAACCACTACTCATGTGAAATTTCATTAAAATGTGGCCAGTGGTTTGGGAGAAAAAGACCCAAACACCACCTTCACGACGGAAGACGGACGAGAGACGATGGACAAAAAGTTATCAGAATAGCTCATCCTGACTTTCAATCAGGCGAGCTAAATATATGAAAATGTGTGCAAGGACAACAGAAACCACTGAATTTACCATTTTGCAACTTTTCAAGAGGCATAACTCTGGAACGGTAAATGTCATAATGGTGAAAATTGAACTTGACTTGCATTTCACAGTAGGTAGTTCTATAGCAAAATTATAAGATCGTATATCAAAGCGAATTAGTGTTATCATCCAGAAACCATTGGTTTTACCATTTTGCAACTTTTCAAGGGGAACAACTCTGGAACAATAAATGCCATATCGGTGAAAATCAAACGTCACCTTCATTTCATGGTAGGTGATAAGGTTGCAAAATTATAAGATCGTACATTAAAGCAAACTGGAGTTGTCATCTGGAAACCATAGATTTAATCATTTTGCAACTTCCTAACAGTTACTCTGGAACGATAAATGCCATAATGGTGAAAATGATCTTGACCTGCATTTCATGGTAGGTAGTAATGTTTTAAAATTATAATGTCAGGTCATACATCAAAGCAAACTAGAATTATCCTCCCATTTGTTTTGGATGAATGGACAGATGGACAGACAGAGAGATGGACAAAGTGGCAATAATAGCTTCCCTAAATTTTTGTTCGGGGAGCATAAAAATGACTTTTGTTAGTTTCAGTATTTCATGAGTTTTTCCCATTTCTTAAAATAAAAAGAAATCAAAACCGAAACTGAGACTTGACTGTTTTATCACAACCGACACCGAAACTGAGGCAAAATTTCACACCCAAACAGCTCAAGTGTATAATAACAAGAGACTATAACAAGCCTGTAATTGTTCACCTGGCAGAACTACATATTCCTCAGTTATCCTTATCAAAATCAAAGAATGCAGCTGGCTGCCATGTTCCTTCATCTGCATGAAACAAAATGATGATTGTGTTCAGAGGGCTTTCAATACATTATTTGTGCCAAGTGTGGTTCACACTGGCCAAGTACTTTCAGATAAGAAGATAAAAATGTGATTTTCCATAGGGGTTCCATGGTAACTACAAGGTACAATTACGGCCATGTTTGCAACCCGATCAACATTACATGAGGATCATTGTCAGAGGGTGTCCCAGTTATCAATCGTGAAGTTTCAAAACATTTGGCCTTGTAGTTTCAGAGGAGAAGATTTTTCAAAATCGACCAATCAGAAACAATGAATGCCTCTGGCAGCCATGTTTTAAATCCAACCGGAACAAAATGAGGAACAGTTGTAGAGAATCTCCCATAAACCATTCTTGACAAGTTTGGTTCACATCGGCTCAGTAGTTCCAGCGAAGAAAATGAAAATGTGATTTCCCATAGGGTTTCTTTGGTCACTATCAGCTGCATTTGTGGTGGTGTTTGCAACCGGATCAAAATTAAATGAGGACTGTTGATAGTGGGTGTCCCACTCATCAATCATGTGAAGTTTCAAAGCATTTGGACTTGTAGTTTCAGAAAAAGATTTTTGAAAATCCACTAACCAGAATCAAAGAATGCATCTGGCGGCCATGTTTTTCATCCGACAGGAATAAAATGAGGATTGTTTATAGAGAACCTCCCATAGACCATTCCTGCCAAGTTTGGTTCACATCGGCTCAGCAGTTCCAGAAGAAGGTGAAAATGTGAAAAGTTTATGGATGGCGGCAGACGATGGAAGCCAGGAGATGACGGATGCCAAGTGACGGTAATGGCTCACATGCCCCTTTGGGCCAGGTGAGCTAGAAATGTGATGCTTACTGTAATCTTGTATTTATTGATTTGGTATGACCATAAATCAACAGTCAGTTAATGTTTGCAATTGTTGCTTTCAAAACACAACTACTGATTTTTCACTGGAATTAGCTCTGTCAGTAATAACGAGTTTTGAATATAAAAAAATTTCTAATGTTTCGTCATTAGTAGAAAAAAATATTCCAGGTGTCATCTGCATTTATTTGTTTTGTGCTTGAAGCCATGAACAGAGAGATGGCCTTTCAATAGGCATTTTTCATATATGTTCCAACCTCTATAGTGTGGCCTTGCGTTGCTTTTATCTCCAGATTACCACGATTCATTCTGGTTACAAATCTCCCTTTCCTGTCATTTCGAACCACTCTCTGTACATCAGCATTGCTGTATTCTGAGAAGGAAGGTTCATCCAATAACTCATCAACATCAACAAATCCATCTGTTTGAGATAAAAAAAAAAATGGTTTTAAAAGCAGAAAATAAACATGTCTCATAAGGCCCCCATAAAGTAGATCTTCTGTTTCTCGGGCCTTTAGGCTTTTTTTTTATAAAATTGCATGCAGGTGGGCGTTTTATTTTATTTTATTTTTGCAATTATTTCTTTGTCATCAAAAGTTCGTGTTCTTGGTTTGTTTTATGTTTTAGGCCTCATAATCTACAGAATATCATGACTGGTGGTGTATTGCATCCCTTGAGTGCAAGAGTGCTTTGTAATGCTATAGCATTGCAGAGCCTTCTTGCACTCAAGGGACAAATTTATCAATTTTATTAACTTGGGAAAAATATTGTTATTTTTTAAAGTTTGCATTATTATAAAAACAGAGCACGCGGCAACCAAAAGGACCATGCAGGAGGGCCTGAGAAACAGATTTTTAACTTTTTTAGGCATAAAGGTCTAGTTTGCAAAGTAAAATTGCCATTAAAATACCTGATGCAAAGTGTACTTTCATCCCACTCACTATAACTTTATTAAAAAACATAAAAAGGACAAACACAGCATTGGTGGTCTAAGATACATTTTTCTTGCTGCAAGATATTACTAGATGGAATATCAAATAAACAGAGAATATGAACCATTTTGCCAAAATAAATAGCAGATGACGAAAACAAATCATTTGCCTCAAAAAACATAACTTATGACCCATCAATGCAATGAGGGGGCATAAATTTTGAGGTAAAAATTGAAACAAGAGGCCCCAAGGGACCTTAATCGCTCACCTGCAGAAGTGGTTAAAAGAAGTATTTGGGGTCAAATTGAGTTAAACAACACTACAAAGGAATGAAGTCATGAAAGGCAAATTTTTATGGAAAACCACTAAGGAATGGATTTGAACAAACCTGAACCTAACATGCCCCCCCCCCCCCTCCCCACCCCCACCACCCAAATATTAAGCCAGGAACTCAAATTGAACAAACTTAAATCTGATCCCCCTTGAGATGTTATATACCAAATAAAAAAGACTGGTTGATCTGAAGAAGGTTTTTAAAAGAAATCACATTGCACTAAGTTGTTCAACTTTGGGCTCAAATAGGGAGACAAAATATTAACCCAGGGACCCGATTTGAACAAACTTGAAACTGACTCACCTAGAGATGTTGTACACCAAATATGAAAGGATTCTGATTGGTAGATCTAACGAAGATTTATTTATTTATTTATTGGTGTTTAAGGTCACATACTTATGCACAATCGTGACCGTATCTGAAGAAGAAGATTTTAAAAGAAATTCACTCATATTGTACTAAGTTAAAATTCAGTAGGGCTGGGCAGTTTATCACTCTAAATCTTTCAAAATATATTTTGCAGCCAAATATTTTGTTACATCTAAATGTCATCCCCCTCTCCCCCAACAAGGAAGGGAGGAGAGGACATTTTTGCATAAAACCACTCTAATTCATCTAGGAACTCGATTTTGAAAAGAATCAACAAAAAAATTTCCGAATTTTGGTCCAAAAGTCGGCACTGGACCCAAAATTTTCAGGTTATCTTCCCCCCACCCTGGATATCTTCCCCCCCACCTCAAAAATAAAATATGAAAAGAACTGAACAAAAAGATAAAGATAAGAACATTTATTTATGGAATTTTCATTGAAATTAACACAAAAAAGTGGTTCAGCTCTTTAATATATACATGACCAGTGAATAGAAAATAGGCAATCTCAGAAGCAACTATTTCACAAATATCAATACATTTTTTTACACCTTGGGGCCAACCATAACAAAGTCCAAACAAGGGCTGCAAAAGGTTCTATGACTGTCTGTTGGGAGTTTGACATGGGTGGTGGGGGGTTTGAGGGGGAGATTTCCAGGCCTGGTTATCTTCCCCCACCCATGTCAAAAAATATAGAACAAATTAAAAACAGTCACAACTTGGCTTATACCATTGAATAATGACCAGTGAATTGAAAATAGGCAATCTTAGAACTTTTCCAGCAATTTTGGGGACTTTTCCGAACACGTGGATTGGGTTGGGGTGGGGGAGATGTCCAACCTGCATATCTTCCGCCTCACCCATCCAAAAAAAATAGATACTATCTCAAAAATATCATTAGGTTTTTTTACACCATGGGGCCAACCATAACAAATTAACACAAAGAAGTGGTTCAGCTCTTTAATATATACATGACCAGTGAATAGAAAATAGGCAATCTCAGAAGCAACTATTTCACAAATATCAATACGTTTTTTTACACCTTGGGGCCAACCATAACAAAGTCCAAACAAGGGCTGCAAAAGGTTCTATGACTGTCTGTTGGGAGTTTGACATGGGTGTTGGGGGGGGGGGGGGGTTTGAGGGGGAGATATCCAGGCCTGGTTATCTTCTCCTCCACCCATGTCAAAAAATATAGAACAAATTAAAAACAGATTCAACTTGGCTTATACCATTGAATAATGACCAGTGCATTGAAAATAGACAATCTTAGAACCTTTCCAGCAATTTTTGGGACTTTTCCGAACACGTGGATGGGGTTGGGGTGGGGGAGATGTCCAACCTGCATATCTTCCGCCTCACCCGTCCAAAAAACATAGCTACTTGTAACTATCAATTCAATTCAATTCAATTCAATTTATTTCACAGCATACACATACAAACATGAGGCAAAAAAAACAAGGTTACAAAATCATAGACAGATGTATACTGTCTTCCTGTCATCCCCTGGACAATCTAATAATGTGAATTAAAAGAACAGAATGGCAAATGGCAAATGTTAAGGTTAAATAAGCTATATCTGGACAGCAAGTAGTTGTTACTTTTATTTTGAGATCGAGTTGATTGGGGGGGGGGGGGGGGGAGATAACCTAGGTGTTCAGTTCTTTTCATATTTTATTTTTGAGATGGGGGGGAAGATATCCAGGGTGGGGGGGAAGATAACCTGGGTTATCTTCACCCCGGGGGGAAGATATTTGGGGGGGGGGGGCTAAAAAAAAATTTTTCATCTCAAAATTGAACAAAACACACAAAAAACCAGGAAAAAAAAATTTCACAAAATTTCTGTCAGAATCGGTGTCCCACGGTATCTTCCCCCTTGGGGGGGGGGGGGGGGGGAAAGATATCCAGGGGGGGATATACCCAACATGGATAACATCAGGCTGTTGATATGAAGTGCATTCAATTCAATTCATTATAGTGTTGCCCTGCATTCTGATACCAATGTCTCTAGATATGAAAAAATAATAATCTTGTGTAGAGAGGAGAGGTTAAATTAATATTCATGTTTATTTTCTTTCTTCCATTCAGAGCTCCCTGCTTATACCAAGTAGTTACTATACTCTCCCAAAAAAGAAAGTGTGCATGCTAAAAAATAACACTAAAAAAAGATATATATCATTTTCATTCATGGAAATTTTATTCAATCACAGATGAATCAATTTGTGATCAACACAAGAAATTTCATTACCCCACGACGAATACTCTTGGTGCCATGGAGAGTCAAAGACACTAAGGGTCAAACACAAAAGTCACACACTCAATATCTGGTATGACCTCCGTCTGCATCGACTACTGCTGTGCATCTACGCCTCATGGAAGCGAACAAGTTAGCATGGAAGTGTTGTGGGATGTTGTTCCATATTCTGATAAGCTGTCTTTGGAGTTCCACAAGCGTTGACGGTGCATGGGGAAGCCGGCGTAGCTGACGTTTCATTTCGTCCCATACATGCTCAATGGGTGAGATATCGGGCGAATTTGCGGGCCAGGGAAGAACATCCACTTGTTGTTGCTGCAGATACTGTTGAACAACACGAGCTGCGTGGGGTCGGGAGTTGTCCTGCTGTAGAATGACGCCGGGGCCGTGATGTTGCAGAAATGGGACAACAACAGGTGTAAGCACTTCATCACGATATCTGGCTGCATTGAGATTGCCATCAATAATGACCAGCTCAGTTCTGTTACGGGCAGTGATGCCACCCCACACCATGAGAGACCCTCCCCCATAACGGTTTCACTCCACGACACATGGATCTGTGTAGCGTTCGTTTCAACGTCTGTACACTCTTTGGCGGCCATCTGATGATGAAAGATGGAAACGACATTCATCTGTGAATAAAACACGTCGCCACCAGTGTAAGGGATGCCTGAGATGTTGTCTACACCACTGCAGTCGAGCACGACGATGACGTAACGTCAAAATCGGACGAATTGCAGGTCTTCGAGGACGTAAGCCGTATTCTCTCAGTTGATTACTGTTTGAGGATGCATCCGTCTCAGGTTAGGGATGTTCCTGGCTGTCATCATTGCCGTTTGTTGCCGGTCCGGAGATGGACGACACGGATATACCGATCTTCTGCAGGGGTGGTAACTCGGGGTCTCCCGGAGCGGGGTCGGTCTCGAACGTCAGCATGTTGTGCATGTCAATGGACTAGCCTGTCTACAGTGTTACGGTGGCAGTTCAAATGCTGGGCAACCTCTCTGTGTGTTCTGCCAGCTCTAATCATACCCAGGGCAGGGAGATGTTGATTCATTGTCAATCTTGGCATGCTAAATACACAAGGATTCACACTGCTGCATGATTTTTCAGACTCTCCACGTGCAAAACATGCCTTTTCACAAACGTGCAGCACGTCATTTAACATTAATGCAATTTTAACGGGGAAAGCTGTTTTTGTGTTCAATATAACTTATTCGTGAACATGTTAACACTCTTTACACCTACGAAATTATTTTTTTGGAGTTTGATCAATTTCTACAATGCACACTTTCTTTTTTGAGCGAGTATATTTGACTTTTTCTCTTATGAATAATGCTTTTCAGCTTACAAAGAAAAAGAAAGTTGGGCTGTGTTGTGTGTGGATGAGGGGGGGGGGGGGGGGGGAGGAGATGCACAGGGTGGGGGGACGATAACCTAATGGGGAATATACCCGGGGTGGGGGGAGATACCCTGTTACAGCAGACCCAAAATTTTCCAACTAAAAATTTTTTCGTTTCCATCTCAAAATTGAACAAAACGCATAAAAAACCAACAAAAATTTTTGGGGGAATTTTGTCAAAAATTTCTAAGTACGAACCAGACACAAAATTTTCAACCCAGAACCCGATTAGAACAAACTTGAATCTGACCCAAGAGATGATGTATACCAAATGTTAAAGGATTCGGACTGGTGGATCTGAAGAAGATTTTTAAAAAAATTTCCTCACACTGCACTAAGTTAAAATAGGGAGCCCAAATATTAACCAAGGAACTCAATTTGAACAAACTTTAATCAGAATCAATTGTTCAAAGTGATTCTTGAAAGAAAACAATGAGAATGAACTTTGATCCTTGCAACATCTTCAATCAATTATTCTCATAGATTCTGAAAGTGTCCTTAAAGGCCTGGACGATTCTATTTATATTTTGCTTCCCCATATTAAGGTAACAACACGCTGTAACAGAAGTGGCTAGTGAAGTCCTGGTTGGTCGGTGTGGTTGACCTCACAGGCACCCACACCTTCAGTAGAAACCAGTGCTAAGAAATTTCATCAGCAAAACCATCAAAAGTCTGTGTGTTGGGAACAAGTGTTCTGCATGTATATGTAAGACAAGAAACTCAACAAGATTGAAATTAGGACCTTAGGGGTTGAATTCTAAATAATATATAAATACAGTGGAACCCTGTTAATTATACAATTAACAGGAATTGTGTCATTTTTCTGTATTCTAGAGATAAACTTAGCATTTATTTTATTATATCTTGTTTGACAGAGCTCCATGAGCTCTGTCAAACAAGATATAATAGATTAAATGCCTGAATTGGATCACTGGCCAAATTGGTCTATAAACAAAGGAAAACTGGGGAGAGTCAGGGTAATTTCTCGACAGATTTTTATTTAAATTAACAGGAGTTTACTCTATAACCTATATTCAATTAACAGGTCAAATTTGTACTGGAGGTATGGTAAATGGTTATGTGTTGGGAAATGATATTCAATTAATATGCTTATTCAGTTAAGAAATATCCAATTAAGTGGGCTCCACTGTATGTAGTTTGTGTTTTGCTATGGAATGGAATATGTACTGGTTGACTCACAAGGGTAAAATCTAAATTGTTTAAGAACTGACAACTGATCAGCAGGAGATCATGAGTATCAAAACAGACTCTCGTGAATTGGGATAAATTTTAACCCTTTAACCAGCGCAGACGATATCAAAATTTATTATTTTAAATATCATTTTTTAAATTTTTTCCAAAAATTTCAAGAAAACAATATCATGTGACTCCTCATTGGAACGGGCTCACTGAGTACGTTCCAGAGGGGTCACATGATATGGTTTTGTTGAAATTTGTGAAAAAATTATATTTTTTCAGCTGCTGAATTTGCATATTACGTGGGTGGATGTGGCTGATTCATTGGGTAAAGGGTTAAGGCCTGTGCTGTGTGAAGAAATAATTATTAGATTTCTCATCCTGATAGTACTTTATGAGTGTGTTAACATGTAGTCCTGAGGTGAGGTGTAATATTACAAAGCCTTTACGGAGATGCAAATGTTAATTACTGCTTTTTGGTAATTCATAAAAATAAAAAGTTACTAAAGTTGAGTGAGAGCTGGTCGGTTTTGAAATTTTCTCTCCGGTCGGTTTCGGTTCAGTTTTGGACAAAAAAAAATTGGTTTTTGGTTTTGATTTTGGTAACACAATACACATTTTCCATATCTTATGCATTAAACTGGGACAGGATAGTACTAAAACATATTAAATAATGAACAAGTGACCTAGAAATTAAATAAAACTGCATTACAATTGTTTCCTGTAAATTTGATGAACAAAAAATTACATATGCAATCTGCATATTCTTTCATAAAAAGTCAATCAACCCCAATGGCGTAGATAATGCAGTCAGGAGTGTGCGTTGTGGTGGGGGGGCTCAAACATATAGTCACAAAGATGCCGTTTGAGATGGATAATTTATGGTGTGGCCATCATGTCAAAATCGATTTTCATTTCCATTCCATTCAAGGCATTGACATATTGCCTGACATGAAAAAAGTGAAGAGGATCAGAAGTTCAGAAAGCAACTGCCTGAAATCAAAGAGAAGTTGATAACTTTAAAACACACCTTTTACTTTCAGAAAGACAGATACTGGTACCCATTTCACAAGCTAACTTGACAAGTTGACATTTGTACTAGAAAGGAGCCAACTCCAAATCAAAGAATCATTGATTTACAAAGCACTGTAGAGGTTATGCAAATTATCAACAAAATGGTCACCTGACCTGATTTCCATGTCCATTTTTCCTTTTGGTTTAACAAATTGTATAACAGGTACGTGCAGCTAACTTTTTATTAATATTAATTTAACCCTTCCCTGGAATCCCAACATTAACAGAGCATTCAGCGAATAGATACTTTTTTCTCACCTTGACACCAAGTTGCTTTGCAGGTGTCATAGTCCGTTCTCTTTCAAAAGAGTTTTGTACTCTTCAGCGTGATGATTCTGTATGTGGCGACATTGGCTGGGGGTATTTCTACAATGGGCGACGATTGACTTACTGCATAATTGGCATTTCTATCGTCACTTCTTACAAAATATTGATATATGCTACCAAAGTTTTAACTGACATTTTGTTGATTCTACAAATGTGAATATTCACAGGTTAAGCAAAACCAAAAATATACGGTTTTTAATCTCTTTTTCTTTTTGCTTCAGTTTTGGTTTCCACTTAAAAACAGAGTTTCGGTTTCGGTTCAGATAAACTGACCAGCTCTAAGTTAAGTCTGTCCAAACAATAGGGAATGCATGGTTTTTCATATGAGCATTCAGTGTATCTTAATGCAAAAGCGCATCTTGTGTGAGTGTCTGCACCTAAGCAAAGGTCGCTATGGAGTATTTATTGTGCATTTACTATCTGCTGGTAGCTTAATTTTCCTATGATGTGTTTCATTTAGCCCCAACATTTTAGGCTAAGGTGGTAAAAATAGAAGTAAAGGAGAGAAAACTAGAAACTGTTTTAGCACACTAAAACATATGTTTCCACTTCCTTTCTATTTAATGCACTGCAAATTATATATACATGAATAATATTGACAATCATACCAAATATCTAAGGTCTAGCTCAAAAGAGAAATAAGTTATGACTCAGACAAATAATCCCTTATAAAATACCTGAACTTGATCTTGGGGTCCAAAGGTCAAGATCATGTGACGGTCACCATGCCACAGTGCCACATGTTGATACATCCACATACAAAATAGAAAAAGGTCTTGCTCAGAAAACCCCCAAAAATTGGACCAGACAAATGCCTAAAAATACATAAAAATGACAAACCATGGGTTGACAGATATTTTTTAAAATTTCAGGGTGGGTAGATCTTTATGTGGTGATCAGACTTTTCATGCCCGTAACGGTTTCCTAGTTATTGGCAAAAAATTGCTATTTTACCCTCCGTTCTATTTATAGCACCAGAAGACATGTTTTTCAATGGATCAAAATGACAGATAAAATTGTAAAATTTTTGGGCGACACACTGGCTCATGGTGATACATCCACATGCCAAATATAAATCTGACCTTCAGGTCAAAGGTCAAGGTCACATGAAGGTCACTATGGTACGCAACACACCGGCACATGGTGATACATCCAAATGCCAAATATCTAAGGTCTAGGTCAAAAGACAAAAAATCCAGCAAGAGGATCACAGATCCAAAAGTAGAGTTTTGACATTAAATTCTGAAGAAATAAGCTATTTGTAGCAACGTGACCTTGACCTTGGGGCGCGATACTCTGAAATCGGTGTCTTCCTTTCCTATAGGGTAACCTTTGGTGTAAGTTTGGTAAAGGTGCATCAAATAGAACTAAAGTTATTGCCCGGAAACCAATTTGTCACAAAATATTCTATTGATAGTTACAGTGACCTTGACCTTGGGGCCCCAGACTCCGAAAGCAATAGGTGTCTTTCCTTCCTATAGGGTAACCTGTGGTATAAGTTTGGTGAAGATACATGGAATAGAACTAAAGTTATTGCACGGAAACCAATTTGTCACAAAATATTCTATTTATAGTAACAGTGACCTTGACCTTGGAGTCGCAGACTCCGAAATCAATAGGTGTCTTCCCTTCCTCTAGGGTAACCTCTGGTATAAGTTTGGTAAAGGTGCTTCAAATAGAACTACTAAAGTTATTGCCCGGAAACCAATTTGTCACAAAATATTCTATTTATAGTGGTAGTGACCTTGACCTTGGAGTCCCAGACACTGAAATCAATAGGTGTCTTCTCTTCCTATAAGGTAACCTCTGGTATAAGTTTGGTAAAGGTGCGTCAATTCAAACTAAAGTTATTGCCCAGAAACCAATTTGTCACAAAATATTCTGTTGATAGTAACAGTGACCTTGGGGCCCCAGACTCCAAAACCGATAGGTGTCTTCCCTTCCTATAGGGTAACCTCCGGTATAAGTTTGGTAAAGGTGCGTCAAATAGAACTAAAGTTATTGCCTAGAAACCAATTTGTCACAAAATATTCTATTTATAGTAACAGTGACCTTGACCTTGGGGCACGAGACTCAGAAATCGATAGGTGATGGCACTTGCAAATAAAATTCTTGAATAACTAACGTTGTTTCATTTTTTGCTTCAAAAACATAACTTATGACTATGACTAGCTCATTCCAATGAGGGCCCATAAGCTGTGCTTTTGAGACAAAAAAATTAAAAATAATGAAAATTGAATGGTGATGTTTTTTTAATAGCACTGGACAGTTTTGGATGTTACATTGGGTAAAGAGTTAAACATTTTGACAGTTGACAGGGCTTGGGGAAATTCCTTATTTTTACAAACAGAAATGGTCACATACAAAATACTGTACTGATACTGATGTAATACATTACAAAATGCAATGTTTTCTTTGAAGAGCATGGAAGAATGCCATCCCTCACATACATAAAATCTGACACTTTACCTGTCCATGCTGCACACTTTATAGATTGCATTACCTTTTTTTGCTAATTAAATCTCGCCACAAAACCTTTATATCATCTTGCTGACAACATATTCCATGAACAACTTGGTGTGTAGTGTTATCATTAATTACATTTCCTGCTAGTCTATTGTAAACACATCACTGGAATATTTTTGCTTGATAGGACTTATGTTTTGACGAAAATCCGAGAATCCATTCATGCAAAGATTCGCGTAACTTTGTCAAGTTAAGCTAAAAATTAATTAGAGTGATGTCACGCATGCAGCCCGACTGTCCCAGGAATGACAATGCTTAGATGCAAAATAGTCGGAGCCATTTTTGGTTAACAGTTTACCTAACGAATCTGCCATCTCTGCACTCGTGATATACAAAATTTGCTATTCAAATTTTATTTTTTCATTTCTCTACTTCAAAACATACCTCATGACCTATTAATGGAACAAACTTGATGAGCTTGTTCCAATAAGGAGTAAAAATCCAATAAGCTCAACAAAATACAAGGGCAACGCCCCCGGTCCCCCGACCAAGATGGCAAATTCAAGGGAGCTGTTAGGATGCAATTTGTTCGCAGAGCATGGCCATTTTTTAACTTGACCTGTATTTCCAACCAATTAAACCACATACTTAGTTTCGTTTCAATCAAATGATCCAAAGTAAAGTTATCATCCGGACAACACAAAAACCGTATTTTCTAAGTCGAAAAAGGGGAATAAATCTAGTAAAAATCAGTGGAGCGTGCCCATTTTCGACCTTGGCCTGCATTTCCACCCAAATAAGCGGCATACTAAATTTTGTTTCAATCAAATGGTCCTAACTAAAGTTATCATCCGGACAACACAAAAACTGTATTTTTTAAGTCGAAAAAGGGGAATAAATCCAGTAGAAATCAGTGGAGCGTGCCCATTTTCGAACTTGACCTGCATTTCCACCCAAGTAAGACACATACCAAATTTAGTTTCAGTAAAATCATCCAAACTAAAGTTATCATCTGTACAAGGGTATGACGGACGGACGGACGCACGCACGCATGGACAGACGGACGGACGGACAGACACTGCTGATTACAATAGTCCCCCGAAGGGTCAGGGGACAATAAGCCATGGTTAGAAGTGAATAAAAAATGAAAAAACCTGATGTTTCAGAACAATAATTTGTACTGTTGGCCTCAACTTGTGTTAGGTAAAGGATTAAAGATGCAGTACATAAAGCAATGTTGGGCTATATGGGTCAATTTTCTTTTTTGCATGTTATAACTCCCAATCCTTCAAAATGTATTTTGGGAATAATTGCTTAAGTGACACGTTTGTGTGTGTGTGTGTGTTTGGGGTTAAAAAATCGCACTGGCACAGACATTTCCTACTGAAACGTTTTTTTTCTTTTAATATGCCGCCGAAAAATTGTTTTCATTTACTGAACCCTGATTGGTTTCAAACATGACAAAAAAGTACATAAAATTGATTTAAACTAAGTGATGAGCTTAGGAACTGGTTAAACTGACTGGCAAAAATTGATGTTATTCATCGATGGGCTCTAATTTAGTCCTTACAAGGATGTTACGCAAGCTTTTGTTTTTCTTATAGGCGATGACAGGTCGAAGATTCAAAGGTTCATTTAATTTAGCATTGGTAAAATTGAATTCATCTTTTAACATTTTTGCTATTTCGATATTCATTCTGTTGTATGTTAAAGTGAAAGGAATGATGGACCTCCTTTCGCATTCGCCCTCTGATATGTTCATACCAAATGGCCAGAGGGTTTGAAGCGTATTGATCCAAAAAGCTTCACGTTTTTTTCTAAATTCATACGTTTCTTCTAATGTGTCTTTAATTGGTGGTTGTTCAATAGGATGGATTTCGAAATCGTCCAAAGAATGGCCAGGAAGGTTAAAATGTTGTGCTACTGGGGCATCAGCATTATGTTTTATATCCTGTTTGTGTCTAGTAGCACGTTCTCGGAAAGGATTTTGACTTTGACCAACATACTGTTTCCGACATCGCTTACAAGTGATAAGGTAAATAATGTTTGGTGAATCACAATGGAGGGGGTTACGGATCTGATAATGATTTTTCGTTTGTTCGGAGGAAAATTCCTCTTTTTGATCAGGCATAAAAGTATGCAGTCTACAACGAGGCTTTTTGCAATTAAATACCGCGCCACTACCATTTTGCAACGGTCTGTTGTGTTCAATTGACGAGGTAACTAGACAAAAGAGTTTGCGTGTTTCGCCTTACCGAGGTACATAAGACAAAAGAAACCCTTTACCTCGGTTGTTTTCCCAGAACTGTACCGGCAAAACGAGGTAGAAACCGTTAGTCCACACAAAGGACAAACAATGGGGTACCTCGGTATGTAGGGAAAACAAGACTGTGTGTGTGTGTGTGTGTGTGGGTTTGTCTTACCAACTTGACGAGGTAACTAGACAAAAGAGTTTGCGTGTTTCGCCTTACCGAGGTACAAAAGACAAAAGAAACCCTTTACCTCGGTTGTTTTCCCAGAACTGTACCGGCAAAACGAGGGTAGAAACCGTTAGTCCACACAAAGGACAAACAATGGGGTACCTCGGTATGTAGGGTAGACAAGACTGTGTGTGTGTGTGTGTGTGTGTGTGTGTGTGTGTGTGTGTGTGTGTGTGTGTGTGTGTGTGTGTGTGTGTGTGTGTGTGTGTGTGTGGGTGGGGGGGGGGGGAGTTATCAGTCGGAAACCAATTGTTTACAGGACAGATGGATGGACCAACAGATTGGCGGATGAAAGTCATGACTATAGCCCTTACTATAAACAGTCAGGCTAAAAATAATATATTGAAACCTGGCCTGTATTACTAGCTGGAAAATACACATATCAACTTTGGCTGAAATCAAATAATCCAAACTGGAGTTATCAGTCGGAAACCAATTGTTTACAGACAGATGGACGGACCAACAGATTGGCGGATGAAAGTCATGACTATAGCCCTTACTATAAACAGTCAGGCTAAAAATACATTTTGTACCAAAGAAAACATATTGCATGAATGGCCCTGGGTGAGGAGGAGGTGGGGTGGGGGAGAGTGGGGGTGTGTTAAGGGAGTCCATTTTTTTCCATATGTGGTCAGTCTAAATCCTTCAGAATGCATTTTGAGCAGAAAAAATAAAACAACCTAACTGGCACCATGGGGGTGGGGGGTGGGGGGAGGTGTCTGGGTTTTTAACCACAAACTTTAACCAAAACTGTAAAGAAGCATTTTTGACGAAAGAAAAAAAAGTGCCTAATTGGGTGGGGGGGTGGGGGTGGGGGTGGGGTGTGAGGGAGGAATTACGTGAGTTTAAAAAAATGTTCCGCATGTAGTGACTGTGAATAGTTCAAAATACATATGCGAGTAAAAAAAAAAAAAAATGCCTAATGGGGGGGGGGGGGGGGGGGGGGGGGGGAGGGGGGGGGGGGATAATTTCTGTCTGGATTTTTAACCATAAACTTTAACCAAACTGTAAAAAAAACATTTTTGACAAAAGGAAAAAAAAGGGTTCTGCATGTAGTGACTATAAATAGTTCAAAATGCATATTGGAGAAAATAAAAAAAAAATGCCTAATTGGGGTGGGGTGGGGGGGGGGGGGGGGTGTTTGTTTGGGTTTTTAACCAAAACTGTAAACAAGCATTTTTGACGAAAGAAAAAAAAAGAGCCCAATTCTAATTGGCCACGGGAGGGGGGGGGGGGGGGGGGGTTGGAGTTGGGGGGCGGGGGGAGTTGGAGTTATCCTACCAAGCTACAATGAAATCCCTTCATAATTATGGCCTATGGAATATTCTAAAGTTTTTCGTGCTTCGGGGGAGCGCGGTGGCTCAGTAGGTAGAGGTGCAGGCTGCAAGCCGAGAGGTCCTCAGTTCGAATCCCACCTGCGGCAACCGCGTTTGTGTCCTTGGGCAAGACACTTCATCTCCATTGCCCGCGTGGGGGAACGATGACGCCGTGTACTAAGGCGTACTGACGTCGATGGTACGCATGTCTTCAACCAATCTAACCCTACCTGTGCTGCAGTGCGGAGTTACGATGTTGGGGAGCTGGCAGCTGCTCATCGTTGCTCGGTGGTTCTCTCTGGGTACTCCGGCTTCCTCCACCCGTAAAACTGTCACGGTCATGATTAGCCATTGTGCATAAATATGTGACCTTAAACATCAATAAATAAATAATAAATAACTAATTCGGGCTTCGGGCCTCTGTTGCCGTCACAGTTGCCCAAAAGGGGACGTTCTCATCTAGACATTATATGAAGTCAACCTATCAAGTTACAATGAAATTCCTCCATAAATATGACCTGTAGACTGTGCTAAAGGTTTTCGGGTCTCGGGGCCCTGTTGCCGTCACAGTTGCCAAAAAGGGGACGTTCTCATCTATCCATTATATGAAGTCAATCTATCAAGTTACAATGAAATCCCTCCATAAATATGACGTGTAGACTGTGCTAAAGGTTTTCGGCCTCGGGCAGCCATCATAGTTGAATGATCGCAACCAAAAGGGGACATTCTCATCTGGGCTTCGTGTGGATTGATCCTACGAAGTTACAATGAAATCCCTTCATAAATATGACCTGTAGACTGTGCTGAAGGTTTTCAGGCTTCGGGCACCTGCAGCTGTCACAGTTGCCCAATCATGCCCAAAAGGGGACTTTCTCATGTAGACATTATATGAAGTCAACATATCAAGTTACAATGAAATCCCTCCATAAATATGACCTGTAGACTGTGCTAAAGGTTTTCGGGTTTTGGGCTTGGGCAGTCATGACGGTTGATAGATCACGCCCAACTGGGGAAATTCTCATGTAGACATCATACGGAGTCATCGTATCAAGTTACAATGAATTCCATCCATATTAAACATGACCTGCAGACTGTGCTAAAAGTTTTTGGGTTTCGGGCTTGGGCAGCCATCACTGTTGACAGATCATGCCCAAACGGGGACGTTCTCATCTAGGCTTTATACAGAGGCATTCTATGAAGTTGCAATGAAATCCCTTGATAAATATGACCTGTAGACTTTGCTAATGGTTTTCAGGTTTTGGGCTCGGGCAGCCATACCAGTTGACCAATCACGACCAAAAGGGGATGTTCTCATGTAGACATGACCTAAAACCTGCATATGAAATTTCGTGACGATCAGACAAGAACTACCGGGTATAGCCTGTACTTGAAGGTTGAATAAAAAACTTTAACCACAAACTTTAACCAAAACTCCAAATGTCAACTAAACAGGAAAAGAAAAAAAAAAAAAAAGAAGACCACTTGAACCTTCAATAAAAAACTTTAACCACAAACTTTAACCAAAACTCTAAATGTTAATAGACGGATAGACAGACGGACAGATGGACAAAAGTCATTACTATAGCCCTTACTGTAAACAGTCGGGCTAAAAATGCCGATAGGATCACCGATCCAATGTCAAGTTGTGACAGCACAAAAGTGGGTTTAATCATTATCAACTTATCTTCTGAAAACCAACTGTTTACAATTTACCATGTGAAGAGTCACTGTGACCATGACTTTTGACCTAGTAATTGCAAAATGAATAGGGCTCTTTCTTGCACCAATCCCAACCTACCTATGAAGTTTCATGAATGTGGGTCAAACCATTATCAAGTTATCATCCGGAAACCAACTGTTTATGATTTAATATGTTGAAGGTCACTGTGACCTTGACCTCTGACCTAGTGAGTCCAAAATAAATAGGGTGCTTCCTCTCACTGCTGCCAACCTACCAATGAAGTTTCATGAAGGTGGGTTGAACCGTTATCAAGTTATCATCCGGAAACCAATTGTTTTCATTTACTATGTTCTGGGTCACCTTGACCTTTGACCTAGGGACTCCAAAATAAATAGGGTTCTTCCTCTCATGAACGCAAACCTACATATGATGTTTCTTGAATGTGGGTTGAACCATAGGCATGTTATCATCCAGAAACCAATTGTTTACGATTTACTATGTTGCCCAACCGCCCGCCCGCCATTCATAAGTCAAGTTTGACAACTTCGTCACAACTCAACTACAAAGCTGTTTTGCGTTAAGTGCTAACATGTGTTATCAGTATACAACAGGGGTTCAACCATGGTGGCCTCATGGGACAGTCATAGCAGGTATGGATTCTAGCACCCATTTTTGCAAGAATCCAAATGAATTCTCCCAAATTTAGATGAAATATAAGCCCTGCTTGTACAAGTATTTATGGCTGGACCAAAATAATTTGCCAAGTACATGTAAATACATTCATTTATTTATATATCAGATCATTATAATAAAAATGTCTGAAGACATACTTTAATACCACCTTTTCAAAAACTTTTCCAATTATTGGAAGTAAAGATATAGGCCTGTAATTTTGGCAGTCTGAGGGGCCTTTTATTTAAAAAGAGGTATTACGTTTGCTTTTTTCCATTCATTTGGGAAAATTGCATTATTCAATCACCTTTGGAATAGCATTTTCAAGGGAATGGCTACAGACTCTGCAGTACATTTGAGCATTTCAACACTGATGTCATCATGGCCATGGGCTTTGTTGGAATGTAGTGATTTGATCGCTCCTATTATATCACTTTCCTCAATATTGACAGAGGATGCACTGGTTTTGTAGGAAGGTGGTGATTTTGGTCATTAAATCATAATATTGGGGGTGCAGTGGCATTGCGGTAACCGGTTCTCATCAGATCACAAAGTTAAGCAACGTTGAGCCTGGTTAGTCCTTGGATGGGTGACCGCCTGAGCGATCGATTCAGACTTCCGTGTTGTGTCCTTGGGCAAGACACTTAACCCCGATGGTCCACATGGGGACACGATGATGCCGTGTACTAAGGCATACTGCACGCCGATGGTGCGCATGTCTACAACCAATCTAACCCTGCCTGTGCCGCAGTGTGGAGTTACGATGTTGGGGAGCTGGCAGCTGCTCGTCGTTGCTCGGTGGTTCTCTCCGGGTACTCCGGCTCTCCACCAGTAAAACTGTCACAGTCATGATTAGCCATTGTGCATAAGTATGTGACCTTAAACACCAATAAATAATAATAATAAATCATACTATTTTTAGGAAAGTTCTGTTGAGAAGTTCCGACTTCTCAAACTCACCAATAAAGTTGGTAGGATTTGTAGAGATACCATCATATTGAGGGGGAATGAGCTCTATTTTCTGTTTTTTTGAGGAGATTCTTCATGCCATGTCAGAACATCTTGGGGGAAGGAGAATTGGACAAACTTACTTCAAGGTTGGACAAGTATTTCTGCTTCGCACACATTTAGCTGAACTTGACGTCAAGTATGAGTTAATAGGATGGGTTGTGATCTGTCATCTGTCTGTTCATACTGCCATACATACGTATATATGTCTGTCCACAATTCCTTTAGCACACCCTACAGGCTGCGGCTGTCACCTGATCAGTCCCATATTTCATATGTGGCTTTGGGGCAATGTTTAGATCTTGGATTTGGATATAAATTGTCAACAATTCCATTAGCACATCCTATGGGCCTTTTTTTAATTTCATATGCAGCTTTGGCGTGATGTCAAGATGGGTGCTAGCAAATTTTTCTGAATTTCGTTGAAAAACATATCTGCCAGTGGCCGTCTTGGATTTGGCATATAAATTGCCAATAAACCCATCAGTACATCCTACAGGCCACATCCCTCACCCCATCTTTTTTGAAACTTCATATGTAGCTTTGGTGTGATGTCTAGATGGGATCTATCAAATTTTCTGAATTTTGCTGAAAAACATGGCTGGCAGTAGCCACCATGGATCTGGTATATAAACTGTCAAAAATTCCTTTAGCACACCCCAGATGCCGTGGCTCTCAACCGATGAGTCCAAAATTTGGGGCAATGTTTAGATGGGAGATATCAATTTTTGCCAAATTCGTTGAAAAACATGGCCACCAGCACCCATCTTAGATTTGACATATGCACTGTCAACATTTCCATTACCACACCCTACAGGCTGCATCTCTAACCCAATCTTTTTCAAATTTCATATGTAGCTTTGGTGTGATGTCTAGAGGGGAGCTATCAAATATTTCTGAATTTCGTTGAAAAAACATGGCTGCCAGTAGCCATCTAGGATTTGGATATAAATTGTCAACAAATCCATTAGCACATCCTACGGGCCACGTCTCTTACCTGATCTTTTTTGAATTTCATATGCAGTTAGCAAATGTTTCTGAATTTCATTGAAAAACATATCCGCCAGTGGCCATCTTGGATATGGCATATAAAATGTCAATAATCCCATAAGCACATCCTACAAGCCACATCCCTCACCCCATTTTTTTTGAAATTTCATATGTAGCTTTGGTGTGATGTCTAGATGGGAGCTATCAAATTTTTCTGAATTTTGTTGAAAAAAATAGTTGGCAGTAGCCACCTTGGATTTGGCATATAAACTGTCAACAACTCCATTGACAGACCCTGTAGGCCGCATCTCTCACTCGGTCTTTTTCTAATTTTATATGTAATTTTGGGATGATGTCTAGATGGGAACTATCAAATTTTTCTGCATTCCATTGAAAAAGATGGCCGTCATTGGCAATCTTGGATTTGACCTATAAATTGTCAACAATTCCATTAGTACACCCAACAGGCACCAACCCTCACCCAATTTTTTCGATTTTTTCAGATTTCATATGTAGCTTTGGTGTGATGACTTTTCTGTAGAAACTTGAGTGAATGATTTTGGATTACTGGATCTTTCTGTTTAGTTCAGTCCCTTCTTGGACAAGTTGAGCTGCTGTGTCATTGACACTTTCATTCATATTATTCACTTTATTTCTTGCGCCCTCGTATACATTCAAATCAGAAAGTTTATTTGATATTAGAGCCTTTTTTCCTCAACTGGTCACTGCACTTAATCTGGGAACGGTACTCAGAATTAAACCAGTGTTTGTGTCTGGGATGGACAGTAATCATTGACTGTAGAACAGATTCACCGATTATATTAAGATAGCATTTACTAAATTCTGTCTCAACATTATTAATATCATCATCAGTATTGTTGATTATAATCGTCACATACTTTGTGAAATTAATCTGTTGGCCTCAGCAAAATCTGCTTTTTTTATAATTATGAACTCTTTAGTAAGGTTGCATAGGGGCCAATTAAAAATCAACATGGTCATGGTTAGACAATTCAAGGTGTAAAGTATCTGCTTCCAAGATGGAATGGGAATTGTTTACAATTATGGGGACCAGTAGAGTGGATGAGGTCGGAGTTACTCTTGTTGGATTGTTGATGACGTTATGCAAATTGTAATGCTCTAAAACATCATGGATATTCGATTGCATCTTTTCCACAACTCTGGATGCAAAAACGAAATAACTACTGTTTTTCTTTTCAATCAGAAATTTCCACCAACCAGAATGCTTGTAATCCAAGTCCAATTTACAAATTGAAACATACAATCACTAAATAAAATTTTGATGCAACACATTATTGCATCAAAAATATTATTAGTGATTTTATGTTTTTATTTGTACATTCCTCTCAGTGCAGTCAATATTTGTTCATTTTACAAGTTGAAAAACTGTTGGTAAAGTGTTACTTAGTATGAAAGGAATTGATATTTTGGCAGCCTGTTAAATTGGGATAATATTTTGGGGAATGATATAATGGAAATAAAACCTTAAAATTTAAATAAATTGTACTTTACTTTTGTACTCAGTACATGGAAAATGTACCTCTAGTCATGTTAAGTCTGCTGCAGGTATTTCCGTCATGGCGCAGAACTTTTGCAAGTTGTTTTGAAAGCTGCTGTAGATCTGACATTATCTCAATCTGTAGAACTTCTCAGTCTTGGATTCTTTAAACTTCATATTTATAAGGTAAAAAATCTCTCTGTCAAAAAAATGCAAAAACATCATTAATGTTAAAAGCAAGATTTCTTTATTTCATGTGTGCACTCAAAGAGGATTAATATGTCCACATGTATATTTCTATAATGTGATTAGCAGCAAAGCACAAAAAAAAAAATGCCTGGACTTTTCACTAACTTCCTAACCAGGTCCGAATGTATAAAACCTTTCCCTTAGCTCCAAATAGGATGATTAGGGGCATTAAAACATATTGCTTTTTGAGAGAAAATACAAAGGGATTTCCCCCCAAAACATGGAGGTATAAAGTAAAAGTACTTTAATTGTTTTATAACATGAGAATATCAGCCAAGTTGATCGATGCTCCCAAAATAAGAACCAAAAAAAGATGTCATGGCAGCCATAGCTTACAATACAAAGGAGAAAAATTCTGTCAAAGAAGTGTAGCTGTCAAAGATCAGTGAAAGTAGATTATATATAAGCCTGCAAATACTATTTTTGGTGTATGTTAGCAGAGGTAAATGGTCTGTGATCTTGAAGTTATGACCATGGTTCGAGGTCAGAACACATACTTGAGTCATGAGAAATTTAAATTTTACAGTAAATTTCCTTTCTTATTATACCTACCACAATTGTTTACTACAGGCTTGCACTAGAGTGGAAGACCCTAACTCGGAAAATATACTCTCTATTTTGATCTTTCCCAAGCGATTTGAGAAAGAAAAGTGGTGCAAAAGCACCAAGAAAAAATAAGCCAATACTGGGTCGAGCGCCACCGGCGCACACCCAGTAGGGGATGCTCTTCTCTTAGTACAAATCCGCAGCTTCCGTAAACCAGTGCACAGGCAGTAACTAATGAATCATTCTATTGAATCCACCAACATTGGAGTTATGTGATCAGCGGGGAGGAAGGATTCTTACCCGAATAAGAAGACGGGAGGGCCTCCATGTAAACAATTGTGGTACTTTAAAATTTAAATTTCTTATCAACCTTACAATTGTTTACTACAGGCTGAATAGACAATACAATAGGATGGAGGGAATCACATAACCAACCCCCACATAACCCAATTGCACTGGAACCGTGGACAGAGGGAGGAAGAGGTCACTAAGCCTATAAAACCATGGCATCACAATCATTAAAAGACAATGAGAGATGAGGCGTATGGTTCTGTGCGATGCTCAGACAGAAAGGGCAGTAACAGTACAGAGCTGGAACTGACCTTGTAAGAAGCCTAATGGGTAGGGTAGACAACAGCCTGAGCAGAAGAAGGCCCAAAGTAAAAAGGTCCTCTGACTGCTCCTGCAACTGACGCAAATAGGTGGAGAAAGTAGCATTTCTCCAGTAGGCTGCCTGCACAACATCTGACAACATGACAGAGTTAGTATAAGCTCAAGAGGTAGACAATGCACGCGCCTCGTGGGCAGTAATACAATTGGTAATACAATAGTCAGTCACTAGACGAGCGTAAGCCGCGCGAATAGCCAAATCCATCGAGAAATGGATTGAGAAGAGATCTTCTGTCGACCAGGAATAAGAGACAGAAAAAATCGTTTCCTGCCTTTCCTAATGAACTGAGTTCGATTGAGATAAATGCGAATTGCACGAACCGGACAGAGCAAAGGGCAGTTACCCTTAGCAGAAGGAAGAGCCCTGGAGGAGGTGGAGTAGTTTCTGGTGTCTGATTCCCTGGTCAGAAAGGAGCAATCAGTGGTAAACGTAACACTGTTGGGAGAACTCCTGAAAAAGGCCGGGTCAACCGAGAGGTCGTGAAGCTCATTAATCCATCTGGCTGAGGCAAAAGCCATCAGAAAAGCTGTCTTGTATGTGAGAAAATGCATATCCACCTGGGATAAAGGTTCCTATGCCCCCCCCCCCCCCCCCACCCCCTCAGCAAAGCAGCACCCAAGAAAGATTCCATCTTGGGGTAAGCTGCAAAGTCCTAGGCCTTTTCAAAGAAAAGTGCTGAACAAGCTTGGAGAGGTATGGATTAGTGCCGATACGACGCTGTCCCACATATGAAAAGGTCTCCGAAAGCATGGACCTGTACCCTTTGATGGTAACAGGCTGGAGACCCCGAGAATCGAACAGATATACCAGAAACTCTACAATCTGTGAAATCGAAGGATTGGCATAATCAACAGAGTGATCGGCACACCATCGACAGAAGATCTTCCACTTAGCCGCATAGGCTAAACCAGTGGAGTGCCTCCTTGAAGAAGAAATGCACTTTACTGCTAGTCTCAAAAAAACATCTATGGAGAAGACAGGACCTGACAAAAGATATGTGTGAAGGCACAATGAAGTTGGGTCGATGTGAAACCTCCTCGGGTGACCTTGGCAAAGGTCGCGATGTAGAGGGAGACGCGCTGAAACCGCCGCCAATAGAAAGCGGAGCTGATTGATACACACCCACTGCGGCAACAGGGGAGCGATAAGAATGATTCGACAACTGCAGGTTCGTATCTTGGTTAGAACCTGAGGCAGAATCGGAACCGGTGGAAAGGCGTAGCTGACAAGACAGTTCCAATCGAGTGACAGAGCGTCCATGGCGAAAGCCAGAGGATCTGGACACGGGGACACAAAAGTGTCCACCTGATGGTTCCAACAAGTCACAAAGAGATCGATGTGGGGACGACCCCAGAGATCGCAAAGCGACTAGAACACTGCCCTGTGGAGCATCCACTCGGTGGAAATGACCCTGCCCGGTTGGGACAGGGAGTCGGCTAGGATGTTCAGACGACCGGGAATGTGACAAACCACCACTCCAGCGTTGACATCCTGAGCGAGCAGAAGATCCCGAGCCAATTCGTACTTGGGAACCGAGTGCGTGCCGCCCTGGTTCCGAATGTAAGCAACCACTGTCGAATTGTGGAACAACAGAAGGACCTGGCAAATCAAAAGGTGGGGGATCCACTGCCAGAAACTCAGAAGAAGAGCAAGAAGCTCCTTCTGGTTGATGTGAAGAGCTGCTTGATCCTGGTCCCATGCGCCGTGAAGGGAAAGACCTAGAGGATCCAACATCGCACCCCATCCAAGATTGCTGGCGACTGCCGTCAGAATATGGGTAAGTCCAACGGAACTCCCTGCATAATCCACTGAACATCTGTCCAGGGGAGAAGATGACTATGAAGAGACTCCGGTAACTGAAGCACCAGATCCAGAGGATCGACATTCGGCCTCCAACGACTGAGCAGAATGTGTTGGAGTGGTCTGACATGCAGCCGACCTAGAGGAATGAGATCCATCACCGAATCGCAGAGACCGAGCAACCGGAGAAGACTCCAAGCTGTCATGGACTGGGACAGAGTCAGGGCAAAAGCTAAGAGAATCACAGCCCTTGCCGGAGGAAATGCCACCATATTCAGCTGAGTACAGAAGTCCATCCCAAGATAACAAAACGACTAAGAAGGGACCAGGTCCGACTTCTCTTCGTTGATTCTGAAGTTGAACCCTAGCGACGTGAGCAGGCTCAACAGTGTGTCAACATCTGACTCCAGCAAGGCAGCATTGGAATGCCTCTGGAGGATATTGTCCAGATATGCCGAAGTAGTCACCCTGCACTGTGTGCGATGTAAGGCTAATACATGCGACATCAGTCGGGTGAAGGCCCAAGGAGACAGGTTGAGGTCGAAGGGCATGGCCTTGAACTGGTCAACTCGCCCCAGAAAAGTGAACCTGAGAGTTTTTCGCGATGTCCGATGAATCAGAAAGTGAAAGTAAGCATCTGGCAGGTCAATGCTGGAAGCGAAAACTCCCTGGTGAATGGAGCGGCGAACCGACCTGAAAGTCTCCATGCTGAACTTAGGAGCAATGATAAAATGGTTCAGGATACTCAAATCGATAACTAATCGAAGTCGGCTGTCCTTCTTCGGCACCAAGAACAGGTGGGAATAAAATCCCACTGAATGAAAGTTCTTGACGACCTTGATCGCCCCCTTTGACAGGAGATTGTCTATCTCCATGATCAAAAGTTCCCAACGTGTAACGTCTAAAGGAACTTGTGTTGGAAGAGGCACTCTCAACAGAGTTGGATGCCTCCGGAAGGATATCCGCAGCCCAGACTGAACAACATCTAACACCCAAGGATCAGATGTGATTGCGGTCCAATAGCCTGCAAATTCTGATATCCTTCCTCCAACCTGGGACGAATTGAGGTGAGGACCTTCATTTCGAGCCTCTGCGAGGCCCTCGGGAGGAGAAATCACCTCCTCTACTACATGAAGAATCCTGAGTCCTCCCTCTAGCCTGCCGATTCTTACCCTTACCCTACGAGTGAGAAGAAGTGGCGGAAGGAGGATCAGCCCTTAGCTTCGCAGAGGAAGCTGAAGGGTACTTGTTAGGCTTTGGACGGCCCCCTGCCTCCAACAGAAGGCTGATCAAGCTGACGAAGCAGCAGCTGATCTATGGAATGACATAGGACGTCATCCCGGACCGTCGCCACAGAACCATGGAATAGTTGCGAACCCGCCTAAGAAGCAAATCGAAGAGCAGCGCGGTGCCCCTCAGGAAGGGAATGGCATGTGTCCAACACAACGTCCCTGCGAACTAATTCCAAGTTAGATGTGTTACATGCATGCGTGTGCATGAGCACCTTGGAAAGCACATGCAAAGGAGCCTGTACGTCGTCAAACTTATCTGGAGGCACCTAAAGCAGAGACGACGTGATCCGAGAGAGAAAGCATGCCCAGCATCTCTCTCGATAAGCCCAACAGGGACTCCAGAGTCGCCATAGGAATAACGGCCGACTTGGGCTTGGAAAGTCCTGATCCAAGACCATCAAAGTCTGGCAGACTGACAGATTGGCGGAATCGCAGGAACGATAACGCACAGGAGGCAAAAAAGTGTCAACCCTGGTGAAGAACGAAGTCTTCATAGCCTTGGAACTCAGCTTAGAGTCCAAAGCTGAAAACCATTCAACCACCTGTACCAACTGGCATGGTCGAAGGTGCCCAGAAGCAGGCTGCTCCACAGGCTGTAGGCGCGCAACCAATGGTCGCGGCCTGACTGACACTGTCGGCTGGTTTGACGGTTTGAGATCTGGAAGGAACCCAAACACAAAGTCAAGAGCTGCCCCCAAGTCAGAAGTCTGTTGGCTCTCGACATAGGCACACCTGAGGGATCAGAAAGCGGCCTGCTTCCAATCCCGGAAGGCGATGACACGGGAGGGGGGGGGGTCACCTGGAAACCACTAGTAGCCTCGCTGGAAGCAATGGGAAGGCTCTTGGAAAGAACCTGAGTGAGCAAGGAGAGGGCTTTCCTAAGCTCACAGCCTGTGTTGGCCGGTTCAACATGGGAATGAACCAACAAAGTGGCTTCACTCCTGACCCTTTTAACCAGCGAAGGGTCACGCCAAGTGATGGCAAAAGCTCACACTGACTTTCAGTCAGGTGAGCTAATAAGAAAGGAAATTTACTATAAAATTTAAATTTCTCATCAACCTACCTTACAATTGTTTACAACAGGCTGAATAGACAGCAGGAGGAGGGAATCACATAACCAACCCCCACATAACTCGACTGTGCTGGAACCATGGACAGAAGAAGAGTATCTCCCACTGGGTGTGTGCCGTTCGCTATCGACCCAGTTTTGGCTTATTTTTTCTTGGTACTTTTGCACCACTTTCCTTTCCCAAATCGCTTGGGAAAGAAGAAAATAGGGAGTATTTTTCCGAGTTAGGGACTTCCATTGTACTGCAAGCCTGTTGTAATCAATTGTAAGGAAGGTTGATACGAAATTAATATTTTTTAGCATACAAATAAACAAATAAGGCTAGAACCATTCTTCGTTGTTCTCCGCTCATTGAATATTTTCAACGTGCGTTATTCCCACAAAACATATTTCATCAGATTAAATGCTCTTTCGCGTATTTCTTCAAATGTTTTTATTCACCACAAAAAATAGACATTTCACTCAGAGATTTTAGCTATTGTTCTGCTGAAAATTGCAGTAGTCTATATATGTTGTTCATTTTAATTTCTTTATTACCTGGCATGCTGATTGGAGGTATTAGTAAAAAATTCACCATGGAGTGGAAATTTGCTAAAATGCATCAATGAATTTAACCTACACCTTAGAAACTCATAGGCCTACTGTAGGCCGACAGGCCGGTTTAATTTGTGAGTTTTGTATTTTTCTTGGATGGGCTTGAGATGTTAGATGTGTATGGGTTGGTACATGTATTGTGGCACTGGATGAGCAGTGAATGAAAGTGTCAATGAAGCTTAATTTGGCCGTGTGTAGTGTTTGATGAAAAGGATAATGTTCAATGTTTATAAAAGGATTATGAAATAAGACAAGAAGTGTGATAATTGGGACAACATTAATTTCTGTTCCCTGTATGTGATGTATTCAACAAAAATAATCTGGGGTGTAGACTGTACTAAACAACTGAGGGTAGGTTAATGTGGCCCTCACAGTTAATGTATGTCAACCAAACTTACCAAGTTACAGTGAAATAATTCCAAAATGAATCATCCTATCAAGTTAAATTGAAATTCCTTCATAAATACTGCCTGTAGACTGTGCTAAATGTTTTCAGGCTTTGGGGCTGTGTAGCCATCACAGTTGATCGATCACAACCAAAAGTGGACGTCCTCATCTAGACATTATAGTGAGTCATCCAACCAAGATACAATGAAAACCCTTCATAAATACGACCTGTAGTCTATGCTAAAAGTTTCCGGGGTTTTGGGCTTGGGCAGCTGTCATGGTTGAATGATCACTACCAAAAGGGGACGTTCTCATCTAAACATTATCTGGAATCATCTTACCAAGCTACTATGAAATTCCTTCATAAATACGACCTGCAGACTGTGCTAAAGGTTTTCGGGTTTCGGCCCCCTGTTACCGTCGCAGTTGACCAATCATGATCAAAAGGGGACGTTCTCATCTAGACATTATATGGAGTTATCCTACCTTGTTACAATGAAATCCCTCCATAAATACGATATGTAGACTGTGATAAAGGTTTTTGAGTTTTGGGGTCGGGCAGCCGTCACGGATGACAGATCGCGGCCAAATGGGCAAGTTCTCATCTACATGTAGACATCATACGGAGACATCCTACCAAGTTACAATAAAATCCCTCCATATTAAATATGACCTGTAGACTGTGCTAAAAGTTTTTGGGTTTTGGGTATGGACAGTCATCATGGTTGACCGATCATGACCAAAAGGAGATGTTCTCATTTAGACATGACCTCAAACCTGCATATCAAATTTTGTGATGATTGGACAAGAACTACGGGGTGTAGCTTGCGCTAAAGGAAACAGACTAACAGGCGTCCGCACGCATGATGGCAATAGCTTCTTATCTTGTCAAGTTAAGCTAAAAATTATGAAACATTATATTACTTCTCAGTGGTTTCTGCCTAGGTCTTGGGACTGTAATATCTTAATATTATTGGATGACTTATTAGTCGCTCAGGTATGCTGTATGGAAAGTGAAAGTGGTGTTTTAATAGTTGATAATTTTTTTCCTGTGTTGGAAAAAACGTTTTATTTTCTTTTATTGAACTGTGACAGATTATCGGACCAGGGTGGATAAGAATACTGGATAGTGATGGAAGGGGGATGGGACTGCCCAAGAAATTATAGCAGTGTTGAAAGTGCTCCACAACAGTGCTTGTGACCCTCTATTCAATAGTCTGTTTCTTATTTCATGTGTAAGCTTCGCTCTCCTGGGGAGGTGCAGTACAGTAACAGTTTATCTTTTGAAGAGGATGGCTCAATTGAATTTTCATGAGGGTTTCCAGAAATATGAAAAAGACTTCCAGGTGCCATTATTGAAAAGACTTCCAGGTGCCATCATTTATTTTAGTTGGTAGGCCTGCAAGTAAGTACAGGCCTGCAGTGCATGTTTAGGCTATTTTTAATAATGGGGGAGGTGGGTGGGGGCATGAGTGGGAACACTATGTTTGCTTATGTGTCTTTTGTTATGATCAATAGTGATTGTTTTATAATTACATTGGTATGATATACATTTTTGAAAGCTGTAATGTGTGTGGGAAATAGTTACCTCTTGGGAATTATCTGTTGAAATCTCTGTAATCAGCCGTTCAGAATGACACCACCCCCAGGGACCAGCTGTGAGGGCGACTAGGGCGATTATGTCGCCCTTCTAAGCCCAGAGTCGCCTTGAAAAATAGTAAGGGTGATTACTAGTCAACCTCTAAAAATTGTCCAAAATGAGGAAATCTGAACTGAGTGATCTGAGGTTTACACAAAAAACGATTATTTTCAAGAACTGAATGTGCTTGAGTGTGATAAATGGGCATTTTCATTCGTCAAATAAGCGACCATTTATTTGAAATCACAGAGATTTTTTATTTCTATTTTGTTCCGTTTCAGTCAGAGCTTCAAGTGTCGAAACGAAAATACCTCTTGCGTGCTGAAGTGAACGAATAAAAACGTGACAATATGTTCATTTCTGGACACGATATTTAATTGTACATGTTCCTGATTTAACATCTTGAAAAAAACGTTTTACGACAAATCGTTTACTACAGCCTACAGGAGCAAGAGAGAGCGACGGGTGATTTACTTAGGCTATAATCTGCTCTCTGCATACTGTACCTGCTTATGGGAATTCTGCACAAACAGAAAAAGGGTTTTGCCAAACAATTTTGCATGTTCTTCGCACGAAAGAAACGTGAGTTTGTGCAATTTTTGTACCCCCAATTAACCCATTACCAGTAATAATGCCAGTTTGCACCTCGTCAGTAATTCTTTATTGATTGACTCCCCCACTCGAGTCGAGATGTACAGTTTTCAATTTTGCATTTAATGCACACATGTTGACATTGTTTCAGACACTTTTCACGTGTGTGCTGCCAATTTATTCAACAAGGCAGCACCCATGTGAAACATAATTTGCAGACGCCATTTGTTACATTCCACAAAAGTTTGACCAAGCAGACAAAAGTTTGTGGCTAAGAACATGACTGTGAATTAATTGGTATGTCATTGTCAGTAGGTTAGGTTGCAATCATTAGTAATTCTGAAAATTTTAAACTAAAAGAATAATAAATGAATATCGAAACAGATGACCCGACGACATGTCATATTTATCCAGTTTTCTCGATGTTAACTACTGATCGTTGGGCAGTTTTTTTTAAATAATTTGACAAGTGAAACACCATCAGCGCTTATTGAACAAATTGAGAAACCCAGCCAGAATCGCGTCCATGCTGGAATTTCTCGACTGCTGTGTAGTCTCTCGCTCAAGTTAATCGTGCATCAACACGGTCAAGATTTTACTTGTCATGGAAAAGGCAAAAAAGTTGATGTCTGTACTGTATGTTACAACAAGTCACACGCCAACGATTATCAAAGAGGCTATTTGAACCTGCCTGATAAATTGGATAATGGAACTCATTCACTTGACACCTCACCACTGACTTAAAAATACAAAATTTGGAAATATTTGCCATGCCTTTTTTATTTAATGTGATTTCTATATTCACTAGACCACATAATTGTTATGGAAATGTACATTTCCTTAGGGAAAAAGGTACTGAAGGAAACAGTTACGTTCCATTACCAAAATAAAATTTAGGGCAAAACGACCTACCTCTCCCCACCTGTGAGGCAAAATGACCTGGGGCAAACACGGATTGGGGCAAAAGGACCTAAGGGGTGAAAGGGAATTGGGGCAAATGACCCGGGACCATTAGAAGCTTGTCTGTCATCAAACTCAAAAACAAATTTTTTAGTGAAAAAGTGAATATATTCCACTTCCTTGTATCATAAGTTATCATTTCTAACCTGTTCTAGTGACTGATCGTGAAAGTGCATTCACAAACTAAATTCAGCAATTACTACCTCAAGTAAAATTATTTTTTTCGTTGGAACGATCCATGTGAAATCAGAATGCAAAATTTGGGATTTTTTTCCCTTCTGGTCCCAATCGTTTTGATCACGCGCTGGTCCATTTCAGTCCCATGTCTCTCCGTTTCATTTCAGTTTCTGTCTCGTTTCGATTGAGTTGGGTCCGTTTAGATCCCATGTTGTTCCTTTTGATAAGTTTCTGTCCCATTTTGGTCATTCGACACACCGAGCAAAATGTACTTCTGGCGAAAAGTCCAGGGCCCTTTAGATGGGTCGCACTCCAGTTTTTAATTCTGAAACCCCCTGGGCCAATTTGGTCCTGCTCTACAGTTTTGCAGTATTACACAGAGGTGAAATTCTAAACATAGGACATATGTTGAAACTAAGGCCATGTAAATCAGAAATACATTTTTAGTATCAGATATACGATTACATTAAGCTTTTTGCTGGACAAGAGAATTTGAAGTTTTAGCCCCAAAGTTGGAGTCTGATACATAGGGGTAAATTACCAGATGACTTATGGGAAACAGTGGCTTCGTACAATTGACTATTTTTTAAAATGTAATTTTTACAGGGGTTTGTTACCAGACATGTAACTAAAAAATGAAATGGAAACATATAAATTTTTGTTTGCATTTTAGAAACAAGGGATGTTATGCTCCAGGGGTAGGTAGGAGGGGAGGTGGAAAAAATAAGCTTTGGAGGCTGCTGGGTGGCTGAAAATGACTGGTTTCAGCATTTTTTCATCCTATTTTTCAGGTTGAAGTATTGCCTTTGACAATAAATTATTCCACCCACATTTAGATTGTTTATTTCTACTTAGTCGGATTGTGTTATATGTTTTTTTGTGGATTTGGGAAATGTAATACATGTTATGGGTTAGATAACTAAGTTACAGAATATTTACATTTGAAGAGAGTGTATGGCATGTCATTTTTGGAAATGTCTGTGTAATGAACTATTCTGAAGATTATCTATATTTCTTATTTATTTACATTACAGGGGAACATATAATTACAAGTGAAGAAAACATATACAGGTCCGAGCTAATTCGCCACTGACTTCCATCCATTTTCACTTCCGACTCATCACTCACCCGTGCAGTCTCGTCCAGACATGCACATTCTCAGTTAAAACTCTCAGACCACACTTACTCCAACCAGACTCACCCCACTCTCTGTCGCTACTACGCTACATTACTCCCTCCCACAAAAAGAACACACGTCCACGTGTATTTCACATACGATGTGTATAAGTCTTGTCATATTAGTTGTCACTGTCAGAACTGTTATATTCCATTACATAATGTTCTAACCAAACAGGTTTTTTTCTTGATCGTTGTGGTCTCCCAGTTTGATTTTGTTCCAATACTTGTTCTGTCAGAATTTGTC
Organism: Pictodentalium vernedei; assembly: GCA_031216915.1. Classification (NCBI taxonomy): domain Eukaryota; kingdom Metazoa; phylum Mollusca; class Scaphopoda; order Dentaliida; family Dentaliidae; genus Pictodentalium; species Pictodentalium vernedei. Next base: position 248,348,223 of record CM062291.1, read on the forward strand.
CAATAGAATCTAATCCCAAGGCATTCTCAGGAATTTGATTCTCATTTATCCTGAGTCCTTCGGTATTATTCAAATAGGAAGAAAGTTGTTCTGCTTCGTCTGAAACTGACTGTTGACTTCTTTGAACAATCTGGGTCCCTGGAGGGTCCACCCAGTAATCATCATCGGAGACCCAATTAGGTTCCTGTACAGGTATCTGAGAAATATTGCCAGTGAAATCTGGAGTGACTGCCTGTTGCTCCCGATTTCCACGACCTTTCCCGGTGTTATCCTTTGATTTCTCATTTGAGTTCTGATACCCAACTGTTGGCAATGACTTTTCCCCTGTTCCCAGATAATGTTTCAGCCTATTAGAATGTACTACTTTTAATTTTGACGCACCCTTTTTCTTAATTCTAAACACCAATTCAGAAATTTTTGTGTCAACAATGTAGGGACCTTTACAGGGACAGTTAAGTTTTGTAGACTGTCCTTCTTTCACTGCTGGATCAAACAGCAACACAGTATCCCCTTCCTTTATCTCACTAACCACAGATCCGTTATCATAATATGTCTTCTGTCTTTTTTTGTGACACATTCAAATTGTTTCTTACCAGTTCTTAAGCATTCTGAATATTTTTTTTTAAATTTGAGGCAAAGGTAGTTCCATGAGGTACAACTTCTGAAAATTCTGGAGACATGAGATCAATAGGCAATCGCAGTTCCCTTCCAAACATTAGAAAATCTGGAGTAAATCCAGTGGACTGATGTAAACTCGAACGGTAGGCGAGCATTACTTGAGGAACTTCCTCATCCCATCTATTCTGATTTCCATGGTGCGTTTACTCAACATATCTAGAAGAGTATGATTGAATCTTTCTACCTGCTCGTCTCGGCTGATTGGGGGTGATATGGAGTGGTTCTTGTTTTATTTATCTGCAATAAATTGCTCACTTCCTTCAGTAGATTTGACTCAAACTCTCTTCCCTGATTTTGGGGGCAGCCATAGCGACAAATAACTTCAAACACTAATTTCGCAGTTCGAGCTCTGTGATTTTTCAAGGCAAAAGCTTCTGTCCTTTTTGTAAACAAGTCAGACACAACCAATACATATTTGTTTCCTTTTTCAGATTCAGGAAGAGGTCCCAATATGTCACATGCTATCTTCTCAAAGGGTGAACCACTCTCATTTACCACCAAGGGTGCTCTATTTGACTTGTTAGGATTCTTTCTAGAAGCGCATTCAAAACACTCCTTACAGAATATCTTGACATCTTCTTGCCAGCCTATCCAATAAAATCTTTCCCAAACTTTGGTTTTTGCTCTGCTGATACCTAAGTGACCACCACCAAATCCTGAATGTAAACTCTTGAGAATCTCTTGTCTTTGAGCAACTGGCACAAGCAATTGGTGTATCACCCTGACACCCTCTCATCACTCCAGAAGAGTCTCACCAATGTCCCATTTTTAAGTAACAATCGGTCTCATTGATTCAATAATCGCTTCAGGCTTGAAGAGAACCTATCTTGAGCAACTGGTTTAACGTCACCTTCTTGCTTCCTGTCAATTATCTTTGCAGTTTCAGGGTCTTCTCTTTGTTTCTCCCTAGCCCATAGATTCAACTGATCTAATTCAGAGTTACCCCCACTTTGGTCTACTTGTATGTCAAGCTGATTGTTATTAACATTCGTTATACACTTTACTCTCTCTGAAAAGGGTGGTTGTGACATTGCATCCACATTGTTATGATACTTTCCAGGCCTATGAATTAGAGCTGGGAGGTTAACCGAAAAACAACTCGGTTTCGGTTATGAAAAAATAACCGACAACCAAGACCGACGATAAACTGAAAAACCGACTTTCTCGGTTATTTGAATGTCACGTGAGAATTACGTTTTTACGTGTTTTTTTCTGAAACAATGGCGGCAATTACGGTCGAGAAGAGCCCTATATGGGAACACATTATCAAAACTGATAAAACTTCAAAGTCAGCTGAGTGTATTAACCCAATTTCCGCTAGTGACTCATTGTGTTGGCTACAAATTATTTTTAATTAACTTCGGCAGAGACCGCGAGAAGTTCGTCCTTAAAGTTTGTTTATATTATTTCCAAGTGTCAACGACTCGACAAAGTTTTTACACACTCAGGGAGAGTTTATTCAATCATTATTTAGTTCATACAACTTAATTTTTTTCTGTTATTTTGGTTTAGAATCTGTTTAATAAAAAAAACAAAACCGAAACCGTAACCCGACTCTTTTATTAAAAACCGAGTTGTAACCGAAACCGACCCAAAATTCAATAACCTCCCAGCTCTACTATGAATAATTTTGATGTCATATTCGGCCAGCTGAGACTGCCATCTCGCTACCTGCCGATCTGGTTGATGAAAACTCCACAACCATGACAATGCACTGTGGTCTGTCCTTAAATCAAATGCTTTACAAGCAAGTAGTGTCTAAAATGTTTGAAAACATCACCACTGCAAGTAATTCTTTATGAGTCACACAATAATTTCTTTCTGATTTAGACAGGGTTTTGCTGGCATAGCAGAGTACTTTTTCTTCTCCGTCTTGAATCTGATACAAAACTGCACCAATCGCTCGTTCACTTGCATCAGTATCTAATATGTATTTTTCATTAGCTTGAGGATATGATAATATTGGTGCTGATACTAAACGATTTTTAAAAGTGGAGAAATCTTCATTACAATCTGCGGTCCATCTGAATGGTGATTTTTTCTGTAATAGCTTATTCAAGGGAGAAGTTATTGCTACAAAGTTTCTTATAAAACGTTGATAATAAGATGCAAGCCCCAAGAAATGTCTCAGTTCTGTAAGGTTTGTGGGTGGCTGACAATCCTCCACAATTCACACCTTTTCAGGATCAGTTTTAATACCTTCCTTGGAGACTACATGTCCTAAACAGGTGACACTTTGTTTGGCCAAGTGGCATTTACTTGGTTTCATTTTGAGTTCAGCTGCACGAAAACGATAAAAAAACATTTTTAACCATTGTAAGTGTTCCTCAAAATCAGTGCTAAACACAATGACGTCATCCAAGTAATTAAGACATATGTCAGGATCAGTTTTAATACCTTCCTTGGAGACTACATGTCCTAAACAGGTGACACTTTGTTTGGCCAAGTGGCATTTACTTGGTTTCATTTTGAGTTCAGCTGCACGAAAACGATAAAAAAAACATTTTTAACCATTGTAAGTGTTCCTCAAAATCAGTGCTAAACACAATGACGGCATCCAAGTAAATAAGACATATGTCATATTGCATCCCGTTTAAAACTGCTTCCATCAATATCTGAAAAGTTCCCGGAGCTCCGGTGAGACCAAATGCCATCACGTTGAATTCATAGAGACCAAAAGGAGTCGTAAATGCTGATTTCTCTTTATCATTCTCTTTGAGCTCTACCAGCCAATAACCGCTACACAAGACCAAGGTTGAAAAATATTTTGACCCAGATAAGGTATCGAATATATCGTTAATGTGTGGTATAGGATATGCATCTTTACACGTAATCACATTCAATCTGTGGAAATCCACACAGAATCTGGTTGAATTGTCTTTCTTTTTCACTAGGACTAGGACAATTGGGGCAGCCCAAGGGCTGCATGATGGTCTAATAACTTTTTGGTCTAACATCTCATTCAATAGATTTCGTACTTCTTCCCTTTTATGAATAGGAAGTCTGAGAGGTTGCTGTCTACATGGTAATTTATCGTCAGTCTTAATAGTGTTTAACCAACAACATTGGTTTTCCCCAAATCATTTGCATTTTTTTAAAAGATATCTTGGTACTCTGACAGCAAAATTTGTAGTTCTTGTCTCTGTTGTGGAGACAAATGATTTCTCAAATGAACAAAGGGCATATTATCCTTTTGACAAAAATTGACACAACCGGGGCAACCACCTGTTGCTCCCGTAGTGTTCAACTTTTCCATTCCCTGGGTAACATCTCTGGAGCTGCCACCTGCTGCTCCATAAGAGTTAACCACTGTGGAGCCTGTGTGTAGAATGTCTTTGATACCTATACTATGGGTAACATCTCCAGAGTTGCCACCTGCTGCTCCATGAGAGTTAATGTTTGTGTTGTTTGCATCTAGAATGTCACTGGTATCTATACTTGATAGGGTACCTATAACCATATTTTTATAGATCACTATATTTTCTGGGGACAAGTTCATTACCCCAAGCAACAAATTATCTTGTCTCTCACAGTTTTCATGTATAGACCGAGCAACTAATAAATCATCCTTGAGCTTATTTGACTTTGGTTCAAAGAGGGCTAAGTCATTATTTGATAATACACCACAGTGATTACAAGCAACTTTAGCGTTAATAATTTTTTCATGGTGAGCAGAAATTAGTACTGTTTCCTTCACCCTCACTCTACAAACAGAAGTTACCCCACCTTTCGGTACCAGTTGAGTTTTCAAACTTCTTATACTCAGCTGCATTTCATTCAAATCAATTATAGTTCTATTTTTATGGAGAAAGTCAGCCCCCAATATACAGTTGAGTGCCAAATCCTTTACAACCAAAACATTCTGGACAAACTGGTTATTCTCAATCACAATATCTGTGATCACTTGGCCACACACATTTAAAACTTCTCCATTTACAGATACAATGTTATCAGGAAAACCCTTCAACGATAAATTGTTCTGTGTGGTAAAATTGATTTTCTTCCATAAATCCCAATGAAGTAGAGTGTAGACACTTCCTGTGTCTACTAACATTTCAGTTGATACACCACCAATAAGACCCAGAACAAAAATGGAATCACCACAATTGGATTCCTGCTTGCACATCTCCTAACTCTCTGGGTCTATACATCCAACTGACGTGCGACCCACCACATCAGTCACAACTCGTTTCCCGTTCTTCTGCTTCGAGGACAATTTGCTTGAAGGTGGCCTTTTTCGAAGCAATTCCAACATGCTTTTTCTTGAGGGCAATTTCGCTGTCTGTGTCCAAAATTTCCACAGCCACCAGCACCTCTCATTCACCAATGCTTGGAAACCTCCTCTGCCTCTTCCCCTTTGTCTTGATGAATGTCCTCTATTATAAGTATTGTATGTTTGCATTTGTCGAACCTCTCTTTCCTCCTTCAATAAGCCGAACATATCCTTCATGATTGCTATTAATTCAGGAGTTTCAGTGTTAAAGTTTGATGGAGTATCAGTACCACATGAAGCTACCATTTGTTTACTCATAGAAGTTAATGAAGCTTTTTGAGTCTGTCAAACATCAATTTCTACTTGTTCCCAATCAATTGCGATTCTTATCGCTTCATCTAAGGAATTAGGCAATTGATGGCGTAGCTTCAGAATTAAGTCGGTATTATTTAAGGCACAAATAAACTGATCTCTGGCCAATTCATCGCGCATCTCCACTGATAATTTAGGGCAAGCTTTTGCCGCCAACACACGGATGCTGTTGCCTAAATCAATAATAGTTTCATTTTCACTCTATGTCCGTACCATGAACTGTGATTTGAACCACTTTGGTTGTTTGCTAGAACGTAACCTCTTTGTTAAAATGTCTTGTAATTTTGTCCAGTCATTCCGCATGTCAGCATCTAACTCATAATATACCCTAAGAGATTGTTCTTTCAAACTAATTAGGGCCCTGCGAAGCTTCGAGTATTCGATTCGATGTCGACATCGCTTTGGTATTCGTATATCGATCTCGAATAGTTTGCCGATTCGTTAGTCAAACGAAGCTTCGAGGAAAATGAATCAGTGTTCGACAATGTCGACATCAGTTGAAATAAGGAGCGAACTCTTCTAGTTTTAATGTTTCTATCAGGAAAATAGTCAAATTCATTGCAAAATTCTGTCATTTCACTTTCAGTTTCAGATTCGCAGAAAACCACACACCGCAAATTCGCTATTTATAGATTTCCAGGAATTCGTGTGAGAGTTATTCGCGGAATCCCGTTTGCTCAGCGGCTCTGTCCAAGTTGTAACCTGTTCACGCCCATCTATACAACCGAAATATCCAGCTATGGGCCTAAGGTCTGCTCCCAGTCCCGGAATCTTCTAACACAATAATGGAGACATGTCGCCTGGAGCGCTCCCATTATTATTTTAGAAAACTGTGGGAGGAAAACCTCTGTAGTTTCTTTGTATTGTTCGGAGTTGGCACTTGGAAGTTGGAATGAAGTAAAAGCAATTTGTGTGAATGAGCACTGCGTCACTATTCGAGTTAACTAATGCAGAAACTAACACAGTTTAACGCCTTCGCTGCTTTTGATGTATACTGTGTTATTGAGTTGAGAACGGACCGAAATCTACAAGACCCAAATTCTGATAATACAAAAACAACCAAACATTACAATAATGTATTTAGGCATGCTAATGCACATGAAGTTAGCGGCTGTAGGCGACTTCAACCCATGGGAATTAATGTGCCACTTGTATTACATTTGTGCTTTTAAGTCTCATGTTTCAATTTAGTGGTTTGTCTTAAATGTCTCTGGGCAGTAACATCTTAATTTGTCCATATTTATGTCTTGAATTTATTGTCGGGCCAAGTGAACATTTGGATGGCCATTCAACGAGAAAGAAAATTAAAACAACGCCAAGTTGTCAAGTTATGTCAACGATCTCTTCTCGCAGTGTTTTCCGGACATCTCTGCACAAGATAATGCCAGTTATAGTTATTTCTCGAGTTTATCCCGATTCGATTCGAGATTCGATTCGATGTCGACATCAGTCCCGATTCGATTCGAGATTCGATTCGAACATAAATTTCCCGATTCGCAGGGCCCTAAAACTAATTCCCACAAATTTACATTTTTGTTCATCAGACCACTGGTTAATATCTGCACATATGTTGAAGTTACGTAACCAATCATCCCAGTCTTCATCGACATGCCCCAAAAATTTATCTGGGGTCACAATTGGCCGAATCAGTCTACTTTCACTGTCTGCCATTTTTTTACTTTTTTTTGGGGGATATATATATATTGTATAATATATTTAGCTTACCCAGTTATCTTTTAAAGTCCCAATTTGTATGACCTGCTGTCGTCAATTGTTCATCTGTTGATGCCTCACTTAATAACTCAGTAGTAATATTATCTGAATGTGAAATTTCCGAACTTCCAAAATTAACAGTTATTTGGAAATGTTCTGGTTCAGTCTGAACCCTCCATATTTCTTCCCGCCCTGCCTTGACAATTTCAGAAAACCACTTTCTCTTCAGATCCGAAGTGGCATGAATTCCATCATAAAGTTGACCGAAATAATTGTGGGTTATTGTCCTGGTACCTGATTTTCTTTTCCGTTTTGTTGTTTTTGCAATGGAATTATGCCACGAAATAGTCCTACAACCTTGTGAATACCCCCGTTGTTTTCTGGAATTTTCTAATTTGAGTCTGTTGTTCAGTAATATTAAATTATTCTTTATTTCACTTTGAAATTTTATTAAATCACTGGTATTAATTGCAGTATTCACTCCATTGTACTTTTCCAATGAAACAGTAGGAATAGTCACAAAACCAACTAAATATTTTTTATTTATGTTTTAACAGCATGTTTAAGGTTAACAAGTTGTTGAAATACCTCTGAGTCAGTTGCACCAGACCATATTAAATCTCTTTTGTTTTTGTTTTGAACAAATTTAGTGAAATTATTTATACCGGCAGCTATTTTCACTATTACAATTTCCTGGTCAATGAGTGAATTCAAAAATGATAAAGTGGGTTGAATTAATTCATTTATTTTGGCTACCCGTTGAGATATGTTCTTGAAATGAAAGTCTGTAGGAAGTTCATATGAGTCAAAATTATTGGTGGGAGAATCACCAACTAAAACTAGTAGGGGGCACGACATAAATTCTGTAGAACAGAAGTCATTCAAAGTTTGACGAAATAAGGCAACACATATGCCCCGAAAACAAACACAATAATTTTGCCAAAAAGGTAATTGGGCATACTTGGTCATTCCCAAACTGTTTCCCAGTCATTTTTATGAACAATTTAACAAACTGTTTACAACAGAAAATCAAGAGGCCCCAGGGGGCCTGAGGGCACTCACCTGACATGGTCGTCTAAATATCAAACCAGGGACTTGAATAAGCTGCATACGCCCCTCGTAAGAAAAGCATATACCAACTAGATGAAGCGATTGTGCCCACACAATACACAGGATTTTCCTTCTATTTTTAGTTCCTGCACTTTTACATCCCAAAATTGAGATAAAGGCATAAAAAACAGATTTTTTTCCCCAACAAAATATTTTCAGCCTAATTTTTTTTTTTCTTCTTAAAACGCATAAAAAACAAAAAAACTAATTTCCGGATTTTGGTCCAAAATTTTCTAAGTCCCACCCGGACTCCAAATTTTCAGTGTAAAAAAAATATTTTTTTTTGTCTTAAAATTGACCGAAACGCATAAAAAACAAACAAAAAATTTCCCGATTTTGGTCCAAAATTTCTAAGTCCCACCAGGACCCCAAATTTTCAGTGTGAAAAAAAAAATTTTGGGGGGTCTTAAAATTGACCACAAGATGCGTTAATATTTTTAATACATTGAATGTCATTGAAATGAAGTACAAATCTAACGAAGCCTAACATGATGATGAATTATGATAAATCCGATACCAAAAGCCAGGCAAACTGAATAATTATGGCAGTGTAAAACATATGCAAATTCACCTTGCTCCGATTTTAACATGGCAACGTGGTGTGTATCCAGGTGAAGGCAGACAATTTGAAAACTCGCGACAAGTCCTTGGTGCTTGATTGATCGTTGAATAACCACCGGAACCCAGTGACCGATCACACAGGCCTCGAAATTTCACATCCAATAACGGCCCCCAATTAGACAAATGTCCAACTTAATAACCCTTTATCCAACGCAACTGTAATGAGCTAGCGTAAAATACAAAAATTGCCTAAAATGTGTCTTTAAAAATTTGTTTTTCTTCCAAAATATTGATGGCTTGTGAACCCTCAGTATCTGATGATACGCAGTTAATAATAATTATACACCCCCAGGGTACGATGAATTGTTCTGGTGGGTTTTAGGGTGTCCATCTACTTTTAATTTGGGTGGGAAAAAAGAGATTTCTTCAACCTGCATGTTAAAATTTTCAATGGAAAATTGCAACATGCTGTTAAAAAAATGTCTTTTTGCTCGCCCAAAATTAAAAGTAGATTGAACCCCTAAAACTCAACAGAAGGCTCCATTTGATGCTACATTTAAAAATTTTTCCAGACTCACCTTCGGCATCTGCATTTGCCACCCTGCCTCTTTAAGCCAGCACTCTGCCCTATTTTTATTCAAGGGGAAACTCTGTACTGCTTTGATATTCTGTTGAGTCTGAATTGCAAAATTACACCCAAAATGACCGTTTCTCAGCAGATGCTTTAATCGCGATTGCAGCGGAAATTTTGGGTGTAATTCCGCAACTTCAAAATGAAACTGACTTGGAGATGTCTTGATAATATGATCATTAGCTGCCCTCAGATTCTGAAGTGATGTGTGCATTCGCACATCTCACTATATCATGGGAAGTGTTAAGTTTAACTCACCTCAGCACATGAAATAATTGGATATTTTAAGTGATTGTGGTAATGGACTGGTTGAGTATCAACGTATTTATCTTGGCAGTGGAAGCACAAATGACTTGCTTTTGTTCAGTTGAAAACAATGTACCTTGCGTTGGTCTTGTATCAAACACCTGCATGCACACTACTTTGAAGGCAACATGCGATCATGACGTCACCATGTGCAAACAGCCAATCACTTTGAAGTACAAGTGTAAAACTACAGGGAATCCCTTGGAGAATCCCAAGAAAAATTTCCTGCTTTTAAATACCAGGAATGCGTTTGGTCGAATGTTCAATGTGCCTGACTACACAAATTTGTGCAATGCAGTACACGTGGTTGTGGCTTTCCAACTCAACTTGTTTGTGACAAATTAGAGGTAAACAATGTTCTATCATTTTCGTAATAATGGTGATTGTCAAAATAAACCACTGAACAGTTTGGAATGAAAAGTAATAAAGAAAGGTCCCATGGTCTACAAGGTTAGACAGGGTGGTAAAAAGACCCAAATTTAAACCACCCTTAATCCGCACCCAATAAGGTAAATTCACTTCTTGTAAACCATGATAAATAAGTTGAAATTTGCACACCGGAATTAAAACAACTTTGGTATACAATTACCAATTATGATTAAATTTGCTGATGACAGTACTGATTATATATATAAATTAGTACACCAAAAACCTGCCCAACACTATTTGTGTCGTTGCTGTAAAAGTTGGTGTTTGTGTTTTTTTCTGTTTCTTTTTCAATTTCAATAAAAAGATTTGTTATGGTCGGGGTGCAAAATTAGGGTCAGTCGGGTACCGGAACCAAATCATTATTTTTTGGGGGCCTAAGCATCACCCAACTGGCTTATTGTCACCTTCTTTGTCAGCAAACCTTTCAATATACTGTATAAAGTTTATTTTATGTGTATGCAATGCCTACTTTGAGAGGAGTGTGATAAACACAAAAATCATCGATTTTTTTCTGTATTTGGTTATTATTTATCGCCTTGCACGCACCATTCGCGTTGCATTCAGTAGGCACTTCTTGCACTCTATTCCGTTGTGTGTGCAGTCATTCCTAATAATGGGCAAGCATTCCAGTTCCATGCCCTGTACCTGGGAATTTTTTTTATTGAGGCTCTTGTGTACTAATAATTAGACCCATCATGCCAATCTCATAATCAAAATGGCCTTATTTGGAGTAATTCAAGGTAATTCGGTGTTTAGGAGGACCCTTTTTTCATGCAATTTTGCAGGTTGAAGTCTTGCCTTTGACAATAAATTATTCCACCCACCTTTAGATTGTTTATTTCTGCTTAGCCAAATAGTGTGATATGTTTTTTGTAGATTTGTGAAATGTAATACATGTTATGGGTTAGATAACTAAGTTACAGTATATTAGCATTTGAAGAGAGCTCGTACTTGGAAGTTGGAGTGTATGGCATGTCATTTTTTGAATAAGTTACAAGTATTTTATATGCAGCCAGTGGTTTGACTGGTTTGACGAAAACATCAACGTCAACCTCGGATCGCCCGACAGGAAGAGAAACCGAAAGTACACGGTTGTACTAACATGATACCAGGTCCAACCGACTGAAACCGCGGAACTGAATTCGAAATTGATACACTGAAATTTCGGCAAGATCGTTCGAGGTAGGTGCGTTTAGGGCGATGGCTGCTCTTGGTTTTCGAAAACATGAATCAATCAGGCAAAACATTGATCGTAAATAGGGCAAAATTTATTTTTATGAACTCATGAGGACTGTGTAAAGACCGGACTCTATTAAAAGACGACCATAGACGGCCGTAGATGACCGTAGACGATGGTAGATGACCGAATTCGACCGGAGAAAAAGCAAGGAGGAGGTAATGGAGAAAATAAAAGCATGGAAGGGTTGATTCTTGCCTTACAAACACCCATACAATATATTAGAATGATGGGGCTTGTTTAACCCATTTTTTAAAGACAATAAACGATAATTCTACAGCCGTCTCTTAGTACTATACCAGAAGACGACCATAGACCATGCAAAGACACTTGAATAACAGAGTGACTGAAAAAGGAGGTTGAGGGGAAATCCCCCCCCCCCCACACTTCCAATGCATGATCTGCAAGTCTCATGTGAGAAGGCCATATGTGATAGATATATATCTCACATGACCCACGTGCCCGGCTTATTAGCATATTAAAGAGCACAGGACTATTCAATCGTCGCACGTTTTTCTGCAAACAAACAACATGGTATCATGTTTTGCAAATATTAGCAGACGAATGTTTGTCGAAAATGGAAATAGAAACACACACCACAAAACCAAAGGACACTTGACTTTTTTTTATGAATTGTTGGGTGAACGCCATTATGAGTAGAGAGAGTTGCACGAAATTTCCGCCGCAAAGTTATGCAGATACATTGCAGAATTCATATGCCGCCATCAGAATGTGTTAATGTTCATTTCGCTACAAATCTTTAACCCGTCTTGCCGGCATTCGCATTTAATTTTGTGGTATATACCTTCGGTATATACTGAACGTCTATGCACTCTTTCTGATAAGCAAATCAGTTTTTTTCCAGACATTGACAACAAAAATGTTCGATATAGCTGCACGTGCCCCTGAATTACTTTTGATGACATCAGGGTATTTTGTTGGGGGGAGAAAAATTATCCCTGATGGGGGTAGGTGTGAGTTGGGGAATCTCCCCTCGGGGCAAAGTAGTATAGCAGGATGTTTTCGTCCCCTATTACCCGGAGCTTTGGGGGAGCAGCTAGTGTTAAATTCCCATAGGAACCAGAGTCTTTTGGGGGAGCAAAAGTACGACTCCTTGAAACTAGATCGACAAGTGGTGTAGGCACTGTATATATAGTATGTTATGGTATGTATAGTGATACATGTACGCATGGGGCTGTGGGTATATATTATGGGTAAGTGGTGGAAAGATGATGGGAAAGTTGGGTTTTCTTGAAGGTTTTTTTCCGCGAAACGATTGACGTTGCTATTAACGTCGTGACGTCGTGATACGCACGTGACGTCATAGGGACATTGCCCACTGTTATTGTCCAGTATACATTCCGATATAACGTTATTCGGGTCAGGTGGTGTCGGACTTCTCGTATGGGGTGAGGTGATATGGTAGTGGTGGTATATATCCATATTGGTATCCTATTAGCCCTTGGGCAAATGAGCTTTAGAGTCATTGCTCAATCGAGTGACTCAGCATATTGCTCAAACGACTCGAAGTCCGTCGAGCAAATGAGCTATCGAGTAATTGCTTGTTCGAGTGACTCTTCAAACGACTCTTCGACTCATTTCAGTATTTGAGGATACCTATGGCCCGGTATTGTATTATTTGAGGATACCTATCGAGGATACCTTTTATAGGATATTTATCTAAGGATACTGTTACCTGTATCACAAGGCATACCTATCCCAAATATCCCTTATAAGCTATCGAGCAGTTACTGAAAAGTCATTGCTCGAATGACTCAAAGCCCATCAAGCAAATGAACTTTAGAGTAATTGCTCGATCGAGTGACTCGGCATATTGCTCGAACGACTCGAAGTCCATCGAGCAAATGAGCTATCGAGTAATTGCTCGTGCAAGTGACTCCTCGAATGACTCTTCGACTCATTTCAGTATTTGAGGATACCATGGCCCGGTATTGTATTATTTGAGGATACCTATCGAGGATACCTTTTATAGGATACTTATCTAAGGATACTATTACCTATATCACAAGGCATACCTATCCCGGATTCCCCTTATAAAACTATCGAGCAATTACTGACAAGTCATTGCTTGAACGTCTCGAAGCTCATCGAGAAAATGAGCTATCGAGTAATTGCTCGATCGAGTGACTCGACGTACTGCTCGAATGACTCAAAGTTCATCGAACAAATGAGCTAACAAGTAATTGCACGTTCGAGTGACTCCTCGAACGACTCTTAGACTCATTTCAGAAAAAGGGATTCCATAGCCACAGGCATTTTCCAAAAAGGGATTCTTAAAAAGGGATTCCGTAATTGGGACTCCTATCCGAGTCTGTAAAATTTGGATTCCGTGTTTTGACATCAGGCATTACCCTTACCCACAGTACCCCTTGGCCTAGCATTACGTACTACCTACACAAGTCATGGGATAACATGAAGCATTAGGCGGATTAATAGTACTAAGGGCTAATATGAGACCTGTAGAGGGAGAACGCGTACATCCTACACTACCACACTAGGCGACCATGCATTACATCCTCCCACCCACAATAACGTCTGGCCCCACATTATATACAACCTATATTAGTCATGGGAGACATAAAGCATTAAGTAGGTTAGTAGTATCAATAGCTTTCGGGGGCCCACAGAGCTATATATTGTCCATACTATACGGCTGTTCTATACTGCCAGGCATTACCCCCACTCACAATACCACTTGACCTGCCATAACGTACTACCTATACCAGCCATAGAATAATACACAGCAATCGGTTTGTTAATAGTACCGAGGACTAACAGGGGACCTACAGCGGTATACACATTGTATCCTAAGCAGCACTTCTAAACGAACGATTATAATACTGCCTGACCTAGCATTACGAACTAAATACCAGCCATAAGATAATACAAAGGATTCGGTAGGTAAATAGTACTAAGGGGGTAATAGGCCAACAGACCATTCATCCTATACTGCCAATCTAAACCACCAAAGACTATCTCGGAAATACCACACCGGGCGACTATACATTACCCCCATGCCTACAGTACTGATTGACATAGCTATATCAGATATAGGATAATACGAAGACCCAAGGGCTAATAGGATACCTATATGGATATATACCACCACTACCATATCACCCCCACCCCCACCCCCATACGAGAGGTCCGACACCACCTGACCCGAATAACGTTATATCGGAATGTATACTGGACAAAAACAATGGTCAATGTCTCTATGACTTCGCGTGCGTATCATGACGTCACGACGTCAATAGCAACGTCAACCGTTTCGCGGAAAAAAAACCTTCAAGAAAACCCAACTTTCCCATCATCTTTCCACCACTTACCCATAATATATACCCATAGCCCCATGCGTACATATATCACTATACATACCATAGCATACTATATATACAGTACCTACACCACTTGTTGGACCTAGCTTCAAGGAGCCGTAATTTTGCTCCCCCAAAAGTTGCTCCCCCAAAAGGCTTCGGTTCCTATGGAAATTTAACACTAGCTCCACCCCCTCCCCCCCCCCCCCAAGCTCCGGGTAATAGGGGACGAAAACCTCCTGCTATACTACTGGGCAAGATATTTGGTCCAGACACTCGGCAAGCCTCATGCCTGGCCCAAATATCTTGCCCTCGGGTGAGATTTACCCATCTCATACCCTCACCCACTGGGAATAATAATAATCTCATCCGCTTCAACCATTAACGCAAACAAATGTGAAACCAATCTACAAGGAAGGTAAAAAATATCTGCATGAAAACAACCAACCAGTGTCACAGACCTGCTTTTGTTGCAAAATCTTGGCGCACATTGTGACCAGCCGTGTAATGGGCCACGCTTATATGCACAACATCAAACAGTATACCCCCTCCAACACAGATTCTGCAAAGATGTATCATGCGAAACCCATCTCTTTGACTCTAGGGATGATATTACCATAAATTACCCCTCGGAGCACAAAACACACCATGAAGAAAAGTTAACTATTTATTTGGGTCATGACAAATCTTTCAATCAGTTGGGTACAATAAATAATACACAATGTGAAGAGAAAAATAATGATTCACATCGAAATACCTGAATACATAAAGAACTTGGTGAAAATTAACTTAACCAAAAAATCTGATTAATTTTTTCCAAATTACTCAAGAATAGCAAAGTTCTTTCAAGTTTAATGACTTAACTTTTCAGCGATTTGCTGCTGGTGTACTAGAAATAATCATGAGATCTGTTTTTCGTTCAGAGCGAAACGGAAGACTTTCAGTATTATTTATTTATTAGGGTTCAACGACATTTTAACAGCCAGGGTCATATCCCGTCGGTGACAGTTTTGATGCGTGGAGGAAGCTGGAGTACCCGGAGAGAACCATCGAGCAACGACAAGCAGCTGTCAGCTCTCCAACATCATAACTCCGCACCGCGGCACAGGCAGGGTTAGATTGGTTGAAGACATGAGCACCATCGACGTGCAGTACGGCTTAGTACGCAGCATCATCGTGCCCCCCCCCCCCCTCCCCCTCATGTTGGCAAGGTATCCGGACAAAATACCCTCGGACAAAATACCCTTAGGACATAATACCTTCAAAAAACTACCCTTAGGACATAATACCCTCAATGGGTAGGACAAAATACCCTCGGACAAAATACCCTCAGACCAAATGTATATAAAGTTGGATTTTTGGTGTTGAGGGGTGGGGTGGGGGGTGGGGTAATTGCATCTAAGGCACTAGCCGGTGTTTTGTTTGAAATAACAAGTACCAATATTTTTAATTTTTTTATTAACCCTTTACCTAACGTAACGGCCAAAACCGGCTAGCGCTATTCTCAAAAATCGCCAATTAGTTTTCATTGCTTTTCATTTTTTGTCTCAAAAACATAGGTTATGACCCCTCGTTGGAACGAGCTCGTCGAGCTCGTTCCAACGAGGGGTCATAACCTATGTTTTTGAGACAAAAAAATTAGTTATTCAAGAATTATTTTTGCAAGTGTCGTCTGCTTTTCAGGTTAGGTAAAGGGTTAAACTAAATAGATATGAAGCACAATACCAATGGCAGATGGCAATTGAATATGAAGCACAATATAAATGGCAGATAGCACAGAACATGAAACAAATATGAGGGTATTTTGTCCGAGGGTATTTTGTCCTACCCATTGAGGGTATTATGTCCTAAGGGTATTTTTTTGAGGGTATTATGTCCTAAGGGTATTTTGTCCGAGGGTATTTTATCCTACAATCTGTTGGCAAACGGGGTTAAGTGCCTTGCTCAAGGACACAATGCAGGAACGCGAATCGGTCGCTGAAATGGTCACCCATCCAACTACTAGACGCGCTCGACGTTGCTCAACTTCGGTGATCTGACGAAAACCAGTTTCCGTGACGCCAACTCACCCAGACTTTCAGTATTAAAAAATTGTGTACTATCAGAATTTGTATGACTGGAAAGCTCTTTTGAATTTTTAGTGATTGGCTTCATTGTACTGAGCTTGGTGTAAACAATTGGCGTAATGGTCCAAGTACAGTACATGGAGAGTGTATTATCACTAAGTCACCCACAGGGTGGATAATCCATCCAAGTAATACTTGCATATTTGTTGCAAAACATAACAAACACAAGCAAAGTTCCAGCCAATGGACCTCCGGGTTATACCCCGAAGTCCATTGGCTGAAACATTGCTTGTGTTTTTTTTTGTCCACATGTACAGAATTTGAAAGTGATACTTTGAGTGATGATGAAAAGTCGTCAAATGTTAATTGATTACACTGATGTTGAATTATGTGATTTATTAGAATTTGGTTTTCCCGTTGGGTTTAATGACAATGATTCTGAAACTAAAATGCAACTTGAATTTTCTCAGTCTTGTCGTTATCATAAGGGGGCAAACGATTTTTCTGCTGATATTAATAAATATCTTTCTAAAGAATTAGATAATTGTGCAGTTTTGGGTCCTTCCCATTCAAATCCCCTCTCTTCCAAAACTAAACGAGAGTCCTTTAAATTCGATTCCAAAAAGGACTCTTTAGACAGGAGGATAATTATAGATTTAAGTTTCCCTCCCAGCAGTTCGGTTAAAGATTTTATTTCAAAAAATCATTATCTTGACAAACAAATTACCTTAAAATACCCATCAGTGGATAATTTGGTAACCTGTATCACCAATGAGGGTAGAAATTGTTTATTATTTAAAAAGGATCTAAAAAAGAGCTTATCAACAAATATTTTTAGATCCTAGAGATATTCATTTAGTCGGTTTGTCTTGGCATGATCATACGTGTATTTATTATACGCTAAGCGATAGATTACAGAAAAAAATTGCGGAAAGATAGAAATCTTATCCCCCACTGTGAAGATATAGAAATTTTCACATTCACTGTATCAGTCAAAATGGAGGCTTTCAAAGCATCAGTTCAAGGTGAATACGAGTCAAATTATCACTGGAAATGATCAATTTGTTCTAAAAACGTATAATAAAAAGTAAATCTAGTGTTTTTGAGTGGAGACCGTTCATTTCCAGCAATAATTCAACTCGTATTCACCTTGATTTGATGCATGAAACTCGTTAGTCCAAGCATGGCCTGAAAGTCCGTAATATACGTTTTTGGTTATAACTTATATTACGGACTTTCCGGCCATGTTTGGACTAGGAACCCACCAGCTGACTTAGATTGCAAGATGCTATATGTTCCTGGTATCGATTAAATGACTTCCGCGTATCAATGATTCAATGCGCTTTTTCTTTCATGCATCAATTCAATATTGAAATGAGTGGAATTACCAGATTCTTATAAAAAGCGTATAATAAAAAGAAAATCTAGTGTTTTTGAGTGGATACCTAAAAGTATCTAACTTGTGACCGAGACAAATGGTCATTTTCGCTCGCGGATGTGCTCACGAAAAAAAACATTTGTCTCGGTCACTCATGAGATAATTTTCAGTATCCACTCAAAAACACTAGATATCCTCTATTTATTTTGACCTTGTACTGTGGGTTTAAGATCAGCAGCTTATATGCCAAAGGACAACAAATGCAGTGGCCTATATGTGTCAGTTATTCAATGTGAAAGTCATAAATTATATGGATGATTTTGCTGATGCCGAAGTTCCAGAAAAAGTTCAAGAAGCTTGTGAAACTCTTGGAAATAGTTTGCAAAAATGTGGTTTAAAAGAATCACTTGAAAAGGCTTGTTCTCCTACTGCGAGAATGATCTTTTTAGGTGTAAATTGTGACCCGAGCACATTAATTCTAGAGGTTATGCAAGATAGATTGACTGAAATCATAATGCTTGTTGGATTCTGGCTGACAAAATCCAGTGCTTCATTGAGAGAACTTCAATCATTATTAGGTAAACGCCTCTTTGTTTCTTCTTATGCAAGGCATGGTAGGATATTTGTATCCAGAATCTTAACCTGGTAAAGAACATTCGGTTCCAATGTTAGGATAAAATTACAAATACCAACTTATGTCAGAAAAGTTTTATTTTGGAGGTCTGAATTTCTTCCTAAATACAATGGAGTCTCAATGATGCCTTTAGATTCCTGGTCTCCTCGAGATGCAATAATTTCCTCTGATACTTCATTAACTGGATGTGGAGGATTTTTTTGGCTCCAGTTTTTTTTACACCTCTTATCCTCAATTCATCCTCGATCAGGATTTACACATTAAAGAACTTCAACTTTTGACAGTTGTAATTTCATTGAAATTGTGGGCCAAATCATTAAAATGAAAAAGAATCATTATAGAATGTGATAATTATTAACAACTGTTAATGTGCTGAATAAAGGATCTTCTAGAAATACCTTTCTACAGTCTTCTTTGAGAGAACTATGTTTTCAAGCTGCTATTTATGAATTTGAAATCAAAGCAGTTCATATCTCAGGGTGTAGAAACCGTTTCGCAGATTTCTTGTCCAGATGGAATTAAAATGAAAGTGTCAATGGCACTGTATCATCACTTGACTGTGTGCAGTGTCCGCTGAAAAGGATAATTTTCAATGTTTATGAAAGGATTATGAAATAAGACAAGAATTGTGATAATTGAGAATTTGCTAATTTTCTGTTCCCTACATGCTATGTTTTCATAAGAATAATTAGATGTGTAGACTGTACTAAAGAACTGAGTCCTGGGTTAATGTGGTCCTCACAGTTAATGTATGTCAACAAAAGTTACCAAGTTACAGTAACATTATTTCAAAATGAGTCACCCTACTAAGTTACAAGGAAATCCCTTCATAAACATAACTCATAGACTTTGCAAAAGTAATCTAGGTCACATGATGGTTTGTGGACACGGCTGACCGATCATGACTAAAATAAGAGAGTCTCATTTAGATATCATACCAGGTTATCCTACCAAGTTACAATGAAATCCCTTCATAAAAACAACCTGTAGACAGTACTAAAGGAATCGAGGTCATGTGGTTCCTGGCAGTGGTAACATCTGACCGACCGTGACCAAAATATGACATTCTCATCTAGACATCATACCGAGTTGTCCTTCCAAGTTACGATGAAATCGCTTCATAAATATGAACTGTAGACTGTACTAAACCAATCTAAGTCATGTCCCTGTGCTGCGTCATGGATGACCGATCACAGCCAAAATAGGTTGTTCTCATCTAGACATTATACTGATTCATCCTACATATTTGCAATGAAATCCCTTCCTAAATGCAATCTGTAGACCGTGCTAAATAAATCTAGGAAACGTGCCCCAGTGGACATCACGGTTGACTGAACCCAACCAAAACAGGATGTTCTCACCTAGGCATTATCCAGAATCATCCTACAAGGTTACACTAAAATCCCTTCATAAATATGACCTGTAGATTGTGCTAAAGGTTTTCGGGTCCGCTGACCGATCGCTACCAAAAAGGGACATTCTCATCTAGACATAGCCTCGAATCTGCATATGAAATTTCTTGATTATCGGACAAGAACTACAGGGTGTAGCCTGTGCTGAAGAATATGTGCTGAAGAATATGTGAACATACTCTCAGACTGAGAGACTCACAGACTTTTTCAAGTTAAGCTAAAAATGCAGATTTATATTTCCTCCATGTTGGCCACAGTTTAATGGATGAAGAGAAAGTTTCAGGTGCACTGTGTTCCTTTTCTCACAGTTGGTAGTGTATTCTTTTTTCTTTTTCCAGGTTCTGAGTCACGTGAATTAGTTAACTTGATGGATGTGCAATTTTCACTTTCCAAAGCCTTTGCTGAAGGAACATTAAATGAAAGCGTCAATGACACTGCAGCTCAGCTTGTCTGAGAAGTGACTGAACTAAACAGAAAGATCTGGTAATACCATGTTACTCACTAAAGTTTCTACAGACATGACATCACACCAATGCTACAAATGAAATATGAAAAAAAAACCTGGTGAGGGATGGAGCCTGTTGGGTGTACTAATGGAAATATTGAATTTATATGTCAAATCCAAGATGGCCGGTGGCGGCTATCTTTTTCAACAGAATGCACAAAACAATTGATAACTTTCATTTGGACATCATACCAAAGCTACAAATGAAATTTGAAAAAGATCACGTGAGAAGTGCGTCCTGTAGCGTCTGCTAATGGAATTATTGACAATTTATAAGCGAAATCCAAGATGGCCACTGCCGGCCACGTTTTTCAACAAAATTCAGAACAATTTGATAGCTCCCATCTAGACATCACACCAAAACTACATATAAAATTTTTAAAAGATTGGGTGAGAGAAGAGGCCTGCAGGATGAGCTAATGGAATTGTTCACAATTCAAAGGCCAATCCAACATAGCTGCTGACAGCCATATTTTTTAACAATAATTAAGAATGAAAGTGTCAATGACACTGTAGCTTAACTTGACTGTGTGTTGTGTTTATGAAAAGATTATGAAATAAAACAAGAATTGTGATAATTGAGAATATGTTAATTTCTGTTCCCTATATGCTATGTTTTCAATAAAAATAATTTGAGGTGTAGACTGTACTACAGAATTGAGGCCTGGGTCAATGTGGCCCTCACGGTTTATGTATATCAACCAAAGTTGCCAAGTTACAGTAAAATCATTCCAAAACAAGTCATCCTACCAAGCTACAATGAAATCCCTTCATAAATATAACTTGCAGACTTTGGTAAAGGAATCTAGGTCATGTGATGGTTCGGCGGTCACGATTGACTGATCATGACCAAAATAGGAGAGTTTCATCCAAGACTGGAAATAACCAATCTGTCATTTGCAAATGGAGGTTCCCAGAGGGTGAATTTGCTGATGCTATCTAATACAGAGGGCTAGAATCACCCAATTTATCCTCTTGGCACCTCTTTCTGAGACTATGATTCGGACTGAGGTTCACAGAGAGTAAATTTTGTAATGCTACCCTGCTGTTAGCATCACCAAATTCACCCTCTGGGGACCTCATTCTTCAGATGACAGTCTGCTTATTTCCAGGTTTGGTTTCACCTAGATATCATGACAAGTTATCCTACCAATTAACAATGAAATCCCTTCATAAAAACAACCTGTAGACAGTGCTAAAGAAATGTAGGTTACGTGACTAGGCAGAGGTAACAGTCGTCAGCTGACCGATCGTGACCAAAATAGGACAGTCTCATCTAGACATCATACGAGTTATCCATCCAAATTACAATGTAATCGCTTCATAAATATAAACTGTAGACTGTGCTAAACAAATTTAGGTCACATGCCTGTGAGGCCATCATGGTTGACCAACCACAACCAAAATAGGACGTTCTCATCTAGACATTATACTGAGTCATTCTACAAATTTGCAATGGAATCCTTTCATAAATGCAAGTGCACCATCGACGTGCAGTACGCATTAGTACACATTGAGAGATAAGGCTTTAAAATATTTCAGTACTCGATCACCAGCTGTTCAATGTAACTATAGGCTGCTTGTAATAAAAATGAACGGCAGGTTTGGGCATAAAGATGTACCAAACACAAAAGGAAGACAGCTCCAATACCTACGACAAACCATTGATGAAACAATTGAAGAATTTGCTGAAAGAGCTCAAGAGCTTGCTGCTGATGGATGTCCGCATGCTCCTGATAGTGTTATTGAAACTGTGACAATAGACACTTTTTTGAAGGGTTGTTCAGATAAAAAGGCTGCTTTGATCACAAAGAATAAGAATCAAACAACTTTGGATGAAGCTCTTCAGAGAGTAAACAAGAGGCCCCAAGGGCCTGAGAGCGCTCACCTGACACTGACAACTATCAACCGAGGGTCCTGATTTGAACAAACTTGCATCTGCCCCATTAGGAAAAACATATACCAAATATCAAAACATTCTGACCGGTGGATCTGAAAAAAAATTGTTTTTTAAATATTCCTCATATTGAACTAAGTTATAATTTGAGCTCCCATAGGTAGCCCAAATATGAACCCAGGGACTTGGCTTGAACAAACTTGAATCTCACCTCCCTAAGGATGCTGTATTCCAAATATCAAAAGATTCTGACAATTGGATCTGAAGAGAAATATTTTAAAAACATATTCCTCATGTTGAACTAAGTTATAATTCGGGCTCCGACAGGGAGCCCAAATATAAACCCAGGTACTTGGCTTTAACAAATGTGAATCTCACCCCCTCAACGATACAGTATAACAAATATCAAAAGATGCTTTCTAGTAGATGTACTTTAAACATATTTTTATTTGCCATAACTATTGAGCAAAAAGGGATAGGAGGACAAGTGCTTTCCACTTAGTAAAAACTAGTAGATGTGAAGAAGATTTTTAAAGAATGTTCCTCATATAGAACTAAGTTACAATTTGGTCTCCAACAGGGAGCTGAAATATCGACTCAGAGACTTGGCGTGAACAAACTTGAATCACACCTACCTAAGGATACTGTATACCAAATATCCAAACATTCCAACTGCTGGATCTGAAGAAGATTTTTAAAGAATATTCCTCATATTGAACTAAGTTATAATTTGGGTTCCCATAGGGAGCCCAAATATGAACCCAGAGACTTGGCTTGAATCCCCCCCCCCCCCCCCCAAGAATGTCTGGATACCAAATATCAAAAGATTCTGATTGGTGGATCTGAAGAAGAAGATTTATAAATAAAATTCTTCATACTGCACTAATTTAAACATTTGGGCTCCCAAGGAGAGCCCAAATATGGACCCAGGGGTTTCATTTCAACAAACATGTGAAACAATCTTCCAAAGATGTTATATGTGAAATTTGAAAGCTTTTAGAGCAGTGGTTTGGGAGAAGAAGAGTCTTAAATGTTTTCTCCCATTACCCACAAGTGTTAAAAAATGCTGACTCGGCACTTTTTCAAAGTCCCGAAAAAATACCCTATGATAAAACTAATAGCAATATGTTTGGACCACTCCATTCTGTTGGACCTACGGAAGCTTCACACCGAATAAGAATTCTCAGTCCCGTGTAGTTGTGGAGATATGGGCGTTTAAAAAAAAATATTTTTAGCTTCTGCGGTTCCCACGGGGGATTTATCAAGTACTTATGACCCACTAATACTTCACATCAAATTTGGTTCAAATCGGCCTCTCGGTTGGGAAAATAGAAATTTTGGGCGGGACAAAAATTCTTGCACCTCCCGTAACAACAAATATTGCCCCGCAAACTTCTCTTGAACAAATTTGAGTCTACACGTCAAAAGGAAGCTGTACACCACATATCAAGTCTCTGCTACAGCTGGTTCATGAGAAGAATATATTTTAAAAACTTGGGGCATTTTGACTCCACCCCCTCTTCAATATGAGCAGAATCCCAATTTGAAGAAAAAACCCAAATGCTCCTATATAACCACTACTTATGTGAAATTTCATTAAAATGTGGCCAGTGGATTGGGAGAAAAAGACCCAAACAGCACCTACACGACGGACGACAGAGGAGGGACAAAAGTTACTTTCCGTCAGGTGGGCTAAAAAGGACATAATGGGCAGAAAAGTCAAATGTGCTGCATACATGAGTAGAAAACTCAAGGGGGGCGGAAAGCAACGAGACTAGGATAGCAAAACAAGAATGAGTCTTCATTAAGCAATCCATCTCCATAGGATACATTGTCAATCTTGAGCCCCTTAGGAGTGACAAAAATAGTCCGAGCATTATGCCTTTTCTTCAGATGATCATAATGTAAAATGTGGAGCTCCCATATGAAGCCCCTGAAGCCCTTGATACCACCTATGTGGATTAATCTTAGTTACACACCTCTAGAGGGTACTGATATACAAAACTTTTTAGCTACATGGCCAATTCCGGCTCCCACTGGGAGCCCAAATATTAACCCAGACTCTCGATTTGAATGAAGTTGAATCTGACCTCCTTAGAGATGTTGTATACCAAATATGAAAGCATTCTGACTGTTGGATCTGAAAAAGAAAAATTGTAACGAAATTTCCTCATCTTGCACTAAGTTAAAATTCGGGCTACCATAGGGAGCCCAAATATTAATACAGAGAACCACTTTGAACAAAATGGAATCTGACTCCCCTGGAGATGTAGTATACCAAATATAAAACCATTCTGACTAGTGGATCTGAAGAAGAAGGTTTTCAAAGAAATTTCCTCATATTGCCCTAAGTTAAAATTCGGGCTACCATAGCGAGCCCAAATATCAACCTATGGACCCGATGTGAACAAAGTTGAATTTGACTCCACTAGAGATGTTGTATACCAAATATGAAAGCATTCTGACGAGTGAATCTGAAGATTTTTAAAGAAATTCCCTCATATTGTATTAAGTTAAATTTAAGGTTCCCATATGGAGCCCAAATATTAACCCAGGCACTCGACTTGAACAAACTTGAACAAACTTGAATCTGACCCCCATAGAGATGTTGTATACCAAATATGAAAGCATTCCGACTGGTGGATCTGAGGAAGAAGATTTTTAAAAATTATACCCCATATTGCAGTAAGTTAAAATTTGGGCTTTCACAGGAAGCCAACATATTAACCTAGGGACATGGTTTGATCTTGAATCTGACCCTCATAACAATGATGTATACCAAACATTAAAAGATTCTGACTGGTGGTTCTGAAGAAGAAGATTTTAAAAGAATATTCCCCATATTGCCCTAAGTTAAAAAATTCGGGCTCCAGTATTGAGCCCAAATATGAACCACCTTTAAGTCCTAGTAGGAATATAACATGTTTTCATTGCGGTGAAAGCGTGCATTTCTGTCAGGAATATCCTTACAAAAGTAGATCTCGTTCACATCACCACAACCACACAGCGCCAACTCAATGGAGAAACGGGGTGCGGTGGCTCAGTAGGTAGAGATGCAGGCTGCAAGCCGAGAGGTCCTCGGTTCGAATCCGACCTGTGGCAACCGCGTTGTGTCCTTGGGCAAGACACTTCACACCCATTGCCCACGTGGGGGCACGGTGACGTTGTGTACTAAGGCGTAGTGCACGTCGATAGTGCACTGTTTTCAACCAATGCAAACCCTGCTTGTGTGGAGTTAGTATGTTGGGGAGCTGACAGTTGCTCGCCGTTGCTCGGTTGTTCTCTCCGGGTACTCCGGCTTCCTCCACCCGTAAAACTATCGGGGTCATGGTTAGCCATTGTGCAGAAATATGTGACCTTAAACACCATTATATAAATATATATAACAATGGAGAAACATTGCACTGTAACAATTTACAGTTCTGTAATTGTTACAGTGCAGGATGTGGTGTGAGAGATTTACCTTGTGGTGGCTGTAGACTTTGTACAAGGGCAAAGCAGACTTGGTCCAGATTTGAAAATTATATTGATGATGTCATTCCTCTTGCTGTGTGTGAGCTTGAGTTTGTTAATAAAATCAATGACATTAACAAAACCTGCACTGACTGACTTACTTCCTATACAACAGAAGAGCTGAATACCTTCCAGAAAGAAGACTTGGATAAGGAACCGAGTGAGTTTGAAATTCAGCTATCTAGTCCAGCTCTGAAACACCTGTGGTTAACTAGAGACCAGATAATAAAACTAGACAAAGTTTGTATTATAGATGGGAGGATGTGGTACCCGAAAAATCAAGAAATCTTTTTAGGGAACCCAAATCATTGAGAAAAGAAGTTTTAGTACACTGCCATAATGTAAAGACTGCAGGGCACCTTGGACAAGATAAAACACTAAAAAAACTTAAGGAGCAGTTCACATGGTATGGCATGACACACGATTGCAAATTGCATGTAAAAAGCTGTGAAATTTGTAACCTTAACAAAGGTGCTACTGTTAAGGCTAAACCAGCTTTGGGTCAATTTCATGCTGGTTCTCCTTTAGAACGGGGTCACATTGACATTCTTTGACCTTCGTAACCTCAAAGTCAGGAAATAAATAAATATATATTAATGATTATAGACCAGTTCACCAAGTGGCTTGAATGTTTCCCGTTACCACACGAGAGTGCAGAACTCATTGCAAAAACAGCAGTGGATGGATTTTTCAGCAGATTAGAATGCCCACTACAGATCCATTCTGATCAAGGCAAGAATTTTGATAGTAATTTATTCATGTCGCTGTATAAACTGCTGGAGATTGTGAAAACCAGAACCACACCCTACCACCCTAGTTTGAATGGGAGGTTAAACGATATAACCGGGTGGTTTTACAGTCCATTCGATGCTACTCGGTTGGGAAACAAAATGAATGGGACAAGTGGCTTCAACAGATAGCCGGGGCTATTGGGGCAACTGTAATCAGGAACACCATATTCACTCCAAATCTCATAGGGAGGGAGGTAATACAACCGATTGGTCTTATGTTAGGTGTGACTGAGGCAAATGTTAGTAATAAAACATTGTGTCAATATGTTGAGGATCTTAGAAATACACTACAGATAACACTCTACCTGGCAAGAAAAAATCCTGTTAATCATCAGATGCGACAGAAAAACGACTATGATGCAAAGTTGAAATTTCATCTTTATGAACCAGGGGATCTTGTGTATAAAACAAACTCTGCCACAAAACTTAAATCTCATTGGAAAGGGTCTTATCTGATCACCGGAGTCCTGTCTCCAGTATTACTTAAAATTAAGGATAGGAAAACTGAAAAAATAGTTCATCATGATCGGCTGAAGATGTGTGAAACTGGAAACATTCCCTTGTCGATGAAGAGATTTAGGCATAACTTGTTTGGTTTAGAAACTGGCACATCTTCCCATGCAGGCATAAATGGTTCGTTTCAAGGACAGGGGAGCAAGCAGCATATCAATGTTTTCCTGGAGATGATAATTTACCTTTCAGAGAGGTTTGGGACAGCTGGGCAGTGAAAAAGCCATTGTCTTCTAGCATTCGACCCCCGGATGTTCTGGGGTTGCAGAATCAACCTTTGGCAGCTTAAGACAATGCACAGCAAACAAGTTTTAGACACACTGATAGGCCCGTCAGATTAAGGAAACATACAAGAAAACTTGATGAATATCTTTTGAATTAAAAAAAATAAATATAAAAAAAAAATATATATATATATATCAGAAATATTTTCGTCTGAATAAAGCTCAAACAGCACAGTTAAAACAAACCCAATTTTTACCTAGCTTTTGGACTGCTGAAGACCTTCTTCAGGGTACAGACACAAGAAGAAAAAATACATACAGACGACAAAAGAAATGAAATGTGACGATAAAAGTTCTTGTGAGCCAAGTTCTGACTGAATGGGTGTGTAATACCACCCGACAAGAAAAGAAACCGGGGTAAAAGTAGAAAGCAAGAGGTAAAAAATACTGTTAGACAAATTCTGAAAAGTATTCTAGAACGCCCCAACTCCTAGCGGAACCCGATTTTAATATACCCTTCGAAAATTAAAAGGAACTGGAATTTTAGAAATGTCAAGATACTTCCATGTATTGAATGAAGGTATGAAGGTATGATAACAGGATTATTTAAACAAATCTGTTTGCAGTCTGTCGCCTTATGATGCACCAAGTGGCCCACTAGGAGGAACAATCAGAGTCTGGTGCTTTTCTTGCTGATGCGAAACGATGTGGGATATATATATAATCAGTAATTGTCAATTCTCGAATATCGGTCACGGAGCGAGTTGTAAATGTTAAATAACACACTGACTGAGTCAATTTCAACCTTTTATGGGGTTGTCTTTGACTCAGTTGGTATGGTGGTAGAGCATTTATGGCCAGGCGATTGGGTGTTGTAGACCCGGGATCGCCTCCGTTCGATGCCACCTTCAAAAAACAGTGGCGCGGTGTTAGGATAATGCCTGGTGGAATTCCTGCTTGACAAAGGCGATACAAATTAAATTCAAGCAGTTGCATCTTTACGGATCTTCCATTAACTGAGATTCATGTGTTTAAAAGTTGGAACTATAGACCATTATAACAGTAATCTGTTCCAGTTGCATTGGATGCTAAGGCAAACGATCCACGGGTAAATCTCACAATAAAATACTGGCTACCTGTAGACAATTACGAATCATCACAGAAAAGAATACCAACAATTCAGTAATTGTCAATTCTCGAATATCGGTCACGGGCGAGTTGTAAATGCAAACTAACATACTGGCTGGGTCAGTTGCAACCTTTTATGGGGTTGTTGTTGGCACAGTTGGTATGGTGGAAGTGTGCGTATGGCCAGGCGATTGCGTGTTGTAGACCTGGGATCGACTCCCGTTGAGGTCACCTTCCAAAAAACTTAACAGTTTTCCATCTAGTGGTGAGGTGTTTAAGACGATGCCTGGTGGAATTCCTGCTTGACACAGGTGATATATCTATATCAGAAATATATTATTTCAGTGATCATTGTTCATGATTATTTGTGAGGTTTTTTTGTATGTATAAGGTTTGTAAATATACTATTCGAAGTTTGCTAAGCACCAAGTATATCCAACTACCTGTTTTATGTTTCAGTTGAAATATTGTAATGAAAAGTGTATATATATTTAATTTAATTATATCTTTAATGATTTAAGCACAGAAATTGAGATTTTATTTGTGTTTGACATGTTTTTTTAGCTTCTGAATACGATAACCATGGAAAATGGATATTACTGGTAAAAGAGAAAATTTTTCAATTTGCCAAAAAGTTGACGGTGCGAACTGGTATGGGTTCAATATCGAGTATGAGACCCATTACTGTTTATTACAGCAGGTTCCCGATGGTCCTTTGTGAGATGTTGTTCCATTCTTGGACCATCATGACCAAGCTCTTGGACACTTCTTGGCTGGACTGGACGGGCTGAAATTGCAAGCTGAAACTCATTCCAGACATGTTCAATTGGATTGAGGTCAGGCCAGTCCATACGCTCAATCCCCTCCCCCTGTTCGTATTCCCGGACAGCATAGGCAACATGAGGACGGGCATTATCGACTATCAGAATGAATCTATCATCCACTACACCTGCATACAATCTGACGTGGGCATACAGGATCTCATCGAAATACCGCTGTGCAGTCAATGTACCACGGTCTAGGACACAGAGCTCTGTACGTCCATCCCAGCTGATGCCGCCCAGACCATTATTGACCCTCCACCATAGCGGTCATGTCCAGCAATGTTGGCTGCATGGAATCGCTCTCCTGGACTTCTCCATACCCTAGCACGCCTATCTGTGTGGTCTAGGCAGTACCTTGACTCATCTGTAAAAAGGACAGGCCGCCAATCTTCTCTGGTCCATCCAGCGCGATCCATGGCCCATTCATATCGTGCCTACGGTGGTTCTGGGACAGCGGAATTCGAATATATGGTCTTCTCGATCGGAGACCACCTTCCTGCAACCTTGCCCGGATAGTCTGCGTCGACACATTTACCCCGGATGCATTCTGAAGGTCGCTGCGTTCTGAAGATCGCTGCGAAGCTGGGTTGCTGTGGCAAAGCGGTTCCTACGGGCCTGAATGATCAAAAACCGGTCTTCAGTGGCAGATGTTGCCCTGTCTCCGCCACCACCATGCTGTGTTACTGGCGTGCCATACTGCTGAAATCTTGCCCAGGCTTTGGTGATCACCGTATGGTGCACACCAAGAATTTCACCAACCTGACGATGGGTAGCCCCTGCTCCGCCATCCCTACAGCCCGCCACATTTCTGCTTCAGACAAATGTCTTCTTACATTTGCATTTGTCATATTCAATCATTAAATCACAAGGGCTTGTGTTGAAATGAAGATTGAATACCATTCACATGTCATGTACATGTAGACAGTACCCGAAAACATCATGAAAATCAAGTGGCACATGCTTTCCATGACTGTCACGAAAAGTCTGTCTGTCAAGAGAGCTAATGTAAACACTGGGGACCATCTCAATATATTCCTCAATCATATCCATAAAAAATATCGCAAATATGTCTCAAGCAAATTTCACAACGATGTGTCAAATATTTGGTGCGTGGCAAACAGAGTAGTATACCTTTACCTAACGAATAGAATCACTGAATAGCTCCGTTCATGATTATTTAGTTCTGATTCTTTCATGCAGTAACATGGATTTAGATGGTGAGAGTATGGTTGTACCTGATTAAGATGAAGATGATTTTAACGACTCTTCTACCTCCACATATACCCCAACACCTTTGAAGAATTTAGAAAATCATCCAGCAAAGAGTAAATTAAAATGCACAGATATGACCACATCTAGGAAGGGAGTGAATTGTATAAGCTGCCATATCAAAATTAAACATCTTAGGTGGCATGCAATCATGAATCAATTACCATGGTATATTCAACCTTACACCACCTGTTTTTCCTGCAAATCTCAAGAACCTTAGCTTAATTTCATACAGTTGCATTTTTCCAGATTTCACTCCCATAACTTGACGGAATTGAAGCTAAATTTAAGGACAGCTCCAAACTCTTGAAATGGACTTATCTCATGAATGGTTTGTTGCAAGTTTTTTGCACTACTTACATATCTACAACTGTTTGGTCTTACTGAAAGAAGCCTACAACCAGAAGAAAGTTTTTTAATAGAGAATTTTAACGATATTAATGGCTATTTGGGGTCACAAGAAACATACAGATGTTGTCAGGTCAGAGATTTGCTTCATTGGAGAAATTTGTTTGATATCCTAACAACCCTGTCCAAAGAGCAAGAGGAGTTCATTAAGGAAACAAACAGAGACGGAAATAAAGATTACCCATGCTGACTCAACTGGCTGTTATAATTATTTTGTAGATGGTCATTTCCATTTGGACATAATGTCTCATGAAATGGACTTATCTCGTGAATGGTTTGTTGCAAGCTTTTTGCACTACTTACATATCTACAACTGCTTTGGTTTTACTGAAAGAAGCCTACAACCAGAAGAAAGTTTTTTAATAGAGAATTTTAACGATCTTAATGGCTATATGGGGTCACAAGAAACATACAGATGTTGTCAGGTCAGTGATTTGCTTCATTGGAGAAATTTGGTTGATATCCTAACACCCCTGTCCAAAGAGCAAGAGGAGTTCATTAAGGAAACAGAGACGGAAATAAAGATTACTCGTGCTGACTCAGCTAGCTGTTATAATTATTTTGTAGATGGTCATTTCCATTTTTACATACTGTCTCAGAGAACCGGATGCTCTGGTTTATCCGACGTTTGGCATAAGTTTCCACATTCAGACGAATCGGTTTTAATGAGATACGCTGTTGCAAATTACTGTTGGCCCAAGAAATGGCCAAATAGTCGAGAAAGAGAAAAGGTACATTTAGATAGCAGGATATTTATCACATTTGGGATTCATCCACACGCAGTGTGTTTTGAAAGTAATATATGTTTTGAAAGAAGACTGTCTGACCTAAATCATCTAGTTAAGTTTCAACGAGGTGTAGCAGTTGATAAATGTGGTTTGGATTTTACAGAAACAACTGATAAAAAAAATCAGCCTACAATGCAATATTTTTCAAAAGCAACTTGATATAGCTGTGCAGAACAACCTCCCAGTGGTTATTCATTGTAGAGGTCCCATGACAACATCTGATCAATGTCTGGCAATTCTACAAAAGTCTCTGCAGAAATACCACCCAATTCACAGGCATTGTTTCACTGTTGATGAATACACAGCATGGAAATCAGTATTTCCCAAATGTGTCTTTGAGATTTCACCACTACTGTTGAAATAAAAAAAATAAATCACTAGAGTCTAATTTAAAGCAAATGAGCATTGACTCCATTGTTCTGGAATCTGATGCTCCCTACCTTGCTCCACCTATATTTTGTCAAATAAAAGAAAATCAAATTGCGAGTCCATTTATCATCTGTGAAGTAGCCAAGGAATATCCAGAAAAAAGGATATCACACATGAAAACTGCAGGAAACACTGTTCCAACAGCTTCAACTCCATCACAAGATGAAAACTATTCAATCTCAAAAGCATCATCTTCATTCATATGAAATCAACAAGATCAGCACGAGCTGCTTTGATGACAAACGATACGATACATACTGGACGATGGGGTGCGCACACTGACTTATGGGCATTACAAGTGTGTATAATCACTTATTAGAGATATGTGTATGTATGTATTTTAAATGAACCCTGTTCTTCTTTCAGAGTTTATTAAGAATTTGCAAGTCGAAGCCTGCTCAACAGCGAGGGATGATAAATGTAAAGAATGTGGTGATGAGATGATTATCGATGACTATCAGAGGGTATGTAGGGGGTGTGGGTGTATAGACACTAATTATCAAGAAATAGCCCTAGAATACAGTGAGAGCTACACTAGAAAACCCTCATACAACCCATATAGACGCTTTGAAGCTGTTCTGAAAAGGTTGCAAGGTACAAAGAGCAAAGCGTGCTCACGGGATATGGATACGCACGTATCAGTCAGCTACCTCCCTCGATGACAGCAGCAACTAAAAAAGCAGCCACAAGCATTGCCTCACGGGGAATAACAGCAGCTGGTGATAGAATCGGTAGTGAATT
Organism: Pictodentalium vernedei; assembly: GCA_031216915.1. NCBI lineage: Eukaryota > Metazoa > Mollusca > Scaphopoda > Dentaliida > Dentaliidae > Pictodentalium > Pictodentalium vernedei. The sequence goes on from CM062291.1 coordinate 248,381,328, forward strand.
GGCGAACAGAATTGCACCAAAGAAACAATCCCTAAAACAGCCGGACAGAAATGAGATCTTAAAAGATTTGAAATTTGCTATGGCACCAAACTCTGATCAATATGCATCAAGCCCTGACCAATCTGGGTTTGGAAGAAGAAAAAAGATGAAAGGAAGGGGGGGATCAAAATCCTGCTATAGGTTTAGTCAGAACTATATAAATAATCAAGCATGGACTACCAAGAGCTTGCTAATTTGTTTGACGAAGAAATCAGTTTGCCTAAATATTCACACAAAAGGTGGATCAAAATACATCCCACTCAGAATGCTATTGGTGATAATGGAAACGGCTTGACTGATGCTATTAACCCTTTACCTAACATGAAAAGCAGACGACACTTACAAAAAAAATTCTTGAATAACTAATTTTTTTCATTTTTTGTCTCAAAAACATAGGTTATGACCGCTCGTTGGAACGAGCTCGACGAGCTCGTTCCAACGAGGGGTCATAACCTATGTTTTTGAGACAAAAAATGAAAATATTTTGAAAATTAATTGCCGATTTTTGAGAATAGCGCTGGCCGGTTTTGGCCGTTACGTTGGGTAAAGGGTTAACTATAATTGTAAGACTGTATCGGACACGCTGGTGAATTATGGTGATGGATATATCGTGCTCACTGCTACGGCTTCTAGAACTGATCTTGCTGCTAAGGCCGTGGCACCCAAAGGTTCGTTTGCTTTCATCAATCAAGCAGTAGTAAGAATTAATGGAGCCGAGCTGGATAATTCTAGGCTAAACTTTATCAGCGTTCCCATTCTTAACAGTTTGGAATACTCCAATGACTATGTAAGAGTAGTGGGAGTACAATATTGTTTCAGTGAGGACATATCAGGATATCATGAGAATAATACTGGGCATAATACCAGAAAAGGGCAAATCCCTAACCCCTCGCAACAATCAAACACAATTCAGTGTGAAAATCCCTTTGTCCAACATATCGGTGTTCTTCGGGGCATTAGATTTCCCTTTGATTTATCAAGTGTTTGAGTCTGATATCACGTTACGCACTGACAATGCGTTGTTGAGAGAGGATGACAATGCTGTTGATTGTGCTATTAACTCTGCCGTTCTTAATCTTCCAAGGGTTGAGCTACCCAGGAAGTACGAGGAAAAACTGTTCAAGAGAATGCAAGGGGGGTCTATGACAAAAACTCTTGTATGGAACAGGCTTCATTATCCGGCAGAAATTGCTGGTGCCAATGGCCACCAAGACATACAGTTGGAGGCTTCATTGAACGGAATGAGGAAATTATATTGTGCAGCCGTACCGATAGAGAGATGGAATAACCAGCAGTACATTGAGTTGAGAGCACGTCAAACACATCAATCACAGCCATGAACATTGTCATAGACAGTGAAGACTTTTTCCCACAGGATATCCAAAAGGATATTGAAGCGTATGAAGTGGTGGCTGAGAATTTCAATATGGGAGGAAAGGATAAAAATACAGGCACAATACTTGACTACAATGATTGGCAAGCAGTTCACAGGTATTATGTGTTTGACCTGTCAAGGCAAAAGGTATTTGAGAACGACCGCAGGAAGGCTCAAATAATTAGATTTAGAGGTACATTGTCGAATAACTCAAGACTGCTGTTCTTAATAGCTAGAGAAAAACAGACTACATTTAACTTTACAAATCCCTCCGCAACCTTGACTGTTTAATCTAACCATGTATAAACCAGTTGTATTTGCTTTAACAGAGAGTCAAACTGACAAACTTAGAAAAGGGAAAAGAAATGGAGAGGCTATCACCTTGGAGTTATCCTCGCAGCAAATTGGTGGTCAGCATGAGCTATACTTAACAGAGAGGCAAATCAAGAAACTTCAGAAAGCACCTGAGCTGTCAGAATTACGTTCTCCAAAACACAGATGGGCGCACAGAAGGAAGGCTTTCCTGTGTCTGTTTTGAACGTTGCGAGCGAGGACTCTGCTTCCCAAAGTTTTGCCTGTGCTGGGCACACTGGGGCTCATTGTGGCAACAGGGGCAATATCAGTAGCTACACATAAAGCTACTACTGGAAATAGTGTAATACCTCTCTTCTTCACGAGAAAGGACACAAATGATCTTTCGGGTATTGTGAAAGAGCTGGAGGAAAAAGGTGTGCTACCCTCAAACACCTGTCAAAAGTGTATTTTTCCATTTCAAAACAGGAAGGAGAGTTCATTGGAACTCTGATAGCGTCACTCGCTGGCAGCCTTTTACCTACACTTTTAGGCGGTAAAGGTTTAAGAAATGCAGGGTGTGGAAGAGGGTTAAGGAGGGCGGGGCAACTAAAAAAAGATGAAGACTCCCCTTACAAGCCTTGATTTTATGAACTACTATGAAGGAAATGTCTACTTGGGTTGGGGGGGGGGTGGTTGCAAGAGATAACCTGCTGGATCTTGTGGAATTGTTTTACATAGTGAATTTAGATAACCAGGAGGGACCTGGCATCATTAGGTAGTCGTCATCAACGTAGGTTCTGGTTGTATTTACTTTGATAGTTTCGGAGTTTACCCACCAGAAGAGGTTTTGGATAGGATGAGAAAGACTAGAAAGCAAATGGTTCAAAACTCCTATAGAATCCAAGATATCAACTCAGTCAACTGCGGCTTCTTCTTCATGTATGTGATTGATGAGTTGCTTAAAGAAAGTCGGTTTATTGATATACTAACCAACTTCATCCCAAGCGATTACAAGAAAAATGATATATTAATCAGCGCATATATATATAGACTCATACCAAACACAAGCCTTATAAAGGTAAGTATCCCACCAGAAGAGTGATGGTGAGGGGGTGTTGATGAACAATTTCAAGCCGACTTGGTTGATATGAGGAGTCTTTCGTCTGCTAACAAAAACACAAAAACACAAACTACATTCTGACAGTAAGAGATGTATTTAGTAAATATGGATGGGCACTCCCTGTCGAAAAGAAGACTGGAAAAGAGATATCACAAGCATTCAACAAAATATTTAAACAACGAAAGCCCAGAAAGTTGCAGATAGACAAGGGTACAGAGTTCATTAATAGAGAGACTCGGGAACTGTTAAAAAGGTTGGTATCCATTGGTTTCCTACAGAAAATGAAACCAAAGCTCAGATTGTTGAGAGATTTAATAGAACTTTAAAGGACAGAATGGTAAAAACTGAGGCTGTGGTTTGGGAAAATTTATACAGAGATATGCCTCCAACAACTCGAGGGTTGTTGAAAGGTGGGGACCAAGTAAGAATGTTCAAACTGAGAGGCAAGTTCAAGAGGGGTTATACAGCAAACTATACAGATGATGTCTTTACTATTGCACAAGTGCTTTCAACAGCCCCACCAACTTATAGGATAGTGGATGCCAACGGGGATGTTGTGCCGGGTTCATTCTACAAAGAGGAGTTGTCTAAATTTAGCCAGGATTAATATATATGAAAAATGTCTGTAATTGTGTTTATACCACAAGAGTGAGAAACAAATGGAAAAGATGGTTCAGATCAATATGCTACCAAGACAGGGCAGCAGTTAAACAATTCCTTCCTCCATTATCAGTACATTCTGGTGGTAGAATAAACTTCTACAGTAGAAATGATAGTTATTTTAGCCTAATCACAATAGCGTCTGCCTTCATAGAAATGAATATGTAGTTTTAGTCTGTCTTATTATATATCGAAGAGTGTGGAAGAAAAACAAAGGTTATGTCCCGAAGTCCCGAGTGCCCCACTGAGTGCTGATAATTACAGGCTTCAGAGAATCAGCCAAATAAACAGCTGCTGAAAAATGAGGTAAACATTAGAGAAGGGCTGTATAAAAAGTATAAAAAGGGTTTGAATATTTTACAGGCTATGGATGGGGTATGCCTTAGTATCGGCGTTGGAGCTACTGCTGGCAGTCTTGCTTTTCTAACTAGTGGAGTGGGAGCTCTTCTTGCTTTACCGCTGCGGGGTGCTGGTATTTCTACGGGGGTGTTAGGTGTGATTGGGAAGTTAGCAGAGAGGAAGATTAGTTCTAAGATTAAAAAACATGATGAAATAAGAGTCTTAGCAAAAGCAAAACTCAGTACAATAGCTGTGAAGGTTGCTAGCGCATTCGAGGATTGGTGTATAACAGACGGGGAATTTAGAAACATCATTAATGAACAAAAGCAATATCAGGAAATGAAGATCGCAATACAAAAAAGGCTGTACCCACAAAGTTGACTGGGGCACCAAAAAAAATTGTGCAGGATGCCCTCCAGAGTATGTTAAAAAGTGGCAAATCGCAGTAAAAGTTACAAAGAAATATAGTTGTCAGCCACCAGCATAATGTAAAAAACGATAAATGAGCTCATTCCAGCTCAAAACTATACAGGATGTGAAGAGAGAGAGAAAGTAATCACAGTGGAAACCGATGAGAAGGCTGCCTTATAGCGATTTGGAGGTCCTCGAAGGGGGACTGCAGTAGTGTCCCCAGTATGCAAAGAGTTAATCAAGAACGTAAGATCTAAAAACAATGAAACATATTTTCAATTTACTCGCCAGAGTAAATATGCTCTTATCAGTTATGACTGATCAAATCTATGAAATGTTTTAAGGTGTGGGTTTAATCGTGATAATGTCTCTGTATAAACACAGGATGCACCTGTGTAAAGCTGATCCACAAGGCTTCTAGCCGGTTCTGGATAACTGGATGTTGTAAACTTTCAGTATATAAAGCAACGGTTCTGGTCAATTGTTACTTACAAATGACATTCCTCGGATTCCCGAGTGTCACGGATTGTCATTTAGGAATTTTAAAAGGTGAAATATGACAGGTGAACGTATAAAACATATTGCACTATTTTCAACTGATGCGATTTGTAATTAATACTGATGAGAGAGCTTCATTATTTGACTTGGATATGTATATATAAGTAGTCAAACTCGTGTGAAATGTATAATCATTTACTCAAATAATTATGTCAAGTCTGAAAGCAAAAAAAAAACAAGAGCACCGCTGGGCATTGCATCATACGCCCGTGAACTGTTCAAATTGTACCATTTTAACACATTTGCAATTTTTTTAGAGTGCGAGAAATTTATACTGGCATATATATATATGTTACGGTCAGACTTTGAAATCAGTGATTTTGTGAAATGACTAAATTTTTCAGTCATTTGAGAAAAAGACTAACAAGTTTGAAGCCAATCGAAAAACAAATACTAAAGTTATCATCCGGAAACCAAATATTTGACGAAGAATTCTAAGTCCAATAGGGGCCATAATTCAGGCAAAAATTGTTCAGACCGACCCCATATTCGAACTTGACCTGTATTTTGTTGTGATTAAACCACATACCAAGTTTGGAGCCGATCGGAAAACAAATACTAAAGTTATCATCCGGAAACCAAATATTTGACGAATTCTAAGTCCAACAGGGGCCATAATTCAAGCAAAAATTGTTCAGACCGACCCCATATTCGAACTTGACCTGTATTTTGTTGTGATTAAACCACATACCAAATTTGGAGCCGATCGGAAAACAAATACTAAAGTTATCATCCGGAAACCAAATATTTGACGAATTCTAAGTCCAACTGGGGCCATAATTCAGGCGAAAAATGTTCGGACCGACCCCATATTCGAACTTGATCTGTATTTTGCTGTGATTAAACCACATACCAAATTTGGAGCCGATCGGAAAACAAATACTAAAGTTATCATCCGGAAACCAAATATTTGACGAATTCTAAGTCCAACTGGGGCCATAATTCAGGCGAAAAATGTTCGGACCGACCCCATATTCGAACTTGACCTGTATTTTGTTGTGATTAAACCACATACCACATTTGGAGCCGATCGGAAAACAAATACTAAAGTTATCATCCGGAAACCAAATATTTGACGAATTCTAAGTCCAACTGGGGCCATAATTCAGGCGAAAAATGTTCGGACCGACCCCATATTCGAACTTGACCTGTATTTTGTTGTGATTAAACCACATACCACATTTGGAGCCGATCGGAAAACAAATACTAAAGTTATCATCCGGAAACCAAATATTTGACGAATTCTAAGTCCAACTGGGGCCATAATTCAGGCGAAAAATGTTCGGACCGACCCCATATTCGAACTTGACCTGTATTTTGTTGTGATTAAACCACATACCACATTTGGAGCCGATCGGAAAACAAATACTAAAGTTATTGTTCGGAAACCAAACGGACGGACGGACGGACGGACGCTCGGACGGACGGACGGACAGACGGACGGACGGACAACGCCATACTATAATACGTCCCGTTTTTCAAACGGGCGTATAAAAATAGCCAAACCCTTTTCCCGGGTAACCCAGCTAGGGTAGTTTATGAGAGAGGGGCTGTCCTAATAACCTTAAGTACAGCCTTTTTATAGTAATTTAGGGGCTGCCCCCACAGTGCTGCCAGTAGTATAGTAACTCGGGGTTGTCCTGATATCTTAGCTGCAGTCGTTTATGAAACCAAGTACGGGGGTTTGAGGGTTTTTGTCCTGGTGATTCCAAGTTACTGTACTACTTCTATGACTTATATTTGTTAAGCAGATTTGTATTTGCCGAAAACTATATATATGTTTGACAGTTGATATTTTTCTCCATACATCTTGCAAATTCAAAAATATATTTGAGTTTTACAAAATGAGGAGGAATGTGGTGAACTCAGCTCATATTCGTGACCTTTCTGGAAGTCTGGGTCACAGATACGTATGGACTGCACATCAAGGGAAGTAACTGTTGGCATGGTTTAGTCACTTGGAAACCTGATGAGCTGCTAATCAGTTCAGCCATCGCCAATTCAAGTCATCACCAAATAATTGGCACATGAATGTCTACGAACTTGGTAAAAATGTGTTTGTACTAATGAATCCTATTCATTTTAATGTTATATTATCACAGAGGGAGTATGCATTTGTGTTGTTGACTTATTTAGCCAAGGTAAACATCTTCTGTGTTCTTGTTTAACAAAGTTCTAGAGTTAAAATTACTGAAGTTATATTTATTGCTTATTTTGGGTTCAGCTGTTTGGTGTATCCATCATTCAAATGATGGATTTGAACATCAGTTTCTCTCTTCCCAACACTAAAGTACCTACATAAAACTGAACAGACCCCCCGATCCACACCAAAATGATCTTAGGTACTTGGTGTGATTCTTCAATATGAAATTATGGATAAAATATTGGATCATTATTATAATGCTCTATGTCAGATAAAATACATCTATACTGTTCAATTCAGTTAAAACACTATATTTGAATTTTTTCATAAGTTACAATGTAATCCCTTCATAAAAACGACCTGCAGACAGTACTAACGGAATCTAGGTCACATGTCCAAGCGTGGTAACGGCTGACCGATCATGACCAAAATAGGACAGTCTCATCTTGACCTCATACTGAGTTATCCTAAAAAGTTACAATGGAATTGTTTCATAAATATGAACTGCAGACTGTGATAAACAAATCTAGGTCACATGCCTGTGTGGCCGTCACGGTTGACCCATCATGACCAAAATAGGATGTTCTCATCTAGACATTATATCGAGTTATCCTACCCATTTACAATGAAATCCCTTCATAAATGCAAGCTGCAGACTAAAGGAATCTGGGTAACATGTCCCTGCGGCCGTCACGGTTGACCAAACACGACCAAAATACTATGTTCTCATCTAGACATGACCTTGAACCTGCATATGGAATGTAGTGATGATCGGACAAGAACTATGGGGTGTGTAGCCTGTGCTAAAGAAAATGTGAACAGCCTCACACACTAACAGACTTATTGACTCACAGACTTCTGCATGCATGGTGGCAATAGCTAATCTTAACTTTGTCAAGTTAATCTAAAAATGGTCATAACTCACAAGTGGAATCTGCTGGACAGCATAACGCACCATCAGTTGAGTTATGAAGTCGTTGGACAAGAAATATTGAATTCTCAACAGGAAATAAGGGGCCATCACTCATGAGTGGAATTTGAAGCAGTATAATTTGATCTTAGCGGGCATGTCATATTGGGGCATCGATGTAAGATTTCATTTAGGTTGAAAAGGGGATATAACTCACAAGTGAAATGTGTGGACAGCTTCAGTTTATAGTGACTAAAAGCGCATGTCATACTGGACATCCATGTTAACATTTCATTAAGAGTGGACCAAAATTTCAGCTAAGTTATGAACGAACTCTTCTGGACCATAAATTGTATGTTTATCAATGGAAAAAGGGACATAACTCACAAGTGGAATGCCCAAACAGTATAATTTGTTATTTGTCGGAAAGGGCGTGTCAAAATCGACATTAAGATTTAAGATGAATATAAAGAGAAACAATATGGAAAAAACGTTGTGTGTAGTGCTTTTGTGTCCATAGGTTATGATGCAATCTTAGTGCAGTTGCATTCTATATCATAAAGTATGTTGAGACATTTGAAAAAAAAATCATTTTATTATTTAAATATTTAATAATCGCACTTTTGAAGAACATTGTTCTCAGCAGTTATTTTCATTCTGGTGCACGCCAATCTCTACAAAAAATATACTCACAGTTCGGGGGGGGGGGGGGGGGGGGTTCTAGTGTATATGAGCTTGGGCCCTGAATTTTCATATATTCGGTCATAAAAAAAATACAAGTGCAATCTCTGTAAACATGTTAAGGGGCTATATAAGTAATGAAATTTTGTTTATTTTAAAATTCTCACCTCTGATATTCCTTAAATGCAAATAAAATATACACAAATTGTACATCAAAATGACGGCTGAGATATTTAGAACACGAAACACATACATGTGTAATCAACTCATAGAGTCGACCGTAGGCACCACTGGTTCCTGGAAGTCTGCTACCGTATTCGTACCAGAACTGAGAATTTAATAATATTTCACGAGAATAACTTGTGGCCAAATGTGCTTTACATATCCAAGAACAAGGCTAGGGTATCAACATTCTTCAAAACACAACGACAGGGCCGCATGGAGGTAAATTCCAAAACCTATGCTTTTGTTTACATATGAATGTACTTTCGATTTCCGGTCGACGTTATCGGGCGGAAAAATCATCGATATACAACGCCGTCTAAAATCAAATAATGAGATTCTCATATCGTCTTAATACAATATACTATTATTACATAGACACTGCACAATTGCCATATTCAATGAAAGTTATCATGGTACCTGTTGAAATTTCTTAGAATTACGATTTTGTTTTTCGATGGAAATTCGTGGTATCGAGTGATTTGAGCATGTCTGTCGGGTAATACTTTTTGCCGGTAAAAAGGACGGTATCCGGTAAAAAGGACGATAAGTGTATAAAAACTACGTTTTAAAGTACTAAATATACCTCTGAATGTGTGAAAAGTGATTTTTTTAAGGACGCTTACGCAATAATAAATATATAGAAGGAAGATTAAGTATTGTTTGTTTTATTGTAGACTATTTTCAAGACAAAATAGATCATTTCGCCATCGACACTAATCGACAGGCCAGTTTGTGCAAGGAAAACAACGATTTCGCTGAGGTACACGACGGGGTGAATATTATCATACTTACTCGATGGAGGTGCAACTAATTCGTGTGCGAAAGATGTTTCTGTTCACTACAAGGGGATCTAACAAAAATGTTTTGGGAGAGAAACCGTTTATAATTTGAGGGCCCCCAAATGCAACCCATAATTAACTGTTTTTAACCCCCACGTTTCCCCAGGAGGCACCAGAATCGACCTCAGAGATTCAGAATTTGAAAAAAAAAAATATCCTGGGAAGGGCTCATAATCGTGGGAGGGAATACGCACAATTCCATAGTTCAAGCGTTATATCGATCTAGTCTACCCAGCCCCCACCATTTCGAAAATATAAAATGGGTTTTTTTTTATCTAGTAAGGGCGTAGCCAGGATTCTATAATGGAGGGGGCATTTTTTCTTGGGGGGTGGGGGAGGGCAATCATGATATTTGGAAGGTCGTTGTGCAAAAATTGCAAACTGTCATATACTGTTTTTAACCCCTACTTCTTCAGGAGGCACCAGGATCGATCTCCCCCAGAGTCTAGCAACTTAACCTTCTTCCCAGTGGTGGGGTGGGGGTGGGGCTCCCAAATACAAAGGTTGAGTTGCTGGAAAATATCGTACGATATATCGTATGATATATCGCAAGGGGTTTGTAAATCCCACATCGTCCCTGCGCTCCTGAGGCCCGCTAAAACCTTTCATTCATTCATATTTTCATCATCATGCCTTGTGTGTGGCTCTGCGCAAGCCCACGTGGACATCGATAAAACAACTTCACGAGATAGCAAAATAGACAGTATAGCAATGCGCTTAAAAGATCTTCAAAGCAAAACTCTAAATAGACTTCAAGACAGCGAATTAATAATAGAACTCAATGCGCATCGCGTCCTCAATAGGAAAACTAAATAATCTGGGACGTGTCTATCGAAAGGGTTAAAATTACATCAGGCATTCCGTGACATAAATTTAGAACTGGCTGCGGGTGACACGATACGCACGGAAGCTTGCCTCTGTTACCAGTGGGAGTTGCAAACAGCGAGGAAAATCTCCACCTGCTGCCAGGTCTCCCCTCCCCGAGATATAAATCTCGGGGAAAAATGCTGGCTTCCCCATCCACATGTCACTGGTCGTCACGGACGGAACAATTGTAAATTAAAAACCGAATTGCTCTGACTTCCAGCTATCTATCTAGGTTTTCTACCTCCTCTATCTCATCAGACACACGACCAAACTGAATGACAAACTAGAATCCTCAATCAAAGATGTGCAGAAAACAATCTTGCCAGCAAACAACCCTTTTAAGGGCTTTTTTTTTTATTCGGGGGGGGGGGGGGGGGGTAGGTGTGGGGGGGGGGGTCATTTGGAATTTCCGAAGGATAACCAGATACCTCATAATCACATACGGCATCCTATCTCCCAGAAGGCTTGATGGATGACTCCCGGTTTTTCAAACTAAACTGTTGTAGCTTTCTCCACTCCTTTTTGTAACCGCTATGGTCATATACCGGGGCCGCTACCAAACCGGCGTTGCTGTTTGGTTTTCCTTTTTCTTCTTCCCTTAAATTTGCCATCGCAAAACATTATATTCTGGCTCGCCACCATGGTGGGACTCAAACCTCTACCATCGCCAAGCTGGAACCGAATAGAGTCCACTCTCTAATAGTCTTAATGGCGTTGAGGGATTGATTTTTGACAATCTATCACTCCAACGCAAACTGCCGGGAATTCTAACCGCGTGCATACCCCCTCAGACCCCATTTGAGGCAATAGGAAAGCTAGGCCTGTGTGATCCAAGTGAAATAAATAAGGCCAACCGGGTCGCAAGGGATTTGTAAATCCCACATCGTCCCTGCGCGCCTTCGGCGCGCTAAATCCTTTCATTCATTCATTCTATTTTCATACGTGTACGGGCCCAATTTTTTGGAGGGGGCTAAAAGATTTTGCTCGAGAAGTGATACTGCAGGCATTATCGAGGCAAGTGGCCCTCGGGTGGGTGTAGGTGTAGGAGGAGGTGTTCCCCTTCCACAGTTGTGGTTGGCGGCCAGTTTCTGTCTGGAATTCGCTTGAATAAACTATGTCACGCCTGTGTGTCTATAGCCATCAGATGCGTTATCAATCTGATGAGACGGTAGTCCAAACCTGGACCTAAAGTCCGCAACGCGTTCGTTCCAATGAGGGGTCATAAGCTATGTTTTGGAAGCAGAAAATTAAAATATATAAATAATTGATTGGCGATTTTCGTATATAGCGCTGGCCGGTTTTGGCCGTTACAACTGGGTTGGTCATTAGTTGTTTGCAACGGTCAACGTTTTATAAGATTATTTTGTACAAAATCATGTTTTTTCTGTTGTTTGTTATTTTGATATTACTCGACACGATAAACTCCGTTCAATAAATTATGTTCACAAAGATCTTTTTTTTAAGTTGCTTGGTAAGCCAGCATGGCGACCAAAATCGAAGACTAGGCTGGTGTCCAATCCCTGTACATGTTAATTCCTTTCTCTATATTCCCTGCCAAGTAAGCACATACGATTACATTGAAACTGGCATCTGAACACAATCCCTACTGCTTTTCTCTGACACACACTGGCGCTTTAGGCTATCTTGAACTTGCACTCCAAGATTGGGCATCAAGTAATTGGAAGCATTCCAAATCTATTGCTTGTTAATTCTAGTCGCCCACTATACATATTGTGTATGATAGACACTAATGTGTATAGCGGGCGATTGGAATTAATAACTAATGAATTGTTTACGATAAGTTGTCTCTGGGGAGGTCTAGCCCTAGTTCCAAATATCATGATTGCCCCCCCCCCCCCCAACCATTTCAGAATCCTGGCTACGCCCCGCTAGATATATAATCCCATTCCCATATTTTCTAAATGGTGTGTGTGTGGGGGCGGTGGCAAGATCGACATAACGCTGGCATATTTCAATAGCTTGAATTATGGACTGGGGCGTATTACCTCCCACGGTTGTGGGCCCTTTCCCGGATATTTTTTTTCTTCAAAATCTAAAGCTCTCAGATAGATTCTGGTGCCTCCTGGGGAAACGTGGGGGTTAAAAACAGTAAGTTACGGTTTGCATTTGGGGCCCGCAGCCCCCCTCCCCCCCCCCCCCCCCCATTCACCGGGCCCACCACTGTGAGCTCACACATAGAGATTGGTGGAGTGAGCACAAGGGGCCCTAGTCTTCACAGGCTCATGTGGGTATCACTGAGGTGGGACTTACAGGAATCTAGAACTAGTATCCACTGATGTATGGTTGGGTTTAATATTTATTATCTCCTCGGTATGTGTTTGGCGAAACACTAACTGAAAATAAAATATGAACCCTCGTCTAAAAAAAAAAGCTTGAAGTTGAACACAACTTTTTGCCGGTAAAAAGGACGGTAAGCGTATAAAAGCTGCTTAAAAGTACTAAATGTACCTCTGAAAGTGTGAAGTGACAATTTAATGAAGCGTGCGCAATATAAAACGAAGATTAAGTATTGTTTGTTTTATTGTAAACTATTTTCAAATTATAAATGTTTTTTCTCAAAAAAAACTTTATGTTAAATCCCCTCGTAGTGAACAGAAACATCTGGAATTAGCTACATCTCCAGCGAGCAAGTATGATAATATTCCCAGACGCCCCCCCCCCCCCCCCCGCCCACTCCCCTGGTGCACCTCAACGAAATCGTTGTTTTCCTTGCACAAAATGGCGTGTCTATCGGTGTCGATGGCGAAATGATCTATTTTGTCTTGAAAATAGTCTACAATAAAACAAACAATACTTAATCTTCCTTCTATATATTTATTGCATAAGCGTCCTTAAAAAATCACTTTTCACACATTCAGAGGTACATTTAGTACTTTAAATCGTAGTTTTTATACACTTACCGTCCTTTTTACCGGATACCGTCCTTTTTACCGGCAAAAAGTATTACCCCGTCTGTCGAACATGGAAACCATCTTCAATAAAAAATGCAGACAGTGTTATCCTTTTCCAAACTGCTGTCCTATCGCTGCACCGGAAAGTGTTTTGAATGCCTTGCTTTGTTGTTGAACATGTGGAGCACATTTGGCCGCAAGTTGTTATCGTGAAATATTATTAAATTATCAGTTCTGGTGCTAATACGGTAGCGGACTTCCAGGAACCAGTGGTGCCTACGGTCGACTCTATGAGTTGATTACACATGTGTTTCGTGTTCTTTACATCTCAGTCTTCATTTTGATGTACAATTTGTGTACATTTAATTTGAATTTAAGGAATATCATCAGAGGTGAGAATTTTCAAAATAAACAAAATTTCATTACTTATATAGGCCCTTAATGAAGCTGCAGTGTGAAAAAAACAGACATCTTGTTAATGCTGGGAACTAGGATTTTTTTTTAAAAACTATGTTCGACAATACAGGTCAAGGATGTACTGGTAAGTGTGTTGGTGGCTGATACCAAGAGAAAACTGCTGCTGCAACATAGTGAGTGTCATGGATGACCCACTTTGTTATTGAGAAACCTCAGTAATTGTTTTCAGACACACTTTACATGACTAGGTGTGATGTAACTAATACAGTTATGATCACATCATAAAAGAAAGTGGCAGGTACAGTTCATTGAGATTTAGCCTGAGAAGCCCAGAAATATTGAAATATTTAGTAGAATCAGAGAGAAAGAGCAATTTTGTTTATATTTGTTTGTTTTGGGGGAGGGGTGGGGTAGTGAAAGGGGTTTTGTCTTCTTTTTTGACACACTTATCCTATCAACTCCCTTCACACAGAGACAAAGTTTCAACACGCCAATGTTTCCCAAAATGGGCTCAACAGGCTCTGTCAAGGAAGATTGAATTGGTTGAATTCCTAGTTTCATTATGGGAAAAATTTCCTGCTTGAAATTTCAAATTGATTCTATTTTAGTTATGAGGAAGGAGCAATTTTTGTATATTTGTTGGTTTTTCAGGGGTGGGGGGGGGGGGGGGGGATGGGGATTTGTCTTCTTTTTATCATAACCTGTATCTTTAATTTGACACACTTATCCTATTAACTCCCTTCAGACTAAGACAAAATAATCAATATTTCAACACACCATTCTTTTCCACAATGCAATTTGGTAGTCAACCAATTCAGTCTTCTTTGACAGAATTTAACCCTTTACCCAACGTAACGGCAAAACACCGGCCAGTGTTATTCTAAAAAATCGTCAGTTAATTTTCATTATTTTTTCATTTTTTGTCTCAAAAACATAGGTTATGACCCGTTATTGGAACAAGCTCGTTCCAATGAGGTGTTATAACCTATGTTTTTGAGACAAACAATGAAAATGAAAGTGTCAATGACACTGCAGCTCAACTTGTTAAGACATGTAGATGTATAGTATGTGACACAGCAATGACAAACATCTACTGTAGGTAATGACCTGATAACAAAGGGACATATAAAGTATTGTAACGGTCTGTACATAAATACTGACCGCAGCCTGTCACAAATGTATAGGTAAAGTATTGTAAAGTTGGGTGACAGTCAGATGCTAAACTAGAAAAGAAATCTTTGAGTCCCAGAGTGGGTCTGACTGAACCCCAAAATATTTGTTCTCATAGCACAGTGATAACAAAGGCACCCCAAAACACACTCATTCCTGTCCCAAGGTGAAAACAAAGGTACCCAAGAAGTTTCGTGAAGATCAGTTCATAAATACGAGCTGTATAGAAGTTGTGACAAAAAACTGATTGGACCTAATTTTGGTACAAAATGGCCACTGGCAGCCATCTTGAATTTTGGACCGCACCCAGAAACACTCGTTCTGGTCCCAAGGTGATAACAAAGGTACCTAAGAAGTTTCGTGAAGATCGGTTCACAGCCTCTAGCCCGAGCCGTATTGACATGTGCACTTACAGTGTATAAGTAGCACTGAATAAATCAAAGTTCATCTAATTTGCATAATTTCTGCATGAGAAAAAAACCCGTACTATATGTGATGTATTCCATGTTACTAAACATTCATACAAAAATTTATTCAAATCAGAACTTTCATACAGAAGTTCTGTACAAAAGACTGATTGCACTAATTTTTTAACAAAATGGCTGCTGGTGGCCATCTTGAATTTCGGACCACACCCAAAAACACTCGTTCTCATCCCACGGTGATAACAAAGGTACCCAAGAAGTTTCGTAAAGATCGGTTCATAAATACGGCCTCTAGCCTGAGCCGTACAAAAGTTGTGTACAAAAAACTGATTAGACCTAATTTCGGTACAAAATAGCCACTGGCAGCCATCTTGAATTTTTGACCGCACCCACAAACCCTCGTTCTCGTCCCAAGGTGATAACAAAGGTACCCAAGACGTTTCGTGAAGATCGGTTCATAAATACAGACTCTAGCCCGAGCCGTATTGACATGTGTACTTACTGTGTGTAAGTAGCACTGAAAAAATCAAAGTTCACCTGATTTGCATAATTTCTGCACATGAAAAAAACCCGTATTATATGTGATGTATCTCATGGTACTAAACATTCACAAAAAAAATTATTCAAATCAGCGCTTTCATATGGAAGTTCTGTGCAAAAATCTGATTGCACTTAATTTTGTATAAAATGGCTGCCATCGGCCATCTTGAATTTCAGTCTGGACCCCAAAACACTCGTTCTCGTCCCACGGTGATACCAAAGGTACCCAAGAAGTTTCGTAAAGATCGGTTCATAAATACGGTCTCTAGCCCGAGCTGTATTGGCATTTGCACTAGTAGGTAATATTTGAGAGTTTCCGACCACTTGTACATGTACGTGTACAAACATACTCACACGATGCATTCACCAACGTGGAATTCAGTGTTAAATCACACGCTTGTTCACAAAAACTGTACATGGTCTTGAATCTCCCCCCCCCCCCCCCCCCCCCATGTACAGTTGTGACTCCTAGATCGCACTTTTAACGTTCAAATACTCGTGGTGAACGCGCGTTTTTAAAAAAAGGGTGAAATCGTACATCTTCACTTATATCTTGTACGTAATTTTTGTCTACGTTCCCATAGCAGATCAGACCCATCGATCCATCGTTGGCGAACGCGATCAAAAAGCAAAAAAAAAATTCTGGACCATCATCAAAAAAAAAACAGTTTTGGGGACTCTAGACCAGCGGTCCAGAACCCGCAATTGCGTTGGTACAGATGGTCCAGAACTCTCCCTTGTTTTTGAGGCGGTGGGTTTTTTTCCCTTGTTTTTTGACCGAGCGATTACCATGTAAGATTTTAGAGAAAAATAGCGTTGTTCAACGTGCGAGTACAAACGCGGTTTTAACCCAAAATATTACAAGATATTCATGAAGTATTATTTTTCTCCTATATTTTTTTCTGCAAAAAAATTTTTCAACTCTTGTTTTTTGACCGAGCGATTACCATGTAAGATTTTAGAGAAAAATAGCGTTGTTCAACGTGCGAGTACAAATGCGGTTTTAACCCAAACTATTACAAGATATTCATGAAGTATTATTTTTCTCATATATTTTTTTCTGCAAAAAAATTCTCTGGCAAGAATTTTTTTTAAATATTTTTCAACTCTTGTTTTTTGACCGAGCAATTACCATGTAAGATTTTAGAGAAAAATAGCGTTGTTCAACGTGCGAGTACAAACGCGGTTTTAACCTAAAATATTACAAGATATTCATGAAGTATTATTTTTCTCATATATTTTTTTCTGCAAAAAAATTCTCTGGCGAGAATTTTTTTAAAATATTTTTCAACTCTTATTTTTTGACCGAGCGATTACCATGTAAGATTTTAGAGAAAAATACCGTTGTTCAACGTGCGAGTACAAACGCGGTTTTAACCCAAAATATTACAAGATATTCATGAAGTATTATTTTTCTCATATATTTTTTTCTGCAAAAAAATTCTCTGGCGAGAATTTTTTTAAAATATTTTTCAACTCTTGTTTTTGACCGAGCGATTACCATGTAAGATTTTAGAGAAAAATAGCGTTGTTCAACGTGCGAGTACAAACGCGGTTTTAACCCAAAATATTACAAGATATTCATGAAGTATTATTTTTCTCATATATTTTTTTCTGCAAAAAAATTCTCTGGCGAGAATTTTTTTAAAATATTTTTCAACTCTTGTTTTTTGACAGAGCGATTACCATGTAAGATTTTAGAGAAAAATAGCGTTGTTCAACGTGCGAGTACAAATGCGGTTTTAACCCAAAATATTACAAGATATTCATGAAGTATTATTTTTCTCATATATTTTTTTCTGAAAAAAAATTCTCTGGCGAGAATTTTTTTAAAATATTTTTCAACTCTTGTTTTTTGACTGAGCGATTACCATGTAAGATTTTAGAGAAAAATAGCGTTGTTCAACGTGCGAGTACAAACGCGGTTTTAACCCAAAATATTACAAGATATTCATGAAGTAATTATTTTGAGAATGACTTCAAGTGTGAGGAAATAACGGTTTTTAGTTGTTATATTAAAGACGGAAGATTTTTATTTACTTAAAACATAAAAATAATTATACATTTAATTTTGAAAATAATAAATAACTCATATTAGCATACTCAAAGGAACATTAACAATTAAAAACGAAAAATGTTTTTACAGATGGATTCTAGAAGCCGAGATCTAATTTTAGACCAGTATGAACGTGCTAAGAAGGGGATTCAGTCGGCTGACAGGAGCAGACGTCTTGGTGAGATGGAACTCAGAAGCGAAGCCACAAAAATATTTAAACCCGTGACGGAGGGTCAAGAGCGAATCAGGAAGGAGATAGTCGAAGAATTGAGACCCATAAAGGAGAGTTCTTTGAGAATGGGTTCATTGCCCGGTAGTTTTGGAAATCGGTATTCCTTTCAATCTACACCGGATTACGTTCCCACAGGGATTCAAACAGATATGAGCGAGTCTGATGATACAGCTTCGACTATCACCACTGATAGCGTCGCGTCGTCCGAGGATGGCGGTAAGAGAGATCAGTCGTATGGAATTTATAAGGATTCTGAGGGTAGAACTTTTGTAGGTGACACGGAAGTGGAAATGGATGATGATGAATTGATCGTGGGTTCGAATAAATATAAAGTAACTGATGGTCTGCGGAGATTGCTCCTTTACGACAAGCCCGGCAATTACACGGAACAGGATTTCGACAATTACGGAGACATTCTGGTCCAGACCCACGCCATGAAGAGAAATAACGATGCCAGAGAGACGAGACCCAAAGCCAACAGAGGTTACAAGTGGACGAAAGTGGTGAAACCCATATGGGACATGAACAAGAAGTTCGTCGAATCGGTGACCGGCAAAGGGGTGAAAACAACTTTTCTTCCGAGCGATTCCGACGCTCTGTCTCAGAGATTGAGTTTGTTGATGGCGAGCAGACGGGCTGGTAACACGGGATTAGATAATCAGATAGTTGCTGTATCTGACGAATTGTTGAGACAGAAGGTTTTGAATAAAAACCAGTATAAAAGGCTGATGAACGAATTGAAGGATTGATGTGTATATAATAAGTAGAGAGAAACAAAACAAACAAACAAACAAAAATAAAACAGTAAATTCTTACACTAGAATAATAAAAGTATTTAAAAACGACAAAACCATTTACCAGTGAAAAAAACAAAAAAAATATATCATAAAAATAAAATATGTTGGTGATAAAGAACAGGGGATACGTCAGAACTTACGTTCAAGGCGGTTCTGGTATCGTCGATTCTATAATGCGAGCGTTCACGAGCAATGCGGGTAGAAAACTCGCATCGACCGCGTTTGAGGTCGGTAAGAAGACGGCTTTGGATGCTGGTAAGAAAGCCGCTTCCGAAGCCAGTAGTAGGATAGCTTCTGTGGCTGGCAAGAGGGCAGCCGATGCATTGATCGACAAGTTGATCAGTCCGCCGGCGAAGCGAGCTGCGTTACAGCGAACGCCGAAAAGTTGGAAAGATTTTAAGGATGCCGTGGTGCCCATACAAGATTTAGCCAAAATGACGAGTGGATCCGGATTGAAGAGAACTCGCGACGGTGCGATATAAATAAATAATAATAATAACATTAAAAACAGAGTTTGAAAAACATAAAAAAAAATTGTGTTTGAAAAGAATCTAAAATAACAAACAAACAAAATAAAAACAAAGATGAACATTAAAGATATGTCTTGGAACGACGCCGCGACCAAGAGGTCGAATAACGAGTTCTTTCCCAAGAGCATAAGAGGCTTGATAATGGGAAAATCGAATTGTGGAAAGACCAATCTGTTGATGAATCTGTTGTCCCGACCCGACTGGTTGGATTACGACAGATTGTTCGTGTTTGGCAAGAGCTTGTTTCAACCCGAATACAGATTGCATCGAGAGTGCATGGATTGCAGATTGCCCAAGGACGTCATAGCCAGAATCTTTGACAGTAGGGAGGAATTCGACAAGAGTGGAGCTCCGCTCTCGACCATTTTGGACGGCGCGGCGACGGAGCTGATGAAGAGAAATGCATCTTCGAACGTCGAGTGTCGATTTTATGAGAACGCTAGCGACGTTCCAGATCCTAGAGAACTGAAATCGGAAGATAAGAATCTCATGATTTTCGACGATCTGCTTTTGGAGAGACAGAACCGATGCGAATCGTATTATGTTAGGGGTCGACACAGCAACGTGGACTGTTTCTACCTGTCGCAGAATTATTTTCGATTGCCCAGACAGACGATAAGGGAGAATGCTAATTTTCTATGTCTCTTTCGCCAAGATCTCAAGAATCTCAATCACATCTACGACGATCACGTCGCAAACGACATGAGCACTGCGGAATTCAGGAGATTCTGCAAGAGGGTTTGGGATGGTGGACTTTACAATTTCGTCGTGATCGATTTGACAAGCGAATTTAATCGCGGAAAATATCGGTGCGGATTCGACAAGTTTTATGTTTCCGATGGTAATAATAATAAGATAGAGCGTGAGAATAAAATTTAGAAAAATAATAAATCTTCAAATAATTAGTTTTGAATAAAAAAAAAAATAAAATTAAATATAATGTTCGAACATGGAGAATTGTTAGAACGGATAGCCGAGAATACGGCTGCAAAACAATCCATTCAAATCGTGGTGAGTGGCGATTTGACTCGATTCGCTACGAAATTCGAACTTTCCATCAAATTGAATAGAGAGAAAAGATACGAGATGGCGTTGGTGAATCTGGAGACTTATTATTCCTTTCCCAACGTCACCGAAAAGAATAACTCGTTCAAGTATTCCGACGGAGTGGATTGGTTGGAGATTCGAATTCCCAAAGGGAGTTACGACATAGACGATTTGAACAATTACATTCAGACGCGAATGAAGACGGATGGAAAGGGAAGCAACAAGATCAGACTCGCTCCCAATCCTAATACCTTACAGACGATGTTGGATTTGGAAGATAATTTTCGAGTGGATTTCAACACGGACGATTCTATAGGCAAGATGTTGGGATTTGATCGAAAGATGTATCGAGGCCACGCGGCATCTAAAAATACTGTCGACATTCTCGCAGTCAATAGCATTCTGGTGAACGTGGACGTGATTTCTGGAGGCTACGTGAATGGTAGCGCTCAACCGACGATCTATTCCTTCTTTCCAAACGTGTCGCCGGGTTATAAGATCATGGAGCGACCTCGAAATTTAGTTTATCTACCAGTGATTTTAGACACGTTGTATAGTCTGAAAACCACGTTGACGGATCAAAATGGTGAACTGTTAGATCTTCGCGGAGAGAGAGTGATGATACGATTTCACATAAGAGAAATATAAAAGCAAAAAAAAAAAAAAAAATATTATATATAGATAACAAAAATAAAATAAACGCAATATTAATTTTACAAAATTATTTTAATATAATTATTAAACAAGAAACTATTGAAGTAAATATATTTAAAAAAAAACAAAACAGAATTATGACAGAATACGTGGTTAAAAACGTGAACATATCCGCAGGACAGAGGAAGAAACTTAAGAGAGCGTTAACAACTCGAGGCGAGGCGGTGAGATTCAAATTCACTCACGAAGATCTGACGAGAGGCGGTCAGGATTCGATCGCCTGGACCAGAAGTCAAATCAAAAGGATGGAGAAAGCGATTCGCGATGGAAGAGGGTTGACGGTGAGAATGAGTCCCGCTCAATTGAGATACAATTTGAGAATGAAAGGCGGTTTCCTACCGCTATTGGCAGGAATAGCCGCAAAAGCATTACCCTTCGCCGCAAAGGCGCTACCCTTTCTCGGAAAGACTCTTGGCGAGGGAGCTCTCACAGGACTCGCTAGTTCGGCAGTTGAGAAATTAATGGGTGGCAGCGGACTGGTTTTGAAGAAGGGAGGAGCCGTGTGTCGCGTCCACGTAGACGACAGCGGTAAAGGATTGTATCTAGAACCCATTAGAGGTGGCAACTCTCTGAGAGGAAACGGTCTCTATCTGAAGAGTGGACGGAACGTCGAGCGACTCGGCAAGGGTTTGTTGCTTGGTGAGAATTCGCCGTTTAAGAACATATCGATTTTGAATATGTTATTATAAATATAAAATTATATAAAATATATAAAATCATAGAAAGTATAAAATAATATATTTAAAATGGATAAAAAGGTGGAGAAAGAAATTTATCACCTGGATGAAAAGGTGGAGAAACAATTTGACGATAATGAAGTACATCGCGAGCCAGAGAGCGAAAAAATAAAAAAAATGGTTAGACGCTAATGATGGATATCTAAGGGAAGAACTAATGAAAGAGATAGATGAAGCGTGGGATAGACGGTTGAGAATGAGACGATGCTTTCCACAGTCACCATTACCTTCTGAAGAGAATGGTAATGATGCGAGTGTTACCAAGAGATACACAACATTCGTTCATAATTATGATTCGGATAAACAAAAATGTTGCCATAAACGTATCACATCACAAAGAAAAAGAAAAAGAAGAATCGACGCTGAAATTTGAGAGAAAAGGAAACGTTATTATAATATATTATGATGATAGTGAAGAAGAAGAAAAACAAAAAAAAAAAAAAAAAAAAGTAAATGAGATCTAAAGATGATCTTATTACTTTTTTTTTTTTTTTTTTCCATTTTTCTTCGCTAAAAATCAATCACTCTATTGTTTATATTTCCAAGTCTGTTATTAGCATGTTGACGCTCGTGTCTTCTCCTTTTTCGAAAACGTGTTGAATGTTTATCTTTACTCTTTTGAGTTTTTTTACATCGGTCAACTCGCTCTCACCACCCAATTTCTTCACGAGTTCGAATGAGATGTTTGGAAATATGTAATTTCCATAGGGCAACGACAAATCGTCCTTGTCGAATTCTCTATCTTTGGCGATGACGATGTTCTGCAGATTGCTTTGGTACTCGTAAATCAAATCAAGCGCGTCTTCATCCAATTTCAGAGGCATCTTATATTTATCGTATTTGTGCTCTAAGCCCTTCGTCTCGACCTCGTTCAATTCGATGGGATCGTGTCGTTGTAATCTATAGATTTTATGACCGAATTTCTTATACGTTTCGACTCGTTTCAATTTCAATTCGCATCTTTTAGGTGTTGTTGTCTTCATGATCGATTATTTAGTATTTAAATAATAATTTGTTTAAAAAGTTTTTTGTTTTTTTTTTTACTCTTTATATATATATAAAAAAGTTGTTTTTTTTTAATTTTTAATTTTCTTTAATGTAAAATTTTTTTTAGTAAAAGTTTTTTTTCTCTTTATATATATATATATATATATATAAAAAGTTAAATTTTTAATTTCAATCTCTCTATTGTTTATATTTCGAAGTCCGTTATTAGCAAGTTGACATTCGTCATTTTTCCACATACGGAAATGGTGTGAATGTTTATCTTTACTCTTTTGAGTTTTTTTTCATAGGCGAATGCGCTCTCACCACCCGATTTCTTCACGAGTTTGGGTGAGATTATTGGATATATGTAACCTCCATAGGACAACAATAAATCACCCCTGTCTAATTCTCTGTCTTCGGCGACGATGATATTAATCAGCAGTTCGCTTTGGTACTCGTAAAACAAATCGAGCGCGGCTTCATCCACTTTCAAACACATTCGATATTTGTGGTAGTAGCGCTCTAAGTCCACCATCTCGACCTCATTCAATTCGATGGGATCGTGTGGTTGTAATGTATAGTATTAAAACTGGATTTCTCATACTTTTCGTCTCGTTTCAATTTCAATTCGCATCTTTTAGGTGTTGTTGTCATGATCGATTATTTGGTTTTTATGAATTCTTGCAAATAATGTATATTTTAATTTTGTATTAAAAAAATTGAATTTAAAATTTAACTTTTTTTCTTTTTTTTCTATTATATATATATATAAAAAGAGTAAAAAAGCAAAACTTTTTTAACAAATTATTTAATACAAAATTCCAACAAAAAAAAATATTCTTACAAATGAAGCAAACAGATAAAACAATGGTAAATTTAAATGAGAAAACCATACCTCAGTTAAACGAGATTTGTAAACTATTACAAATTTCAGATTTCAGAAAACATAGAACTAAATCAAAAAAAATTGAAGTCATACAAGAATATTTGCGAAACGCTAGAAAGGCAAACAAAATGTTGATAGCAACGACGTCAAAAGATGCATCAGTTGTGAAAAATAAGAAGACGACTAAACGAAAAGCCGTTGAAGAACATCAAGTTTCCAAAGAAAAGAAAAGAAAAACTAAAACGAAAATGAGTGATGCACTTCAGATTCAAGACAAACGAGATATATCGAGCGAAATTCAACGAGCAATCAACGAAGGGAAAGGAGAAGAATATGTAACACGACTCGTTGCGGAACTATTCCAATCGAAACCCACAGAACGGGAGAGTGCGATCAAAGGCATTTTTAAAACTTTCGACGTGATTCCCTCGTTGAAGAAAGTCGATCCGAAATTGTTCATGGAACGGGTGAAGAAAGAAGTATTGGATTTGTTTTGCAAATACATGAACGTGGGATTAAAAATTAAGATGATACTCCATTGCATAATGAATAAAATCGACGTGAAGTCCGGCGAGAGCATCGTGAAAAATGCATATTTCAGATCTAACGTCGAACCCGTATTTCGAGGTTCAGATCTATCGGACGTTTTCGAAAAGATGAAAGACAAGATGTTGACGTCTCTCGCGAATTATCAACATGAAGGTAGTAATTGGACGCTCGGTGAGGTGTTGAAACTCGAAATTCACATGAATAAAAACGAACCATTGAAAGGATCTTCCTACTTGGAATTACCGTATTTCTTGACTAAGAAACACGCCGTGGTCAACGTGAGAAATAAAGATGATCAGTGTTTTAAATGGGCAGTCACCTCCGCTTTATACCCTGTCGAAATACACACCGATAGAGTTTCTCGTTACAAGGAAACTTCTAAAAATCTCGATTGGACCGGAATGACTTTTCCAACAGAGTTAAAACACATCGAACATTTCGAGGTTCAAAATCCCACCGTAGCGGTGAACGTTTTAGGATACGACGACGAAAATCGAACGATCTATCCTCTCAGACAGACTTCGTATCGCGGAAGAGAAAAGACGATTATTTTATTATTGATTTCGAATGGTGACAATCGTCATTATTGTTGGGTTAAACATCCGACCCGATTACTGTCGAAACAAAATAATAATCATAACGGAAAGATATCTTTATGTTACAATTGCATGAACGTGTTTCACAGCGAAGACTCGTTGGCGAAACATCAGGAATAATTGCAATGAAAATCAAGGTGTCGCCGTCGAAATGCCCAAACCCAACACCATCGTGAAGTTTGAAAATCACAATAGAAGGTTAAAAGTACCATTCGTCGTGTACGCCAATTTCGAATGTTTCACCGCGAAAATGAGTTCCTGTCAACCCAACGCTCTTCAAAGTTACGTCGAAAGATATCAAAAACACATACCTTCGGGCTATTGCATTTACGTGAAATGCGCTTTCGACTCGCAACACGACATGGGTATCTTCACCTACACGAAACAGTGCAAAGACGACGACGTGGCTCAAAGGTTCGTGGAAGAGTTAGAATCGAAACTTCAAATGTTATACGACAAATTCAAAACTCCGGCGAAAATGATCATCACACGCGAGCAGCAGGACGAAAATAACAGAGCCACCGAATGTCACATATGCAGACAATCGTTCAACGAGAATTCGGAGGAAAATAAGAAGGTCAGAGACCACGATCATTACACGGGTCTGTATTGTGGTCCGGCTCACAGCAAGTGTAATTTAAAATATCGAGACGCCGCTTTCTATCCGGTGATGTTTCACAATCTCTCGGGTTACGACAGTCATCTGTTCGTGAAAAATCTCGGCACCTCACACGAAGAATTAAATTGCATCGCGAACAGCGAAGAAAGATACATTTCCTTCACGAAATAGAAGCTCATGGAGAAGAAAAGAGTAATCGACGGAAATACGTTGAAAGAAAAAACGAAATCCATTCGTAGATGCATACGTTTCATCGACAGTTTTAAATTCATGTCGACCGCTCTGGAAAAATTAGTCGATAACATGAGCAAGGATAAATTTAAAATCACAAGCGAACATTTCGGAGAACGAGTAGACGTCATGTTGAGGAAAGGAGTCTATCCTTACGATTACATGAACGATCTAAAGAGATTCGAAGACACCGCACTACCTTCGAAAGATGATTTTTATTCGAAATTATACGAATCTGACATTTCCGACGAAAATTACGAACACGCCAAAAACGTGTGGAAATCATTCGATATGAAAACCATGAGAGATTATCACGATCTCTGTCTGAAGACCGACGTTCTGCTCTTGGCAGACGTGTTCAAAAATTTTCGAGACGTCTGTCGTCGAAATTACGATCTGGATCCCGCTTGGTATTTCACCGCACCTGGTCTGGCGTGGGACGCTCTGTTGAAGACCACCGAAGTCCAATTGGAATTATTATCCGACGTGGACATGTTGCTCATGTTCGAAAGGGCTGCGAGAGGTGGCGTCTCGATGATCTCCCACAGACATTCTGAAGCTAACAATCCCTACATGAAAGAAGGTTTTGATTCGAAATGGTCGACTAAATACATACAGTATTGGGACGCCAATAATCTGTACGGTTGGGCTATGAGTCATCCTTTACCGATTAGAAATTTCGAATGGGTGAAGGAACCGGAAGAGATGCAAAAATGGAGAGACTATCCTTGCATTTTAGAAGTCGATTTGAACTATCCGGAAGAATTACACGGTCCACACAACGATTATCCGCTGGCTCCCGAACGAATGGAACCAAACGAAGGAGACGAGGAAAAACTCATTCCCAATTTATTTAACAAATGTAACTACGTCGTCTACAGCAAGAATTTGAAACAGTACGTCGATTACGGGATGAAATTAGTCAATATACATCGCATCATTCGATTCGACGAAGAGCCTTGGATGAAAAAATACATCGATCTCAACACGAATCTCAGAACTTGAGCCGAGAACGATTTCGAAAAAGATTTCTTCATACTCATGAACAACTGCTAGTACGGCAAATCGATGGAAAACATCAGGAAGAGAACCGACCTTCGACTCGTCACGTCTGAGAAAAGAGCTAAAAAATTAGTGGCGAAACCCAATTACAAACACCGAACCATATTCGACGAAAATCTAGTGGACGTTCACATGCAAAAGACGCACCTGAAGTTCGACAAACCGTATTATCTCAGACCGATCATCTTAGATATCAGCAAGCGATTGATGTACGAGTTTCACTACGATTACGTCAAACGAAAATTTGGTGGCAAAGCCAAACTACTGTTCACCGACACGGACAGTTTAGTTTACGAGATAGAGACGAAAGACGTCTACCGAGATATATCTCCAGACGTGGCCGATTGGTTTGACACGAGCAATTATCCTGTCGATCACCCGTCCAACATTCAATCGAACGACAACAAGAAGGTGTTGGGTAAATTTAAGGACGAGATCGGCGGTAAACAGATCGTCAAATTCGTGGGCTTGAGACCCAAACTCTATGCTTATCGTCTAGAAGATGATGAAGAGATCAAGAAGTGCAAAGGAGTTAAAGCGTGCGTGGTGAAGAAAAACATCTCTTTCCAAGAGTATAAAGATTGTCTGTTAGGAAGTGGTCCGGTGTATAAGACTATGAAATCGATTCGAAGCAAAAATCATGACTTGTATACCGAAATAGTCAACAAGATTTTGCTGACGGCCGATGACGACAAGAGATTCGTATTAGACGATAAAATAAGCTCTTTGGCACTCAGACATTGGACTTTGGATCTAATTTTAGATGATATGGATGGGGATGAATGGATTCTAGATGTGATTGTGGATGATAAGATTCCAGATACTATTGCGGATGATAGGATTCCAGAAAATCAAGAAGAATTAGATGAACACAAAATTATAGAAATGGATAGTGACATTGAGAAAGTTAGTTTAAAAAGAAAAAAAATAGAAAAAAAAAAATAACGTCATTTTTAGTAAATTATAATAAAATAAATAAAAAAAAAAATATATACGCATCTATGAATAAGAAAATAAAGATATCCATAGAAGGTGTCGTCTTACCCAACGAACCCCTATCCAACATCAATCTGTTGAATGCGGCAAAAGATTTGTTTTCCAGAGATGCCTTGCCGAAGAGAAGATCTCGACAAATCGGAATGCGGAATTTTAAATCTAGACGATTCATCGGGTGAAGGCACTCACTGGGTGGCGTGGATGAAGAACGGGAAGAAGAAAAATTATTATTTCGACAGCTACGGAATCTCGCTGCCAAAAGAAATAAAGAACTATTTCAACAAATCGATGGTTCGTTACAACACGGAACAAGTGCAATCACTAGATCAAGTGTTTTGCGGTCACCTGTGTCTCTACATTCTCAAGAGATGGTCTGAAGGAGAACGATTTCAAGACATTCTCAATGATTTACATTAGAGAGAGATTTTTTTTTTTTTATAGTATATATAAAGATAAAAAATTATTTTAAAAAAATTTTAATCAAATAAAAACGAAAAATAAAATAACATAGTTCATTTTTAATAAACTGCGTTTGAACATATTTTTTCTAAACAATAAAAAAAAATCTCGCAACAACATGCCAGTTGATAAATTTGGTAGAAGTGACGACGAAAAAGTCAACCCGAGAAAGAAGAGGAAGACGTTCGAAGTCGACGATGGTTACGACGTTGCCAACTTGGACGAACGTTACGTTCAGAGATACGAACCTCGAGAAGAACCTTTAAACATGAATGATAAGAAGCTCTACAATCTTCCCGAGCCGATAGATCTCGCAGATGCTGTGACTAAAAAATACGTCGCCAGGGGGAACGCCGATTTCGAACGCTGGATAATTACGTGGATAAAACCATGACCGACGATCTGGATCTGAAATCCAAACGTTTGAACATCGCGAATCCCGTAGATCCCACCGATGCCGCGACCAAGAAATACGCGGACGACTCTCACGCGAGATTCAGCAAACACCTGAGAAAAAAATACGTTACGAAAACGATGCACTCGGAATTGAACGCCAATTATAACAAGATAACGAACGTGGCCACTCCCACGAATCCCAAGGACGTGGCGACCAAACACTACGTAGATCTGGAACAGAGAAAGTCTGACGGACGAGAAATGAAATCGGATCTGAATGCGGGATTCCACAAGATATTGAATCTGTCGAAGATCGATGACGCGGATGCGGACTCAACCGCGGTCAACAAGGGTTACGTGGATTCTGCCGTGATACAATCGCAAGAATACCTAGAATCGGAAGTGGACAATCTCTACCTGAACAAACAATCTGGCAGAACCATGGAGGGTGGCATCAACATGAACGGTCACAATTTATTCAGTCTCGATCACGATCCCGAATTCGATTCCAGTGCTGTCAGCAGAAGGTACGTGGACGACAACTCGGTCTGGAGAAAAGGCGACATCATGGAAGGTAAACTAGACATGGGTGGACACGCGCTCACGAATCTACCAGAACCCGTGCACATGACGGCTGCCTGCACCCTGATTTCGGTGGTGGAGAAAGTCAAATATGCTAGACAGTTGATCACCGTGTGGGCCGAAGAGGCCGGCACCTTAGATGAAGGGAAAGCTGAGTGGTCTTTCGGAAATGGAAGTAGCAGATCAAAACACGGTCAGGTGGGATATCCCATGCCGTTGGGAGGTGAAATCCTTCGATTGAGTCTGGCTTCCTCGGATTTGAATAACAGAGCGGTCATCAATCTCATGGTGAATGGTGTGGAGAGCGATAAGAGATACAGCATCGAAAAGACTGAGAATCAACACGCGAATGTTAGCACGTTCGGCACGCCTCTCAAAGTGAATGCCGGAGACAGGATTAATTTCGTCACGAAAACCAATAATCCCGAAGCCGCCACTTCCGTGGTGAGTCTACTGATCGAACTGGATCCTTTGAACAAACAGTGAACGCGTGGAAAAATAATGAATTAAAAAAAAAAAAATAATGTGTGATTATTAAAAAACAAAAAAAAAAAAGTAATGAGATATAGAGAGATGTTCAATCTCTCTATATCTCATTACTTTTTTATTTTTTTTTTTGTTTTTTATTTTATTTTTTTTTTCACAGACTCGCCTCTCATCGAATGATCGACATCTTATTTCCATCCGATTCGAATTGTAATTCTCTGTCCGACAGGACCAAGGCGAAGGCTTCGGTTTTTCTCGGCACGTTCCTATCGAATTGCATCTTGATCTGAATGTCTAACACGCTACTCTTGAGTCGTTCACTCTGTTTACTGACGTCGAACACGAACATGGGATACATCGACTTGTATTCGCTGGGAGATATGTTGGGATTGCTCATCAATTCGTCTAGACCGTGATACTTCTTTCTAAAATCAGCAGCGTCGCCGTACAGTCTGGAGAAATCGTTCTTGTCGAACGACGCGTTGTAATCGATTGCTGGATATCTCGTGGCATTCAGAAACACTTGCATGTTTCTCAAATGGCAGTGATCGAACAGTGACGCATTCTTTTCCTGAGACCCGTCCCTATCGGTCAGAAACGCAACCACGATGAAACGCGGTCTCTCGGAAGCGGATTTCACCGTCAATCTCCAATCGAAGTGATTCGTGGAGAGAGGAATGCTAGCCGTGTCGCACTGTCTCATTCTAAATCCCACGGGTAATTTACTCTTGGATTCTATGATCTTGTAGAGACGCGCTTTCTCCACGATCGAAGGCTCCACGTGCGGAACGAACCACGATATCTTGTGTAGAGTTATCTTACCCGCATCGGTCGCGGTGAGTTTCACTATTGCGTCGTCGTTTCCTTTTGGAATCAACGTCAGATTGTGTTTGAATCCGTACATGATCTTGTTGTAATCGTCCGCGAATCCGAAGATGTGTTTCAAAGGTATCCTGAATGAAAACGTTCCTTTAGGTCTGGACGTCTTGATGACGTAGTCGAATATCGTGGCGGCGTCTGCGCTAGCAGGGCCTACGGTGTCTTTCACCCACAACTGATTAAGTCCTCTGGATTTCGAAAAATCATCAGGATACGTCAAGAGTCCGAACATCGTGGTGGCCTGACCGGGATGAAAAACAGATTCTATCTCTTGTCCAGATAGCATGTATTTTATGTTACTGAATAGATGCATGATGCCATTATTGGCAAGAGTAACCGTGTCGTCATCGGCGTAGTCGCTCCCATCTTCCTTGGTGAGACGTCACCACTATGTAACTCTCGCTAGGATGTATGAATAGATCTTGAGTTTCGACGTTGATTCTCATCTCTCCCGCATTGTTCAAACTCGTCCCGGTTACCGGTTCGTATTCGTGAACCTCATATTCTTGAATACTTTCATCTTTCACTATGCTTTGTGCTATATCTAGTATATTTGTCATTTTAAAGGATTTTTAGTTTTTTTGTTTTTTTTTTTTGTTTATTAATTCACTTGCTTTCTTTATCTAAAAAATAGTTTTTAATTATTTTTTATTATTATTTTTTTTTTCTCTCTTATATATATATGTGTGTGTAAACAAGAAAATGTCAAAGAGAGTAAATAAAAAAAAAATTTTGTGTTCTTCATCAAAACTTCGTCTTCTGTAATTGTTGTTCGTAAAACTTTCCGATGATCTCTTCTCCATCCAAAGCTTCGATTTCGTAAGTCACCGGATCGGTGTGAAATATTTTGATGATCACGAAAATTTCTGAGGTCCAACGAGGAGTATAACCCTTTTCGAAGTGCTTCTTATAAGCGTAGATTCTCACTCGATCGCCGACCGCAAATTTCGGCGTTCTAGACTTCTTCCTGATCTTAGATCTCTCGGGATATAGATTCGCGTAGACCCGTTTTTCGTTTCGAGGATCGCTCGCTTCCGCGGGAGTCATCTTGATCGATCTGTGTCGCGTGTTGTTGTAATCTTTGACCAGACCATTCAGAGCGTATATGTATTTCTTGGTCGAATTCGCCGTGAAGTATCTGTACATCTTCTCCTTCATCGTTCGATTCCAACGTTCCACCACGCTGGCTTCCTCTTCGTTTTCGATCGAGTAGAGGTCTACCAATCGACGAACGTGCTTGTTGTAGAATTCCTTTCCCTTGTCCACCCACAATTTACTCGGTTTTCGAGAAGACGAGTCGAACACGCTCTTCAGAGCCTCGGCGATGCAATGTCCCGATTTATCCTTCAAAGCTCTGATCCAACCGTATTTGGAAAACACATCAATGACCGTCAATAGATATTTGACGCCCTCGTTCCACCTCGAAAACGATCTCATGTCGACCAAGTCGGCAGACCAAATGTCATCCAGACCCTTCACGAACACCCTTCTCTTTCGAAATTTACTCACTATGGGTTTGTGTAACTCCTCGGCCAATTCGCTCATCAATAATCATTTCTTCTTCTTTTCAGACGTGCTTTTTTTTTTTGAACGCCCCATCCGAATCGACGTTTCGCACCGATCAGATTGCCGACCAGCGAACGTTCCATCTTCTCTCTCCTGGTCGGATTCGATATGCCTCTCAATCTCCCCAACATGTTTTTGTCGCAGACGTCGTTCTGAGTCTTGGTGTCGGGATGTCCGGCGTAGCACAGATCGTGATCGTACGTGGCCGCGTCCACCCTATTCACGGGTTTGCTCCAAGATTTGGGAGTCAGATCGGCGTTGAGTCTCTTGTTCAATTTCGTTCCGGGTCCCGTGAAACTGTGACCGGGCAGATGCATTTCGAAAGGTAGATTGTTGATCATTTTATTCACGATGCCTTTAACTTTGCTCGCGTTCTTTTGTTTGACAAATCGAGTCTTGATAGAACCACACACGTCGCAAATTCCACGAAGCATCCATCTGTCGTTTTTAGTTCGCACTTCTCTAGAATTACTCGTCTCGGTAACTCTCTTACACTTTACGCAATACATTTTTTTTAAGAGTTATTTAAATTAATTTCGTTTTTTTTTATTTTATATATAAATTTAATATTTTTTTTTTTTTTTTTAAATTCTGTTCTTATATATATATATATATATATATTTTTTTTTTTTTTCAATCGCTGCTCTTGAGTTCAATCATCTTACTGAATTCCTCCCTGGCCTCTTTCCTCCCCTTTTCCACGAGAGAATCCTTCATCTCTTCCTTGATGATCTGACGAGTCTTGATTCTCACGGCTTCTTTCATGGCATCGTATTTCGTTTTCTCGCTCAATATCGCGAAGTATTCACCGTCCGATATCCTACCGTCTTTCAACGCCATAGAGATCATTTCGGATATCGTGTCGATCTTGGAGTCGGCCAAGACGCGAATCTTGTCGTGTTTCCTCGCCTTCAGATATAATTTCCTACTCAAAAAGTTTCCGACCGTGCTAAACAATCTGGCGGCGAGAGCCACTCCTTCTACGGTCAACACGATCGGAATGCCGACCGCGGTCGACAACAATCCGATGCTGTCCGCGTGTAAACCCATGGAAATCGTGATGAGTGTCGTGTCGATCGCGTTGACGAATTTCACGAAACGCGAATACTTCTTCTTGAGGGAACGACGAGAATCTCTCTCTCGAGTCAGATACGATTGGATTCTACTGATTTGATCGATGCGATACCTCTCTCCTCTTTCTCTTTCTTCTAGCGATGGCGCTGTCGGCAAAACGCCATTCGGCTTCTCGTCCTTGTCGTCCACTAACGTCGGATACAATTTATTTCTGGTTCTCATTTTGTTTTTTTTCTTTCTTTTCTAATATTAGATGAAAAAAAATTTATGTGTGTATTTATTTATTTTTATTTTCTACTCTCCCTTATTTTTATATCAACAAAAAAAAACTTAGACGTATGCTTCGTTCAGCAATAATTTCTTGATGCATCCCTTGTCTTCTAAAGTCAAACTTCTATGGCCAATTTCAGTTCTTCCGAATCTGTGGGCCTGTCTCGATTCTTACAGAAGACTAATCTCTTCCAAAACGTGATCACATCGTTCAATTTAACGTGTTCGGACGCCGGTTCGAAATACATGACGACCATATCTTCCCTTTCAATCGTCAGACACGAATGATCCTCATGATCGAAGTCTAGATAATCCCGACATCCGACGCATCATTCTAACAAGATGGGACGTAGTTGTTCATCCACGCAGATTGCGTATGCTCTCATCAGCATGTTTAAAAGAAACCTCGCTCTAATAGTCTGAGAATCGCTCATGATTTACGTATTTTTTTTTTTTTATTATCTATTCGATTTGATGTATTTATTTTTCTAAATAACTATTTATTTATATTTTTTTTTTCTCCTCTATATATATCAATCAAAAACGTGACAGCGGGCTCGCAAATTTCCAACCACACCGACGACAACGACACTCTTCGTTCAGATTGAGTTTTTTTGCGAGAATCGAGTGATCCGATCGCTCGATCAGCTGAGTGTTTTTTGTTTTTTTTGAGAATTTCTCATAGTGAAGGAATTCTCCTAATAATGTCATAAATGGGAAAAAAAGAAAAAAAAACCACCGCCTCAAAAACAAGGGAGAGTTCTGGACCATCTGTACCAACACAATTGCGGGTTCTGGACCGCTGGTCCAGAGTCCCCAAAACTGTTTTTTTTTTTGATGATGGTCCAGAATTTTTTTTTTGCTTTTTGATCGCGTTCGCCAACGATGGATCTGATCTGCGATGGGAACGTAGACAAAAATTACGTACAAGATACAAGTGAAGATGTACGATTTCACCCTTTTTTTAAAAACGCGCGTTCACCACGAGTATTTGAACATTAAAAGTGCGATCTAGGAGTCACAACTGTACATGGGGGGGGATTCAAGACCATGTACAGTTTTTGTGAACAAGCGTGTGATTTAACACTGAATTCCACATTGGTGAACGCATCGTGTGCGTATGTTTGTACACGTACATGTACAAGTGGTCGTAAACTCTCAAATATTACCTACTTGCACTTACAGTGCTGAAAGTAACACAAAAAACATCAAAGTTAGTCTAATTGGCATAATTTACGCACAAGAAAAAAACCCGTATTATATATGATGTATCCCATGGTACTAAACATTCATACAAAAAATTATTCAAATCAGCGCTTTCATATGGAAGTTCTGCGCAAAAATCTGATTGCACCTAATTTTGTACAAAATGGTTGCCAGCGGCCAACTTGAATTTTGGATGGGACCCCAAAACACTCGTTCTTGTCCCACGGTCATAACAAAGGTACCCAAGAAGTTTCGTAAAGATCGGTTCATAAATACGGCCTCTAGCCCGAGCCGTATTGAATTGTTGACGGACAGACGGAAGACTGGCCATGGCATAAGCTCAAATTTGGCTTCGCCAAAGTTGAGCTAAAAATTAGTTGTTCAAGAATTTTTTTGCAAGTGTTGTCTGCTTTTCATGTTAGGTAAAGGGTTAACAAGCTCTGACAAGCAAGACTGAATTGATTCCACTCCTAGTTCTAGTATGGGAACAATCTGCTGCTTGAAATTTCAGTATTTTGATATCAGAGTACAGGAGGGGGTGGGGGTAAAGATGGAGTTGTTATCACATACAGAGTGACCACCCTTAGATGAGCACATAAAAGACCTGATACTGAGAAGACAATTTAAAACAAGAGGCCCCAAGGGGCCTGAAGCGCTCATCTATAAACAGAGTCCAAGAATGAGTCTACATTAAGCAAGCCATCTCCATAGGCTGCACTGTCAATCCTTGAGTCCCTCAGGAGTGACAAAAAAGAAATCTGGGCATCATGCCTTTTCTTCAGTTGATCATAAGTAAAATGTAGAGCTCCCCTATGAAGCCCTTTGATACAACCTATGTGGATTAATCTTAGTACCTCCAGAGGGTACTGAATACAAAATTTTTAATTCTTCAGCAAAATGGCCAATCCCGGCTCCCATAGAGAGCCCAAATATTAACCCAGGCTCTTGATTTGAACACAGTTAAATCTGACTTCCCTAGAGATGTTGTGTACCGAATATGAAAGCATTCTGACTGTTGGATCTGAAGAAGAGAAATTGTAAAGAAATTTCATCGAATTGCACTAAGTTCAAATTTGGGCTTCCATAGCGAGCCCAAATATTAACCTATGGATCCGATTTGAACAAACTTGAATCTGCCCCCCCTAGAGATGTTGTATACCAAATGTGAATGCATTCTGACAAGTGAATCTGAAGAAGTAGATTTTTGAAGAAATTCCCTCACATTGTACTAAGTTAAATTTCATGTTCCCATATGGAGCCCAAATATTAACCTAGGCACTCGAATTGAACAACCTGGAATCTGACCCCCCTAGAGATGTTGTATACCAAATATAAAAGCATTCCGACTGGTGGATCTGAAGAAGAAGATTTTTAAAGAAATTTCCTCATATTGCACTAAGTAAAAATTTGGGCTACCATAGTGAGCCCAAATATATACCTAAGGATCTGATTTGAACAAACTTGAATCTGACCCCTATGGAGATGTTGCATACCAAATATCAAAGCATTCTGACTGATGGATCTGAAGAAGAAGATTTTTTTAAATTACCCTCCATATTGAACAAAGATAAAATAGGAAGCCCAAATATTAACCTAGGGACTTGGTTTGAACAGTCTAGAATCTGACCCTCATAACAATGATGTATACCAAGTATTAAAAGATTCTGACTGGTGGTTCTGAAGAAGAAGATTTTTAAAGAATATTCCCCATATTACCCTATGTTAAAACTTCGGGCTCATGTAGAGAGCCCAAATATGAATCAATGAGCTTTATTTCAACAAACTTTTATCTGACCCCCCTATGAATGCTGTATACCAAATATCAAAAGATTCTGATGATTGGTTCTGGAGAAAAGATTTTTTTAAATTTTTGCAAATATGCTGACTCAGCATTTTTTCGATGCCCATTACAGAACACCCTAACATAAACGATGGCAATTTTTTTTTACCATTCAATTCTACTGGTCATAAGGATACTTCATACCAAATAAAAGCTCTCTGTTCCGTGGGGTTTGGGAAATATGGGCGTTTGAAAATATTTCTATTTTTAGCTCCCAGGGTTCCCATGGGGATGCAGGAATTTTTTTTTTTTGCATGGGTCAAGTACTTATGACCCAATACTACCACAAACCAAATTTGGTTCATACCGTACCATCGGTTCAGAAAATATAAATTTTGGGCGGGGCCAAAAATCTTACCCCTCCTATTACAAAGCCAAATATTACTTCACGAACTTCGTTTGAACAAACTTGATTCTACACCTCATATGGAAGCTCCATAGCAAATATCAAGTCATTGTACACACTGGTTCTTGAGAAGAAGATTTTTAAAATATTTTGGAGCATTTTCCCCCA
The DNA here is from genome assembly GCA_031216915.1 of Pictodentalium vernedei. Taxonomy (NCBI): domain Eukaryota; kingdom Metazoa; phylum Mollusca; class Scaphopoda; order Dentaliida; family Dentaliidae; genus Pictodentalium; species Pictodentalium vernedei. The sequence continues at coordinate 248,418,564 of CM062291.1, forward strand.
CTCCCTCCCTATGGGGCTGGGCATGCTGAGTTGAACAAAAAATGAAATGCCCCTTTGGGACCATCACTCACACAAACTTTCACTTGAATTGGCCCAGTGGCTTTGGAGGAGATGACCAAAACATGGTGTTGACGGACGACGGACAACAGACGACAGACGACGGACGCCGGACGACGGACGGGATGCGATGAGATTAGCTCAGCTTGACTTTGTCAAGATGAGCTAATAAAGAGGATTGGTGATGTGGGAAAACAACAGCAGGTGCCCTAGACAGAAAGTTCCCAGGACAAAAATCAGCATGACAACTATCCAAACACACAAGACCCACCGCTTAAAATTGACCAAAACCCCAAGCATTTTTGTCAATTTGGAATTTTGTTTTTAAGCTGGTACTGGTTAACCGTTTAGTGATTTGAAAGGATCAATAGAAAGACATATATCTTTTTAATTTATTGTGTAACAATATTAATGGTTAACCCTTTACCTAATACGAAAGGTAGACAACACTTGTAAACAATATTCTTGAATAACAAATTTTTTTCATCAAAAACATAGTTTATGACCCCCATTGGAATGAGCTCGTTCCAATGAGGGGTCATAAGCTATGTTTCTGAGACAAAAAATGTAAAAGTAATGAAAACTGAATGGTGATTTTTGTGAACAGCGCTGGCTGGTTTTGGCCGTTACACTGGGTAAAGGGTTAACTGAATATTATATTATCTTTGCACGAAGGAAGTATTCTCATAGAATTTATTGGAGGGGACCAAGCTGGCCTTCGCCAAAGAATAGTAAGAATATACAGTTCACCAAGTAAGTATAAAGTAAATGGAGAAAGCACTGAAGCCCAAGAAAAGCTTTCAATACTTTCTGAAGAGAGTGGAGTGGTTGGGAGGGGGAACTTGAAGGTGTCCTACTGTATGGTGAAGTTTGTGTCTGACACATGGTATTTCCTCTCCTCTAAATCTTTTTGAGGAAGACATTACAATTCTGTCAGAGAAATTAAAAGAACTAAAAATAAAAATGTTTCTCAAATATTCATTCCAGCTGAATACATTCGTATACAAAACACAGATATAAATAAGTTATCATATAAAGAAAACCACAACACTGTATGTACACAAACAAAAGATAGAAAATTCTTCAAATATAACATGTACTCAAAAAATACAACATTAATTTCCAATCATAATATTGCACTATCATAAGAGTAAACACTTTACCTGCCAAATCAACAAATCCTGATACATGTAAAAATAACCGCACAAATTAGGTTATTTTTTTCCCATAAAAAACAAACCCTGTGATCCATCTGTAATGACTAAAAAAAGTTAAAAATCTGTTTCTCAGGCCATCCTGCATGGTCCTTTTGGCTGCCGCATGCTCTCTTTTTATAACCAATGCAAACTTAAAATGAAAGTGTCAATGACACTGTAGCTTAACTTGACTGTGTGTTGTGTTTGATGAAAAGGATCATATGAAAGGATTATGAAATACGACAAGAATTGTGAAATATGTTAATTTCTGTTCCCTGTATGCTAATAATTTGAGGTGTAGATTGTACTAAAGAATTGAGGGGTGGTTTAATGTTGTCCTCACACTTAATGTATGTCAAACAAAGTTACCCAGTTACAGTGAAATTATTCCAAAATGAGTCATCCTTCAAGTTACAATGAAATCCCTTCATAAATATGGCCTGTAGACTGTGCTAAAGGTTTTCGGGCCTGCGTAGCCATCACGGTCGACCAATAGCAACCAAAAGGGGACGTCCTCATCTAGACATTATACTGAGTCATCCTACCAGGTTACAATGAAATCCCTTCATAAATACGACGTTTCTCAATGGAAATGACAGAAAATCAATAGCTCAGATCTAGAGGTCACCCCAAACAAGCATACCAAGATTCAAAGCAATCCATTCATGAATGCACCCTGCATTGCATACCATAGGAAAAGTTGATGCACAAATCCACATAGTTCAAACAGCAATGTTTTTTGTTGGAAATGAAAGGAGATCAACAGCTCCCATCTGGAGCTCACCCAGAACACACATACCAAGTTTCAAAGTAATCTGATGATAAATGCGACCTGCACAGTGTGCCAAAGGAAACTGCTGATAAACGGATAAGTTGAAAGTCATTGCTAAAGGTAACATTTTGAGACAGAAATAAAAGAAAATCGATAGCTTCCATCTGGAGGTCACCCCAAACAAGTATACCAGAGTATACTCAGAGCAGTCCATTCATAAATGTGTTCTATAGGGCATGCCAAAGGAATGTTTTACATTGATGCACAAAAGCAGTAAGTTCAAAGGTCGCTGCTAAAGACGTTTTTTTACGTAAATGGAAGAAAATTGTTTGCTTCCATCTAGATACCATCCTAATCAAGCATACCAAGTTTCACGGTGATCCGATCATAAAAGCGACCTGTGCAGTGTGCCAAAGAAATATATTGATGCACAACTGCACTAAGCAAAGTTCAGTGCTATCTGCAAAGTTTTTGGATGGAAATGGAAGAAAATCGAAAACTCCCATCTAAAGGTCACCCCAAACAATCATACCAAGTTTCAAAGCGATCTGCTCATAAATGTACACTATAGGGTGTGCCAAAGGGAAATATTAATGCATATCTGCACTTCATTCAAAGGTCATTGCCAACGGCAAAGTTTTTTGCCAGAAATAGAAGAAAATCAATAGCTCCCATCTGGAGGTCACTCCAAACAAGCATATCAATTTTCAAAGTGATCCGATCATAAATGCGACCTGTGCGGTGTGCCAAAGGAAATTGTGGATGTACGTACGTCAACGGACTAGAAGTGACAGCAATACCTCAGCTTCACTTTGTCAGGATAAGCTAAAAAACTAGAGCAGATTTTGAAACAGAGATAAATAAGATATATATTTCATGTCTGCAATAATTTAAAATGGTACCTAAATGTTCCAAATTATATCTTCTAGTGTTTTAGCATGGGTTATTGGGCTGACAAGCTCAATTATATTCACCAATTTGAGTAGATGTATAGGATGTTGCTCGGCCACTCATGCAACATACAACAGATGGGTTGATGGGGTAGAAAAAGGCAATAGCCTATAGGGCATACATGTACACTGTATTGATGCTATCTTTCTAACCTATCAGTGCCAGCCAGCACAATGATTTTGTAGAGGAATTGACAAACTTGATCATATACCCTGACTTGAATACTAACCAAATATCAAGTTCATCAAGAATCAGGGGACTCTACGTCACAACGGTACGTCACAACAAATTTGTAGTGAAGCACCATGGAGTTACCGATGCCAGTATCTTTATATAGTGTAGTAGACTGGTATCCTTTTTCACTTACACAACCCAGTCGGGGGAAACTCTAATATAGTTTGGAGCAAGTTTTAATCTGCTATTGCACAGGGCAGTGCTGTGTTCGGCTGAAATCGAGAGATAATCTTGAGCACTTCATGAAGAAAATGGGCTGTCATTAGCATGACTACCAGGTATATCACTTCAAAATCCAAGAGTCCAGGGTAGACTAGAATAGATGGAATTAATCAGGGTGGTGGGGATGCAATTAAACATGTATGAACCACGCAAGGCCTAGTATAGATGGCCCACATTCTGGGCCCACTTGTACATATAGTTTTCATATCTGTAGAGAAACATATTTTTGTATAAAATGTGTTGTGAATTCTTTTGTTTAACTCATTTACTTCATGCATCTATTCATTTTATTACTTCCTCAGTCAGCGTCAGTCAGACTTCCTATTCTGCTTTTCATTTTTCTCCCTCATTTTTCTCCACTTGCCATCTTACTACACACAACCCAGCTGCACCTATTCATTTTACAGTAACCTTAATGAATATCACTTGATTTTATTTTTAGTTAACTTTCTACTCTTTTTTAGTTTTTTTTTTTTTTTTGGTTAAACCCAGATGCAACACTGGTTTAAACCTGTTGAAAACTGGTTAAGGGTAGGCGATATTGACCACCAACTGTTTGATTGTCACCACCTCACCAAATATGAGTTACATCAGTCATGCTAATATGCCACATATGTACTAACTACCCTAAACACCATTAAATCAACAAATTAACAACAGTGGAAGGTAGGTATCTAAATTATCTGAAATAATCTGAAACTATTTTACATGAAAATTTGTGAAAATGAAGTTACTTCAGAAAGTAAGACGTATAGTTAAGGTATAACTTGGTAGACATTTCATTTCTACAAACCTACATGAGAATGATCTTGAATGGTCTTGAATACCATTTTCATATTGGTTAAAAGAAAATAAAATTTCAGCAATTTGATAATATATTATCTGAAATCAGCTATTTAACTCAACTCTCTTATCCCTGCCAATTACAGAAAGTTTTTGGTGATGCAAAAGATGATTGGAGGTAAGCCACTGCAATCAGTGTAAAAGTAGGTGTATATTGGCCTGGCCATAGTTGTGTGATCGCATTTTGTTTTCAATGTTCATCTTTTCAAGTTTGTGATGTCAGAAAATTTAAAATGAGTGGGCAAAGTATAAAGTCAGTTTGCATGCACTGAATGTCCACAATTGTCAGCAATTACCCCACCAACTGTCTCAGGTGCCAGGATAGGGTGATTAAGACAAATAAAACAAAATGACTTTGCAAGGCACACACACCATGCAAATCAGATTTTTTATTTTATCAAATCATTATTGTTCCTATGGAGCACCCTCAACATTTTTTCCAAGCAAAAACCTTTAATATGGACAAAATATCAAATTAATCAATCACCTGCACAGGTGCCTCACAAACAAAGTTTGGTAACCCACTGTTATACCAGTAAAGACAAGCTTGTTTATAACAGCAATCAAGTAATGCTTCACTTCCTTTGGTTTCCACAGGAATGAAATACATTGTTGAATAACTACAAGAAAATTTGGACTCAAGTTTTCAACTGTTATTTATATTTATTGGTGTTTAAAGTCACTGTCAGTATCTATGGCTACATCTCATGATCACAGCATAACTACGAAGTTATGTAAAGCCAATTGTTCATATCTTCATGTATGTTGCACACTTAACTGGTAGATTGTTAACCCCCTGCACACTGATGTCAAAATATCCAGATCTGAAGTAGCCATTTTTCCCATAATGCAACTGGGAATTTAACCAATTCAATCTTGTTTGACAGAGCTCACTGAGCTCTGTCAAACAAGATTGAATTGGTTAAATTTCTAGCTGCATTATGGGAAATATTTGTACCCTGAACTTTAGATAATTCGACATCAGTGTGGAGGGGATTAAATTATTTTTGGCTGTTAAAATTTGTTCACGTCTTTGCCTTGTTACAATTTATGAGAGAGTGCTGTAGGCACTTTTCCATAAATTGTAACAAGTTCATCTGGATGAAATAATTTCACTTCAAAGATATGATCCACATCCACAGAATATGAAGCCTTCAATTTGGGGTACCCGCATTTCAGAATAAAGCCCAAATATGGTCTTCCAGTACTCTACCAGTAAAGCCTTAAGGGCCTGGATAATTTTATACATTTTACTGTACGTTGAAAGTACACCTCATGTGGCTTTGAAATTGTTTCTAGTCAAGTCTTGGCTGCATACAGAGACAGCCAAGACTTGCCTAGAAACAACTGGCATGGTACTAAGAGAACAAGTTTTGAGTTTACCCATACAATGCATGTTGGGGCACCTGTTCCTTTGCATTAAAAAGTTATCAAAGTCAGAATTAGGCCCTTATGGACTAAGAGAACTCTCAATCCAGACATTGGTTACCATGCCAGAACTTGTTTACCACACTGACACTATAATCAAGCATTTTTTCATGACTGCTGTGTGTATTCAAATATTACCCAATACAATAGATATTTGGAAATGTACCAGTTACACCACACATGGAATCCGGCTTACGTAAGAATGTCATGTCAAAATATGCAGATCTGAAGTAGCCATTTTTCCCATAATGCAACTGGGAATTTAACCAATTCAATCTTGTTTGACAGAGCTCACTGAGCTCTGTCAAACAAGATTGAATTGGTTAAATTTCTAGCTGCATTATGGGAAATATTTGCACCCTGAACTTTAGATAATTCGACATCAGTGTGGAGGGGATTAAATTATTTTTGGCTGTTAAAATTTGTTCACGTCTTTGCCTTGTTACAATTTATGAGAGAGTGCCTGTAGGCACTTTTCCATAAATTGTAACAAGTTCATCTGGATGAAATAATTTCACTTCAAAGATAATATGATCCACATCCACAGAATATGAAGCCTTCAATTTGGGGTACCCGCATTTCAGAATAAAGCCCAAATATGGTCTTCCAGTACTCTACCAGTAAAGCCTTAAGGGCCTGGATAATTTTATACATTTTACTGTACGTTGAAAGTACACCTCCTGTGGCTTTGAAATTGTTTCTAGTCAAGTCTTGGCTGCATACAGAGACAGCCAAGACTTGCCTAGAAACAACTGGCATGGTACTAAGAGAACAAGTTTTGAGTTTACCCATACAATGCATGTTGGGGCACCTGTTCCTTTGCATTAAAAAGTTATCAAAGTCAGAATTAGGCCCTTATGGACTAAGAGAACTCTCAATCCAGACATTGGTTACCATGCCAGAACTTGTTTACCACACTGACACTATAATCAAGCATTATTTCATGACTGCTGTGTGTATTCAATATTACCCAATACAATAGATATTTGGAAATGTACCAGTTACACCACACATGGAATCCGGCTTACGTAAGAATGTCATGTAAGAATGTGTCTGATTGGTTGTTACTCATCTGATTTACGTTATGATGTGAATGAAATGCTTTGACACAAGCAGTGTCAAGTAAGACAGACAGCAAACAGATTGCCAAAGATTCATTCGCTTAACCAACCCTTTATCCAATGCACAGGATATCAAAATTTCTTATTTTAAGTATTGATTAAAAAAAATTGAACAAAACCATATTACATGACCTCCTCATTAGCACAAGCTGGACAAGCTTGTTCTAATGAGGGGTCACGTGATATGGTCTTAAAATTTTTTGAATTTTTTTTTTTTAACTGCTTAATTTGTAAACTTTGCAGGCAGATGTGATGAACTAGTTAGGTAAAGGGTTAATTCAAGTGGTATAAATACAGAACACAACTCAGGCAGAGTACGAGGGATAGGAATTTTTCCCAAGGTACCCACTGCTATTTGAGAATGAACTTCATTCACTATTTAAGCACTTTTGAAGGACTCTGACAATGATTTTAAGGACTATTTTAATTTTCATATGAACTTACAACACCATAAACATCCCAAAGAATTTCAGTCTGATTTCTGGAAAACCCAACTAGCTAGATATATATTGTCCCCAAGTGCAACAAGGTGCTATCTACAATGCCAGGGCATGCACCTAGTTTCACTCCAGGGACATTATTTAGATCAAAAAGATGGCTGACAAATTTTCCGATATGGCTTGTATGTGAGTGTTTTATCATGAACCTTCTCATCTCAAGATGTTATAGGTAAACTGAATTCAAGTACTTTTCAAGGGTGGTGGTGGAAAATCAGGTACTTTTCATGGATAGAAACAAATAATACACGCCTTTTCAAAACAGGGGCCAAAATTCAAGGGCTTTTCATTTTGAGAGAGAATCCTGGTTTTTCCTACATTTCAGCTATTGATCAGTCATGGCAAAATCGATGAGTATTTTCCTTAATTTTCCTATGGAGCTTGTGACACACTTGAAAAACTCAGGTTGTTCATTCCTGCAACTCATACTCTACCCTCATCATGGCATTTAATTAACCCTAGGCAATATGCATTGCCGAGGTACATTCAAATGTTTTCCTGTAGGGAACACCAGACTTAAGGATTATTACATTAAAAATTGGTATTGAGGTCGATTTCGATGTTTCTATATCATTGTTTATTCTAAACATAAGTTGCAGTGGGGTTGAGATTTGAGGTAAATCCACTGAACATACTGAAAACAATCATTTTCTTGACATCTCATGATCTGTTCAGTTGACAGGCTACTGTGGTGCGTAATAAACAAAAGACCATTGAACCCAATTTTGTTGATTTAATGTTTCTTGTACTAATATATAAAAGATAATTTACTTTATTCAAAACTGCCTAGTCAAATGGTGTTTTTTGCCGAGGAAACACCATTTTCCTGGGCAATTTTTTTGCTCAGGCAAATTTTCCTTATTAAATGCCCTGCCTCATTGTGTTCTGTATTTCTGTTTCACTTCCTGGATTTGCCATGCAGATTTCATCTGTTGATAATTCCAATACTTGACAGCATTTCTCAAGAAGCACTCCCCGAGAGCTACTCAAAAGATATGTGAAGGGTTGCTAGGCTGGAACACTTTTGCAGGTCTGCTTGTATGGGTGCATGATATTTGAATTTGAATGTCAGTAACAGTATAAAAAAACAATACAGCAAAAATATCAGTATGTCAGCGAACAATTTGGTCTGAAAGCAAGATATTTTAAAATCCCCTTTATGCTCTTTGTGCCCTTTGCAATTTAACTGGTAGAGTGCAAAATTTTCAGGGGCACTCAAATTTGTTCACATCTTCGTTTTGTTACAATTTATGAGAGAGTGCCTGTAGGCACTCTCTCATAAATTATAACAAGACAAATCTATACAGACTAAATAATTTTACTTCAAAGATATGAAGCATATCCACTGAATATGAAGCCATTACGTTACGGTAACTGCACTTCAGGGTAAAGCCCAAATATGGGCTTCCAGTATTCTACCAGTTCAACAGTTCTATGCTGAAAGTACGTGTAATAATCCACATAATCGGCCCATATGGGGTTACTCAATGAAATTCAGATAATATGAACTGAATGCAATTGTCATTATGGAATTGTGATTGACACCAGACACAGGTAAATGAATTGTGAACAAGTCACATGCTCATTTATTTAATCAGAACAAGCACTTTTATAGATGTGTCATGATTATTGATTTTCCTAATCAATTTATTTATTTATTTATTTATTTATTGTTGTTTAAGGTCACATACTTCTGCACAATGGCTAATCATGACCACAACATGGAGATAAAGTCAAGGTCAGTCAATCGTTTATATCCCATGTTGCCTATTTTAGAGGACTCGCACCCCAAGCATTAGCGACTGGGTCCTATTTTACTAGTGAAACAGAGCTTGTTTACCACAGTAAACAAGCACTGCTTCACTTCCCAGGGTTCCCACGGGGGTCCTAATCAATTAACTGACAGAGATAATCAATTAATCATACCCAAATGACACTTCTCAGAAGTACTGAAAAAACAAACTGAACCGTCCAAAAACTAGAGATGGGCAATATACCAAAAAAACCTGATACTGGTATCATGAGGATACTGAATGAAAGTGTCAATGACCCTGCAACTCAACTTGTCTAAGATGGGAAAGAACTGAATAGAAAGATTCAGTAATGCCAAGTCATTCACTACGTTTCTACAGAAAAGACATTGCACCAAAGCTGCATGTGAAATCTGAAAGAATTGGATGAGGGATGGGGCCTGTTGAGTGAACTAATGGAATTGTTGACAATTTATTTTCAATTGAATGCAGAAAAATTTGATAAACTCCCATCCAGACATCATACCAAAGTTACATAAAAAATTAGAAAAAGATCAGGTGAAAGGTGCACCCTGTAGGGTCTGCTAATGGAATTGTTGACCATTTATATGCCAAATCCAAGATGGCCACGCCATGTTTTTCAACAAAATTCAGAAAACTTTGATAGCTCCCATCAAGACATCACAGCAAAGCTACCTATGAAATTTCGAAAAAGATAGGGTGAGTGATGTGGCCTGTAGGATATGCTAATGGGATTGTTGACAATTGATATGCCAAATCCAAGATGGTCACTGGCAGCCATGTTTTTCAACAAAATCCATAAAAATTTGATAGCTCCCATCTATGCATTTGTCAGGCCCCCGGTCATTATTTGACTTCCAACGAATGAGATTGTGTAACCCCTTTTTTTTCTGTGTGCCATGTATATCAAAGGAGGTAAGTACTACAAGGGAGATATAGAAAAACTGTGTATGTTACGACCGTTTTCAGCAAACTGAATTTGCCTTCAGTATTATCAGAAATTTATTAAAAATTTTGCTGAAATAGCTTCACCTATAAATGAGTTAACAAAAAATAAAGAACACTTTGAATAGACTTCAAGTCGAGAAACTGCATTTCAAAAACTAAAGAATTATATTTGTACACCTCCTGTTCTGAGACACCCTGACTTTACCAGACAGTTTATTCTGACAACGGACGCGTCCGGAATTGCTACTGGAGGTGTCTTATCTCAAGAGGTAGATGACGGGAGATCACCCAATTTCATTTGCCTCCAGACAGTTGTCTGGGAGCTGAAAAGAACTATCCACTATCCAGCTCACCACCAAGAAGCTCTCGCAATAATTTACTGTGTTGAAAAGTTCAGATATTATTTACTCGGAAAGCATTTCAAGATGAGAATGGACTGTAGGGCACTTACATTTTTAATCAGTCAGCATTATTAGCTAGAAGCATTGAGAAACTTTCAAATTTTGATTTTGAGGTACAACATAGACCGAGTGCAGCTAACAAAGTGGCTGTTGCTTTAAGCCGTTATCCAAGTTATGATGAATGTCGTGACTGTGCAAAAATGTCTGAAAAATGCATCAATGCAAATACATGAAACTGAAGCAACATGGTTGAGTAAGATATCGAGGGAAGAAATGCAACTTGCTCAAAGATCAGATAAATACATAAAAGATATCATATAGTGTGTTGAAGGAAAGAAAAAACTTGCCTCAAAATTAAGTGATACAACTATGAAAGTTTATTTTAATGTTTTGCCTAACTTTAAACTCAACTATGATCTTCTCTGGTATCACCATCCAAAGAGTGATGTGTATCGTCTTGTGGTACCAAGTTGATTTCGGGGGGACATCCTTGAACTTATGCATGATCACATATTATCAGGTCATCGTGGTGTTAAATCAACCCTTGACAGACTACGTCAGAGATTTTTTGGGGTCGGACTGAAAAGTGACTGTGAAAACTGGATTAAATCTTGCAAGACATGTGTTGCATGTAAGCGTAATGTTCAAAGACCCCCACTTCAAGAACCAACCCAACCTCCTGATGATTGTTTGTTGGTGGTTAATGTCACATATTTATGCACCATGGCTAATCGTGACGCAACATGGAGATGAAGTCAAGTTTAGTCAATCGTTGATCTACATGTTGCCCATTTTAGAGGACTTTCACCCCAAGCATTGGTGACTGGGTCCTATTTTACTAGTAAAGCGGAACTGGTTTACCACAGTAAACAAGTGCTGCTTACTTCCCGGGGTTCCCACGGGGAACCTCCTGATGAAAAATTGTTTATTGACTGCATAGGCCCCATGAACCGCTCAAAAGAGGGTTACAGATATGCACTGTGTATAATTGATGACTTCTCAAAATATTATCTGCTAAGGAAACTGCTGATAAGCTGGTGAAAGAGTATATTTGCAAACAAGGAGTTGTCCCTATTTCAATTTTAACTGACAGGGGCAGCAACTTTACGAGTCAGCTATTCAAAGAAGTCTGTTTGCTGTTAAAAATGAATGGTAAACTACCTTAGCCTATTCTCCTTCAAGCAATGATGCTATTGAAAGATGGAACAGTACTCTGAAAACTATCATTGAAAAATATGCAAATGAACACAAAAACTGGGTTGCTATGTTGCCCTTTTTAACTGTGGCGTACAACTCTACTGGACACTCAGCAACAGGTTTTACACCAAATTTCCTTCATAAGGGTCGTGAGATGAAATTACCAGCCGACTTGTGTTTTCCCTCTCATGAAAACCCCATACAAGAAAATTTTGTGTCCTACTCTGACTATTGTACACAATTAGATAAAAAAACTGAGTATAGCTTTCAAAGTGGCACAAGACCACCTAAGAGTGACCCATAAACGTTATTTAAATCAGAAAAACAAAAACATCCAGTTTGTTCCCCTGAATGTCGGTGACAAAGTGTTAATCAAGGATGATGTCAGAAATATTTGGCAGACACCTGGTAAAATTGTGTCCAAGTTTACATATAATCCTGTTTTGTATGATGTAGAATTAGCTGATGGGAAAAGAATAACTCGTCATCATAAGAAACTCAAAAAAGTGGGAAAACGAACTCTATGTCATGAAACTGTAGAATTTTAAAAAGATAATTCAAGTGTTGATTCCCCCAATGTGTCCAAACAGAGAATTTATAAGAAATTTGCGATGGATCAGTGCAATGATTTTGAAAGCATTCAAAGCAATGATAGTGATGAATCATATGAATCAGATGTGGAACTTATGGGGTTTACCAGGGTGCCTTCGTACAATGATACACCTCAGGGTTCCACTTCTTTCTACCGAGAGCAAGATGCACTCTCTAGTAGTGCTCCTTCTGAAATAGAGAAAGATTGCAAATCAGGGTTAAGTTCTGATTCAGAATTGGAAAATGATTATTCAAATCAGTTAAGAACTGGAAGTCCAAATAGTTCAAGATGTCGCCAAAAAGTAAAACTACCAGGGACCTATTCTGATTTCTTTGTTTTTGGTGATGCTGCCAAGTGCACCCAATTTCAGTGATAGAGGCACTGTCAGTTTGACCAGACACAAATAACAGTTCAAAGTTTTTGTATTGTTTGGTTCAACATGAAAGTTGTTAGCTCACCTGACTGAAAGTCAGGGTGAGCTTTTCTGATCACTTTTCGTCCGTCGTCTGTCGTCCGGCGTCCGTCGTCCGTCGTCCGGCGTGAAGGTGGTGTTTGGGTCTTTTTCTTCCAAACCACTGGCCGCATGTTAATGAAATTTCATGTGAGTAGGGGTTATATAGCGGCATTTTGATTTTTGGGCAAATTAGGTTTCGGCTCATATTGAGCAGAGGGGTGGGGCAAAAATGCTCCAATTCTTAAAAAATCTTCTTCTCAAGAACCAGCAATAGCAGAGACTTGATATTTGGTATGCAGCTTCCTTTTGAGGTGTAGACTCAAGTTTGTTCAAGAGAAGTTTGTAGGTCTATACTTGGCGATGTTATGGGAGGAGCAAAAATTTTGGCCCCACCCCAAATTTCTATTTTTTAAACCGAGAGGCCAATTTGAACCAAATTTTATGTGAGGGCTTATTGGGTCATAAGTACCTAATTTATGCAGAAATTTTTTTTCCTGTAGCCCCGTGGGAACCACAGGAGCTAAAAATAGAAAAAAATTGAAACGCCTATATCTCAAAAACTGCACGGCAGTGAGAATTTTTATTTGGTGTGAAGCTTTCTTGGGACCAACAGAAAGGATTGGTAAAAAAAAATTGCTATCGGTTTTATCATAGGGTACTTTTTCGGGACTCTGAAAAAGTGCTGAGTCAGTATTTTTTAACACAGTAGGCAATGGGAAAAAAATAAAGAATTGTTTTCTTCCAAACCACTGCTCTAAAAGCTTTCATATTTTACATATAACATCTTTGGAACATTGATTCACATATTTGTAGAAATCAAATTCCTCGGTCCATATTTGGGTTCCCTATGGGAACCCAAATGTTCAAATTAGTGCAATATGAGGGATATATTTTAAAAATCTTCTTCTTCGGATCCACAAATCAGAATCTTTTGATATTTGCTATGCATCATCCTTAGGGGGGTGAGATTGATGTTTGTTCAAGCCAAGTCCCTGAGTTCATATTTGGACTCCTTTTGGGAACCCAAATTGTAACTTAGTGCAATACGAGGTATATTCTTTTAAAATCTTCTTCTTCGCATCCACCGGTCAGAATCTTTTGATATTTGGTATACAGTATGCTTAGGGAGGTGAGATTCAAGTTTGTTCAAGTCAAGTCCTTCGGCTCATATTTGGTCTCCCTGTGGGAGCCCAAATTATAACTTAGTTCAATATGAGGAATATTCTTTAAAAAAATTTTTTTTTTCAGATCCACCAGTCAAAATGTTTTGATATTTGATGTACAGCATTCTTAGGGGCTGAGAGTGAAGTTTGGTAAAGCCAAGTACCTGGGTTCATATTTGGGCTCACTGTGGGAGCCCAAATTATACCAAAATTTTTATTTTCCAAACCAAAAAGTCGATTTGAACCAAATTTGATATGAGGGCTTATTGGGTCATAAGTACCTAATTTATGCCGAAAATTGTTTTCCTGTCCCCCACGGGAACTGCAGGAGCTAAAAAATGTTTTTCTTTTTAAATGCCCATATCTCCAGAACTACATGGCACTGAGAATTTTTATATGGTGTGAAGCTTCCTTAGGACCGGAAGAAAAAAATGGTAAAAATTTTATCATAAGGTTCTTTTCTAGGACTAAAAGTGCCGAGTCATCATTTTTTAACAGTGTAGCTAATGGGAATAACGTTGAAGAATCTTCTTCTCCCAAAACACTGCTTCAGAAGCTTTTATTTTTGGGCTCCCTATGGGAGCCCATGTATAACTTAGTTCAGTATGAGAAATATTCTTAAAAAATCTTTTTTTTCTGTTACTCCTGTCAGAATCTTTTGATATTTGATTTTTGATTTTCTTAGAAGTGGCAAATTGAAGTTTGTTCAAGTTCTGCTTTATTGATAAAATTGGGCCCAGTAGTAACCAATTCCTGCATTGAAAGCCCTGTAAAGTGGGCAGTGATAGGCATAAACGATTGACCAAACTTGATATTATAATTACGCCTCTGTAAGATGTAGCCTTAGATGCTGAAAGTGACCTTAAATTCCAATAAATAAATAGATAAATTATTGAGTACCCAATATGGGTATCTAACATATGAACACTTTGGGTTACTAAGTAGGGTAAACAATTTTATGTTGAAAAACTGATAACAAGGCAGAATCCCTTGTTTAAATTATACATGACTACTTTGCGGTAATGACAATCTAAAAGTACAGTATCTTGAAAAGACTTTGTGTTGTTTTTTATTAGTTCAATTTTTAGCTTTTCTTGACAAAGTCAAGCTATGCTATTGTCATGGGGCATGCGGAAGTCTGTGAGTCTGTCTGTCCACAATTTGTTCGGCACAGGCTATAGGCCATAGTTCTTATCTATCATCACCAAATTTGAGATGCATGTTCGCGTTGGTGTCTAGATGAGATCGTCATATTTTGGTTATGACTGGCTGCTTACATTGGCTGCTGCAGCAGCCATCGTGAATTTTGTATGGCGCAGCCTACAGGCCGTAGTTCTCATCTGATCATCACGAAATTTCATCTGCATATTCGGGTTGATGTCCAGATGAGAACGTCCTATTTTGGTCTCAGTTGGCTGCACACAGTGGCTGCTGCAGCAGCCGCAGTGTGGGTTGATTTTAAAAATTGTTATCTTACGCAAATTTCTTGAAATTTGGCAGGTTGTCTTAGATTGATGAGTAGATGAGACCTTCCTATTTTGATCGTGGCTGCCCCCAGGGTGGGTGAATTGAGGGGTGAAGTTGTTTTATCTTATTTTTGTTATACCACATTTGGATGAAAAAGACAATAATACGCTTAAAGAAATTGTCTTTGTGTGGTGAATGTAATATGATATTTCAGGCATGTAGGACACTGTTATGACTGCGAGTGTTTAGATCAGCAAGTACATTTTAAATGTGTATATATTTTGCCCACTTGATGAAATCTGATATGCAAGTTGTTTTTTTTTTTGTTTCAACCATGACTACTTTTCCTAAAGTTTGACTTCAAATCCACCAATGGTAGCATGGCTGCTTCAGCCATGATTTTTTTTCTCCCAATTTCAACGAAATTTCATATGCAGGTTTAGTTTTATCAGTACTTGCTATTTTGGTGATATGACTCGGCCAGTATCAGGTGAGCGCCCTCAGGCCCCGTGGGGCCTCTTGTTCAGATTTAATATTTTAATTTCTTTATAGTTAGTCTGTAATTTTTGCTATGCTATGAAGTTTAATAATACAGTAGTATTTTTTTGGACCAGAGTAGGGTAGGAGTTGTCAGGCCCCCGGTCATTATTCGACTCCTATGAATGAGATTGTGTAACCCCTTTTTTTTCTGTGTGTAATGTATATCAAGGGAGGTAAGAACTACAAGGGAGATATAGAAAAACTGTTTGTGTTACGAGCCTTTTCAGCAGACTGAATTTGCCTGTTTGTGGTGGAATTAAAATCAAAGACGTTGTATTTCTGACTTTATTAATGTTTACATGGTATACAGACCCAGGGCGTGACAACATCACACCAAAACTACATAAGAAATTTGAAAAAAGATTGTTGAGAGATGCGGCCTACAGGGTTTGCTGATGGAATTGCTGACAATTCATATGCCAGGTCCAAGATGGTTGCTGGAAGTCATATTTTTTAACGAAATTCAGAAAAATTTGAAAGCTCCCATCTAGACATCACACCAAAATTATATATAAAACTCAAAAAAGATCAGTTGAGAGATGCGGCCTGTAGGGTGTGTTAATGGAATTGTTGACAATTTATATCCAAATCAAGGATGGCTGCTGGCGGGCATGTTTTACAACAAAATTCAGAAATATTTTATAGCTCCCATCTAGACATCACACCAAAGCTATATATGAAATTTGAAAAATATCGGGTGAGAGATGCCGCCTGTAGGGTGTGCTAAAGGAAATGTTGACAATTTATATGCCAAATCTAAAATGGCCACTGGTGGCCATGTTTTTCAACAAAATTTGTGAAAATTTGATAGCCCCCATCTAGATATTGCCCCAAAGTCACATATGAAATTTTGGACTGATCGGATGAGAGCTGCGGCATGTAGGGTGTGCTAAAGGAATTGTTGGACAATTGATATCCAAATCCAAGATGGCCACTGGTGGCAATGTTTTTCAACAAAATATGAAAAAAATCGATAGCTGCCATCTAGACAATGCCCCAAAGCCACATATGGAATTTGGAACTGATCAGTGAGAGCTGTGGCCTATAGGATGTGCTAAAGGAATTGTGGATGGACGGATGTACAGACATGCGACGGATCACAACTCATCCCAATAGCTCATACTTGATGTTGTCAAGTTGAGCTAAAGACCAAACCCAACACATCACTCAATATCGAAACTGTCTAAATTTTCATATTTTCCTAAATTTATAAGGCCTTGCTAAAGCTTGATAGCAGATGAAGGGTTCATTTTCATGAAAGAAATGACTGATTTCTTTTCCATTTTGTTGACCCTTAAGAGACTGCGAAATTCTCCTGATTTCCCACTTGACTCCAACCTCCAAAGGTCCAGTTACTTAGAACTGATTTCTAGCCAAGACTTAACTAGAAATCATTGCTCAGGTGATTTATCTATTATTAGCAGGACCTCCTAATGATGACATGTTAATGGTACATGTTCTGAGAATGCAAAAGCCTGAAATAAGTCACTAAAGGTTAAGGTGTGTTTAGTTCAAGCCACAAAATTACTGCAGACGTGATTTATGTGGCAAAAGAATGTCAGTGGCATTTGTGGTGCTGTGGTAGAATGATATAAGAACAACTTATTCTGTGATTTCCTGATGTAAATTCCACACAGGTACTGTCAGCAAATCTCTTTCAAGTTAGATACCGAACTTCGAAACCGATACTGAATGCAAAGTTCCAATACCGCCCATCCCTACCAAAAATGACCATCACAAATGATACACACTGGATTTCAGAATATTTAATTGTTGAAATGACTCCATGCACCATTTGCACTGCACTTCTGACTGTTTATCTGTTACTTAACCCTTTACCCAAAGTAACAACCAAAACCAGCCAGCGCTATTCACAAAAATCGCCAATTAATTTTCAGTATTTTTTTCATTTTTTGTCTCAAAAACATAGGTTATGACCCCTCTTTGGAACGATCCCATTGAGCTCATTCCAAAGAGGGGTCATAACCTATGCTTTTGGGACAAAAAATGAAAAAAATTAGTTATTCAAGAAGTTTGTTTCCAAGTGTCGTCTGCTTTTCATGTTAGGTAAAGGGTTAATTCCCTCACAGCAAATCAAACGAAGAGTAAGGAGTTCCAAAGAGTGATGGCACAGAAGTGGCAGAACCTGTACACTGGGTTCCTGCAGTTCTAACACCATGAAAGAGAAGGCCATTTCTATGTGGATTGATAACACACAAAATAACAATACATTATTTCATTGTCTATAAAGGTGAGTATATGTGCACCACCACCTTCTGAGTAATGGTTAGAAAATCTCAGTAATGTCGTCCTGTAAAATTTTTTAGATGCGAATAATCAATGGTGATCAAAAACATTCAAAATTCAAGGATCAAACAAGAATTTTCAAGATCACCTGCTGTAAACCCAGGCTACTTCAGGCCTTGAATGATGTTTTTATACTACAAGGCCATCCAAGGCCCCACAGGAACCCTGCTGTAAAATCTCAAATTTAAAATCTATGTGCATTCTGGGCGGACTGATAGGACGTAACATCCCCCCTCATCATCTGCAATGGTGGCTTTGTCATCTGGCTCAACAACAAATGAAACAATTCCTCCACAACAGCCAATCTTGGGGGTTTTTTTATGAAAATCCCACTTGACCTAAACAAGAGTACATTTGTGCTTTTCCACAAATAATTTTCCAAGAACACTGAGAGGAGGAGGAGGGGAACCAGTTATCTTTGCAATGCCACTTGTTCTGCAATGCAACCTGTTCAGTATAGGACTGAATTTTGAAACTAACTAGAATACATTCTGTTTTAGATAGGGTAATTTTGGTTTTGAATACCTTTGCTCTTTACAAACAAGGTTCCTGGAGAACATCTAGTGTTTTAGAAACAACAATAGGACTTCTCAACATTCATTTCTGTGAAATGATTAGGGCTGCATGATATTCAAAACTGAATACCGGTATTGGTATTCATAAAAATACCGCAGTATATCGGTATATCAAAAACTTCTCAAATATATTAACACAAGTACCACAAGCGAGACTTGAGGAATCACAGTCGGAACGAATCAGCATGCCTTGATGATGCAGTTCGAGAAACATTTACCCAACGCAGACGATATTAAAAAAAATTATTATTTTAAAATTAGTTTATCAGATTTTCCCCCCCAAATTCTACAAAACAATATCATGTGACCCCTCATTGGAACAAGCTCACCAAGATCATTCCAATGAAGGGTCACATGATATAGATTTGTTGAAATTTTTTAAAATAATTTTTTGAACAGATGAATTTGTATATTACGTGGGTAAAAGCAGACAATTCCTTAGGTAAAGGGATAATATTATTCATTCGGAGCTACAGTTAAAAAACTCAAGACATTTTGAAAATTAAACTCTGGGTAAATAAATAATGAAGATAAACCGATATTTTTGTAATTACAGCGGTATTCAATGGATATTGGTTTGAAAACAGGTATATATCAGTTTATCGATATACCGTGCAGCCCTAGAAATGATTCTGTCATGGTATATTACACAGGGTTGGGGCGAATACATTGTAAATGTATTGAATACGAATACGAATACTTTGAAATTTTATGAATACGAATACACAATTTCAAATGTATTTGAATACGAATACGAATACTTTACAATGTATTCATGAATACAGATATGAATACTTGAATACTTTTCAAAATTATTTCTTGTAAATGGATGATAATTTGATCATTCTTATTGGGATTAAGGGTATAAGGGATTATAGGTGAAGAATTAGTTTTTCAGAAGGTGGATCTCTTAATCCTTTAGAATCCAATCAACAGACATAAGTTGGTATTAATGACAAACAATAGAAATAAAAAAAAAATTATATTATTACAGTCGTTGTGGAAAAGTCAAAATCCATGCATGAAGCAATACTTCCATGCATGCAAAAACAGTGAATCTCCAACATAAAACAGTCGATTCGTCATCACATTTTCAATGAAGGAAGCAGCAGGTACGACCTGGTACTTCTTCATTGACTATTTGCTGAAATGTACTGATTATTGAATAAGAAAAGCACCCCTGGGCAACACTGCCCACGTGTGGATTTTGGCCATTACACAGCGGCTATTCTGTATGTGTGCACTTCTGAAGATATTCAGCATATCTGATGTGAAACAATAAGTCCGTAAGCCACCCTGTTACAGGAATACAAGCAGAACTTCAAGAAAATCTTTGATCTAAATTAAATTTACAGCACTGTCTCAGCCTGATTTCTGGTAATTTTTTAAGTTAGCAGTTTCGGAAAACATTTTTCAATGAAAACAAAGGATGAAAGACCAATCAGTTATATAACTGAAAGTGTCAATGATACAGCATCTTAACTTGATTGTGTGTAGTGTTTGATGAAAAGGATAATGTTCAATGTTTATGAAAGAATTATGAAATAAGACAAGAATTGTGATAATTGAGAATATGTTAAGTTCTGTACCCTACATTCCATGTTTTCAATTTGAATAATTTGAGGTGTCGACTGTACTAAAGAACTGAGGCCTGGATTGATGTGACCCTCACAGTTAACGTATGTCAACCAAAATTACCAAGCTACAGGAAACTCATTCCAAAACGAGTCATCCTTCTAAGTTGCAATGAAATCCCTTCATAAATATGACTCGTAGACTTTGCTAAAGAAATCTTGGAAACGTGCCGGTCGGGCGGTCATGGTTGACCAATTGCGACCAATACAGTATAGTCTCATCTAGATATCATATAACATTATCCCTTCATAAATATGAACTGCAGACTGTGCTAAACAAATCTAGGTCACGTGCCTGTGCAGCCATCATGGTTGACCAATCATGGCCAAATAGGACATTCTCATCTAGACATTACACAGAGTCATCCTACCAATTTACAATAAAATCCCTTCATAAATATAACCTGTAGACTGTGCTAAATGAATACAGTAGAATCCTCTTAATTGAATATCCATTTTGCCAGTGAAAATTATTCAATTAACAGGAGTATACAATTAACAGGGATTTGGTCAGTTTCCTGTGTTCTGGAGGTTATATTTATTTATTTATTGTTGTTTAAGGTCACATACTTCTGCACAATGGCTAATCATGACCACAACATGGAGATAAAGTCAAGGTCAGTCAATCGTTTATACCCCATGTTGCCTATCTTAGAGGACTTGCACCCCAAGCATTAGTGACTGGGTCCTATTTTACCAGTGAAACAGAGCTTGTTTACCACAGTAAACAAGCACTGCTTCACTTCCCGGGGTTCCCACGGGGGAGTTCTGGAGGTAAACTGAGCATTTATTCTATTATATCTTGTTTGACAGAGCTCATAGAGCTCTGTCAAACAAGATATAATAGAATAGAATAAATGCCTGTACTGGATGTAGTGAGGCCAAAAAGGTTGATAAATAAGGGGAATTTGGTGCGTGTCACAGTAGTTTTTTTGACATATTGCAAAAATTTATATACAATTAACAGGAGTTTACTCTACAACCCATATGCAATTAACAGATCAAATTTGTACTGAGGGTACGGTAAATGGTTTTGTGTTTGAAAATTATATTCAATTAACAGGGATATACAATTAAGAGATATCTGATTAAGTGGGCTCCACTGTATAGGTAACAAGCCCCTGCGGCCATCATGGTGGACTGAAGCTGAGCATAATAAGATGTTCTCATCTAGACATTATATGGAATCATCCTTCCAAGTTACAATGAAATCCCTTCATAAATATGACCTGTAGACTGTGCCAAAGGTTTTCGAGTTTTGGGCCTGCAAAGTCTGATCGTCATCTAGACATGACCTCGAACCTGCATATGAAATTTTGTAATGATTGGACAAGAATTATGGGGTGTAGCCTGTGGTAAGGAAAATGTGAACAGACTCACAGACTTCTGCATGCGTGATGGCAATAGCTTATCTTAACTTTGTCAAGTTAAGCTAAAAACTGAAATTTTCAGTCATGTGGCAGACATAATAAATCAACAATTCTTTACATTTATCTTAAGAAATATTTAAATTTTTTATGAATTGTTCATTCAGTTTCTCAGCATTTGAAAGGGAGCAAAATTTACTGATTACTCGATTGAGGAAGAAGCAGATTGATTTTGCTGTGACATATCGATAGTTGATTAATCAAATATTCACATCCTCACTTTTATAGAAATATCAATAAGGGTATTTTAATATAACAAAAATTATGGTTTTGTCAGATGGCCAAGCTTTTTTTTCAAATTTGCAGCTTATTGTCCCTTTAATGTTATGTTTGCTTGTTTGTTTTTTGGGGATTAACAACACTTTCAACAGCCAGAGTACCCAGAGAGAACAACCAAGCAGTGACAAGCAACTGTCAAACTCTCCAACATACAAGCAGAGTTAGCAGCAGTTGAAGGCAAGTGTATCATTAACATTTAGTACACCTTAGTACACAGTGCAACCATCCCACCACATGCCCAAGGACACAATGCTGTTACTGCTGGCAAGGATGGAACCATGACCTTTTGGCTTAAAGACCAAGGCTTAAAGACCAATGCTCTAACCCCTGAGCAACCATGCTCCTCCCTGTTATTATTCTTTGACAGGGCTCTATGAGAATAGACTAACAGCTCAATTTATCACTAGAATACAGGAAAATGACCAAATTCCTGTCATTCTGTCAACTGATTATGAACACTCCTGTTACTTTTTCGCTGGTAAAGTAGCTATTCAATTAACAGGGTTCAACAGTATATACTTTTCCTTACGACCTTTGATCATTCCTCTGGAGAAAATAGGATATACTATACTACAGTACAATAGCCGTGGACTGGTCGTAATCCATGTGTTGTCAGTGGTTTCCACGCATTCATTTACAGGTAGTAAAAATCACTATGGGCAAAATTTTAATTAATGAAGCACCAGGTTGTACCCGGTACTTCATTTATAACATTTTTTAGGATTATTCCTATAATTAGTGTTTGGAATCTAACATTATTGCGTCCATGGAAATACTGCCCACCCATGGAAAGAGACCAGTCCTTGGCAGTCGTACTGTTTGACCAAGTACATGTAGTATACTTTGACCAGGAAAAATTGTAATATTCCATGATTAAGATCAAATATGGACTCTTCCTCCCAAAAGTACTATGATTGCAAAAGTGATCTTTTTCTCTATCTTTTTCTCAATGTGATTGTGGTCTAATTGCGATACATTTACACCAGTAGATCAAGTTTTCATCTATAAAATATTGTGAAATCAAAATCATATAAAAGATGTGATACTGCACAGTGTTGGGAGTGGAAAAAAATACAGAGAATCTGACCCACTCATGATCCAGTCAAAATTCTCTGACCGCTTGTGTTACCACAATATTGTAAATCATGATAAATACATAGAATGCGATGTGTGTTTGGATTGGTGGGTGTTTTACATAACAAGTTGGAATGGCATAGTCATATTTTCGCGAGAGCCGTAGGCTGCGATATATGACTACGCCATTCCAACCAGTTATGTAAAACACCCACCGATTCAAACACACATCACGTTCTGTGTTTATTACACATCCCATGCATTAAAATTCATTTAAATAAAGAAATTTCAATTCCGATGTTTAAACCCAAGGGTGAAGAGTCTGTTTGTTTTGTTTGAAACTGTACTGATCAAATGGATTGATAAAAAATCATAACAATCTTTTGGGAACAAGTCTAAATTTCATTTGTTATCTTCACTATTGGGCGTGTTTGTTGAAATTTGTATTGCTGTTCCTCTTCGGCTGATGTCCATTCATGCCTTACTATTTGGTAGCTATTACTGTTAGTAAAAATAAAATTTGGACAGACTTGCAAAACAGCTGAGAAAACTTTTTTTTAAAAATGTTCAAAGCATGTCAAGATGTCCGAAGATTTACATGTACCGAAATAAAGTTACCCAATTTATATGTAACGCGATCTGCAGACGAGACTGCCATGGGACTGGGTTAATGTTGTGGTTGGAAATGATTGGGTTTTTTATAATATTATCTCATTTTTGGTTAACTAATTTTTTTGTAAACTGACTTTATTTTGCTTTGGGCATTTTCATTTTCACACTACGCGACAGACGATCGATAATTGTAAAACAAAATTTGGAACTTTGTGAAGTGTAACTAATGACTCTACAGGAAAGGAACTAGTATAAATGGTGTTGGGAAAAAAGTTCCAGCTTGCACATCACCAGATGAATACAGAAACAACAAGAGCTGGACTTTCGTCCGGTGCATACCCCACGTGGTGTACCGCCTAGTGTGGGCATACCTATGACCAACAAATATCATTTATGAATATTGTCGTATGGACTGACAGACAGATGCACAGATGGACGGACGCAATCCAGTATACCCCCCCCCCCCCCTTTCCTTCGAAAGTTTTCAACAATCTCTAAGTCAAAAGGTATGGTAAATTGTTTGGTGTTTGGAAGTTTTATGCAATGAAGCAGAAGCCTTTGTCATAGGCAAACTGCATGCCATATTTCACTGAAATCCGATAACCCCAATCCAGTATGCACCCCCTCCCTCTCATTTTCTTCGAAAGTTTTCAACAATTTCCAACAATTTCTAAGTCAAAAGGTATGGTAAATTGTTTGGTGTTTGGAAGTTTTATGCAATGAGGCAGAAGCCTTTGTCATAGGCAAACTGCATGCCATATTTCACCAAAATCCGATAACCTATACCTGAGATACAGGCTGAACAGACAAATAATGTCTATTTCCTACAATTTCTAAGTCAAAAAAGGGGGATACCTCTAAAAAGGAGAATGTGAGAAATACCGTTGAATCCTTTTTTTAAAGCCTATACCATAAGCAGTGTTCATGGCAAATTTCATTGCAATTGAACATTCGATCCCCGAGATACAGGCTGAACAGACAAAATTTGGCTCGGACGGACACAATTTCTAAGTGAACAATTAATAAAAAAAAAAAATAATAAAAAAAAAAAATAACTAGTGTGCGCATACCTATGACCAACAAATATTATAAAAAATAATAATTTACTGAAGTTATGAATACTTTTGGACGGACTCACACACGGATGCACAGATGGATGGATGGATGGATGGATGGATGGATGGATGGATGGATGGACAGATGCATGTAATCCAGTATACCCCCATTTTCTTCGAAAGTGGGGGTATAATTATGTCATAGCGGCATCTCTGTTAAATACAAGGGTTTAAAGTTTAATGGATGTGTAATAAAGTAATGAATCACCATGCTTCTACATGACTATGGAAACCCTGTCTTATAAACTTCAAATGTCCATCATGTAAAATATCAATGCTCCCTGTACAATACACTAAGATAATACTGCCACCCTAGATCTGAACATTTGTACATGTACATTTACAGTGCTGAGCACAGAAGTGGTAAGTCAGTTTCAACCAGATCAAGATCCAGCAGAAATTTTTGCTATACATGCTGTCATTACATGTACTTGTTCAGGGCTTATATTTCATCTAAATTTGGGAGAATCAATTTGTATTCTCTTTTCTTTTTGGTTCAATACCTTTGGATAGATAAGGACAATCTAATACTTTACAATAGCCATTGAACAAGAACATGGTGCGGTTGTTGCGTGCATTGCACCTGGCACTCTGTGGGGATGTTTAGCAATGTTTTTTTCTCGGTTTCCGGTTTTTGCTAGGTGTCCGATTCTTTTGGGTCAAGCATTGTTTTTGAACAAAGACAAAAAATTAAATGAAGCCCAATGTTCAGACAGATTTCACCTTTCACTGACTCAGTTGAAAACAAAGCCCAAAGTGAAACATATAATCTCTGAATGTAATTGATTGCTGCAATTGATGGTTTGTATTTCGGTTACCGCAAAGTTTTCAGCCGAGTCAGTCTTGTCTTTCTAATTTACAGCTGAACTAAATTTTTGGGTTGTCATGTCGTACCAGACTTTAGTGGGATAGTATCTTCCATAATTCCACTTCTCATACTAGTTTTTATTTTTTTTCTTCTTAATTTGAAAACATGCACGTAATTAATTAGTGGTGGGAGCTATTAGAAAACAAGCTCTGTGATCAAAACCTGGAAGCACAGGGGTATTTATATGTTATGACTGCTACCTTTTGTTATGTTTCCAATAGGAAATGTGTTTTTGTCGTATAAAAAGCAATAATTTTCAGACATATTCATTTGTATTTCCACAATTTTCTGACAAGCAATGGTGTCAGCAGGACTGAAGAAGATAGACTTCTAAGGGAATCAGCCACACACTCCGAGTTATTTGAATCTAAATGATATGTAAATTGCTAATTTAGTAATAAGAAGCGTAAATTGAGAAGGTCTCTCATTGGAAAATAAAAAGCGGCAAGACTTTTCATCACAATGCAGGGGAAAATTTGACATTACCTTATTAGAAGATACTCACTCCAGTAAAGGAGTTGAAAACAGTTGGAGAAGTGAATGGGGTTATCAAGCCATTTTTGGTTCTCACTCGAGTTCAAGTAGAGGGGTGGCTATACTATTTAAAAACACATTTAGCTTTGTTATGCACAAAAATATGATAGATGCTGGGGGAAACTACATAATTTTTGACATAACTGTAAAGGATCACAAATTAACTTTGTGTGTAGTTTACAGACCTAACGGTGATAAACTGCAAATTTCTGATGAGCTATTTTCATAAATAGAAAGTATAGGCAACGATTCAGTGCCGATAGGTGGCAACTGTAATGTACCACAAGACTAAATAATGTGTGGTGTATTGAAAATGGAGATGAAAAGCAGTACAGATGGAGGGGGCCCGAAAATAAAATGGCAAGACTTTACTATTTTCTCATCTCATACGACTTACACATCTTTTTCCAGAAGGCTGATATTCATACTAGATACCATAAGGACCACAACCCAATAAGTGTTACTCTATCATTTAATGATCAGCCCAGAGGAAAAGGTATATGGAAGTTCAATAATAGTTTACTGGGTGATTTTGAATATGTAAGCACAGTTAAACAGGTGATTACAGACACTATGGATCAGTATACAGGTAATAATATCGACAATGCCATGAAGAATAATGATATCAAAAGGGGGGCTTCACCATTAATAATCAAATGTTTTCGGAAACTTTAAAACTCATGATAAGGGGAAAAACTATAGCATATTCTGCACATTTAAAATGTAAATCAGACAAATGTTAGCAAGAATTAGAAGAGAAGTTGAAGCTACTAAATATTAAACTTCATTGGTGGGACACAACAATAGTACAGGAAATGGAATCATTTGAAAATGTATTACAAACTCGGAGGTCGAAAAATATTAAGGGCATGATATTGAGAACTAAATCAAAATGGAAGGTGGAGGGCGAAAAATCAACCAAGTACTTTTGTAATTTAGAGAAAAGGCATTACATGGAAAAAGTAATTCCTGTATTAGTAAAAGACGATGGTTTAGAAACCAACAATGTAACCGAGATCTATCAGAACAAAAAACGTTCTCTCACAATCTTTATACTTCAAAAAGACAAGGTGAATCATCTGCTGAAAGAGAAAGGGTACTTTTTCACAGTGACAATCCATTTCTAAATCAACTCAGCGAAGAGGAAAAACTTGCTCGAGGGACTATACTATTATTTATATCGGAAGGATTAAATGCTCTGAAGTCTATGAAAAACAAAAAAAAATATATAAAAATACTGACGCCCAATATCTCTGATTAACTTCAATGCGAAGATTGGCTCATCTGCGATAGAAAACCAAGTAAAAACAGTCCTCCCAAAACTCATTTCAGAAACGCAACTTGGCTTTATGAAAGACAGGTATATTGGAGAGTCTACCACGTTAACTTTCGATTTAATAGCAAAATGTGAGAAACAGAATATTCTGGGTATCCTGGTCCTTCTAGACTTTGAAAAAGCATTTGATTCACTAGAATGGTCATTTATAGAAAAGACTTTAAAGTTTTTCAACTTCAGACCATCTACATTACAATGGTTCCAAACATTTTACAATAACCGTTCACCTTTCCTGTTTTGAATAATGGACACTGCTCAGTCAGATTTAACATACAACGAGGCATAAGGCAGAGTGATCCTTAATTGCCCAACCTTTTTATTCTTAGCGTAGAAATCTTAGGTGCTGCTATAAAATATAACCCAAACATTAACAGCATTAAAATAAACAAGAGGCCCCACGGGGCCTGAAGCGCTCATCTTGAATAGAACACAATATAAACAGAGTCCAAGAGGGGGCCTGAAGTGCTCATCTTGAATAGAACACAATATAAACAGAGTCCAAGAATGAGTCTACCTTAAGGAATCCATCTCCATAGGATACATTGTCAATCCTTGAGTCCCTTAGGAGTGACAAAAATAATCCAGGCATCATGCCTTTTCTTCAGTTGATCATAATGTAAAATGTAGAGCTCCCCTATGAAGCCCCTTGACACAACCTATGTGGATTAATCTTAGTTACACACCTCTAGAGGGTACTGAATACAAAATTTTTAATTCTTCAGCAACATGGCCAATTTTGGCTCCCAAAGGGAGCCCAAATATTAACCCAGGATCTCGATTTGAACTAAGTTGAATCTTACTTCCCTAGAGATGTTGTGTACCAAATATGAAAGCATTCTGACTGTTGGATCTGAAGAAGAGAAATTTTAAAGAAATTTCTGCATATAGCACTAAGTTAAAATTTGGGCTACCATAGCGAGCCCAAATATTAACCTACGAATCCGTTCGAACAAAATTGAATGTTGTTTACCAAATATGAAAGCATTCTGACAAGTGGATCTGAAGAAGAAGATTTTTTAAGAAATTCCCTCATATTGTACTAAGTTAAATTTCAGGTTCCAACATGTAGCCCAAATATTAACCCAGGCACTCGAATTGAACCAGCATGAATCTGACCCCCCTAGAGATGTTGCATACTAAACATGAAAGCATTCTGACTGGTGGATCTGAAGAAGAAGGGTTTTTAAAGAAATTTCCTCATATCTCACTAAGTAAAAATTTGGGTTACCATAGCGTGCCCAAATATATACCTAGGGATCTGATTTGAACAAACTTGAATCTGACCCCCCTAGAGATGTTGCATACCAAATATGAAAGCATTCTGACTGGTGGATCTGAAGAAGATTTTTAAAAATTATCCCCCACATTGAACCGTAGGAAGCCCAAATATTAACCTAGGGACTTGGTTGGAACAATCTTGAATCTGACCCTCATAACAATGATGTATACCAAACATTATAAGTTTCTGACTGGTGATTCTGAAGAAGAAGATTTTTAAAGAATATATTCCCCATATTACCCTAAGTTAAAAATTTGGGCTCCTGTATCGAGCCCAAATATGAACCAATGGGCTTTATTTTAACAAACTTGTATCTGACTTTGTCAAGATGCGCTAAAAACTCTGAATACCTAATTAGCCAGTACGCAGATGACTCCTCTCTTTTTATTGGTGATGATGGTTACTCTTTAACCCTTTACCTAACATGAAAAGCAGACAACACTTCCAAACAAAATTCTTGAATAACTAATTTTATTCATTTTTTGTCTGAAAAACAAATGTTATGACCCCTCTTTGGAACAAGTTCAATGAGCTCGTTCCAAAGAGGGGTCATAACCTATGTTTTTGAGACAAAAAATGAAAAAAGTAATGAAAATTAATTGGCAATTTTTTTAGAATAGCACTGGCCGATTTTGGCCGGTACTTTGGATAAAGGGTTAAACAATGCCTTGGAAATGGTGAAGCTATTCTCATCTGTATCTGGGTTGAAAGCAAACTTCGAAAAAACATAAGTCATTTGGATTGGTTCAAAAAGTGGTTGTTGTGAAGAGCTTCCCACGAATGAACAGTTCTACTGGTATCATTCATTCATTTACTACACTTGGAATAGAATTCAACCTATTCAGCGAAACTTATGTACTAAGTAACTACTTCAAAAAGAGGGAAAAAATTTAAAAGCTTCTTAATGACTGATCATTTCGCAACCTCACATTAATCGGAAAATCAACTGAAATAAAAACCTTAGCTCTACCAATACTGATACATTGTTTAATGGCTTTGCCAGATCCTCCCAAGGATGTACTGATCAAAATTCAAACAGTTTATTGTAATTTTTTGTGGTCAGGAAAGTGTGAAAAAATCAAACAAGAGACTATAATTGATTTAATTGAAAACGGCGGAATAAAATTTCACACATTCAGACATTTAGTTATGCTCTAAAATTAATATGGATAAAAAAACTTCTATTTTTGCACCATGGAAGACAATTGTGTTGAAAGATTTTGAAACTTTTGGCAGTTTTAAACTCTGGTACTTGCATAAAGAGAGATATATACTTTCCCACGGTTCGTAAGTAATAGCGGGAAAGAATTGTCTTGACATTGCAATCATTCAAAGTAGGGTAAATATGATTCCACTGATTAACCAATCAGAGTCCAGTGTGGTCAGCTGAGCATGAGTTTTCGTATTAACTTGAGACAGTTAATCAGTACTACACAAGTGCGCTCAGTGGAAACATCTCAATTCGCAAAATGGAAGCCGACGAAGTGGTAAAGTTGATTGAACAACAAGTGCAAACAGCAGTATCTGATTCCCAAAATTCCTTGCTCACTAGATTGGACGGGATGTTTTCATCAAAATTTGAACGTTTTGAATCAATAATGACGGAAACACAGAAACAGTTGTCAGACAATCAGCTGACAAAAATCACTTCAAATATTCTTTGTAATGACGGTTACAGTTTCAAGCATAAAAGCTGTGAGGACCAATTCAAATTTAACGTTAAAGTGATTGATAAGTTATGGGATGCCGAAAGTAGCATCAGCTTTCCAGACAGAGAGGAAAAAATTCAAACGGGACATTTCCAAAGGTATTCAACTTTTATCTCAAAGGCAAAAGCTTATTAAAATGGCTGAGCTTCTGAACTCGGTTGGAAGGCAGTACAAGAATATATTCAGAAACCTCTCACAGATGACAGCGATGATGAAAAGAGAATGAACAGGGCAGAAGCAAGAGCTACCAAGAAGCTAAAGTTGGAAAAAAGAAAAAATCGTCGCATACAAACAGATTTCATCCATACAAAGGATTTCAGTTGGCTCAATCCGACGTTGCTTCGACTCCGTCGACTAATAGAAAATCAGGATTATGTTTTACTGTGGCCAGCCTAACCACTGGAAAAATGAATGCCCGCAAAGGAAATCTGCTTTCAATGATAAGATAAGTACTGTTTTTGTCAATGCTTTTAATACTGATTGCATTGGGGACAAATGTTTGTTTACATTTGAACATTTGCTAAACAGTTGTTCCGTTCCAAGCTCAGGTCAGCTGACACAAAAAGATGTGCAACAGTCGGCGTCGCCGAAGAATGTAAGGTGTTCAGTCAACGATTGACACACCGATGAATCAGGTGTCCACTGTTGACGAATTATTCTCCGGTTGGTCGAATTAAGGCCGCAGTAGATAAATGGGTTTCTGTTTAGGCGAGCTCATATATTTTGCAAGTTGTTAATGAGGGTTATAAATTGCTCTTCAAAGATTTACCCCCCTTCAGTGGTTTTAAACAATAATAAGTCTGCTAGAGATAATCCAACTTTTGTCAGTCAAGAAATTCAAAAGCTGGTCAGCAAAGACTGTGTTTCTCAAACGAGTCGAAAACCTTTCGTTATCAATCCATTGTCTGTTGCTTTCAACAAAAGGGATAAAACCAAGGCTTGTTTTAGATTGTAGACATGTTAACCCATTGCTTTTCAAATTTAAAGTCAAGTTTGAGGATGTTAGCGTGGCAAAGCAAATGTTTAAAAAGAACGATTGGGTCTTTACATTTGACTTAAGCAGTGCTTATCATCACATTTCTATATTTCCCAAGCACAGAACTTACCTTGGCTTTGCTTGGACGGATCAAGGCCTGACCAAATATTATGTGTTTGGTACTTTACCATTTGAAATTTCTATGGCAGGCCATATTTTCACTAAATTAATGAGGGTTGTCGTGAAATATTGGAGGTCAAATGGTCACAGAGTAATTATGTATTTGGATGATGGATTAGGTGGAAGCAATGATTGTTCTTCGGCACAGTTTTTGAGTGCTCATGTTAAGCAAAGTTTATGGTGGTTTGGCTTTTTATTAGCAGAGGATAAGTGTTTTTGGGAGCCAACACAAAAGGCAGTCTGGCTGGGTTATGATTGGGATTTAGCCAATGGTAAGCTTTATGTTACCGAAGAAAGAATAAAAAGGCTCGAGGTTACTTTACAATCACTTTTATTTCAGCTACATTCCGATGAATCAAGGTTGTTACAGGTAAAATGTTCGGCTTCTGTGGTCGGACAAATTATTTCACTGCAGAGTGTAGTGGATAGTCTGGTCAGATTGAAGACCAGGGAGCTTTATAGGTGTATTCTGGTACGAGCAAGTTGGCAAGCTCCTGTACAGGTAAGCAGTCCGGCAATCGACGAACTGATTTTTTGGAAACAAAATGCAAGATTGCTTAATGATAAAGGTATGGCATTGGAAGATAACAATGATTCTAAATGCGTCGCTTTTAGTGATGCTTCCTCTACTGGATATGGAGGTTTTGTAGCCCCATGTGAGGATGCCTTTTCTGAAGGCACGGAGGTAATTGGATCGTTGGATGCTTTTGAGTCTTCGAAAAGTTCTACTTGGAGGGAGACAGAAGCAGTTCTCAGGGTTCTTAAAAGTAACATTAAACATTTGGAAGGTCACAAGGCCAAATGGTATTCCGATAACAAAAATGTGCCATCAGTTATTAAAGCAGGTAGCAATAAATCCGATTTATTGGCGACATCCCTTGCCATACATGATACATGTATATTGAATGACATAGCTCTTTTGCCGGAATGGATACCAAGGGGGAAAAATACTGCGGCAGATGCCCTAAGTAGATGTTTTGATAGTGATGACTGGGGCGTACAGAAATGGGTTTTAATTTCCTTGACAAGGCTTGGGGACCACACACTATCGACAGGTTTGCTTCAAATTTCAATGCTAAATGTGTTCGATTTAATTCTAGGTGGTGTTGTCCTGGTTCAGAGGGTGTGGATGCTTTTGATCAGCAGTGGTGTAATGATTGCAATTGGTGTGTACCTTCTCCGCGATTGGTTCCTAGAATTTTGGCTAAAATGCCAGCGGAGGGTGCCAAGGGTACTTTGGTCGTTCCAAAATGGGAATCTGCTCCTTATTGGCCAGTTTTATGTTCTCAAAAGGGGGGATTCAGAGATTTTGTTGAAACATATGAAATTTTGCCACAAAGAAAGTGCTTGTTAAAGGCCAGGGTGAAAACGGCATTTTTGGCCATTCAAACATTTCTTTCAAGTTAATAGCATTTAAAATACGATTTTCACCTACGGTCGATGCCCTTTAAAACTAATCATATCAGGTGTGGTAAAACTGCGTCATGATATTTTATATTATGATATTTTATTTTTGACAGGTGTCAGTTTAGTGGCAAATGTAGGTGAACGTCTGGTCGAGGTTGGCATCGACGATGAAAGTTTGACCAAGAAATTGTCTTCTTATTTGATGAGTGCCAGAAGCGACAACACCGTGTAAAAGTACTATTCTACTTTCAAGCGTTGGCAGGAATTCTGTAAGCATTCGGATTTTGTTTCTATGTCTGCTCTACCCATTCATGTTGCTGTTTACATAACTACTTTGTTAGATTCCAAAGTGTCACATAATATTATTTCTTCTGCAGTTTATTCCATACATTGGGTACATGAACTCAGTGACTGGGCAGATCCTACAAACAATGCATTCGTCAAAAACTTATTGGAAGCTTCTAAATGACTGAGATCTACACAAACAATCAAAAAAGACATCATTTCACCTGAAACGTTAACAGAACATTGTAACATTTATAGTGAATCCTCTGACCTTCTTATTATTAGAGACTTATGCATGATTGTTGCAGCTTACGCTGGCTGTCTTAGATTCGATGAGCTCAGTTCTCTTCAATGTTCGGACATTACATTTCATTCAGATTACATAACTGTACGTATCAAAAAGGAAAAAACTGACCAATACAGGCGAGGGAATGAATTATTAATTTCTAAGGGCATAACTTCAGCTTCAGCTTAACATGATCACAAAGTACATATCTTTGGCAGGTTTAGACATGACTATTGATCATTATTTGTTCAGACCTTATTTTAGATCCGATAGCGTTTGTAAGCTCATTTCCCAAAATAAGCCGTTAACCCTTTACCTAACATGAAAAGCAGACGACACTTGCAAAAAAAATTCTTGAATAACTATTTTTTTTCATTTTTTGTCTCAAAAACATAGGTTATGACCCCTCATTGGAACGAGCTCGATGAGCTCGTTCCAATGAGGGGTCATAACCTATGTTTTTGAGACAAAAAATGAAAAAATAATTAAAATTAATAGGCGATTTTTGAGAATAAAGCTGGCCGGTTTTGGCCGTTACGTTGGGTAAAGGGTTAAGCTACAGTAGGGCTAGGGAGTGCATTGTGTCTAGGCTTAGATTGGTTGCTCTGAATTTGAATTTGGGACTGCATTCTTTGAGGGCTAGTGGTGCCACGGCAGCAGCTAATGCTGAGGTTTCTGAACGATGTCTCATGAGACATGGCAGGTGGAGATACACTTCAAGTTCAGATGGTTATATTCAGGATTCTGTTTAAAAGAGATTAAATGTAACCCAGAAGATTGGTATATAATTCTGGCATTGTCTTCAGATTTTTCATTTCTCAATCAGGCCATGCTTTGTTGGTTTTTCTATAGCAAATAAACACTCGCTATTTGCCTTCATTTCTAGTAGTTTTTATTTTTCGAAATCTTTTGAATAGTTTAGCTCAGACATATACTTTCCCGCGGTTCGTAAATAATAGCGGGAAAGAATTGTCTTGGCATTGCGATCATTCAAAGTAGGGTTAATATGATTCCATTGATTAGCCAATCAGAGTCCAGTGTGGTCAGCTGAGCATGAGTTTTCGTATTAACTTGAGACAGTTAATCAGTTCTACGCATGTGCGCTCAGTGGAAACATCTCAATTTTTCTCCATTGAATTTACAGAGTTGAAAATAGTTTTTTAAAAAAAAAAAAAAATTCTAGTTTGCATTTTTTCTTGTAGCTTTTCTAAACAAGAGCGTAGTGTTTTGTATTAAGCTCTCAACATTAGAAACGTACATTTATGTGTCGAACTCAGCATTACTGAAATCTTTATTTATTTTCCACATATTACTTGACAATTTATTACTACTACCACTGGATGGATAAGGTCCGATATCCTGAGGGGGTACATGCCAGTTAGACGTCGGACACAGATTTCCTCTATATATCAATCAACTAGTTTAGGGTTTTTTTCTGGGCAATGGCTTACCCCCCAAGATGGATGTTTTTATGGTAGTATATGGCACATTTCATGCTCGTTCGATCTCTTGGACATGGGGTTATTACATGAATTATTACACTTTGATGTTAACATTCATTCATTCTTATTTCTGTTTGCACTAAGCTTTTGTTTACTCTGAGCAAATAAACACTCGCTATTTGCCTTCATTTCTAGCAGTTTTTGCTTTTCGAAATCTTTTGAATAGTTTAGGGCAACATATGAATTTGTTTTGGGACAACGTACATATTATTCGCTTGGTTACTAGTAGATGATGAAAGCACCACAACCCCAATGGAGGTATTCGGAGAAACAATTTTTATAACGATCATATAAAAATCAACAACAGACTTTTCTTTGATAAAAAATGGTGCGAGAAGGGTATCTATTTTGTAAACGATTTACTATCTGAGACCAAAGGCTTCCTAACCTATTCTGACTTCTACACTCTTCTGATTGGAGACTTTTATACAGAATTCCATTTTCGTCCACAAAAGACACATTTCTGCAAAATTTACAGTATAAAATTTCTCATCGAACTGTTTTTACAAATGAAAAGCTTTATAAGTGCAAACTTTCGGAAATGAAATTGTGTACCTTCTGTAATAATACAAAGGAAACAATTTCGCATTTGTTCTTGGAATGTTCTATTGTTAAAACTGTTGTTCTGAACTTTCTGGAGCAGTTACATGGTAAATGTAGCATTCGATTCCCAATAACTTAAGAATATGTTTTCCTAGGATACAATAACGTTTCTTCTATATTTAATAATCACCATTGATTTTTATATGTTAGTTTACAAAAACTTCATTTATTTGTGTAAATTGAGAAAGTCAGCCAACCTATGTGGGTTTCATAGAACAAGTTTAGAATTATAGAGATCTTGAATTGATGTCCATCTGTTCTTATCCCATCAAGAAGGCATATCAGATAAAAGAGAGATGGGCCTTAATCAAAGCTTTATTTTAGTTTCAGGCATTTAAATGTAATTTTGTTTCTCTAGGACAAATTATGTTGCAACAAAAACTGCCAGAGCCAAACAAATAACCCATGCGTACCGGGAACATAGCTAGCAACCTGCAACTCAAAACCCCTGATGCAAGAAAGATGCTTCACCTTAGGAGCAAAGCAGCTCTGAACCTTATTTAATGGATGCTACAAGGAAATGATAACCTTACAGGTACACATAGCTTCCTTTACTGATGCTTTGCTTGTTACATTAGACTATGTATCCTATATGGAATAAAATGATTTTCTGTTAACATCACCTTAATGTCTGAATAAAAAAAAATATGAAAAACAAAAAAATGAAAGTGTCCATGACACTGTAGCTCAACTTGTATAAGACATGTACATGTATAGTATGTGACACAGTCATGAAACACTTCTTGGTAATGACCTGTAACAAATGTACAGGTAAAGTATTGTAAAGGTGGGTGACAGTTAGATGCTAAAGTAGAAAAGAAATCTCCATGGGGTTAATGTTACAATGGGAATCCTTGTATGGTGCACCATAAGCCAAATGTTAGCAACTGTTTTGCCTGTCTGATTCAAATCCTTCTAACGCTGATTCATATTAATAAATATTTGTCCAGTCCTTCTTAAAATATAGATATTTGAATTTTTTATCTTTAGCTCATAGGGTTCCCACGGGTGAGGTTTTATATTTCTCATTGGAAATTGAAAATCGGGTTGTGTTAATAATGTTTACCCTCCCCAAACAACACCAAATATTAACACAGGAACTTGGCTTCAACACATTTGAATATACACATCCTAGGGATGCTAAATTCAAGAAACTTTATTTTGTCTGGTGTTTTTGGAAAAGATTTTTAATTATCTCCCTTTCTGAGTCCCAGAGTGGGTCAGACTGAACCCAAAAATATTTGTTCTCATACCACAGTGACAACAAAGGCACCCAAAGAATTTAGAGCAAACATTACTGACATAAAAAATCTTCTTTACAGGTTCTTACAAAAAAATGTAATACACACAATTTCCATAAATATCACTGCCGATAGACATTTTGAATTTTTGGACGAGCCCAAAAGCACTCATTACCATCTCATGATGATAACAAACGCAGTCCTAGAAGTTCTGTACAAAAAACTGATTACACCTAATTTCGGTACAAAATGGCTGCCAGCAGCCATCTTGAATTATGGACCATACCCCAAAACACTGGTTCTCATCCCAAGGTGATAACAAAGGTATCCAAGATGTTTTGTGAAAATCGGTTCATAAATACAGCCTCTAGCCTGAGCCGTATTGACATGTGCACTTAGTGTGTATAAGTTGCACTGAATTTTGGACCACACCCAAAAACACTCGTTCTCATCCCAAGGTGATAACAAAGGTACCCAAGAAGTTTTTTTCGTGAAGATCAGTTCATAAATACAGCCCCTAGCCTGAGCCGTACTGACATGTGTACTTACTGTGTATAAGTAGTACTGAATAAATCAAAGTTCATCGAATTTGCATAATTTCTGCACAAGAAAAAAACCTGTCTTATATGTGATGTATTCCATGTTACTAAACATTCATATAAAAATTTATTCAAATCAATACTGTCATACAGAAGTTCTGTACAAAAAAACTGATTGCACTAATTTCGATACAAAATGGCTGCTGGTGGCCATCTTGAATTTTGGATCGCACCCAAAAACACTTGTTCTCGTCCCACAGTGATAACAAAGGTACCCAAGAAGTTTCATAAAGATCGGTTCATAAATACGGCCTCTAGCCCGAGCCGTATTGAATTGTTGACAGATGGACAGACGGACGATGGGCCATGGCACAACCTCACATTTGACTACGTCAAAGTTGAGCTAAAAATGGATTCTCACAAAAATGGTTGTGAGAATCCATACCTGTTATGAGTGTATTGCCACCATGGTTGAATCCCTGTTGTATACTAATAACACTCCGACACGAGATGACCCTGGATGTTAATTAAAAATGTCATTAAACTCCAATGAATAAATAATACTAATAACAGCTGTTAATCCTTTACCCAACACAGCTTTTTAATTTTTAAAATGTAAACTGAATTTGATATTAATCTTACAAATGTGGATGTTATTGGAACCGGCCCATTGAGCCGGTTCCAATGACCACCATATTTGTATAATTTTATTGACAAAAGTGGCAGGATATTTCAGGTCATGTTAACCCGGTATTGATTAATTTGCTGCCACTATATTAGGTAAATGTTTAAATTGACTCAATTCTTTTCACCGAATCCTAGCAGAGGTGCAGTGAGAATCTACATGGATTCTCCTTAGTTTTTTTCCACAAATCTTTGCGTGAATTGATTCTCGTCGAAATATCAGCCCTGTTCTTAGTAGAGCATGGCAAAGCTCTGAAATTTGATTTGACTCAATTTGATTTTATTTGAAATCATCCTGATAATTTAATTCGATTTGAAAATTTCAAATCATCAAAATGTTCTCAAAATTTTTCCAAATATCTCCTCTTGAAATCTTCTTCCACGATCAGGTCTCCTGTACAGTGTTCAGGAGACCTGATGATAGTAGAACAGCTCAAGGATGTTTCTAGGGTCCGGCAAAGCTATGAGATTCAATTCAATTTTAAATTTTATGTTGCTATTCGCTGAGATTTGAAAATGCCTGCCTGATGAGTTTCCGTTTGAATCTTTCCACATGAATATAGACTGGTGTCAGTCATCTACGTCATCTCAAGTATAGAAGAGGTTGAAATTGTACATAAATAATGTTAAACATAAAGACAGTGTGTAACTGTCTTAATATACAGTATCAGCACCTATACCAACATATATGCTAATTTCAGTCTCACTAGTCACTACAACCATTGAGAGCAAATTTAAAGTTTCCAAACAATGTCAATGAGAGCTGTTGTTACTGACAAGCCATGTGCAGTACAGAAGTGTCTAGTACTGCTCACTAATTCTCACATCAATTCATTTTGGTTTTTCATGAAGTTGAGTGAGCTTGTTATTGTTGAAGAAATTAACTCTCAGATGGCATTCCCGTCCAGTGCTTGGAGATTTTACCCATAGTTTGGTTTTACAGAATAGGTGCCGTGGACCGGTCACTTTCCAAGAGTGGCAATATTTCCACGGACGCAATAATGTTGGAGTCCAAACACTATTTATAGGAAAAATCAGAAAAAATTTAATTAATGAAGCACTGGCTACAACCCAGTGCGTCATTAATTAAAATTTTGCTGATGATTTTCATTACCTGGTAAACACATGCGTGAACTGGTCACTTTCCACGGGTGGCAATATTTCCATGTACGCAATAATATTAGATTCCAAACACTACTTATAGGAACAAGAGGCCCCAGGGGGCCTGAGGGCGCTCAACTGACATGGTAGTCTAAATATCAAACCAGGGACTTGACTTGAATAAGCTGCATACGCCCCTCCTAAGAAAAGCATATACCAACTAGATGAAGCAGTTGTGCCCACACAATACACAGGATTTTCCTTCTATTTTCAGTTCCTGCACTTTTACGTCCCAAAATTGAGATAAACGCATAAAAAAAGATTTTTTTTTTTTTTGTTCAGAAATTTTCCAAGTCCCACCCGGCCCCCAAATTTTCAGTGTAATAAAAAAAAAAAAAAAAATTTTGTCTTAAAATTGTCCGAAACACATAAAAAAGCATACAAAAAAATTCTGGATTTTTGGTCCAAAACTTTCGAAGTCCCACCTGGATCCAAAATTTTCAGTGTAAAAAAAATAAGTTTTTTTTGTCTTAAAATTGACTGAAACGCATAAAAAAAACAAAATAAAATTTCCAGATTTTGGTCCAAAATTTTCCAAGTCCGACACGGCCCCCAAATTTTCAGTGTAAAAAAACTAATTTTTTTTTGTCTTAAAATTGACTGAAACGCATAAAAAAAAACAAAAAAAAATTTCCAGATTTTGGTCCAAAATTTTCCAAGTCTGACCCAGCCCCCAAATTTTCAGTGTAAAAAAAAAAAAAATTTTTGTCTTAAAATTGACCGAAATGCATAAAAAAACAAAAAAAAAATTTCTGGATTTTGGTCCCAAATTTTCAGCCTAAATATGAACCCAGGGACTTGGCTTGAACAAACTTGAATCTCACCCCACTAAAGATGCTGCATACCAAATATCAAAACATTCTTATTGGTAGATCTGAAGAAGAAGATTTTTAAAGAATATTCCTCATACTGCACTAATTTAAAAATTTGGGCTCCCATAGAGAGCCCAAATATGGACCCAGGGAATTGATTTCAATAAACATGTGAAACAATCTTCCAAAGATGTTATATGTGAAATTTGAAAGCTTTTGGAGCAGTGGTTTGGGAGAAAAGTAGTGTTAAATGTTTTTCCCATTCCCCACAGTGTTAAAAAATGCTGACTCATCACTTTTTCAAAGTCCCAAAAGAGTACCCCATGATAAAACCGATAGCAATTTTTTTTTACCATTCCATTCTGTTGGTCCTAAGGAAGCTTCACACAAAATAAGAATTCTCAGTGCCGATATGAGCGTTTTAAATTTTTTCTCTTTTTCGCTCCTGTGGTTCCCATGGGGGAATGGGAAATTTTTTTTTTTGCATAAATCAACTACTTATGTCACAATAAAATCAAATTTGGTTCAAATCAGCCTCTCGGTTTGGAAAATAGAAAATTTGGGCATGGCAAAAATTCTTTCCCCTCCCATAACGATGGCAAATATAGCCCCTAGAACCTCTCTTGAACAAATCTGAGTCTACACCCCAAAAGGAAGCTGCACACCTAATATCAAGTCTCTGCTACTGCTGGTTCATGAGAAGATTTTTTAAGATTTAGGCTCACTTTTTGGGCATGGCGACGGGTCAACTTGTTTTGAACAATTTAAATTGACATAGGATAGGGAACATGCACACCAGATTTGGTTCAATTTGGTTGAGTAGTTTGTGAGAAGTCGATAATGTAAAGTTAACACCGGACGGACGACAGATAGAAAGTGATTAGTAAAGCTCCCCTTGAGCTGTGCTCAGGTGAGCTAAAAATCATAAGAAATTTATTTAATGAAGCACCGGGTACAACACAGTGCTTCATTAATTAAAATTTTGCTGATTATGATTTTCATTACCTGATAAACACATGCATGGACATCACTGCCCATGTATGGATTACAACCAATCCATGGCATCTGTACTGTAGCAATGTTCAATGGAATGTTGCCCCTCCAAGTGGCAATTCGTTCTTGGAAATGAATGCGAAATAACTCATAAGGCATAACAGAGTACAATAACTCCACTTTGATGAATTGAATGGAGGACAGATAAAGTATGGTGTCACCTACCAATACAAGTCTCCTTCAGAGGGCACTTCCACTTGCTGACTTTCAACATGGTGATACATGTATAATTTAAACACAAAATTTAAATTACTGAAAGTTACCAGCACACAAAAGGACAAATCTTTTCAAATTTCATTCAGTGACCTCGCAGATGAATAAAAATAGCAAACATGATTCAATAACATTGTATTGTATATGTACTATAAAGTTTGGTGCACTTCTATCAGTTTAATCAGCAACTTCTGACTTTGTCTACAAGGCCTTGAGAAAAATAAAACAGACTTGTTTCCATATTTAGGGGAAAGTGTACAATATTTTGATGTAATTTTTCAACATTTTTTTTCATTTGTGAGGGATGGGGGGGAGGGGGTGCTGAAAAAAAAGAATTGAAAAATGACTTCAAATAGCAGCCGGACAGTGAATTACAATCAAATAAAATAGAAAATGGGCTACAAAATACCTTACACTGTGATAACTCTCTTTTTATAGTCTCCATCGGTCAAAACCTTTTCGCATTATTTACATGTACCATCAAAATATCATTCAATGATGCATGTACTTCTTATGTCAATAGTCAGTGATGGACGTCTGATGTAGGCAATTTTTTTTACATGTGCGTACCTGCTGCTCACGCAATTTTAATCTTGCATAAGCATTTTTTGCACACTTAGTTTCAGCTTTTTTTGACATCGCTGGTATCCCGGACACTCGACTGCTCCCTTTGGAAATTTAAACAGAAGTGACATTAAGCCTGCTTTTGATCCCTCAAAAACGTAAATTTACTATGTCTGATCAGTCAGTCAGGGGTGAGTTGGGCTGTAAATTATTCTGGTTTGGCCATCAATAAACCACAGTCCCTCTAAAAACATGTTATCAATTCAATTCAATTGTCTTATTATCTATAATAATATTATTTCCGCTTTGTGTGCAGTAGTATTTATTCTCACAAGGAGAATCATTATGAGAATCGTTTAAATTTTTAAACATTAGCAATTTATTGACATTAAATGGCTTGAATGTGTTCCATGGAGAACAAACACAATTTATTTGGCATTTGGAAGATGTCTGTCAAGGTAAACAATGAAAAATAGTTCAGGAGAGTAATTTGCTCAATGAAGTAGCTCCAAGGAGAGCGATTTTTTGCCACCCTGGATATTTCAAAAAGCCAAGCCTAAATACTACTGGAATGGAAAATACATGTACATTTATACTTCATTTCAACAACATGGATAGAGCGCAGTGGCTAAGTAGGTAGAGATGCAGATTCCAAGCCGAGAGGTTCTCCGTTCAAATCCTACCTGCGGCAAATGCATTGTGTCTTTGGGCAAGACACTTAATCCCAACTGCCCACATGGGGGCACGGTGGCATTGTGTACTAAGGCTTACTGGACATCAATAGTGAACTTGTCTCCAACCAATGCTAACCCTACTTGTGTGGAGTTAGTATGCTGGGGAGTCTGACAGTTGTTTGCTGTTGCTTGGTGGTTCTCTCCAGGTACTCTGGCTTCCACCACCCATAAAACTGCCTGACATGAGGTGACCCTGCTGCTGAAAGTGTTGTTAAACCCAATAAATAAATAAATGACACCATGAATTATGTATGTGATCAGAATCATATTGACAACAGAAAGTGACATAACTGGTCTGTGATTATTGGTCACACTACCTCATCTAGTGCATTTTACAAAATGCTGTTTCTAAGATGGGCAGTCAAAAATTCATAGAAAGTGAAAGTTGTTATCATCAGTGTACTATGAATGTATGTTAACCTTTTCCCCAATGAATCGGCTACATCTGCCCACGTATAATGCAAATTCAGCAGTTGAAAAAATATTATTTTTCAAAAATTTTCAACAAAACCATATCATGTGACCCCTTG
This sequence comes from Pictodentalium vernedei, assembly GCA_031216915.1. NCBI lineage: Eukaryota > Metazoa > Mollusca > Scaphopoda > Dentaliida > Dentaliidae > Pictodentalium > Pictodentalium vernedei. Next base: position 248,461,938 of record CM062291.1, read on the forward strand.
TTGGAACGAGCTCGTTGAGCTCGTTCCAACGAGGGATCACATGATATGGTGTTGTTGAATTTTTTTAAAAAATTTGATAAAATATTTAAAATAATAAATTTTGATATCGTCTGCATTTTGTAACGGGTTAAGAGAATTTATGGTTTAGGAAACAGGTCTGTTTATCACGCTCAAAAAAAGAGGTCTCACTGGGACCCCATCTTATCATCATTTAAAAAACAGATCACATGTGCAGTACATAGAGAGTGGATCATCACTACACCCGGTATTGACTTGTGTGATGGATTTTTACCTAAACTTTAACTCTCAAATTCCATTTTTTTTTCCACTGAAAGTTCATCGATTCAAACTTTCCTTGTGCTTCTTACTATTTTGAATATTTTCCACAGAACAGCAGATACCTGTACTGCTTGGATGATCCAGGCCTTTAACTCTTAACCCAAAGCACATGATATCAAAATTTGTTAAGGCCAAAAAAAGTTAAAAATCTGTTTATCAGGCCCTCCTGCATGGTCAATTTGGCTGGCACATACTCTCTTAATATAACAAATGCAAACTTTAAAAAATAGAAGTTAAATGGTTTATTTACCCAAGTTAATAAAATTGATAAATTTGTCACTTGAGTGCAACAAGGCTTTGCAATGCTTTAGCGAAATATGCCAAGACCCATGCTATTCTGTAGATTATGAGGCCTAAAACATGAAACAAACCAAAAACATGAACTTTTGATTGCAAAGAAATATTTACAAAAATAAAATAAAAAAAATGTCCAACCACATGCAATTTTATAAAATATGACTGGAGAAACAGATCTACTTTGTGGGGCCTAATTTACAGTTTTCTCCCAAATGTTTCACAAAATTTCAACAACACCATGTGACCACTCACTGGAAAGAGCTCAACAAGGTCGCTCCAATGAGAGATGGCACAATATGGTTTTGTTGAAATGTTTTGGGCTACACAAAGTAGATCTCCTATTTCTCAGGCCATTATTTGTAAAATAGCATGTGGGCGAGCAGTTTTTTATTTTATTTTTTATTTCTGTAATTATTTCTTTGCCATCAAAAATTCATGTTCTTGGTTTATGTTTTAGGCCTCACAATCTACGGAATAGCATAGGTGGTGGTGTATTTCGTCCCCTCAGTGCAAGAAGGCTTTGCAATGCCAAAGCATTGCAAAGCCTTCTTGCATTCAAGGGACAAATTTTCAATTTTTTTAACTTGGGTAAAATATCAGACATAAACCAAGTTTACATTGGTTATAAAAAGAGAGCATGCGGCAGCCAAAAGGACCATGCGGGAGGGCCTGAGAAACAGATTTTTTTAGGCCTTGTCAAAATTCATTTTTCCACAGCTGAATTTGTAAATTATGTGGGCATATGCAGTGATTTTGTTAAGTTATCCCAAATTAGTAATGGCCAAATAACAGAAATTGTACTCAAATTGTGTGGTGTTTAAAAAACATTTTGCCAAATTTTACAATGTTTCGACCATAGTTTGGTCATGCGTTCCAAAACAGGCTGCACAGTTCAGTGTGTACTTGTTGAAAAAAAAGAACGCAATTAATAAGGAAGTTAAAAAAAAATCACAGAGTTTGTCAGAGCAAAGCAAAGCAACCTACACTGAAAGTGTCATTTTCAACATTGTTGATGTAGGATGCTTTCCTCTGTATGAGTAACATTAGTCTGAGGGGGAAGACCAAGAACAGTAGGGAGGACCTATAAGTAAATAAACAGTAAACTATGTTTCTTGATGTGAGTGAAAAAAATTTAAAATGAATCGAAAACAGGTGCCAAAAAGGAAAATATATCTGCCACAAGGTCACCATACCCTGGGTCTGTGAATGCCTAATCTAAAGGCCAGTGGACCCTTTACTCCACAGATGATTTAGTGTCAATCAACTCTCCAGTATCCATACAGTGTACATATTAAAATTTAGTTGTATTTTCAATGCATTCCAAATTTCCCTGTAGGGATTAGCTGGTAATGCTAAATTACTTCTGAATAGTCATTTGTAATCTGAGTATTTTTTTTTCAAAGCTATCACACTGCCAGAAATGGTGCCTTGATTTAGCAAGACATTGCCCATAAATAATTGTTTTGTTACAATTTAATGGAGTGTCAGTTGGCACTCTCCAATAATTTGTAACAAAACAATTTTATATTAATAAGCTGCTGAGCCAATAACAAGTTCGTGCAAACAGTGTAAAGCCACTATAGTGGCTTTCAGCAGAGCCCTAATAATGGCTTCTAGCACTCAACCAGTTAAATGCTGCAGTAGTTCTTGATGTGTAATAGGGATAGAAGTGAGGTGGCATAGTTTTCTGGCACTGGGTCAAGAATATTTTATGCCAATACTCCTCAGTCTGTTTCCTCTGGTTCATGATTTACATCTGAAGGAAAGACAAGTTTTACATTCTCCATGCACATGGACTGCAGTGACGGAACTGAGAAAGTTTTCTTTCCAAAATTCTGACGGACAGTATCAAACAGTTTCCGCACTTTTAAATTTTGTTCAATGTGACTTCTAACATGTCTGTCGAGATTTGCTTTTGTAGTAAATTTTTTTGAACAAGAGTCACATGCAAATGGTCTTTCTCCAGTGTGATATTTCAAATGCTTTTTCAAATTGGACTTCTGGTTGAAAGCTTTGTCACAGATGTTACAAAAGAAATTTTTCTCTCCAGTATGACTTAATTTGTGACGTCTAAGATGTGCATTTATTTTGAAGGCTTTACCACATTCATCACAAGAATACGGTTTATCATCCTTGTGTACTTTCATATGACAAGCCAAAAATGTTTTCCTAGAAAATGTTTTAAAGCACAGTTCACACCTATGCATCTTTTCACCAGTATGTATAGTCATATGTCCCAAGAGACTAGCTTTGTGGCAGAAGACTCTGTCACAGATATGGCATGTCAGTGAAGTGACTTCAAAATGTGTTTTCATATGCTGATTCAACTGGCCTCTCTGGTGGAAATCTTTCTTACAGATCTCACAAACATGAGGTTTTTCTCCTGTGTGAATTCTGAAATGAACACTGAGTTCATACTGATTGAAGAAACCTCTATGGCATGTATTACATACATGTGGTTTGTGTCCAGTATGCACTGTCATGTGCTTTTTAAGATGACATTTTTCTCGGAAAGCCTTCTCACACACCTCACATTCATATGGCTTCTCTCCTGTGTGTGTCTTGAGGTGATACTCTAAGTGTATTTTCTGTGTGAATGTTTTATTGCATACATCACATTCATATGGTCTTTCCTGAGTATGAATTCTATGATGTTTAACTAATGCACCTCGCTCATAGAAACTTTTCTGACACACTTCACAAATAAATGGTTTATGATCAGTGTGTATCTTTTGATGGCGAACCAGCCTACATTTCTCTGGGAATGCTTTGCAACATACAGTACAAACATAGGAATTTTCAATATTATGCACTTTCTTGTGTCTTTTCAGTTCAAACTTCGTTGAGTAGCTTTTTGGACATGCATCACAACTAAAAGCTAATTTTTCAGTAATTTCAAATCGAACTTTTGTTGACATTAGTTTTTGTAATCCTTCCTGATCATTATCACAAATGTCTTCATCATATTCCATGTCCTCATCCATCCTATCACAAGCTACTTCATCATCTGCAACATCATCAGTACCATTACCTGTGCAATCTGTATCTTCTCCATCCTTTTTATCAGATGAAGGATCATCAGATAAAACATCGTCTGAACTTTTCTGACATTCTTCAATTTTTTCTGTAGGTTCTTGTTTGAAAATTCTGTCAGTATTTGACAAAACCTCATTCTTCTCACCTGATTCTAAAAAATAGTTTGTGCTTTGTTCAACTAGTTTGGCAGTAATTGCACTGCATTCATTGTCAGGAACATATTCATCACAGCTATGAGCAGTAGAGTTCATATCCAAAGACTCATCATCATAAAGATTCTGATAGTACTGTTTACCAAAAGTCCTATATAGTTTCTTGAAGTCAAATGGCTTTTTAGTGGAAGACTGTTTCATAATCACTTTTTCAAAGTCTGTAAATATAATACAACTGGATGACATGTACATGAACAACATATCCACCAAAGACGAGTGCTCGACTTTTCAATCTGAAAGGAGACAAAATTTAGAAATAATATTTAAAAGTGAAAAATCGCAGTTTTGGCTGTTCTCAAGACATTGTATGCAGTGTTGTGATTGCAGAAGTTTCTTTCCCCAGATACATAAATTAAACATTAAGGCAACTACAAAAATGGTTACCGTAACTTTTTCAGGCAACCAATTTCTTTAACTCTTTTTAGATTTTGTAAACAAGTGGCCTCTGGAGACCCTAGGCACTAACCTGACAAGCTGTTTAAAGATGGATTTAATGCAACATCTCTGGCTAGTTAACACGACAAAGGAATGAAGTCATGTAATTACTTATAACCCTGCTGTCCATGTCAAGTGATTTTTCTAACATTCAGATGCAACCTCAGAAATAGTGCCCATCTTTACAGAAATGATAAAAAGGTGTTTTTCCAAGACCAAGAAATCAAAATAAGAAATCAAAATCTCTATTTCTCATTTTTTTCAATTTCCATAATAGGTGGCAAACCTTGCATTCCTATGAATGAAAAACTCCAATGTATCAACATCATAGTTTTGAAGATTTAGAATGATTTGGTGCCAAAAATAAAATTCACCCAATTGATGCCCATCCACCTCAAGGTGTGTGGGACCTTAATCACTCACTTGCTATTTAAAGAAAGATTTAAGCTTCCATGCAGCCTTTACATGCTTGACAAGTTAAAACTGCAGAGGAATGAAGTCATGTAAATTTTTTTTTTCTTGGGGTTTAAGGACACTTTTGACAGCCAAGATCACCTTATGTTGAACCATTTTATGGGGTGGGGGGGGGTTGGGGGTGGGGGGGGAGAGTACCCAGAGAGAACCACCGAACTCGGCTCGCAACTGTAAAACTCCCCAACTCTGTACAACCAGGGTTAGCACTGGTTAAGACAAGTGCATCATCAACATGCACCTTAGTATACAGCACCACTGTGCCCTCAAGTGGGTAATTGGGATTAAGTGCCATGCCTAAGGACACAATGCAGTCACCCCAGGTGGGGGAGCATTCTGTAAATTTTCCTTTTTTGGCTTTAAAAAAATCAATTTAGATGGATTTTGACAGAGTGCAAAAAAATGTTTCCACCTTCTAACTGACCTGGAGGGGGAGGGGGGGGTAGGGGATGGGCATCAGTTTGGCAATTTTTTTTTCTTGTGGTGCACCCTGTTTTATTTGAACAGAAATATGACATATATAGAAGATGCATACTAAATTTGGTTCAATTCGGCACAGTAGTTGTTGAGGTGAAGTCAATAATGGATTGATGAAAGAGGACACGTACAAGGTAATCAGAAAAGCTCCCCTTGAGGTTTGCTCAGGTGAGTTAAAATATTTCACATGTATGTTCAAGAATTCCATTTTCAACCTTACATGCCTATTTCCATATTCTGGGACCTCAAAACAGGTACCCTTAACATGTCATCATGTGGAGGTTCTACTGACAACAGACAACCTACCAAGACTGCAGTTTCTAGTCAAGTCTTAGTTGCCTTAATACACAGCCAAGACTTAAATAGAAAATATTGCTCAGCCATGGGATGTGTACAGACTCAGGCCTGGCATTTTCAGGAGAGCTATTTATTTGCTCACCTACTACTCGCCTTAAAAAAATTAAGGAGGGCGAAAACTAGCACTCCTGGCCTTAGAAAATAATGATAAACATAACAGCCTATTCCTAAAACCTACATCTTTTCAAATCTCTCTGCTATTTTAGTGGTGTCTGTAAGATGGCCACACTACCCCTCCTGCCTTGTCGAGGCCCGGAGGTGTGGGAGGAGCAGTGTAGCCATCTCACAGAGACTACTTCGTTAGCAGTATCAAACAAGAGCTCACGTATCGCTGAAGCAATACATGTCACCTACCGGACTAATGAGCATTAATAATTATACAAATGTTATAACATAGATGTGGTCAGCATGAATTCCGTTGAAGCATTTCCAAAAAAAAGTCTGGAAAACTGATATTTTGGGGCTTTTCCATATTTCCAAGGGCCATAACTCACACAAGAATAATGCAATCAGCATGAAACTCAAACTTGATCTGTAAGTCATCGTTCTATAGTAGGTTACCAAAAATGAAATCATTCGGTTGAAGAATTTCCAAAAAAAGTCCGGAAAACTAAAGTGTGACTGACAGACTGACTGACAGACTGACGGATGGATGGACAGAGTGCAAATGAAACTTGATCTGTAAGTCATCATTCTATAGTAAGTTACCAAAAATGAAATCATTCCGTTGAAGCGTTTCCAAAAAAAGTCTGGAAAACTGATATTTTGGCGCTTTTTCCATATTTCCAAGGGCCATAACTCACTCAAGAAAAATGCAATCAGCATGAAACTCAAACTTGATCTGTAGGTCATTGTTCTGTAGTAGGTTACCAAAAATGAAATCATTCCGTTGAAGGGTTTCCAAAAAATAGTCCATAAAACTGATATTTTAGTGCTTTTCCATATTTCCAAGGGACATAACTCACACAAGAATAATGCAATCAGCATGAAACTCAAACTTAATCTGTAAGTCATCGTTCTATAGTAGGTTACCAAAATGAAATCATTCGGTTGAAGCATTTCCAAAAAAAGTCCGGAAAACTAAAGTGTGACTGACATTTTCCATATTTACAAGGGCCATAACTCACACAAGAATAATGCAATCAGCATGAAACTCAAACTTGATCTGTAAGTCATCGTTCTATAGTAGATTACCAATGAAAGTGTCAATGACACTGTAGCTCAACTTGTCAAGACAAAGACAAAGACATGTACATGTATAGTATGTGATACAGCAATGACAAACATCTAGGTAATGACCTGATAACAAAGGTACATATAAAGTATTGTAACGGTCTGTACATAAATACTGACCATTGCCTGTAACAAATGTATAGGTAAAGTATTGTAGAGGTGGGTGACAGTCAGATGCTAAACTAGAAAAGAAATCTTTGCGTCCCAGAATGGGTCTGACTGAACCCCAAAATATTTGTTCTCATAGCACAGTGATAACAAAGGCACCCCAAAACACACTCATTCCTGTCCCAAGATGAAAACAAAGGTACCCAAGAAGTTTCGTGAAGATCAGTTCACAAATATGAGCTGTGTAGAAGTTGTGACAAAAAACTGATTGGACCTAATTTCGGTACAAAATGGCCACTGGCTGCCATCTTGAATTTTGGACCGCACCCAGAAACACTCATTCTCGTCCCAAGGTGATAACAAAGGTACCCAAGAAGTTTTGTGAAGATCGGTTCATAAATACAGCCTCTAGCCCGAGCCGTATTGACATGTGCAATTACAGTGTATAAATAGCACTGAATAAATCAAAGTTCATCTAATTTGCATAATTTCTGCACAAGAAAAAAACCTGTACTATATGTGATGTATTCCATGTTACTAAACATTCATACAAAAATTTATTCAAATCAGAACTTTCCTACAGAAGTTCTGTACAAAAAACTGATTGCACTAATTTTGGTACAAAATGGCTGCTGGTGGCCATCTTGAATTTCGGACCACACCCAAAAACACTCGTTCTCATCCCACGGTGATAACAAAGGTACCCAATAAGTTTCGTAAAGATCGGTTCATAAATACGGCCTCTAGCCTGAGCCTTATAAAAGTTGTGTACAAAAAACTGATTAGACCTAATTTCGGTACAAAATGGCCACTGGCAGCCATCTTGAATTTTGGACCACACCCAGAAACACTCGTTCTCGTCCTAAGGTGATATCAAAGGTACCCAAGATGTTTTGTGAAGATCGGTTCATAAATACAGCCTCTAGCCCGAGCCGTATTGACATGTGCACTTACAGTGTATAAGTAGCACTGAATAAATCAAAGTTCATCTAATTTGCATAATTTCTGCACGAGAAAAAAACCTGTATTATATGTGATGTATCCCATGGTACTAAACATTCACACAAAAAATTATTCAAATCAGCGCTTTCATATGGAAGTTCTGTGCAAAAATCTGATTGCACCAAATTTTGTACAAAATGGCTGCCATCGGCCATCTTGAATTTTGGACCACACCCCAAAACACTCGTTCTCGTCCCACGGTGATAACAAAGATACCCAAGGAGTTTCGTAAAGATCGGTTCATAAATACGGCCTCTAGCCCGAGCCGTATTGGCATTCGCACTTACAGTGCTGAAAGTAACACCAAAAAACATCAAAATTAGTCTAATTTGCACAATCTACGCACGAGAAAAAAACCTGTATTATATGTGATGTACCCCATGGTACTAAACATTCATACGAAAAATTATTCAAATCAGAGCTTTCATATGGAAGTTCTGTACAAAAAAAAAATTTCTGCATCATCGGTACAAAATGGCTGCTGGCAGCCATCTTGAATTTCGGACTGCACCCAAAAACACTCGTTCTCATCCCACGGTCATAACAAAGGTACCCAATTAGTTTCGTAAAGATTGGTTCATAAATACGGCCTCTAGCCCGAGCCATAGCAGCTTGGCACTTACAGCTCTGAAAGTAACACTAAATAAATCAATGTCAGTCTAATTTGCATAATTTACGCACGAGAAAAAAACCCGTATTATATGTGATGTATCCCCTGGTACTAAACATTTATACAAAACTTTATTCAAATCAGAACTTTCATACAGAAGTTCTGTACAAAAAACTGATTTTTGCATCATCGGTACAAAATGGCCGCTGGCAGCCATCTTGAATTTCGGACCACACCTAAAAACACTCGTTCCCGTCCCAGGGTCATAACAAAGGTACACAAGAAGTTTCGTAAAGATCGGTTCATAAATACGACCTCTAGCCCGAGCCATAGCCAATTGTTGACGTACGGTTAGTTGAGCTAAAAATGAAATCATACGGTTGAAGCATTTCCAAAAAAAGTCCGGAAAACTAAAGTGTGACTGACAGACTGACGGATGGACAGAGTGCAAACCTATAGTCCCCTCCGGCAATGCCGGTAGGGGACTAATAAAATGTACAAGCCAACTAGGGAGAATTCATTAATAGTAAAACTTAATTTTGTCACTTTTAGCTTTTTGTGAGCTTGGGGAGAGCTAATTGCTCCCCTAGGCCATACGATGGCAGCAAATTTTAGCCCTCCTGCATTTTTAAGAATGCCAGGCCTGCAAGCTGCACTTAGATGAGATTTCAGGACAACTATCAAGATCCTTAAGGTTTAAAACAGGACAGGGAAAAACAAACAGTTTAGTATCAGTGTGATCTGAGATTTACAACAATGTAAGAGTTCTTCAGATGATGGCCCATCTTTGTACAATGATTCCACTTTTTTATCTTTACCAGGCCACTGACCCAGTGGTTTTGTTTTCTTTATGAACACTGCCACTATACATGGTATATACATGAAAGCTCTGCGTGCAATATGTTTCTTTCCAGTCACACATGGTTAATTATTTATTTATTTAGTCGTGTTTAAGGTCACATATTTCTGCACAATGGCTAATCAGGGTTAATAATACACATGTAGCACTTGGTAACCTTGTTAAAAGCCACAGTACCTGTGCGTCATTTCTCAAGTGCGTTGTCGCCTATGTGCACCTACACGTGATGCCCCTTATATGCATATATGCTCTTAAAATATCAGCAGTAGGATATATCTCATTGTTTCATTCTATGTATACCTGGATGATATGCTGGTTTTTCAATATATTATATCACACATGTAACAGTGGAATCGGATCAAAATCAGACGATTTTTATAAAAACCAGGTATATCAGTTACTGATGCTAGCTAGATATATCAATGTGTTTTCACAAATTGTCAAGGTGATAGCTTAAATTTATGATTTTGTGGTTTAAAAAGTGTAAATAATTTTGATAATTTTGCTCGCTTGGGGTAAAAGCATAAACATTGGTATGTGCCGAACTCTGAAAAAACGATTTGTCAAGTAAGCCATATGTGTATCTTAATAGAAATAAATCAGATAAACATGATAACTTTAATGGTGAAGAATCAAAATAGGAGTCTGTAATGCCAATTAGTGCTTATCTGGTCTGAAACAATGATCTTGCCTTATGAGCTTCAAACAAAAGACACTTGTTTAGGCATCCAAAGCATTCAGTCATCTAATTATATGGTCATTAGTGACGACAATCTCCTATTCATACTGGGTGCACGTGTAATGCCTGTGTTATATGCACTTCTCCAATTTTTGGGAAGGGACTGTCAGAAATGTCAAAGTATAGCAAACTTGAATTTGAAAGACAATTTTAAATTAAGACAGATCTGTAGTGCAAAGTTCAAGAGAAGCAATTAAAATGGGAATTAATGTCCTTGTGATCAAATAAGAGTTGGGCATTTTCTAGAAATATTTATTCCAGTCTCAAGGTGTGTAAGACTGTGGGTCATAGGCGAGGAGCTGAGGATGTCTCATGTTATAGTTCAGAGGTGTCGCATTGGTGCGAAAGTATAGGCACGTTGTAAGGGGAGCCACAGAGCTCATATTTAGAGTAGGAATAGTCGCAGGCCAAGCCAGTGGCCATAGATGAGTGTAGGATCAGAAATAGGAGGTACGAGCTCGGAAGCTCGTGGAAATTGGCATTCAGGTAGACAGTGTTACCTGCTGTAGGAGACAAGCCATACATAGGCAGAGTAGGCTTTGTCTGTATGAACATTATTCTGAGATAAATGGAGGGGAGCTTTTAACACTATAAGTGGTGACTGCTTGAGTGAGAAGTGTCCAGTCAAGTGACGATATATTACTGGCCATTGCGATGGCAGTGGTAGAGTGACATTCCGTCACAGGTTAGAGGAAATGCATCCTGTAAAGTGACAATACATTAGTGACTGTGTGATGGCAGTAGCAGAGTGATATTCCATCACATGTCAGAGCAAGGCATCCAGTAAAGTGACAATACATTAGTGGCCTTGCGACAGCTGTAAAAGAAAGAAGTTTCAGTTGTATGTTCGTGAAAAGGTGACCAGAGTCCAAACACTAGTGACAAGGAAGAAGAAACCATCGACAACAGAGAACGTGGGCCCACATGTGACTCAAAATCTGTATGGGTGGGGTGTGATTGACATTTGTGTTTTACCCATTGGATTTTATGTAAGTTACAAATTACTATATTTTTCTATATGTATTAAAATTATTAATTTCAGTGAACCCCTGTTGATTTATGCTTTTCGAGGAATGGTCACAGACCCCTTCAGGATAAGAACCACCCTAACAAAAATGAAACGGGTGGGTTCGACATGGTGAGACATACGTTCACACACAGATTCAGGTGACGCTCCTCGAGTTTTTGGTGAATACGGAATGAACCTATTTCTCCCAACAACGACAACACCCGGTTTCCTACACAAATGAAATGCAATATTTGCAGACAGATATTTAAATTTCATAGTAAATTTCCTTTCTTATTATACCTACCACAATTGTTTACAATAGGCTTGCATTACAGTGGAAGTCCATAACTCGGAAAAATACTCTCTATTTTCTTCTTTCCCAAGCGATTTGGGAAAGAAAAGTGGTGCAAAACTACCAAGAAAAAATAAGCCAAAACTAGGTCGAGTGTGACCGTCGCACACCCAGTAGGGGACACTCTTCTAGTACTAATCCATGGCTTCTGGAACTAGTGCAATATGTCTAACCATCGTGTCATTCTATTTGAATCCGCCAACATTGGAGTTATGTGATCAGCGGCGAGGAAGGATTCTTACCCGAATAAGAAGACGGGTGGGCCTCCACGTAAACAATTGCGGTAGGTATAATAAGAAAGGAAATTTACTATAAAATTTAAATTTCTTATCAACCTACCTTACAATTGTTTACAACAGGCTGAACAGACAAGAGGAGGAGGAGGGAAACATAACCAACCCCCACATAACCCGACTGTGCTGGAACCATGGACAGAAGAAGAGTTCCCAAGGCCTATAAAACCTTGGCATCACAACCATTAGTAAATGACAATGGGAGATGAGGCGTATGGCCCTGTGTGACACACAGACAGAAAGGACAGTATCAAGAACAGGGCTGGAACTGACCTTGCAAGAACCCTAATGGCTAGGGTTGATGACGCCTGAGCAGAAGAAAGAGGGCCTAAAGAAAAAAGGTCCTCAGACTGCTCTTGCAACTGACGCAGATAGGTGGAGAAAGTAGATACATTTCTCCAGAAGAAGGCTGCCTGCATAACATCCAACAACTGACGGAGTTAGCATAAGCCCAGGAGGTAGAAAATGCATACACCACGTGGGCAGAAAAGCGATTGGTAATACAATTGTCAGACACTAGACAAGCGTATGACCCGCAAATAGCAAGACAAATCCATCTAGTAATGGACTGAGGAGAGATCTTCCGTCGACCAGGGATAAGAGACAGAAATATATCTTTCCTGCCTTTCCTAATGAACTGCGTCCGGTTGAGGTAAATGCGAATTGCGCAACAAAGCAAAGGGCAATTACCCTCAGCAGAAGGAAGAGCCATGATACAGACTGGAGGTGGAGTAGTTTCTGGCATCTGATTCTTGGCCAGAAAAGAGCAATCAGTGGTAAAGTAACACTGTTGGTGTAGCTCCTGAAAAAGGCCGGATCAGCAGAGAGGGCGTGAAGCTCACTAACCCTTCTGGTTGAGGCAAAAGCCATCAGAAAAGCTGTTTTGTATGTCAGAAAATGCATATCCCTCTGGGATAAAGGTTTGAATGGCACCCCCACCCCCCAAGCAAAGCAGCACCCAAGAAAGATGGCATATTGGGGTAAGCTACAAAATACTAGGCCTTTTCAAAGAAAAGTGCCGAATAAGCTTGGAGAGGTACGGATTAGTGCCGATACGACACTTTCCCACATACGAAAAGGTCTCCGAAAGCATGGACCTGTACCCTTTGGTGGTAAGAGGTTGGAGACCCAGAGAATTAAACAGATATACCAGAAAGTCAACAATCTGTGTTTTCGAAGGATCAGCATAATCAACAGAGTGATCAGCACACCATCAACAGAAGACTTTCCACTTTGCCACATAGGCTAAACCAGTGGAGTGTCATCTTGAAGAAGAAAAGCACTCCACTGCTCGTCTCGGAAAATCTCTACGGAGGAGACAGGACCTGACAAAAGATATGCATGAAGGCACAATGAAGTCAGTGAAACCTCCTCGCATGACGTTGACAAAGAAGGTCGTGACGGAGAGGGAGACATGCTGGAAATGCCGCGAACAGTCAGCGGAGCTGACTGATCCACACCCGCTGAGGCGACAGGTGAGTGATCAGAATGACTCAACAACTGCAGGTTCGTATCTCGGCTAGAACCGGAGGCAGAATCCATTCCAATTGAGTGACAGAGCTAGACACAGGGACATGAAAGTGTACACCTGAGGGTTCCAACAAACAGTACAGAAAGGGAAATAATTCTGGTAAAACAAGACAGTCTAATGACATCCATATCACCCGCCAACTTTTACGTTATGATAGGAATAAGCATAAGAGGTGATCAAGACAGATGAAAAGATGGATGAACAAACACTGAGATGGTGAATGGGCTTCACTGGACAAGGTTAAATACCTCATTTGGTTCATTGCAACTGAAGGAACCGTATGGATCGCAACTAAAGATATCTTCCAATACCTGCAACTTTGGTAAATTCAAAGACGACAAGGGCTATAAGCCTGGAAAAAGGAGTTAAGCAGACAAGCATTTGTGACAGAAATTTTACTATTACCAAGGGCCATTACACAAAATTTGTTGCATCAAAAATTCTTGACCACATGTACATCTACACTTGATACAGATACTTTAGACCAAGTTTTGTAAAAATCCAATAAAAAATGTAGGAGGAGTTAGGTGGACAAGTCCTATTTCCAAGGGCCATAACCATGCAAAATTTGCCACATCGAAAATGCCTGACCACATGCACATCTATACTTGATACTGATTCTTCAGACCAAGTTTCATAAAAACCCAATAAACTAGAGTGATGCCACGCATGCAGCCCGACTGTCCCAGGAATGGCAATGCTTAGACGCAAAATAGTCAGAGCCATTTTTTGTTAACAGTTGTGGAACCTATATTGAAACCTGGCCTGTATTACTAGCTGGAAAATACACATATCAACTTTGGTTGAAATCAAATAATCCAAACTGGAGTTATCAGTCAGAAACCAATTGTTTACAGACAGATGGATGGATCGACAGATGGACAGACGAAAGTCATGACTATAGCCCTGACTATAAACAGTCAGGCTAAAAATGCATTTTGTACCAAAGAAAAAATATTGCATGAATGGCCGTGGGTGAGGAGGATATGGGGTGGGGGATGAAGGGTGGGGGAGAGTGGGGGTGTGTTAGGGGAGTTTTTTTTTCCACATGTGGTCAGCCTAAATCCTTCAGAATGCATTTTGAGCAGAGAAAAAAAAAAAATACCTAACTGGCACCATGGGGGTGGGGTGGGTGGTGGTGTTTGTCTGGGTTTTTAACCACAAACATTAACCAAAACTGTAAAAAAGCATTTTTGACAAAAGAAAAAAAAAGTGCCTAATTGGGGATTACGTGAGTTTAAGAAAAGGTTCTGCATGTAGTTACTGTAAATAGTTCAAAATGCATATTGGAGAAAAGAAGAAAAAAAAAAGCATAACGAGGGTGGGGGGTGGGGCAGGGTAGGGGGTGGTGGTGTTTGTCTGGGTTTTTAACCACAAACTTGGAGTCATCCTACCAAGCTACAATGAAATCCCTTCATAATTATGGCCTGTGGAATATTCTAAAGGTTTTCAGGCTTCGGGCCTCTGTTGCCGTCACAGTTGCCCAAAAGGGGACGTTCTCATGTAGACATTATATGAAGTCAACCTATCAAGTTACAATGAAATCCCTCAATAAATATCACCTGTAGACTGTGCTAAAGGTTTTCGGGATTCGGGCCCCTGTTGCCGTCACAGTTGCCCAAAAGGGGACGTTCTCATCTAGACATTATATGAAGTCAACCTATTAAGTTACAACGAAATCCCTCCATAAATATGACGTGTAGACTGTGCTAAAGGTTTTCGGGCTTTGGGCTCGGCCAGCCATCATGGTTGAATGATCGCAACCAAAAGGGGACATTCTCATCTGGGCATCATGTGGATTGATGCTACAAAGTTACAATGAAATCCCTTCATAAATATGACCTGTAGACTGTGCTGAAGATTTTCGGGCTTCGGGCACCTGTAGCCGTCACAGTTGCCCAATCACGTCCAAAAGGGGACTTTCTCATGTGTAGAAATTATATGAAGTCACCCTATGAAGTTACAATGAAATCCCTCCATAAATATGACCTGTAGACTGTGCTAAAGGTTTTCGGGTTTTGGGCTCGGGCAGTCGGGACGGTTGATAGATCATGCCCAAATGGGGAAATTCTCATGTAGACATCATACGGAGTCATCGTATCAAGTTACAATGAAATCCGTCCATATTAAACATGACCTGCAGACTGTGCTAAAAGTTTTTGGGTTTCGGGCTTGGGCAGCCATCATGGTTGACAGATCATGCCCAAACAGGGACGTTTTCATCTAGGCATTATACAGAGGCATTCTATGAAGCTGCAATGAAATCCATTCATAAATACGACCTGTAGACTGTGCTAATGGTTTTCGGGTTTTGGGCTCGGGCAGCCATAGCGGTTGACCGGTCATGACCAAAAGAGGACATTCTCATGTAGACATGACCTAAAACCTGCATATGAAATTTTGGGACGATCAGACAAGAAATAGCGGGGATAGTCTGTACTTGAAGGTTGAATAAAAAAAACTTTAACCACAAACTTTAACCAAAACTCCAAATGTCAACTAAACAGAAAGAAAACAAAAAAAAACAAAAAAAACCCCACTTGAACCTTCAGTAAAAAACTTTAACCACAAACTTTAACCAAAACTCTAAATGTTAACAGAAAAAGGCAGACGGACAGACAGACAGACGGACGGACGGACGGACAAAAGTCATTACTATAGCCCTCACTGTAAACAGTCGGGCTAAAAATGTAGCAGGTGTTAAGCGGATAAGCATTTGTGACAGACATTTTGCTATTTCCATGGGCCATAACCACTCAAAATTTGTCGCATCGAAAATTCCAGACCACATGCACATCTACACTTGATACAGATACTTCAGACCAATTTTCGTAAAAATCCAATAAAAAAATGTAACTTAAAAAAATGTGACTTAAGCCGACAAGCCTTTGTGATGGAACTTTTGCTATTTCCATGGGCCGCAACCATGCAAAATTCATCGCAGCGAAAAATTTCTGACCACATTCATATCTACAATTGATACTGATACTTCAGACCAATTTTCAAAAAATTTCACTGAAAATTGTAGGATGAGTTAAGCAGACAAAGTTTGTGATGAACAGATGGATGAACTGATGATTGGACTGACGGACGGACACCATTTCAATATGGGGGATAAAAAAGCACAACATTAGTGAAGAAAAGTGCGTAAAGTCCATTATAACGTTCAGATTTCTAAGTGCAAGGTCAATAACTCTGCAGTAAACCATACAAGTAGAATGCAATTGAAACTTGATCTGTAAGAGCTCATCAGCAAGCTACATACAAAAAAAAAACATTTCAATATTCCATCAATAGCCCAAAAGAGTGTAGAAAACCGGTCACAGCTGTTGAATATCCAAGTTCAAGGGTAATAACTCTGTATCAAGCCAAATGAGTGAAAGGAACTGAAACTTTATCTGTAACTACCAATTAGGAAGCAACATACAAAAATTAAAATTTTTTAGTAAATTTTGTTTCTAAACATACCTACCACAATTGTTTACAATTGGCTGTAACATAAGTGCAAGCCCTACTTCGGAACTAACTCAAGCTTTTAGAATCTTTTCCAAACGAGTTGGAAAAGTACTAGAGTGCAAAAGCACGAAAAAGATCGAAAAAAGGGTCGAGCGAGACCAGCGCTCGAAATTACAGGTACTCTCTCTGCACACCTCTTGCGTTTACCGAGCGCATGCGCAACAACCGTGACGTCAATTCCGTATTTCCGCCAACGAGAAGTTTGTGATTTAGCGGGGAGGCATCGATATCAAAGATATCCCCAAGGAGGGTGGGCCTCCGGTAAACAATTGTGGTAGGTATGTTAAGAAACAAAATTTACTAAAAAATTTTAATTTCTTTTCAACCTACTCACAACTGTTTACAATTGGCTGAATAAACAATAGGAGGAGGTGAATCACATAACCAATACCAACAAGAGTAGCAGAACAAAGCAAGGATGGCAGAGAACAAAAACGAAAACCTGTAATGAAGATAGAGAGAAGGCACCTGAAAAGAACAAGGCTGAGCGAAGCGCAACCTCGACAAAAACAATTTTAACGAGGGTGCACAACAGCCTGAGCAGCAACAAGAGGGCCTAAAGAATAAAGGTCCTCAGATTGCTGCTGAAGGTGGCGGAGATAAAAGGAGGAGAAGGTAGAAGCATTCCTTCAGTAAGCCGCATTCATAACATCACGGAGCGAAACAGAATTGGAGAACGCCCAGGATGCAGAAATGGCACGAACCTCATGAGCATTAAGCCGGTTCGAAACAAGATCTGACGCAGACAAGCGAGAATAAGCCAGCTTGATTGCAAGACAGATTCACCTGGAAATAGAATGGGAAGAGATAGACTGCCTCTTAGGAATGAGAGACAGAAAGAATCTCTTCCGACCCCTCCTAATGAACTGAGTGCGAGTAAGGTAAGTCTTGATCGTACGAACAGGACAAAGAAGAGGCCTCCGGCCATCTACAGCGGGGAGAGCCCAAGTGCAGATGGGAGGAGGTACCGAATCAGGAAGTTGATTCTTAGCCAGAAAAGAGCAATCAGTAGTGAAGGTGACACTGTTAGCCTCATTTCAGAAGAAGGCAGAATCAACAGATAGCGCATGAAGCTCACTGACTCGACGAGCAGAAGCAAACGCTAGAAGAAAAGCCGTCTTATAGGTGAGAAAACGCATGTCGGTTTCAGATAAAGGCTCGAATGGCGCCCCCTCCAAACAGTGCAACACCCATGCCAAGTTCCACTTGGGTGTAAGACGCAAAACTCGAGGCCTCTTCAAAGAAAAGTGCCGAATAAGTTTGGAGAGAAAAAGATTACGACCGATGCACCGCTTTCCCACATAAGAGAAAGTATCAGACAGCATAGACCGATAGCCCTTAATCGTAATAGGCTGGAGGCCCTTGGAGTCAAAAAGAAAAAACAGAAAATCCGCAATTTGAGCGATTGACGGATCACGGTAATTCACATTGTGATCTGCACACCAGCGGCAGAAAACCTTCCACTTGGCGGCATAAGTCATGCCAGTGGAATGTTGCCGCGATGCAGAAATGCACTCCACTGATCGTCTCGAAAAACCTCTACGTCGGAGACTGGACCTGATAAAAGACAGGCGTGAAGGGACAGGCTCGCCAGGTTGTTGTGATACTTCCTGGGACGACCCTGTGAAAGAAGATCGCGACGTAGAGGTAGACGAATCGGTCGATCGGTCAATAGAGGCCGCAGCAGATTGATCCACACCCTCTGTGGAGACAGGGGTGTGATCAGAATGATCCTGCAACTGCAAGCACGAATCTTCGCTAATACTTGAGGAAGAATCGGTGCAGGAGGAAAGGCATAGCCGATCCAACCTGTCCAGTCCAGAGACAGAGCATCTGCTGCAAATGCCAGAGGATCTGGACAAGGGGAGACAAAGGTCTCTACCTGATGATTCCAGCGAGTAGCGAAAAGGTCGACCTGAGGACGGCCCCACTGCTCGCAAATCGCCTGAAACACCGACCGATGTAGCATCCATTCGGTTGGAAGGACACTGTCGCGTCGGGACAGGGAGTCGGCTAGGACGTTGAGACACCCGAGCGTTCACATCCCGCGCCAACAGAAGAAGATCCCGAGACAGCCGATACATGGGAATCGAATGTGTGCCTCCTTGATTCCGTATGTAGGCCACTACTGTCGAATTGTCCGAAAGAAGTAGGACAACATGGTCCGACAGATGAGGGATCCAAAGCCGAAAACTCAACAGAAGAGCAAGGAGCTCCTTCTGGTTGATATGAAGGCCCACCTGCTCGCTGTCCCACTCTCCGTGAGTAGACAGGCCGAGAGGATCCAACGTCGCACCCCAGCCCCAATCGCTGGCATCCGCAGTAAGGATGCGATCGGCCAAAGGAAGATCCAACAGAACACCCTGTGTAAGCCAGGGAATATCTGCCCAAGTGCGGAGGTGACAAAGCAGAGACCGAGGAATAGTGAGTTCCAGGTCCAGCGGATCTACATTCGGACGCCAATGATCCAACAGAAAGTGTTGGAGAGGTCGGACAAACAAGCGACCGAGCAGAATGAGATCTGTCACCGAACCGCAAAGGCCCAGCATCCGAAGGAAAGTCCTGGACGAGACCGAGGAAGATTGAAGCAGGTCCCGAGTCAAGGCGGAAAGAATCGTCGCCCGAGCTTGGGGGACCGACACTACATTGTGAAGAGTGTCGAAATCCATCCCCAAATGACGGAATCACTGAGAAGGAAGAAGATCCGACTTCTCGCGATTGACTCTGAAACCCAGCGACGCTAGCAGGCAAAGAAACTGCCGGACATCGAACTCCAGAACAGCAGCATCATGGTGCCGTTGGAGGATGTCATCTAGGTAGGCTGACGAAGTCACTGCCGACTGAGTGCGGTGGAAAGCAAGCACCTGTGACATCAGTCGGGTGAAGGCCCAAGGAGCCAGGTTCAAACCGAACGGGAGAGCTCTGAATTGAAAAACTCGATCCCGAAACGAGAACCGAAGGTATTTCCGTGATGCCAGATGAATGGGTACATGGAAGTAGGCATCCTTCAGGTCGATACTGGCCGCAATATCGCCCTGATGAACCGAACGTCGAACTGACCGGAAAGTCTCCATACTGAAACAAGGAGCTATTATGTACTCGTTCAGGGTACTCAGATCGATGACAGGACGATATTGGCCGTTTTTCTTCGGCACCAAGAAAAGTCTCGAGTAAAACCCCGGTGAAAGGGTGTTCCTGACCACCTCGATCGCCCCTTTGGTGAGGAGATTGTCGATCTCCTGCACCAGAAGGTCCCGACGGAGAGAATCGGAAGGGACCTGAGTCGGAAGGGGCACCCGAGATAAACTGGGGTGCCGATGGAAGGACAGTCGCAGACCGGATTGAATGATGTCGAGGACCCAAGAGTCCGACGTTATCTCTGTCCAACGGTCGTAAAACAGCGACAGCCTTCCCCCGACTGGAGGCGAATCAAGGTGAGAACCTTCACTTGCGGCCTCGATGAGGCCCCCGAGAGGAGAAACCACCTCGGGAAGTGACAGAGTCCTGAGACTTTCCAGCTTGAGGCTGCCAGCGAGCCTGGCCACGTCGGCGCTTCGTATGAGCAGAAGGAGCAGACGTCGCCGAAGGCATAGCCGACGTCGCCGACGAGGCAGACGCAGCAGCACGCTTGGCGGGCCTGGAATGACCCCCACCCGCAGCAGCAGGTTGGTCAAGCTGTCTCAGCAAAAGCTGGTCCTTCGAATGACGAAGAACTTCGCCACGAACAGCTTCCACGGAATCATGGAACAACTTAGGTCCCACCAAAGAGGCAGACCTCAGAACAGCACGTTGCTCAGAAGGAAGGGATGGTAAAGAATCCAACACCGCATCCCGGCGTGCCAGCTCCAAATTAGCCGTGTTACAGGCGTGAGCGTGTGTCAAGTTCAAAAGAGCCTGTGACAAAACGCGAAAAGGCACCTGAGCGTCATCAAACTCCCCTGGTGGAAAATATTCAGCCAGAGCAGCGACGACATGGTCCGCGAGAGATAACATACCCAGCATCTCTCGGGACAGGCCCACCATAGACTCAACTACCGACATCGGGAGAACTGCCGACTTAGGCTTAGTCAACCCGAGGGAAGAAGAATCCTCATCCACAGTAGTCATCCCTTGGAAGACTGGTGGAGAGACGGAATCGTACACACGAAACCGCAATGGAAGCAGAAAGGCATCAGCTCTAGAAAAGAAGGAACCCTTGAGGGCCTTAGAACGCATTTTGGAGTCTAAGCCCTGGAAGGACTCAACAACCTGAGCCGATTGCAGAGGACGCAAAGCCCCGGAGCTAGAAGGCTCAACAGGGTTACGGCGCTCCACAGTGGACCGCGGCCGGACGATCACAGAAGGCTGGTCGGAAGGTTGAACGTCCGGCAATAAGCCAAAGACGAAATCCAAAGCCTGCCCCAAGACTGACGAGGGGGCCCATCACCTTCATGATACTCGTCATCCTCCGTAGCAGAGGAGACGTAGCCCAACTCGGGCTGACCAGCAGAAACCTCCTGTGAATACTGTGCAGTATCCACGGAGCCAGGCGAGACATCTCGGCGACCGACCAAAGGAGATTGTGCCTCAAGAGGCACAGGGAGGCCAACTTGAGGGTTGCCAGAAAGCAACCGGGTGAGCGCCAAAACGGCCTGGTGCAGGTCACCCTGAGAATCCGTCGCAGCAGAATCGCCCGACGGAGTGTCCTCCCAATGGACCCTTCTGGTAGAAGAACCCAAATCCTCAGAAGAGACCGACGGCGAACGTTGATCGGCAGACAGAATAGGAGCACGGTGAGAAGACACCAGAGGATAGTCCCGATTGTGATGCCCAGGGGCCATCACTGACCTCTGCGAAACAGAAGGTCCTGCCTGCAAATCCTCTAAAGAGACCGACGGCGCACATCGATCGGTAGCTGGACCTAGGACACGGTGAGAAGACACCGGAGGATTGTCCCAAGAATGACAGGAACCTGTCATTGGCCTCTGCGCAGCAGACGGCCCCAACTGCCTATCCTCTGAGACCGACGGCAAGCATCGATCGACACCCAGACCCGGAACACAGTGAGGAATCACCGGAGGAAGGTTCCGAGAGTGACAGCTAACAGGGGCTGTCACTGACCGCTGCCGAACAGCAGGCCCTGGATGCCAACGTCCCAACACCATCCCACTAGGCGGCACACTAGCAGGGGAAGGTGGTACGATAAACGATTCACTCGAGGGACGAGGAATCGCTGCCGAAGCGACCGGCTGGCTCATCTGACTAGGAGCAAACCTAGCCAGATGAGACAGAGGAGACAGCAAACCCGCACAGCCCCGCCGCGAGGCTGGGGGAGGTTGAGAACACACAGACACACCAGCAGATCCAGCCTCGGTCCCCCGAGACTGCAGACCATCCCCAGAGGAGATGGAAGAGCCACCATCAGACAGAATAGGATCTGGAATAGCAACTTCCTCAACAACGGTCGACGGTGTAGGAGGCAGATCGGAGAGGGTTACCGAGCTGACCTCGGAAAAGCTCTCAACGAAAACCGACGCCTCAATAGTGACATCAGAAGACAAAGAGACCACGGTCTCCTCGTCAGGTATCACTGAACTAACACCGCCAACAGTTGCAGAGGAACTTGCCACAGAAGGCAGATCCCAATCCTGTGTGACAGAGTCACCACGTGCACCAGCAGAAATGTCTGCTACGGCACGGCTACCCTTACCCCGACAACGAGGGGTTCTAGCTCTGGAAAGAACCACCTTGTTCACAGAAGCCCAGAATTTAGAGGACCAAACCCCACAAATACACACCAAATATGTAGAATAAGTTGTTCACGAAGAATAAACAGCATAATTAGCACGAGTCACAAAAATTTCCGACCATGTACAATGGCGGAAAATAAAGGAACTGACGTCATGGTTGTTGCGCATGCGCTCGGTAAATGCAAGAGGTGTGCAGAGAGAGTACCTGTAATTTCGAGCGCTGGTCTCGCTCGACCTTTTTTTCGATCTTTTTCGTGCTTTTGCACTCTAGTACTTTTCCAACTCGTTTGGAAAAGATTCTAAAAGCTTGAGTTAGTTCCGAAGTAGGGCTTGCACTTATGTTACAGCCAATTGTAAACAATTGTGAGTAGGTTGAAAAGAAACTCATATCAATATTTCCATCCATAGCTGAAAAAAGTGCAACATTAGTGAAGAAAAGTCTGTTATAACCGTCAAATTTCTTCTAAGTTCAAGGCCAATAACTCCGTAATAAACCATACAAAATAGAATGTAATTGAAACTTCATTTCATGTAATAAAACAAACCAAATGAGTGAATGGAATTGAAACTTGATCTGTAACTATCCATCAGGAAGCTACATTCAAAAACTCATATCAATACAGAAAATTTGTTGTTTGTTATAACTGTAAAATTTGTAAGTTCAAGGTCAATAACTCCGTAATAAACCATAAACTATCTATCAGGAAGCTACATTCATAGCTCATATGAATACGGAAAGTTTGTTGTTTGTTATAACTGTTAAATTTAGAACTTCAAGTTCAATAACTCTAATAAACCATACGAATAGAATGCAATTGAAACTTCATCTCATACTTGCTCATCAGGAAGCTACATACAAAAAATCATTTCAATATTTCCATCCATAGCTGAAAAAAGTGGGGAAAACCTGTTATAACTGTGGGCAATAACTCTGTAATAAACCAATTGAGTGAAATGAAATTGAAACCTGATCTGTAACTACCCATCAGGAAGCTAGCTACATACAAAAACTCATTTCAACAGTTCCATCCATAGCTGAAAAAAGTGCAACATTAGAGAAGAAAAGTGTGGAAAGTCTGTTATAACAGTCAAATTTCTAAGTTCAAGGTCGATAACTCTGTAATATACCATATGAGTAGAAAGCAATTGAAACTTGATCTGTAAGTGCTCATCAGCAAGCTACATACAAAAGAAATTTCAATATTTCCATCCATAGCTGAAAAAAGTGTGGAAAACCTGTTAAGCTGTTAAGTTCAAGGACAATAACTCTGTATTAAACCAAATGAGTGAATGGAATTGAAACTTTATCTGTAACTATTCATCAGCAATCAACATATAAAAACTCATATCAATATTTCCATCTATAGCTGAAAAAAGTGCAACATCAGTGAAGAACAATCTGTTATAACTGTCAAATTTCTAAGTTCAAGTTCAATAACTCTGCAATAAACCATATGAAATAGAATGCAATTGAAACTTCATCTCATACTTGCTCATCAGAAAGCTACATACAAAAAATCATTTCAATATTTCCATCCAAAGCTGAAAAAAAGTGTGGAAAACCTGTTTTAACTGTCGATGTTTCAAAGTTCAAGGTCAATAACTCTGAAACAAGTGCAACGTGAAGCATGGCATATATTCCAGACGGTATCATAAAGCCATGGTGGCCATATTGAATTGGCTAGCTGGACCAAAATCGAAAGGAAGCATTGTCTAGTCATCCACAAGTAACCCCTAAAATTCCGATTTGATTCAATAAGCGGTTTTCAGATCCAACATGCAGTGAATGCAACACAGAGGTTGAGAAAATTTTTCAGATTCAACAGAGTGAAAAAGGGGCCATGACTCTGGGAAAAATTATTTGTTTGTTGGTGGTTAACGTCACATATTTATGCACCATGGCTAATTGTGACACAACATGGAGATGAAGTCAAGTTTAGTCAATCGTTGATCTACATGTTGCCCATTTTAGAGGACTTTCACCCCAAGCATTGGTGACTGGGTCCTATTTTACTAGTAAAGCGGAACTGGGAAAAATTATTGAATGTTCCTTATGCATATACATTCTCCCATGTGGGTCTATCAGCATACCAAAGGAGATCCAAACCCATCCGATGGCTTTGAAATTACAATCCATTATATTTGTACGGACAGATGGGTGGAAGGAGGCCTTCGCTACATACCTCCAAATCTTCCTTCGGAAGTCGGGGGCATAATAAACCAACTGAGCAGAATGAAATTGAAACTTGATTTGCAAGTAGCCACCAGGAAGCAATATACAAAAATCATTCCAATATTTCTATCGATAGCTGAAAAGAGTGTGGAAAACATGGGATGGAAAGATAGACAGGTGAACATATGGCCAGTCTGATCACTAAAGGGCACCTGCTGTAGACAGCAGGGCCATGGTGAGTATATAAAAACATGTAATGTAATTGGTATGGAAAATTCAACAGGAAATTCTCTTTTTCAGAAAGATTTTCCAACAACTGTTTGCGAGTCGGTTTATTCCCAACATTGGCCAACAAGACGAATCCCAACATGACGAATGTCGAAAATGTCACCCCAACAAGTTGAATCCCAACAGGACAAATTTAATTACAATGACTATTTAACCCATTTATTTTAAGGTTTGGGGCAAAAATGTACATGAGAAGGGTATTTTTATTTCCCTCCCCCCACCCTTTCTAAAAAAAAACATATTTGAGAAATATCATTATAAACCAGCTCAAGAAACTCAATAATATCACATTCTCGTAATAAAAAATGAGGAATTTACATCTTACATCATATAATATAATAATTTGTAAACAGCTTTTCCATTTGCACGTTATTTATTTAAAATTGTGAGGTAATTTATCATCAGTTATAGGGCATGGAAAGGTTCTGTATTGAGCTGTGTATTTATTTATTGGTGTTTAAGGTCACATACTTATGCACAATGGCTAATTGTGACCGTGACAGTTTTACGGGTGGAGGGAGCTGGAGTACCTGTAGAGAACCATGAGCATCGACGAGCAACTGTTAGCTCCTCAACATTTTAACTCTGTTCAAGCTCCGCTCAAGCAGGGTTACATCGGTTGAAGACATGTGCACCATCGACGTGCAGTACGCCTTAGTACACAGCGTAATAGTGCCCCCATGTAGGCAACCGGGATGAAGTGCCTTGCCCATGGATACAACGTGGGTCATCTCGGACAGGGATCAAATTCGGGACCTCTAACATAGAAGTCCAACAATCTATCACTGAGCCACCGTGCTCCCATTGAGCTGTGAATTAGCCTTTCAATTTATAAAATGTAAATTACATGCAGATGGACATTATGACAAAGAATATTCAAGACGGCTTACTTTACCAGATATGACTTTAACTTTTGGGACCTGTATCAGAATTTATGTTTATTCTTTTTCAAACATGGGTTTTTTTTTCAGCTTTGTTGGCAATATCATATTTTTTTAAATTGGCCTTTAGGGTTCCAAGTAAGTCTTTTCACAAAGATAGCTGAGTGACTATCTGCACTGTATTTGGTGAAAACAAAGTATTGTTGCCAAGACATGAGATAGAGAGACAAGTGTTGTATGTTCTTTGTTAGTCATCATTGACCATAAACTGCTAACACAGCTTATTTTTAGACAAAAAGATTTCAATTAAATGGGTGCTACAAATTGTATTAGTCAAACTTTTAAAAAATGCACATAAAGAAAAAAGAGAAAGAAAGAAACAAGACGTGCACATCGGAGATCCAGGCATCAAGTTTTAGGGGCAATCGGAGAATGTTGCATGTCCATAACCCAGTTATTAATCATATCTCAGTTGTCAAATGTGGAACCTTTGTTCAAGTTATAATGGTAACAAGTTCAGAATTTGTAAAAATTTACTAATTACAGCCCATAACTCTGTAATGAAATAACAGGTCAGGCCAGTTTTCGAACTCGCTTGAAATATTATTGTAAAAGATCTGTATGGCAAATATTAGTCAAATCAGAGAAAGTTTGTTCACTTTTTGCACTAATGAGCTAAAAAAAATGGACTAATTAAGGCCCATAACTCTGTAATTAAAAATTGGGCAGGGACAGTTTTCAAACTCGCTTAAGATATTATTTCAAAAGACCTGTATGGCAAATATTGGTCACATCGGAGAATGTTTGTTCAAGTTATTGCGCTAACAGTGTGAGGACACCCGGACGCTGTAGACAGCAGGGCCCCAATCAGTATATAAAAACATGTAAGGTAATCTGTGTGGAAAACTTAACTGGAAATTCTATTTTTCAAAACATTTTTCAATAACTGTCTGTGAGTCGATTTATTCCAAATACTGGCCAACAAGAGGAATGCCAACAAGACGAATGTCGAAAATGGTCATCCCAACAAGACAAATTAATTAAAATGACTCTATAATCCATTCATTTTGAGGTTTGGGGAAAAAATGTATATGAGAATGCATTTTTTTATTCCACCCCCCCCCCCCCTCCCCATCCTAGTAAAAAAAATGTTTTTGAAATATCAGTTATTATAAACCAGCTTCAAAAACTCAATAATATTACACTCTCGTAACAGAAAAAAAAGGAATTTACATCTTATATTATATAATATAATAATTTCAAAGTAAGTCTTTTCAAAGATAGCGGACGACTGAGAATTGTGGTTACAATGTAGTAATATATGGTGGCAAATACACTTTATCAGCATTTCCCAAGTTGGGTCCATGAGGGTGGGCACAACACACATTTCTATCCCAAACAATGAACATGTGTGGAGTGAAATTGGGAGCCAATGGTGCCGGTTACCATTATTCATGTCATATACTCATTTCCTCACACCTAACTCAACTAGGCAAACTTTTAAGGCACAGTTACATGTATTGACAATACTTTATTTATATCAATGCATTGCGAATGTTGAACTTTCAAAATGGTAGCTCACTTTCACTTTACAAAGCAACAAAGATACACAACTTGATTCAGACTGTACGCAGTCACCTTTCAATGTGTTCTTAATCTAAAGTTTTGTTTTCAACTTGGATTCACCATATTATTAATATTACAATTGATACATTCTATTACATTTAATTTTAACACATATGATCAAGCACATAATATACGAATACCTATTTATTTTATGTTGAGTCAAATTCACGTCCATCATTTCTGACCAGGATTGTGCCAGTTAAATAATCCATATGTGATTTGTTTTGGAAACAAAGGTGACATATATCCCCCATTACGTCCAACATGGGGAATGCTGATCTCCTCTGTAGTACAAAAAGACAGGGGCAAATGCAATGCCAGACAATTCAACCCCTGGATGATTCGGCACCAGTAAATTTGGCACTTGGCCAATTCATGACTTTGTCTGGATGACCTGATACTTGGACCATGTCGATTTAGCACTTAAAGTCAAAACTGGAAATACCATTTTTTTTGTTAGATCAATTGTGTATGTCATATGTAAAAGAAAAAATTAACTAAAGACTTTTTTCCAATTATTTATTTTGAAGCAGATCAAAGGAAAATATCAACAAAAATAAAAGCACTTTGAAGTTATGAAAATACATGAAACTATTGAAATACAAATACAATCAAGCTTGTATATATCAAACAATAACAAGCTTAGAACACTACTTTATAAATTACTCTTTTCGGGGAATAATTGCGAAATAATTTGAACTACATGTACTTTAGAAATTTTTTTAATTATTTTGCAATTGTTCAAGAAATAAATGTGAAATAATTAGAGTTTGAACTATGAAAGTTTGAGCTTAGAAAACTACTTCATAAATTTTCCTTTTCAGGGAATAAATGAGAAATAATTTGAACTATTTTATAACTTTTTCTAATAATTTTGAAAGTATTCAATAAATTAAAATTTCAAACCAAAATTTACTTTTTTATTATACTTACCAAGGAAACACAAGTGCCTATTCCTTTTCCATTCTCTCGGGTGGAAAAAAGGACAGGAGAATCCTAAGAAAAAGCCTTAGGAGACTTTAAAGTTGTCAAAAAAGAAAACCGAAGCCAGACCAAGTTCACCAGGTGCCAATTTGAGTATGGTACACAAAACCTTATCCTGATCATAGCAGTCACATGTTGACCAATTCCCGCCAGTCATGCGCAAAGCCAATTCTATCTATCTTCCACTTATGCTGAACCCC
Source organism: Pictodentalium vernedei (assembly GCA_031216915.1). Classification (NCBI taxonomy): domain Eukaryota; kingdom Metazoa; phylum Mollusca; class Scaphopoda; order Dentaliida; family Dentaliidae; genus Pictodentalium; species Pictodentalium vernedei. The sequence continues at coordinate 248,490,695 of CM062291.1, forward strand.
TCACAGGGACATAGACATTTCTGATTTTCATAATGACAATTATGAATGTATACATGTGTGTGGGGAGGCAAGCATTTATAAAGATAATTTATATTGCCGGGAGGTCAGTATTCCTCTGTTACTTTGGTAAGTATAATAAAAAAAAATAAAACTGGGTATAAAACACAAGTGCCGCATGAACACTAGGTGGAGGGAGTATAATGCATATTGTGACTGAATAATAGATATAGTGGAAGTCATATTTAAGCATGATAGGGAATTAATGCTACAGTACGTGGAGAGTGGATTGTAACAAAATCACCCATGAAGTGGAGTTATCACCCAAACTATAACTTTCAAATTCTGTCCACACGGACAAAAAATACAAGAAATGATTCAGCCAATGGACCTCCATTCAACCCGGAGGTCTATTGGCTGGAACTTTTCTTGTACTTGGTATGGTTTGCAACAAATTTGCAATTATTGCTTGAATGGAATGTCCACTCGGCAGGTGATTTGGTGATATTACACTCTACAGGTACTGTATAATGACAAAAGAACTTAAATTCAGCATTTCCCGAGGAAAGGAATACATATGAAAATGATGTAAACAAACCATAAACACAATCACTAATTCAGAATAAAATGCAATCTGAAAAATATAGATTGCACTAATTAAAATAAATACATACATTATTCAATTCCCTAATGATAAGTTAATACTCTCTCAGTAATTAATCCTGGCCTACATCTTAGTACCTGTTCCTCAAAAACCATCAACAAGGGAATAGTCTATAAAATAATCTACAGAATGCAAAACCTCTTGTAACTACCTAAAGAATTAAAATTCTTAATACAAACATTCGATTCTCCTATCTGACACATCCCAGTAAATCAAATAAAATCGTACATAACAAGACCACCTGAAATCATACAAAGGCCTGGATTATAATTTCACCAAGAAATAAATGCAATTGATCCATCCCTTGATGTAATTTGCCACAACAAATAAAAATACATCTGGTGTTGTCGCAAGTAAACCTTGTTTCCTCAAACCAAAAAATATTCACTTGCAGAAGTCAAATAATGGAAAAGCATAGCACCTGAAAAATGAACAGATAAGCAGTCGGTAGCTTTTAGTGACCAGGAGAGCAATAACAGATTGCACAACAACAGTAGGGCCCAAGGAATAGAGGTCTCCAGACTATCCCTGAGATAAAACAAGAGGCCCCAGGGGGCTTGAGGGCGCTCACCTGACATGGTAGCCTAAATATCAACAGAGGGAATTGATTCCAACAAGTTGCATCTGCCCCTCCTAAGAAAAGCTTATACCAAATATCCAAAGATTCTGACCAGTGGATCTAAAAAAAAAAAGATTTTTAAAGAATATTCCTTATATTGAACTAAGTAATAATTCGGGCTCCTACAGGGAGCCCAAATATGAACCCAGGGACTTGGCTTCAGCAAAGTTGAATCTCACCTCCAGTGGGATGCTGTATACCAAATATCAAAATATTCTGACTGGTGGATGTGAAGAAGATTTTTGAAGAATATTCCTCATATTGAACTAAGTTATAATTCAGGCTCCCACAGGGAGCCCAAATATCAACCCAAGGACTTGGCTTGAACAAACTTGAATCTTAACCCCCTAAGGATGCTACATACCAAATATCAAAGCATTCTGACTGCTGGATCTGAAGAAGAAGATTTTTAAAGAAAATTCCTCATTTTGAACTAAGTTATAATTCGGGCTCCCACAGGAAGCCCAAATATGAACCCAGGGACTTGGCTTGAACAAACTTGAATCTCACCCCCCTAAGCATGCTGCATACCAAATATCAAAACATTCCGACTGCTGAATCCGAAGAAGAAGATTTTTAAAGAAAAGTCCTCATTTTGAACTAAGTTACAATTCAAAAACAATACAAAACTAGACTTCATGATTCTGGAGAATCATGGCTTTTCACGATTAGATTCCATGATTTTTCTTGACCCCACAGTGTCTGATGAATTGTTTTTAACTGTCTCACTAAAGTTCCTTCATTGATGTTATGAGAAAGGTAAGTATAGTAGTCTCAAATGACTCGGTTTGGGTTTGATAAAAAAATGTTTAGGTAAAACCCATCATTAATGGTAGAATGGGTTAATATCAATATCAATGTTTCCCTATCAGTTTTGCGTCTGGTAAAAGAAGTTACGTTTCTCTGTGGCATTTCCATTTGATGTTGTTGGTGTCCAAAAACAGACTATTTCCTCAATTTTTTTACATTTAGCAGCCCATGAAGGGTTAACAAATGCCTACCAGAATAATTGATCCATGCAACTGGTCATATGACACCAAGACCTATCAACGGCCATTTTCTCTTGAAAACCCCACAAAATGTTTGTAGAAATCCAGGGAAAACGATTTTTTAAGCTTTTGATGGGTATCCCTGTTAACCTCCCCAACAGGGGTTAACGCTTGGCTTTTTGAATACCTTTATTACTTACAAAAATGGTCCTCTGTGAATTCCACTTCAAAGAAAGGAGATTATGTTTATCTCTCATGTATACATTAGGTGCTGTGCATGTCTGAAAACAGTCCCATGTTAACAACATTACGTCCCCGTGGGAAGTAAGCAGCACTTGTTTACTGCGGTAAACCAGTTCCGCTTTACTAGTAAAATAGGACCCAGTCACCAATGCTTGGGGTGAAAGTCCTCTAAAATGGGCAACATGTCGATCAACGATTGACTAACCTTGACTTCATCGCCATGTTGTGTCACGATTAGCCATTGTGCATAAATATGTGTTGTTAACCACCAACAAACAAACAAACAAACAAACAATAACAACATTACGATGCTTGACAGCTTGTAGATGGTTAAAAAACGCTCACCGGAGTATTTTGTCCATGCAACTTGTAATGTCACATAAAGACCTACGGATAGTCAATTTGTCTTGAAACCCTACAAGTTACCGTTAGGGAAATTCACAGAAAATGGGAATTTAAAGCTTTCAAGGGACATCTCCTTTAGCCTGCCCAAAATGGGTTAAGACGTCGACTTTTGAATACCCTTACTACTTACAAAAATGTTTCCGTATAAAGGGTACGCGCGATAAAAGAAGCCACTTTTCTTTGTGGTGTACCCTTTGGGAACTGTTGGTGTGCAAAAACAGCCCATTTTATCGCAATTTTGACCTTCAGCAGCCCGGCGAGGGTTAACTAATGCTGACCGGAATATTCTGTTCATGCGACTTGTAATGTCACACCAAGACCTGCAAATAGCCGATTTTTCTTGAAAACCTACAAGATGTTGTTAGAGAAATCCACAGAAAACGGGTACTTTAAGATTTTAATGGGTATCTTTCTTTAACCAGCCCAAAATGGGTTAAGACGTCAAATTTTGAATACCCTTACCACTTTCAAAAATATTTTCCGATCAATTTTGCGTCCGATAAATGAAGGCCCCTTTCTCTGTGGTATATCGTTTGGGTGCTGTTGGTGTCTAAAAACAGCCCATTTTATCACAAATTTTAGGTTTAGCAGCTCGGGGAGGGTTAACTAATGCTGACCGGAATATTTTATCCATGCAACTTGTAATGTCACACCAAGACCTGAGAGTGACCAATTTTTCTTGAAAATCTACAAGACTCGTTTAGAGAAATCCACGGAAAACATGAAGTTTTGAGCTTTTTTGGGGTATTGCTGTTTAACCAGCCCAAAACGGGTTAACACTTGGTTTTCTGAACACCCTTATTACTTACAAAAATGATCCTCGGTGAATTCCACTTCCAATAAAGGAAGTTATGTTTACCTCTCGGGTATCGTTTGGGTGCTGTGGGGGTCTGAAACCGGCTCATTTCATCAAAATTTTGATGTTTGGCAGCCTGTGGAGTGTTACCATATGCATCGCCTAATATGTCGTGTGTATCAAAGGTTGTGTCATAGGCAGGTCTAGTAATTATGAATATTTAAAAAAAATCCTAAAGACGTGTTTCGAGAAAGTGCCGATAAACCCCAATTTTGGCAGTTTTTTGCCAATTCTGGCGAAATAAGGGTTAAATCAAAAATTCCGCTTCGGTACATTTTTAGATTTTTTGCCACTCTATGCGTGTGCCAAATTGTGTGAAAATCGGTTTGAAAATGGCTTCTGAATCGTACGGACAAAAATGTGTGGAAAAAAAAACAAAAAAAAAACCCAAACTAGACTTTATGATTCTGGAGAATCAAGGCTTTTCCCGATGAGATTCCATGATTTTTCATGACCCCACAGTGACTGATGAATTGTTTTTAACTGTCTCACTGAAGTTCCTTCATTGATGTTATGAGAAAGGTGAGTATAGTAGTCTCAAACGACTCAGTTTGATAAAAAAATTGTTCAGGTAAAAACCATCATTAACGGTGGAGTGGGTTAATGTCAATATTGTCGTCCAACAAGTTAATGACCGACAGAAGGAGTTATGTTTGTTTGACACATACCCATGTAGAGCTGTGGCTATTTGAAAATGGTCCATTTTATCTCAAATGCATCCAAAATATTGATGTCTGGCAGCTTGTAGAGGGTTAACAAGTGCTAACAGGAATATTCATTCATGCAACTTGTAATGTCACACCAAGAACTGCGAATGGCCATTTTTTCTTTAAAATCTACAAGATGTTTTCAGAGAAATCCCGGGAGAACATGAATTTTAAGCTATTGATGGGAATCATTGTTTATCCAGCCCAAAACGGGTTAAGTGTTGTTTTTTGAATACTCTTATTACTTCCAAAAATAATTCTCAGTGAATTCTACTTCCACTTATTTTGATCTCTCGTCTCAAATTCAGGTGCTGTGGGTATGCAAACACAGCCCATTTTATCAACATTTTGATGTTTGAGAACCTGCATAGGGTTAACAAATGCTTCCAGGAATATTTTGTACATGCAATCTGTAATGTCACACTAGGATCTGAGAATGGCCATTTTTTCTTGAAATTCTACGGGATGTTTTTAAAGAAATCCTCAGATAACACAAATTTTTAACCTTTTGAGGGGTATCTCTCTGTAACCAGCTCTAAAGGGTTAATGCTTGGTTTTGTGAATATCTTCATTACTTACAGAAATGATCGACGGTGAATTCCACTTCCAATGAAGGAGGTTATGTTTATCTCGTAGGTACACATTTGGTGTTATGGTTGCCCAAGAACAGCCCATTTTCTCCAAATGTCTATGCTTGGCAGCCTCTGGAGGGTTAACAAATGCTTACCGAAACATTTTGTTCATGCAACTTGTAATGTCACTCGAAGACCTGCGAATGGTCAATTGCTCTTGAAATTTTTTTGGGAGAAATCCACAGAAAACTGGAATTTTAAGCTTTTAAGGGTATATCTCCTTAACCAGTCAAAAATGGGTTAAGACCTCGATTTTTGTATACATTTACTACTTACAAAAATGTTTCCCTGTCAGTTTTGCGTCCAGTAGAAGAAGTTATGCATCTCTGTTGCATTCCCATTTGATGTTGTTGGTGTCCAAAAACAGACTATTTTTTCAAAATTTTCACATTTAGCAGCCCATGGAGGGTTAATAGATGCTTCCCGGAATAATTTATCCTATCAATTGGTAATGTGACACCAAGACCTATCAGTGGCCATTTTCTCTTGAAAACTCTACCAGATGTTTGTAAAGAAATCCAGGGAAAACATAAATTTTTAAGCTTTTGATGGGTATCACAATTGACAACCACAAAAGGGGTTAACGCTTGGTTTTTTGAATACTCTTATTACTTACAAAAATGGCCCTCGATGAATTCCACTTCCGACAAAGGAGATTATGTTTATTTCTCAGGTACACATTGGGTGCTGTGCGTGTCCGAAAACAGCCCATTTCAACAAAATTAGGATGCTTGGCAGCCTCTAGAAGGTTAATAAACGCTCACCGGAATATTTTGTCCATGCAACTTGTAATATCACACAAAGACCTGCGAGTAGTCAATTTTTCTTGAAAACCTACAGAATGTTTTTAGAGAAATCCACAGAAAATGGGAATTTTAAGATTTTAAGGGGTCTCTCTCTTTAGCCTGTCCAAAATGGGTTAAGACTTCGACTTTTGAATACCCTTACTACTTACAAAAATGTTTGCGTATAGATTGTGCGCTCGATAAAGGAATGCACTTTTCTTTGTGGCGTACCCATTGGGTGCTGCTGGCGTCCAAAAACAGCCCTTTTTATCACAATTTTGACTTTTAGCAGCCCGTGGAGGGTTAACAAATGCTCACCGCAGTATTTTGTCCATGCAACTTCTATTATCACACCAAGACCTGAGAATGACCAACTTTTCTTGAAAATCTATAAGACTCGTTTAGAGAAATCCACGAAAAACATGAATTTTTGAGCTTTATGGGGGTATTGCTGTTTAACCAGCCCAAAATGGGTTAACGCTTGGTTTTTTGAACACCCTTATTACTTACAAAAATGATCCTCGGTGAATTCCACTTCCAATAAAGGAAGTTATGTTTATCTCTCGAGTATCGTTTGGGTGCTGTTGGGGTCTTAAACCAGCCCATTTCATCAAAATTTCGATGTTTGGCAGCCTGTGGAGGGTTACCATATGCATCGCCTAATATGTCGTGTGTATCAAAGGTCGTGTCATGGGCAGGTCTAGCAATGATGAATGTATAAAAAAAAATCTACAAGACGTGTTTCGAGAAAGTGCCGATAAACCCCAATTTTGGCAGTTTTTTGCCAATTCTGACGAAATAAGGGTTAAATCGAAAATTCCGCTTCGGTACATTTTTAGATTTTTTGACCCTCTATGCGTGTGCCAAACCAAATTGTGTGGAAATCGGTTCGAAAATGGCTTCTGAATCGTACGGACAAAAATGTGTGGAAAAAAAAAAAAAAAAAAACCCCAAACCCCCCCCCCCCCCCAAAAAAAAATAATAATAATAATCCGTAGAAAAACAATAGTCTTTTCCAGAGGGAAAAGCCTAACTAGGGACATGGCTTGAACAAACTTGAATCTCACCCCCCTAAGGATGCTGCATACCAAATATCAAAACATTCCGACTGCTGGATCTGAAGAAAATTTTTAAAGAAAATTCCTCATTTTGAACTAAGTTACAATCCGAGCTCCCAGAGTGATCCCAAACATGAACTTAGGGACATGGCTTGAACAAACTTGAATCTCACCCCCCTAAGGATGCTGCATACCAAATATCAAAACATTCCGACTGCTGGATCTGAAGAAAATTTTTAAAGAAAATTCCTCATTTTGAACTAAGTTACAATCCGAGCTCCCAGAGTGAGCCCAAACATGAACCTAGGGACATGGCTTGAACAAACTTGAATCTCACCCCCCTAAGGATGTTGCATACCAAATATCTAAACATTTCGAATGCTGGATCTCAAGAAGAAGATTTTTAATGAAAATTCTTCATTTTGAACTAAGTTATAATTCAGGCTCCCACAGTGAGCCCAAATATAAATCCAGGGACATGGCTTGAACAAACTTGAATTTCACCCCCTAAGCATGCTGCATACCAAATATCAAAAGATTCAGAAGAAGAAGATTGTTAAAGAATATTCCTCATACTGCACTAATTTAAACATTTGGGCTCCCATAGAGAGCCCAAATAAGGACCCAGGGAATTGATTTCAATAAACCTGTGAAACAATCTTCCAAAGATGTTATATGTGAAATTTGAAAGCTTTTGGAGCAGTGGTTTGAGAGAAAAGCAGTCTTAAATGTTTTTCCCATTATCCACAGTGTTAAAAAATTCTGACTCAGCACTTTTTCAAAGTCCAAAAAATGTACCCCATGATAAACCGCGATAGCAATTTTTTTTTTACCATTCCATTCTGTTGGTCCTAAGGAAGCTTCACACCAAAGAACAATTCTCAGTGCTTTAGTTTTTGAGATATGAGCGTTTAAATTTTTTTCTATTTTTAGCTCCTGCGGTTCCCATGGGGCGACAGGAAAAAATTTTTTGACATAAATTAAGTACTTATGACCCAATAAGCCCTCATATCAAATTTGGTTCAAATCTGCCTCTCGGTTTGGAAAATTTTGGCTGGGGCAAAAATTCTTGCCCCTCCCATAACAAAGGCAAATATAGCTCCTCGAACTTCTCTTGAACAAATCTGAGTCTACACCTCAAATGGAAGCTGCACACCAAATATCAAGTCTCTGCTACTGCTGGTTCATGAGAAGATTTTTTTAGATTTAAGCACACTTTTTGGGCGTGGCCCTACTGAGGGGCAAGACAACTTGATTTGAACAAAAGCAAAATGCAATGTCATATCAAACTATCATCTCAAATATCTTTTAAATTGGTTAAGCGGTTTGGGAGAAGACGCAAACACCATGTTCAAGGAGACAGATGCCGGACGACGGACGGTGAGTGATCACTATAGCTCCCTTGACTGAAAGTCAGAAGAGCTAATAAGGAGAAAGTAGTTCTGTTTCTCCAGTAAGCAGCAGACATAAGGTCACTAATAGATACTGTGTTAGCATATGCTCAAGAAGTCGCCAGGTCTCTAACTTCATGAGCAGTAACATTGTTAGCTATTCTGTCAGCTCCACAGTGGAAGATAGAACCTTATGGTTCTCAAACGACATGTAGTTAATCGTTCGTAAAACAACCTAATGGAAAACTGAATCCACCACGAGACAGAGTGTGGAGAGATGTCCTTTCTACCAGGAATACGAGAAAGAAAAAATCTCTTCCTTCCTTTCCTAATAAACTTAAGTTCTGTCAACATACGTCCTGATAGACTGAACTGGACACAACAGAGGTCTATTACCAGACTGATTAGAAGGTGGTGAAGCTCTAATATGAATAGATAAAGGAACTACATCTGGAACTTGATTCTTAGCTAAAAAAAAAAAAGAAGCATCGGTTGTGAAAGTGACTGTATTCCCCACACTACAGAAATAATGAAGATGAACAGATAGGACATGAAGCTCACTAACTCTTCTGGCAGAAGCAAACACCAAGAGAAAAGCCATTTTGTAAGTCAGAAATTTAGTATCAGTCTCCGTAAATGGCCCAAAAGGAGCCTCACAGAGGCAATGAAGGACCCAAGACAAATTCCATTTTGGCTTAATCCTAAGAATTCTAGGTCTGTTTAAGGTAAAATGTTTCATGAGTTTTGTTACCAGCCAAGTACACACTTCTCATCCATGCCTCACCTCAACCAGAACAACTCTGTACTTATCTACAAGACTACTGTTTTATTAAACCTTCCTCATTCAATATACATTATACTCCTGTTTAACTATCTGTGTTTTTTCTAACCACAGTCCTGCATATGCTTCCCGCCAAATATATCAGGAAGACATTTGTCAATCTGCCATTCTGAAACAGGCAAAAACATTTATCCCCCACAGAGTGCAAGTTAATTTACAATCTGTGATTCAGCACTAGAAGTTGGGTTAAATTTTCTAATGGAATGTTTGCTATATTGGCTGGAATGCCGGCCTGCAACACACCCTGATTCTTTAGCCTCTGCATTAAGTAGGTCATTACATAACCAAAATACAGTGTATGTACAAATCAACCACCTTTAATGAGTGGTTTCTGCTCCTGCTGTCTCTGAGTTAAGTAAGGCGATAACATCTGGTCAGGAAAACAGTTCATTTATGAAACAACCATACAGTAACAAACGGTTTCTGCTCAAGCAGTCTATAGAATAAGCAAAGTAATATAAATCCCAAATCGAACACAGCTTTAACAACCACATACTAATGGGTGTTTCTGCTCTTGCAGTCTCAAAATAAGTGACATAAACCCAAATGATAACACTGTTTACAACAACCACTTTATAACAAGCTGTTTCTGCTCCTGCAGTCTTTATGGTAGGAAAATAACATAGTCTATTCACAACACTGCCATAGTTTGACAAATGGCCTCTGTTGATGCAGTCGATATGTCACGAGTCACATTTACTGACATGTTTGTGAAAGGCTGTCAAGCATTCTTATTAAATCTTCCAAGCACACAGTCAATCATGAAGGAATATGGTTCAAGAACCAAACTCCATCTCACAAGCCTGGCATTAGAGACTTTCATCTGGTTGAGCCACTTCAAGGGGTTGTGATTTGATCTTACAATGAACTCTTTTCCCATACAGGTACACATGAAAGGTCTCTATGCTCCACTTTAAGGCCAGACATTCTTTCTCTATTGTTGCATAATTACACTCACGTGGCAACAGTTTTCTACTTACATGTATGTACGCAACAGGATGTTCATCTCCATCTTCACTCCTCCGACTGAATGCAGCTCCGATACCTCTCTCCGATGCATCACATTGCGATAATAAGCTCCTCGAAAAATAGGATTTCTCAGAACTGGACTGCTTGTCAGTGTCAGTTTTACTTTATTAAATGTGGCATCTGATGCTTCGTTCCACTTAATTGTTTCTGGCTGTTGCTTTTTGGTGGCATCATTGAGAGATGTGGCTATCTCAGAAAAATTTAGAATAAATTTACGAAGATAGCCTGCCAGCGCAAGAAATGATCTCATGTGTTTTTAGTCTGCAGTCTCGGATATTCCTGTATGGCTTTAACCTTCAGTTTATCCAGGCACTCTAACCCATCTCCAACAACTTAACCTAGATATACGACCTCTTTGGCAGCAAACTTACATTTCAAAGGATTTGCCATTAAACCTGCATTTCCCAACTGCACAAGCACTTTTCCAAGGTGTCCCACGTATTCATCCCAGGTTTCAGATAAGGCTACTAAATCGTCTATGTAACTAGATGAAAATCCCTCCATACCTCCAAGGACCATATCTATCATTCTCTGAAAATTTGCGCCAGCTCCGTCCAAACTAAAAGGCATGACCACAAACTCATAAAGTCTGAATAGTGCAGTCTTTGCTATTGATGCTTCTGACAGTGGAATTTGCCAATATCCTTTACACAAAACCAGTTTGATATATACTTTGCTTTGCCCAGTTTATCTAGGAGGTCGTCGATCTGAGGCATTGGGTCGGCATGAAATTTTGACACACTGTTCAACTTTCTTTTGTCAATGTAAAATCTAACATTATTATCAGGTTTTGGCACAAGTACAATCGGGGAGCTCCACTCACTTCTGGAAGGTCTGATCAATCCCATATCCAACATGCCCTTCAATTCACGTCGTACCATTTCCTTTTTTGTACTCTGGGAGTCTATATGGCCGCTGACGAATTGGCATAGTATTTCCAGTGTTAATTTCATGATGAACTACAGATGTTCATCCCGGTTTTTCACTGATAACATCCCCAAAATTTGTCAGCAGATTCAACAATTCTTCCTTCTGGCTAGATGCTTACTTATCATTATTATTACAGAGAAGAAGATGAAAATGTGAAAAGTTTACGGACGCCAGACGACAGACGACGGACAACAACGGACGCCAAGTGATAAGAAAAGCTCACATGGCCTTTTAGGCCAGGTGAGCTAAAAATGTGAAGACATAACCTGAGAAGAATCCAGTTTAATCTCAGGTACATGTTCAAAGATAAAATCTAAAGAATCTGTAAAATCAGAATAAAGTATCGAACTGTAAGATTCATCAAAATATTCTTCACCATCTGTCTCTTCCTCTGTAATGGCATAGTCTGTGTTGGCACAACCAGAAGGAGGAGCTGAGATAAACATATCTGAGAGAGCAGAGTCACAACTCTGTTTTGTGGCCGATTCCAAAGAGCATTCGCCCGATCTCTTCTGCAAAAGGAGCAAATCTGCAGAAGACGAGAATGCCTGAGCTAAATGTCTATATACAGACATTGGGCTGAGAGAAGCAGGTTCCACTACAGGAGACCTGAAAGAAATGAAACGTTGAGATGTAGCAGGAATATCACGTTCCATAGGAGTAATTCTGAAGAGTGAACAGCTCTATCAAAACCATATTCACTCCTGAACCCAACGGGGGTAACGCTCATAAACGTGAGAAGAATGGCCAGTGACGCCCGCAAAATACCCATCAGCAGAGCCTGATAAGGTAGAATGTGCAACACTATCCTGACAATCTGACACATATAAAAGTGGCTGAAATGCACTAGGCAAGTGAGAGTCTGCTGGATCAGAAGGGTAAAATAATGGGAAAATGTCAGGGTTTAGGTGCTACCTGACTGCTGACCTGAACTCTCCACTAACTCTGTCTTTTAAAGCATCGAGAATTGAGAGCTTCTGATGGGTAACACAAATGATGCTGCTTGTGAAGTACTGAGGTTCTAGAAAGCCAGACACATGTGAAGATCTACAAGAAGAAAGGCGATCATAACTAGAAAAACTACTTAGAACCTCAGTGTGTGAACTGACATTTGGTGCCAGACTTTGTGAGCAGATGTAGTTGCGACCCTTATTTGTTGCACTCTTACCTGACAAAACATTCACACTTTTAAGAGTCCTAAGACTCTGAACCTAGATGTAGGGTGGGTTATTGAATCCGGTTGTCCCTGACACTGCAGTGGCAGTATTGGACCCAGCGTATATAGCATCTGCAGATGTCAAACCCACCCTATTTAGTAATGCTGAGCCGATCATAAAATCTGACTCAGAGCCTTGGTCGTTACAAGTGCTTTTGGCTCTTGACCTAGAACCAACAGTACTATTGATAAAACACGTCTTGTGGGCTACCCTAACACCAGAATACCTGCAAACCTGTGCAAGATCGTATACTGACAAAACAGCAACAATGTCTTGACCTGAACCAACAAAATTGTTGTTATCATCTAAAATACTATCAATGACAGGAGGAGGTGATACTGGTGGTGGGGGGGGGGAGGCTGGCAGAAACACCTTGTGATCCCTTTTAGCAACAGATCTCAAACAGACCTGACTTCGGATCACAACTTCTTGGTTCTGACGCCACATGCAGCGCAGGGAAAATCTGGACATCCATTGAAGGTGACACAATCCGAATGTTTATCATCAAAGTGCTTCTTGTTCTGGCATCTGTTGCAAAGAATGATTGGAGGCATTCTGGACATGAGAACCTGAAAAATACAAGCAGATACAATGGGTTACACATGTGTGAGAGATAAAGTGATAACAAATCACTGAAATAACCTGGAAAAAAGTATATTATAACTAATCTACAATGGAGTTAGGTAATAATATATATATAACTTATATCAGTAATAAAGATGTAACACTTACCACCAAAAGGAACAAGGTTCAGATTCTGGAATATGGTTTGTGAAGTGAAAATTGCAGAGACCGGGAGTGGAGCAAAAAATAAGATTTTTTGAAGAAAACGCAATGGTTCAACATATGTACAAGTAATACATATTAATAGAATATAAATGCAGATTTGACTAATGTAAATATGTATTCTAGCAGGTAAGCCAACCAACAGTCCCTACTTTGAGGAGGTAGGGGGGGAGCCAAAATGACATGTATGTCCAAAAGCTCAGATTTTTAACCAAATAATATGGGGAAATTAAACCTTCATGAGTGAACAATGAGCAAGCAGTGTTGTAGGCATAGGCTGTACACCACTACAGAGAAAAAGGCAGACAATAACATTAGATATGTACGTAAAAACATGTCAAGGTGAAGGAAAAGGATGTGAGAATACAACAGGAAAGCAGTTCACACCTATATAAATACATAATTATGAGCGAAAATACCCCCATATTAGCTTTCCAAAACACTTTCTGATCAAAAAATTGTTGCACGAAAATTTAATTTTTATACCAAAATTTATTTTTTAAAATACTTACCAAAGTAATACAAAGTGCCTAATATTCCTCCTTACTACCAGTTGAAAAAGAGTGCCTATGGAAATTCCCCTTAGAAGACCATAATTAAAGAGTGTCAATGACACTGTAGCTCAACTTAAGACATGTACATGTATAGTATGTGACACAGCAATGACACAAATCTAGGTAATGACCTGATAAAGGCATTTGTAAAGTATTGTAAAGGTCTGTACATAAATACTAACTGTAGCCTGTAACAAATGTGCAGGTAAAGTATTGTAAAGATGGGTAACAGTTAGATGCCTCTAGCCACAGCCATATTGAACTGTGGACTCACTGTGTATAAACAGCACTGAATAAATCAAAGTTTGTCTAATTGGCCGCTGGTGGCCATCTTGAAATTTTGGACCGCACCCAAAAACACTCGTTCTCGTCCCAAGGTGATAACAAAGGTACCCAAGAAGTTTCGTGAAGATCGGTTCATAAATACAGCGTCTAGCCCGACCCTTATTAACATGCGCACTTTCTGTGTATAAGTAGCACTGAATAAATCAAAGTTCATCTAATTTGCATAATTTCTGCACGAGAAAAAAACCTGTATTATACGTGATGCATTCCATATTACTAAACATTCATTCAAAAATTTATTCAAATCAGAACCTTCAGATAGAAGTTCTGTACAAAAACTGATTGTACCTAAGTTTGGTACAAAATGGCCACCGGCAGCCATCTTGAATTTTGGACCGCACCCAAAAATACTCGTTCTTGCCCCAAGGTGATAACAAAGGTACCCAAGAAGTTTCATGAAGATTGGTTCATAAATACGGCCTCTAGCCCGAGCTGTATTGAATTGTTGACAGGCAGACGGCGGACCATGACAAAACCTCAAATTTGACTATATCAAAGTTGAGCTAAAAACAATCCTATGATAAATGTGCCCTGTAAGCCATGTCAAAGAAGAATGTTGATGCACAAATGCAATAAATTCAAAGATTGTCGCTAACAGCAACAGTTTTTGATGGAAATGAAAAGAAAATCGGTAGCTCCTATCTTTGTCCCCCTTGAGTAAGCATTCAAAAGTTTCAAAATACCTGATAATGAGGCATGCCAAAAGAAGATGTTAATGCACAAATGCCCTAATTTTGAAAGTCATTGTTTGTGGCAATGTTGGTTTTTTTTTTCTTTTTTATGGAAATTCATAAATATACCCTGCAGAGAGTGCACAAGGGATGCTGATGCCCAAATGCACTAAGTTCAAAGGATGGTGATAACGACAATAATTTTTGATGGAAATGAAAAAAAATCAATAGCTCACATCTTTACGTCACCCCAAACACACCTACCACGTTTCAAAGTGATCCGATCATAAATGTGCCTTGAAGGGAGTGCAAAAGGGAAATACTGAGGCCTGACTAAACTAAGTTCAAAACTCATTACCAGCGGTAAAATTTTTCGACAGAAATGGAAGAAAATTGATAGCTCCCATATAGATGTCACCCCAAAGAAGCACACCAAGTTTCCAAGAGATCTGATTATAAATGTGCCCTGCAGGGTGTGTCAAGGAGAAATATTGGCGCATAACTGACTAAGTTTTTACTAAGTTCATCAAAGGTCGTTGTCAAGTGATGCAATCATAAATGTGCCCTGCAGGGTGTGTCAAAGGGAAATATTGATGCATAACTGCACTAAGTTTTTACTAAGTTCTCAAAGGTCGTTGTTAAGTGATTCAATCATAAATGTGCTCTGTAGGGTGTGTCAAAGGGAAATATTGATACACAACTGCACTAAGTTATACTAAGTTCATCAAAGGTTATTGACAACTATTTTTGACAGAAATGGAAGAAAAATGAAACTCCCATCTGGAAGTTACACCAAACAAGCACTCTAAGTTTCCAAGCGATTCAATCATAAAAGTGCACTGCGGGATGTGTCAAGGGGAGATATTGATACATAACTGCACTAAGTTCATCGAAGGCTGTTGCCAGTAGCAACATTTTTTGACGGAAATCAGAGAAAATCAATAGCTCCCATCTGGAGGTAACCCAAAACAAGTATATCAGGTTTCAATGCAATCCAATCATAAATGTTTCCTGTGGGGTGTGCCAAGGGGAAATACTGAGGTCTGACTAAACTAAGTTTTAAGAACGTTGCTAGCGGAAACATTTTTTGATGGAAATGGAAGAAAATCGATAGCTCCCATCTAGAGGTCACCCCAAACAAGCATACCAAGTTTCAAGGTGATCTGCTCATAAATGCGACCTGTGAGGTGTGCCAAAGGAAACTGTGGACGTACATACGTACGTATGTACGTGTGCACGTGCGTAAGCCAACAGACGCGAGGTGAAAGGTGATGGCAACAGCTCAGCTTGACGTTGTCAAGTTGAGCTAAAAACACAGGACATTTTTTAAGTCGATAAAGCGCAATCATTTTGTGAAAAAATATCATTTCCGTAAACTTTATAGATGTTGCACATCTTCAATGTGTAAATAACCACATCCTAAACTTTAAAATCTCTGCATTACAAACTGTGGAAGGAGCTGATTACACCGTGAAGGTACCCTCAATTAAACAAGAGCTCCGCCTAGCGGGGCAACATATGCCCGTCAAAATTGGAACATGCACAAGTTTCTCTGGGGTAAAGTTTGAAACTTTTGTTGACTTGACTATGCCTGTCACCTCTTTCCAATCATTGCCCATTCCTCTGCCCTGTCTGGCAGTAAAGGGCTTCAAATTGTATGCTTGTGTGCACACATTTCATGTTTTTGTGAAATTTTAGTATGCAGAATGGAAATGCAAACAATTTTTAGGTGTAGAAGATTCTCCTCGCCGTTTACAATGGTAGCATCCATTCAATGACAGGTTAACTTCATTGATAACAATTGATGATAAGTGGCGCCAAGGAAAAGGACATTTCGAGGATCATTCTCGTTGTTTAAAAATAAAATGGAGTTATCTGTTCCTGTCACATGCACAACAACAATTGATGATCAACATGGGTGCAAATTTTGAAGAATAAAGCAAGTAAAATGTTGAAGGAGTAGGCGACTGTGGCGACACAATAGTGTAAGGTTTGAAATACTAAAAGGGTACATAACTCTGGAAATACAAAACAGAGTTACCTTCTCTTGTCACATGTACAACAGCATTTGGTGATCAACATGTGTGCAAAGTTTGAACAATATAGCATGTAAAAGGTTGAAGGAGAATGCGACACAATACTGTAATGTTTTAAGTACTAAAAGGGGCATTACTCTGGAAATAAAAAATTGAGTTACCTGCTCTTGTCACATGCACAACGGCAATTGGTGATCACCATGTGTGCTAAGTTTGAACAATATAGCATGTAAAACGTTGAAGGAGTGGGCGACACAATACTGTGATGTTTCAAGTATTAAAAGGGGGCATAACTCTGGAAATACAAAATGCAGTTACCTGCTCTTGTCACATGCACAACGGCAATTACTGATCAACATGTTTGTAAAGTTTGAACAATATAGCATGCAAACTCTTGAAGGAGTAGGCGACACAAAATTTTTTTACGGATAGACAGACGGACAATGCCATAACATAATTCGTCAGTCAAAAAATGACAGGTGCATAAAAACAATAGAAATTTTCTAAGTTGATAACAGGCAATAATTTTGTGAAAAAATATTTTTTCAGGCAAACTTTATAGACGTTACCTATCTTCATTGTGTGTGTAACCATATCCTAAGGTTTCAAATATCTACATTACAAACTGTGGATGGAGTTGATTACACCATCTAGGCACCCTCAATTAAAAAAAAAAAACTGGAAATTTTCTAAGTCAAAAAAGGGCAATAATTTTGTTAAAAATATTTTTTTTCTGCAAACATTATAGATGTTGCATATCTTCAACGCATATGTAACCATATCCTAAAGTTT
Source organism: Pictodentalium vernedei (assembly GCA_031216915.1). Taxonomy (NCBI): domain Eukaryota; kingdom Metazoa; phylum Mollusca; class Scaphopoda; order Dentaliida; family Dentaliidae; genus Pictodentalium; species Pictodentalium vernedei. The sequence goes on from CM062291.1 coordinate 248,508,242, forward strand.
CAACTCTCTACATTAGCAACTGTGGGAGGTGTTGATTACACCATAAAGGTACTCTCAATTAACCCCTTACTTGACACGTAAAGCAGATGACACTTGCAAAAAAATTCTTGAATAACTAATTTTTTTCATTTTTTGTCGCTCAATGAGCTCGTTCCAATGAGGGGTCATAGCCTATGTTTTTGAGACAAAATATTAAAAAAATAAAGAAAATACCGAGAATAGCACTGGCCGGTTTTGGCCATTACGTTGGGTTAAAGGTTTAAAAAACAAATAAAATCTTCTAAGGTGATAAATGGCAATAACTGTGACAAAAACATACAGTTGTCTGACCTTCTAACATGGTAATGTGATGAATGTAGTTTTGCATTGTGCAAAATTTCAAATGGCTGTCTTGAATGTAGTGTATGATACAACTTTGGGATGGATGGACTGATGGACACAAGGTAGGTAGGGGTATAAAAAAATAAATAAAATTTTCCATGCATTCAGATTCGGAAGGGGCAAATCTTCCAAGCGTAAAACGTCCCATTTAGGAAGGTAATGATATTGAACTGATTGAGACAAAATGTCTGTAAACCTTGATTACAAATAAAGTTTGACCACACCTCTTCTCCTTGACTATGCACAGAGTTCTGTGAAATTGGAAGAACCTATCTTTCATTTTAGCAAAGAAATTTTCCCCTCATTGTCAATTTCAGTGATAAAATGTGATTTTGTTATTGTTTTCAATGATACAGTTTCACGTGTTTGGCTTCACATGGTTTTGTTTTCAAACAAGCTGCAATTGTGTTTTTGAAAACTGGGAGTCATCCATCAGCCTATAAGGGAGAGAGGTTGCTGAGTCTTGGCCATCTGATCTGCTTTTGAACAGATGATGGGGTGACTGAAGGGGGAGAAAAAAAAAACTAACAACGAAAAAACACAACATACACACACCCGCTCACAGACAAACACCCAAAAACCCTTAAAAGGGCTGTTAAATCTTTATTCAAATGTTTATTTATATAAAATGTACACACGTCCCAGCCAGGCAAGCTTGTTTCAATCCTTGCCTGATGTTTGGTGGTTTCCTGTGTGTGTGTGTTAACAGAAAGGTACAAATGTAGGTTACAAATTCCTCCTATGCTTCGTCTTCTATTTCCATGTGTCTTCTTGATAAGGGTGTTGCAAGAAAATTTGAGAATGTTCAATTAGAAAAGTTATAGGTAGAGAGAAAGAAAATTGTGATTGTTGCCATGGATGGGGTAAGGGGTGGGTTTCTTCGGAGCCCACTCCCCACATGCAGAATTGCGAGGCAATCCTCACAGACTCAATCCTAAAGTTCTCAATGAGTAGCGAGGCAATCCTCACTGACTCCACACAGTTTAATTCTATTGAGTAATTTAATTTACTGTGGCTTATTTTGTTTTTCTGTTAAGGGTTCGGTGTTCATTCAGCTCTACCATTGATTCACTATCAAGAGCAAGTCTGTTCAGACGGAGGTAAGTATGGAGGTAAATACGTGTAATATCGCGGTCCAGGTCAACGGTGCCAACGGGGTAAGTACTGGTGTGCAGACAGAGGTCACTGGGGGTGTCGGTGTCGGTCAGAGCCGGGTTGGTGGGGCCACCGATGGCGATATTGGGCTTGAAGTTTGTAAACAGTGTTCTATGATGTATGGGGACTGTCGCTCGATGGGATATGGAGAGGTATGTGCAAACTGTCAGGAAATCCTCCGCCTACTTGAGACAATTGTTAAGTTTGAGGGGGAGATTGCTGAGCTGAAGGGAAAACTTGGTAGGGCGGGGCTGTCTGGAGTTACGCCTGTGAAAGTAGCTTTCCGAGAAGGATGGAAGGTTGTCGGTGGTTCCAAGAGGAAACATGGGGGTAGAACCTTTGATGTGAATGAGGTAGGTGATGAGGTGGGGGCTGCTAGAAAAGTACTAGGACAGATGAGGGGGGCCCAGGCCGGAGCAATGCTGTAAAGCGTTTGGCGTGGACTATCAAAAGTGGTAGGAAAGGGGGGCCAGAGAAGCAGGTAGACAGGGGTGTAAAGTCCAAAGACAGTGAGGAGTGCAGCACCAGAAACAGATTTGATGTGCTCGATTCGGAAGAGACAGAGGAGGAGGTGGAGGTAGTTGCAACAGATAGTAGCTTGGGGTCTAGGCCAGGAAAAAGGAGGAGGGATCCGGGAGAAGACCAGGGGAGTAGTCCAAGTAGTTCAGGGCCTGGAAAGAGACGGAGGGACAAGGATAGGAGTAATCCTAGGTCAAAGATACCAATACCGATATTGATTCCGAGTGGGGCTGTTGGAGAGGAAGAGGACGCTGTAAACAATAGGAGACTAGAGGAGATAAATAGGGCGAGGGCCAAAAGTAAGTTGGTGGTTGCGGGAAGTAACATAGTTCGGGGGATCGACAAGGTTGTCTGTGGTCCGGACAGTAAAAATAGAACAGTTCTGTGCTTTCCGGGGGCTAAAGTGGAAGACCTGAGGGATAGAGTGGACGGTATTGTAGCTGGGTCGGGGCCTGATCCGGTAGTGGTATTACATGTGGGGTCCAATAACATCAGGGAGAGGAAATCAGTTCGTTTGGTGGACACATACAAGGACCTAATTAGTAAGCTACTTAGCAGGAATGCTCGGATCATCGTTTCAGGGGTGCTCCCCGTTATGGGTGGTGGGAATGAGAGGAACTCGCGGATTATGGCACTAAACGAGGAGCTGGAAGAGCACTGCAAAGACTTGGGAATACATTTCATTGACCACTGGGATTCATTCTGGGGACAAGGAGAGTTGTATGGGCGAGACTGATTGCATTTAAGTAGGATGGGTACAGACCTGTTGGGCCAAAAAATTTTACAGGTGGCTGGGCCTTTTTTGGAGAAAAGGGGGGTAGGGGACCACAGCCGATAACCCAGAGGGGCACAAATGCTGGGAACATAGGAAGAACAACAAACATGCACAATACAGGGACATACCAGGGTTATAATAATGTGCCAGTGATGACAAAAAAACAAAGATTCATTAAGTTTGGGTACTGCAACATCCAGGGTCTGCACAAGAAAGTAAGCGAAATATCAACAATGATGGACGAAGGAGACTTCGATATAATGGGTCTAAGTGAGACTTGGATACGACGGGATGAGCGGGTTGATCAGATGAAGGGTTGCGTGTGGATAGGAGCTGGGCGAACTGAGGGTCAGAAATGGGGTGGGGGTGTTGGCATCTACGCTAAAGAGGAATTACAGCCCTCATTGATTACAGATCTCACAGAAGCAAGGACTCAGATTCCAGTATCCAACGAAATAGTCTGGGCAAAAATCAAGTTAGGAAGCAGGAGTGTTGCCGTTGGTGTTGTATACTTAGCAGTGGAGGGAAGTAAGCCCGAGTGGAATGATTCAATATATACAACTCTTAGATCGAATATCACAGAGTTTGGAAGCAGAGGGTTCAGTATTGTCCTAATGGGGGGACTTCAATGGGCACATCGGGGATAAGGAGGAGGGCATACAGGGAGGTGATAGGAAAATTAACACAAATGGGAGGAAGATGTTGGACCTATCAAAAGAGCTTGGTTTAAAGATCCTGAACAGGGATGCAAAATGTAAGGGTAAATGGACCTGGGAGAGGAACGATAAGAAAACAATAATTGATTATATACTCACTGACATTAGCGTATGGAGGGAGGTTATAGATGTAGAAATAGATGACGAGGGAAAAAATGACTTGGGTAGTGATCACAACCTGATAACAGTTAAGATTATAGGCAAAAAGACGAATAGAGACAGAAATACCTTCAAGGAAGTTTGGGGACTAAAACAAGGAGCCGACTGGAAGCAGTTTCGGGAAAAACTAAAACCAAATCTTGAATGTATACCTAGGGATGCAAATGTCCAGAGTATTTCAGATGACATAGTAAATAGCCTAACAGAGGCAGGGAAGGATTGTATAGGAAGGGTGAGGGTCCCAACGAGAGAGCTTGGATACAGGGTTAACGAGGGACTGAAAAAGGCTATAAAAGAAAGGAAGGTAAAATGCGCTGCTTACAGAAGAAGTAGGAAGCTTAAAGGGGTGGATAACAATGACACGAGACTAATGAAAGGAGAATATGAACTGGCACGGAGAAAGGTGAATGAGATAAAGAATAATAATAGGAAGGAGCGCAATTGCAGTCTTGCCAGAACAATAAAGAAAACGGGGGGTTCGAGCTCAAACGTATTTTGGAACTGGGTAAATAAACGGGGGAAAAGTAGTGTGCAGAGAATCAAAGTGGATGGGGAAAGTACAGAAGATAAAGGCCGTATCGCTTCAGAGTTAGTCAAGCACTGGGAAAAGATAAACGATAGGCAATGGGGCAGTGGGTCCCCACCAAAAAGAAATACACTGGTGGAGGAGAACCTATCCAATCGTGTATGTAGCGAAATAACGGCAGAAGAAGTGCGGAACGTGGTCTCGAAATTAAATGAAAGAATCAATGACTCTGTAGCTCAACTTGGATATGACAGGAATTAGTACTTGCTGTGACCAAGACAACTGAATAATGAATATGACAGGAATTAGTATTTGTTTTGGCCCAGTCAACAATAATAAAAGAATTACAAGGTGACTGTAATGGACTACAGATTAAGACCAATCATTGTAGATTATTATTTTTGTGTGGAAATTTTCAGTCACAAACAAAATATTTTCAGACTAAAATTTTTTCTTCTTCTTCTTAAAATTGACCAAAATGCATCAAAACACAAAAAACTAATTTCCGGATTTTGGTCCAAAATTTTCTAAGTCCCACCCGGACCCCAAATTTTCAGTGTAAAAAAATTTTTTTTTTTTTTGTCTTAAAATTGACCAAAACGCATAAAAAACCAAAAAACTAATTTCCGGATTTTGGTCCAAAATTTTCTATTTTATACAAAACTTTATTCAAATCAGAACTTTCATACAGAAGTTCTGTACAAAAAACTGATTTTTGCATCATCGGTACAAAATGGCCGCTGGCAGCCATCTTGAATTTCGGACCACACCTAAAAACACTCGTTCCCGTCCCAGGGTCATAACAAAGGTACACAAGATGTTTCGTAATGATCGGTTCATAAATACGACCTCTAGCCCGAGCCATAGCCAATTGTTGACGTATGGACAGACGGACAGACGGCCAGACAGCCAGACGGACAGACGGACGGACGGACAGACGGACGACGGGCCATGACAATAGCTCAAATTTGACTTCGTCAAAGTTGAGCTAAAAATGGTAAAGCGGGAGGAACTGATGAAATTCCGAACGAATTCCTCAAAAATGGAGGGGAGGCACTTACGGAAGTCCTGACAAACCTTTTCAACCTGGCTCTGCGAAAGCAAGAGGTCCCCAGAGAGTGGAGGGAAAGTAAGGTGTCGTTCATACACAAAAAGGGGGATAAGGAAGTTCTAGATAACTATAGGGGGATATCAGTTAATAGTAACATCGGAAAAGTATTTTGTAAGGTCATATACGGTAGACTAGAGGAAGTTATTGAAGAGAAAGGTTTTTTAGGAGAAATTCAAAATGGTTTCAGGAAAGGACGAAGAGTCACTGATCACCTATTTACACTCACCCAACTTATAGAATCAACAAAGGCTGAAAAGAAAAAGATGTTTCTGGCATTTCTAGATGTGAAAAAAGCGTACGACCGAGTGTGGAGGGAAGGTATGTGGCGAAAGCTCAAGGGCATCGGACTGGGGGGTGACTTTGTGGGAATCATGAAAGCACTCTATACAGATGTGCAAAGCCAACTCAGTCTAGGGAGTATCACTACAAAACGAGTCCCTATGGATATAGGCCTCAAGCAGGGGTGTATCTTTTCACCGATTTTGTTTGCATTGTATGTTAAAGATTTAGGGGACGAACTAAGTCAGAGTGCGGAGGGGGTAAATGTTGGAGACATAAAGATACCAGGCTTATTCTTTGCGGACGACATGGTGTTAATGTCTAGAACTGAACAGGGGCTAGAGAAACTGCTGGAAATTGTTGGTAGATATGGGAACACTTGGCGGCTCGAACTAAATGAAAATAAAAGCAAGGTAATACCCGTTGGACGCAAGGTAGATATGACAAAGAGATGGAGAGTGGGGGAGTTCTCAATCCCCGAAGGGGAAAGCAAACAAATCACTGTAGGAGAAATGGGAGAGTATGAGTATCTAGGGGTAAGCATAACTATAATGGGAAGAGGGGTGTACAGAAATTACTCAGCCAAACTGATTCTGAAGGGGAAAAGAATTCTGAACCAACTAAAACTTTTAGGGAAAAATAGTTTCAATAAGGTCTTTGTGGGGAAAACACTGTGGGAGAGGGTGGGTTTACCAAGTATAACATATGGCACGGACGTGATTCCATTAAACCAAACCGTTATTAAGAAGCTGGAAAGTACTCAGAATGATACCGGCAGATGGATAACAGGGTCGAGTAATGCTGCAGCTTTGGAAGCAGTAAGGGGGGAGCTTGGGTGGATGAGGATCAAGGACAGGATAGACCTGTTGAAGCTCGGTTATCTTAATTATTTGGTAAATCTCCCCGACAGCCGATGGTGTAAAGTAATGTTCCTGAGAATTTTCAACTCAAATATCAAAACGGGGTGGATGGTCCAAATGAGGGAGCTAGTAGAGAACTACTCATTGGAGATCTCGGACCTGGACTTTGGGGCAAACCAGGGTAAAAAAATCGTCAGAGAAAGGGTCATGGAGGATTGCAACCGTAATTGGCGAGAGGGGGTCAAATCAAAGAGGTCTTTGGGTGGCCTGCGTGATAAAGAGAAGCCAGGTTTTGAAGAGTACCTTGATGGCACCTTTGGGGGGTCACTGTTGTTCAAGCTGAGGTCGCGATCCCTGGAGCTGAGGGGAAAAATTGGGAAAGACGGTGAAAGGGAGTGCCAGATGTGTAACTTGGACATGGCGGAGACCCTGGAACACTTTCTTCTAGAATGCCCAAAGTATCAGCCTAAAAGAATGAGATTCACTGGGAGTATAATGGGGAAGTGGGATGGGAGAATGAAGGACATGTGGTCAGGGGGAGACTCAAAGGAGAGGGTTAATATGCTAATCGGAGAGATTGGGAAGAATGGGACAAGGGATATCATCAAGCAGTTCGTCTCCGAGTGTTGGGAGGAGAGGAGAAGCGTGGGAATAGGGAGGCAGTTGGGAGTACAGGGGTAACCATGGCCTTCTCGTCTGAGAACCGCGACAAATCAGCGGCTGGCCAAAGTGTTATCATTATTATGAAAATCAAGGACAGGGTAGATTTGGGAAAACTGTGTTACTTTAACTACTTGAGAAACCTGCCTGACAACCGGTGGTGCAAATTGATGCTCGATACCATTTGGAATTCTAATATAGAAACGGGGTGGTCAAAACATGTGAGGGAACTAATGGACAATTACTCTATAGAGGTCACAAACATAGAAGTAGGAATGAAAGAAGGCAAAAGGTTTGTCAAAGAGAGAGTCATGGAAGATTGCAATCGAAACTGGCGAGCAGGGGTTAGCATGAAAAGATCACTGCAGGGGTTACAATATAAAGAAAAGCCAGCTTTTGAGAAGTACCTAGATGGCACCTTTGGAGGGTCACTGCTGTTCAAACTGAGATCAAGATCACTGGAGCTTCGGGGAAAAATTGGGAGAGATGGGGAAAAGGGATGCCAAATGTGCCACTCTGGAGTAGTGGAGACCCTGGAACATTTTCTCTGGGAATGCCCACAGTATATACCTCATAGAATAAAATTTACTGGAAGAATAATGCAGAAGTGGGGTGAAGAAACAAAGGATAGATGGCTGAAGGGGGACACGAGGGAGAGGGTAGGAATGCTTATTGAAGAAATTGAAAAAGAGGAAGTGAGGGACACTATTAAGCAGTTTATATCTGAATGCTGGGAGGAGAGGAGGGGAAGAGGGGGTGGGGTGCAGGGGGAATGATGGCCTTCTCTTATGAGGACCGCGACAAATCAGCGGCTGGCCAAAGAGTTATTATTATTATTATCCTGGAGTCTGTGGAGGGTTTTGTTATTTTGGTCTTATTAAATGCGTTTCAATCGTGCTTCAGCAGAGTTGCGAGGCAGTCCTCACAAACTCAATTCTAAAGTTCTCAATGAGTATTGAGGTAATCCTCACTGACTCCTTGCAATTTAATTATATTGTATAATTTTTATTTTCTGAAAACTTATTTTGTTTTTCTGTTAAGGGATCGGTGTTCATTCAGCTCAATTATTTAACTATCCTGGAGTCTGTTGAGGGTTTTGTTTTGTAGGTGTTTTAATCGCGTATCAATAGTGTCTATTTTTGCAAGCTTGTGAAGTTCCTTTATCTGTGTCCATTTGGGTTTAAAGAGTGCCACACGCAGGGCATACATGTAGCTTTGAACCCTCTGAATGTTGGTTTTGCTCAGGTCACTTGTTATTATGGCACTGTATTCTAGTACCGGATGTATACATGTAAATGATTTGTAAAGCTTGAGAAGCACATTTTTGTTTGCTCCCCAGTTTTTACCTCTGATCATCTCCAGAAAATTGATACGTTTAGTAGGTCTAACCATAATGGAGTTGACGTGACTGTTTAGACTGAGATTGCTATCTAGCATAAATCCCAAATATTTGGCCTCTTTGCTTGCTTCTAATTTGTGATCGTATAACTGTAGATCTATACTGGGGACTGGTTTTTTCCTTTGCTTCTTGAAGAACATAACTTTCTGAGTTTTGGCAGCATTGAGTTTGACATACCATAGGGAGCACCAGTTCTAAAGATCATGAATGGTATCCTGTAGATGATTTTTAATTATGTTTCGGGACTTGCGAGCTGTCCACATGCCTTTGTCCTCTGAGGACTGCAATAGTTCAACACAGTTTTTTCCTACTTTTTCTATGTCATTCATATATATTATGAAAAGAAGTGGGCTTAGAACCGACTCTTGTGGTGTTCCCACTTCGAGTATTACTTCCTGACACCTTGCAGTTAACCCTCACCTTGATTTTTCTGTCAGTTAGAAATGATGATATGATCCTCACAATTTAAGTGGGTACAAAGTTAAGAGTGAATGTGCTCACCCCTTATATTTGAATTCTGGAACAGCAAAACATGTAAACCTAAAATTGCCTGTGACAGTTAAATGAACTTCAGTCAAGATGAAAGTGGCAGATGTGAGCGCTAGTCGGTAATTAACTTAGTTATGATTAGTGTGATAACTGTTTTTACAGTAAACTGTATTGAGAAGAAAGAAAACTGGCTGGCATGAATGGTAATTAACTTAGTTATCATTAGTGTGATAACTATGTTTTTACAGTTTTCTTACAGAAGAAAACTGTAAAAACATAGTTATCAAATGATAACTACCAAGAAAAAATTATTTAAATGAGCTGCCGAAATGTCTTTTCCCAAGTGCCGAGTCATCTTTCCCAAGGTGTTGAATTGTCCAAAATACCTGGGGTCAAATCATCCAGATGCTAGCAAATGGTCCATCCAGATGAATAGTTCAGAATTTTCTGTTTTTCCTTTGTAACTTCAGATGCCATTTAAGGTAAACAAATCTCACATCAGTTATTTGAAGTGATTATGGCAATTAAAGCCTACCTACTGGAACAAGAGGGGCCATATAATGATATAAGGTTACTATTAGAGCTGTAGCATTTATTCGATTAGTCAACTAACCATCGACTGTTGCAGTAGTCGACGGTTTTAATTTTATCAATCATCGTTCATTTTTAAAGTGGTACAAGGCAGGTTTAAATGTGGAATGAGGTGAATGAACAGTCAGATTATTAACCTTTGTAATGTATAAACATAGTTATACTACTGTACAGTGTGCAAAATTTAAATCTACGTGAACTGATGTCCGGTTAGCCAAAAGTTTCAGTTTGAGTAACTTAACTCGTAGAGTGCTAAAGTTTTTCTCAGACTTAAGATTTGTTCACATATTTTTGTCTTGTTACAATTTATGGGAGAGTGCCTACGCACTCTCCCAAAAATTGTAACAATGCAAATCGATGGAGTGAAGTAATTTTTTTTCCAAGATAATAAGAAGGAAGTCCACAAAATATGAAGTCTTCAACTTTCGGTACTTGCAGGTCAGATTAAAGCCACAATTTGGGCTTCCAGCACTCTACAAATTAACCAGCCTTTCTTGTGTCTGATAGATTTTTAGACTTTTGCCTTGAGAGTCTATACATATAAATATTTCAATTCCATGCAATATATCAATACTTGCAATGATAAAAAAGCAGTTTTCCAAGAATATTTTTCTAGCCGAGCATTCAGTTAGCCATCTCCAAACCATGTGAAAGGTCTGTCGGTCAGAGTCATTATTGAAATTTTGCACAGTGATTGTAATATCCCCCGGCCTTTATTTTCAACATGACTGTACAACAACATAATTTTAAAAACACTGAGGTTTGCCATTTGATCAATCTCTTCTCTGTTGTTTTAACCAGCACTCTTTTAAACAGTACTAAAAGGTATAGTTCAAATGGTGTAGCATTGAATAATTCACAGTTTGGGAAATCATTGCAGGCTGCAGAGTAAATAGAATTTTTGGTCTTGTACACACGAACGACCCCATTGGAACAATCTGAACCGCGAAAGTGAGAAAATTGTCACAAAACAAGAGCTGAGGGGAAAAATTGGGAAAAACAGTGAAAAGGAGTGCCAGATGTGTAACGTGGGCATTGTGGAGACCCTGGAACACTTTCTTATAGAATGCCCAAAATACCAGTCTAAAAGAACAAGATTCACGGGGAGTATAATGGAGAAGTGGGATGGGAGAATGAAGGACATGTGGTTAGGGGGCGACTCAAAGGAGAGGGTTAATATACTAATCGGAGAGATTGGGAAGAATGGGGCAAGGGATGTCATCAAGCAGTTCGTCTCCGAGTGTTGGGAGGAGAGAAGAAGCATGGGAATTGGGAGACAGTTGGTAGAACATGGGTAACCAAGGCCTTCTCATACGAGAACCGCGACAAATCAGCGGCCGGCCGAAGTATTATTATTATATTATTACTCACAAAGGTCAGTTCACTTGTAGTACTAAATTGTAAGTTATGTAGGAATGGAGGGAGTTTTATATTTTAAACTTCTGTAAATTATTTATAGAAATAAAACATTTGCACAAATGTTCTTCTGTTTAAATTCTTCAGATCAATTGGAGATATTTTGGGGTTTCCATTTTATCTCAATACAGAAATATTCACATTCAAATGCCATCAGTTTTAAATTTGTTTTGTAAGTAGAGATTGCATGTTGAATTTATGGGAAACAACTATTAATTGACTAACCCTCGACTAAACTGGCGATGAGTCAACTTCGAAAACTGATAGTTGCAAACAACCTAAGTCAGTTTGGATTTCATATATATCATTCTGTTTACTGAAGCTGCTAAACTCCGATGCCGGATTTTTGCTTCAGTTATTTCGTACTTGTTTTCAAAAAACTTCAGAAATTAAATGCAAACAACCAGTCCTCCCAAACACCGAGATGACACAAAATGATGTGGAATGACATAAAAAATAACATTTTAGTGCAAAAAATGAGCTTTAATACACACCAGGGTCAGGGCAGAGATCTTCATGATAAATGACCATTTTCTATTTTTTGTTCCAAATGGACTGAAAAGTCAGCGAGTCTAGATATTCAGTGAGAGTGTGTTTGAACAATGTGGTCAGAACTTGATTGGCCATAATTGTATTGAGATGGCAGCTCTAACCTTCCGGGATTGAAAGGCAGGTCATTCTAGTTTGGTTGCATACATGTACAGCAATTGAAAAAATATATCTTTTGTTACATGTAGTTAATCAACAAAATACATTTTTTACATTGAGTAATTAGTTTAACAATATTTTATTCAAGGAATATGCTAAATATTACAGAAATTATCATGAGAACAGTGACAGTGCAAGTACAGCAGCTCACAATATAACATATATTACATGTAACAGTAAACAGATTGCTGAGTAGTGGAGGGATTTGACAGGAAGCTTGTAGCTTATGCAAATTATCTCCTTGAGTGATACATAAATTTACTTTAAAATGTGGTATAAAACAGTAGATGGACTCATATATCGCCCTCTAGAGGCCAGGACCACTGGTCAATCACCATGTGATTTAATTTTGAGGTCAGTCATTGTCCCAGCCCGATACCAATCCAGAACGTTGCACCCCTACACATACACTAAGGGTCCACAAGAGATCCTAAGAATGTGAGCACATGATTGAGGGTCATTCAGATATCACCCAATAACATCGTAGCCAACATACATGTGCGTTGGTAACTACAAGTGCCAAGATGCGAAGCTCAGGCTCTGCACAAAACTGAGGAGACAATTGTTGGTAATTTTGACCATAGAAGATGGAACATAGGGAGCCCAGATTGCCAGACAATGATATATGACACTGTTTAAACCTTGCATGTAAATGAAAGAGGATGAGAAAGGAGAATATAAAAGGAGGAATTTGAAAGTAAAGAAATAAAATGGGAAACCAACTTGAAGACATAATGCGTTGCCTTCACATTAAAAAAATTCACAGGTAAGCAGCATATGCAGGTTTAATAAGGATAAATACTAACACAGCCTTGATACAGCCTTGGTGGTGCTGAGCCTGTGTAAGGTGGAGAAAAATGCTAAATTGTAAGGGAGAATATAGGTAACTTCATCCTTTTGGACACGTTTGGTAATCGTACAAGGTAAGTTGGTGCACTGTAGTCATTGGAAACTCTCAATTGATAAGATAAAGGTTGAGTATTTCTAAAATATATGTCATTCTGAGCAATTCCGATGTCAACTCATGAATATTGAAGCTCTCAACTTGATTGTTCATTTTCTATTCACATTAAAATGTCAGTATATTTCTTGATTAAAGGATTTAGACAGTATTGTATGTCGATGCTTTTTCGGCTTAATGACCTTGACCGAAAATGTAAACAAACAACAAAAACAAAGCCAAAAGTTTTGGAATTTACCCCCACACAGCTCTGTTAATGCGTTTTGAAGCATTTTGATGTCATAGCTTTGTTCTTGGATATATGAAGCACATTTGGCCATGTATTGTTCGCATGAAATATTATTTTATTATCAGTTCTGGTACGAACATGGCAGCAGACTTGCAGGAACCATTGGTGCCTGCTGTCAGCTCTGTGACTGTGAGTTCATTAGTGCTATGCGGTATACCAAACTTTCAGTATGGTTTTGTTGTTACAGGGATACTGAAAAACATACCGAAACCAAATCAAAATATCACTCATTGCGGTATTAAAATTTTTCTGCAAAATTGATAGAAAGTCAACTCATCTAGGTGGATCATAAATCTAAAAGCCTGTGGGCCGCATATTTTGATCGAACTGATAAGAAAATGTGAACTATGTAAGTGACAGGTAGCAGCAGATGCTGCCGAATACGTCAGAGTAAGAAATAAAAAAAAAGCGACGGCAGAATAACAAACTAGAGGCTCTAAAGAGCCTGTAATCGCCCACTTGGTACTACATATAAAAATGTGATTTCCCATTGGCTTTCCATGGTAACTATGAGCTGCAATTGTGACCATGTTTGCAACATTACATCAACATTACATGAGGATCATTGGTAGAAGGTACCCCAGTCCTCAATCACATGAAGTTTCAAAACATTTGAATCCATCAAACAGAATCCTAGAATATCTCTGGTGGCCATATTTTCTAACCAACGGGAACAAAAAAGGATCGCTGGTGGAGGGCCTCCTATAGACCATTCCTGCCAAGTTTGGGTTCACGTTGGCTCAGTAATTCCAGAGAGAAGATGAACATGGGATTTTCCATGGGATTTTTTCTATAGTAACAATAAACTGCAATTGTGGCCATATTTGCAACACGATCAGCATTAAATGAGGAACGTTCGTCGAGGGTGTCGCAGTCATCAACCATGCAAAGTTTCAAAACATTTGGCCCTGTGTTTTCAGAGGAGAAGAGTTTTCAAACTTGACCAATCAGAATCAAAGAATGCTTCTGGTGGCCACGTTTTTCATCCAACAGGAATAAAATGAGTAACAGTTGTAGAGAACCTCTCACAGACCATGCCAGCCAAGTCTAGTTCACAGTGGCTCAGTACTTTCAGAGAAGATGATGAAAATGTGATTTCCTATAGGGTTTCTACAGTAACTAAAAGCCACAATTGCAGCCATAGTTGCAACCTGATGAAGATTAAATGAGGATCATTGGTAGAGGGGGTTACAGTCATCAGTCACACTAAGTTTCAAAACATGTGGCCTTGTAGTTTCAAGGAAGATTTCTTGAAAATGCACACATTTATGAATTTTGTTTCAACAAAAAAATCAGTAAAAGAAGGTTAAATATTTTGAAAATTACAATTTTTCAGACAATATTCTCTTTCAAATAGCTTTGGATAGGTAAAAGGTTACAGGAAACACATTTTACTCCAATTCTGTCATATCTTAAAAGATTTAATTTACTGGACAGCTACTGAGAAAAGAATATAAACAAAACTTCCATGCTTTCCAAACACCTGTCATCAATCAGTAATTCAGATAAGTAACTTGCGAGTATACATGTTTTAACATAATTACAGCTGCACTTGTTTACAGTAGTAGTGAAAAATGTTGTAGGATAATCCTATAAACTACGTATCTTTCTCTTCCTACACTGATAAGACCTGAAGCTGACATCATTTTTTGGAAAGCTCTCTCTGATAGCTTTCCAGAAAATGTCAGATTCTGATCTTGTCAGTGCAGGAGCAGTAGTTTACTTAGTTTATTGCAGTTATGCTACAACTTATTTTGACTTGTACTGTATACACAATATTTTGGGGGGGTTTTCACAGTTCTCAGTGGAGAAAACTGGAACCAACCCATACCAGATTCTCAAATGAAAGTGTCAATGACACTGTAGCTCAACTTGTCAAGACAAAGACATGTACATGTATAGTATGTGACACAGCAATGACAAACATCTAGGTAATGACCTGATAACAAAGGTACATATAAAGTATTGTAACGGTCTGTACATAAATACTGACCATTGCCTGTAACAAATGTATAGGTAAAGTATTGTAAAGGTGGGTGACAGCCAGATGCTAAACTAGAAAAAAATCGTTGAGTCCCAGAATGGGTCTGACTGAACCCCAAATTATTTGTTCTCATAGCACAGTGATAACAAAGGCACCCCAAAACACACTCATTCCTGTCCCAAGGTGAAAACAAAGGAACCCAAGAAGTTTCGTGAAGATCAGTTCACAAATATGAGCTGTGTAGAAGTTGTGACAAAAAACTGATTGGACCTAATTTCGGTACAAAATGGCCACTGGCAGCCATCTTGAATTTTGCACCGCACCCAGAAACACGCGTTCTCGTCCCAAGGTGATAACAAAGGTACCCAAGAAGTTTTGTGAAGATCGGTTGATAAATACAGCCTCTAGCCTGAGGCGTATTGAGATGTGCACTTACAGTGTATAAGTAGTACTGAATAAATCAAAGTTCATCTAATTTGCATAATTTCTGCACGAGGAAAAAAACCTGTACTATATGTGATGTATTCCATGTTACTAAACATTCATACAAAAATTTATTCAAATCAGAACTTTCATACAGAAGTTCTGTACAAAAGACTGATTGCACTAATTTTGGTACAAAATGGCTGCTGGTGGCCATCTTGAATTTCAGACCACACCCAAAAACACTCGTTCTCATCCCACGGTGATAACAAAGGTACTCAAGAAGTTTCGTAAAGATCGGTTCATAAATACGGCCTCTAGCCTGAGCCGTATAGTAGTTTTTGTACAAAAAACTGATTAGACCTAATTTCGGTATGAAATGGCCACTGGCAGCCATCTTTAATTTTGGACTGCACCCAGAAACACTCGTTCTCGTCCCAAGGTGATAACAAAGGTACCCAAGACGTTTCGTGAAGATCAGTTCATAAATACAGACTCTAGCCCGAGCCATATTGACATGTGTACTTACTGTGTGTAAGTAGCACTGAAAAAATCAAAGTTGATCTAATTTGCATAATTTCTGCACGGGAAAAAAACCTGTATTATATGTGATGTATCCCATGGTACTAAACATTCACACAAAAAATTATTCAAATCAGCGCTTTCATATGGAAGTTCTGTGCAAAAATCTGATTGCACCAAATTTTGTACAAAATGGCTGCCATCGGCCATCTTGAATTTCGGGCCGGACCCCAAAACACTTGTTCTCGTCCCACGGTGATAACAAAGGTACCCAAGGCGTTTCGTAAAGATCGGTTCATAAATACAGCCTCTAGCCCGAGCCGTATTGGCATTAGCACTTACAGTGCTGAAAGTAACACCAAAAAACATCAAAGTTAGTCTAATTTGCATAATTTCTGCACGAGAAAAAAAACCCGTACTATATGTGATGTATTCCATGTTACTAAACATTCATACAAAAATTTATTCAAATCAGAACTTTCATACAGAAGTTCTGTACAAAAGACTGATTGCACTAATTTTGTTACAAAATGGCTGCTGGTGGCCATCTTGACTTTTGGACCACACCCAAAAACACTCGTTCTCATCCCACGGTGATAACAAAGGTACCCAATAAGTTTCATAAAGATCAGTTCATAAATACGGCCTCTAGCCTGAGCCGTATAGAAGTTGTGTACAAAAAACTGATTAGACCTAATTTCGGTACAAAATGGCCACTGGCAGCCATCTTGAATTTTGGACCGCACCCAGAAACACTCGTTCTCGTCCCAAGGTGATAACAAAGGTACCCAAGACGTTTCGTGATGATCAGTTCATAAATACAGACTCTAGCCCGAGCCGTATTGACATGTGTACTTACTGTGTGTAAGTAGCACTGAAAAAATCAAAGTTCATCTAATTTGCATAATTTCTGCACGAGAAAAAAAAACGTATTATATGTGATGTATCCCATGGTACTAAACATTCACACAAAAAATTATTCAAATCAGCGCTTTCATATGGAAGTTCTGTGCAAAAATCTGATTGCACCAAATTTTGTACAAAATGGCTCGTTCTCGTCCCACGGTGATAACAAAGGTACCCAAGGAGTTTCGTAAAGATCGGTTCATAAATACCGCCTCTAGCCCGAGCTGTATTGGCATTTGCACTTACAGTGCTGAAAGTAACACCAAAAAACAACAAAGTTAGTCTAATTTGCATAATTTACGCACAAGAAAAAACCCGTATTATATGTGAGGTATCCCATGGTACTAAACATTCATACAAAAAATTATTCAAATCAGAGCTTTCATATGGAAGTTCTGTACAAAAAACAGATTTCTGCATCGTCGGTACAAAATGGCAGCTGGCAGCCATCTTAAATTTCGGACCGCATCCAAAAACACTCGTTCTTGTCCCACGGTCAAAACAAAGGTACCCAAGAAGTTTCGTAAAGATCGGTTCATAAATACGGCCTCTAGCCCGAGCTGTATCCAATTGTTGACGGACAGACGGACAGACGGACCATGGCATAAGCTCAAATTTGGCTTTGCCAAAGTTGAGCTAAAAACAAGTATTTTGCTTTGTGCAGACAGGAGAGGCATTGGGTTAAGCATTAGAATATAGCCTCTGGAGGCCACATATTTCCATCCTCTCATAGACCATTCCTGCAAAGTTTGGTTCACGTTAGCTCAGTACCTGTAGTTTCAGAGAAGATGAAAATGTTTCCCATAGGGTTTCTATAGTAACTATAAGCTGCGATTGCAGCCATGTTTGCACCCCAATGCGGATCGTTGGTAGAGGGTGTCACAGTCATCAACCATGCAAAGTTTCAAAACATTTGGCCTGGTGGTTTCAGAGAACATTTTTCAAAATCCACCAATCAGAATAAAAAAATGCTTCTGGCAGCCATGTTTTTCGATGCACGGTAACCAAAATGAGGAGCCTTTGTAGAAGACCTCCCATAGACCATCCCTGCCAGGTTTGGTTCATGTCGGCTCAGTAGTTCCAGAGAAGAAGATGAAAATGTGATTTCCCATAGGATTTCTATAGTAACTATAAGGCACAATTACGGCCATGTTTACAACCCGAACAGCATTAAATGAGGATCGTTGGTAGAGGGGGTCCCAGGCATCATTTATGTGAAGTATCAAAAAATGTGGCCTGACAGTTTCAGAGGAGAAGATTTTTGAAAATCCACCAATCAGAATCAAAGAATGCCTCTGGCTGCCATCTTTTTCAACCCACGAGAACAAAATGAAGATCGTTTGTAGAGGACCTCCCATAGACCATTCCTGCCAGGTTTGGTTCATGTCAGCTCAGTTGTTCCAGAGAAGAAGATGAAAATGTGATTTCCCATGGGATTTCTATAGTAACTATATGCCGCAATTGAAGCCATGTTTGCATCCCGATCAACATTAAATGAGGATCGTTGGTAGAGGGGGTCCCAGTCATCAACCATGCAAAGTTTCAAAACATTTGGCCCTGTGGTTTCAGAGAAGATTTTTCAAAATCCACCAATCAGAATCAAATAATGCCTCTGGCGGCCATGTTTTCAAACCCATGGAATCAAAATGAGGATCGTTTCTAGAGGACCTCCCATAAACTATCCCTGCCAGGTTTGGTTAATGTCAGCTCAGTTGTTCCAGAGAAGATGATGAAAATGTGATTTCTCATAGGGTTTCCACAGTAACTATAAGCCGCAATTGCAGCCACGTTTGTGACCCAATCAACATTAAATGGCGATCGTTGGTAGAGGGGGGGCCCAGTCATCATCTATGTGAAGTTTCAATACATTTGGCCTGGCAGTTTCCGAGGAGAAGATTTTTGAAAATCCACCAACCAGAAAAAAAGAATGCCTCTGGAAGCTATGTTTTTCATCCGACGCAAACAAAATGAGAATCGTTTGTAGAGGACCTCCCATAGACCATTCCTGGCAAGTTTGGTTCACATCAGCTCAGTGGTTACAGAGAAGAAGATGAAAATGTGAAAAGTTTACGGATGCCAGACGACGACGGATGCCAAGTGATGAGAAAAGCTCACATGGCCTTTTAGGCCAGGTGAGCTAAAAATGGCAAGTTGTTAACTTGGTACCTCTGTTTCTGAAGAAATACAGCCCAGTCCCAGTGTTCCTTCCTTTCAGGGTGATTCAATATATTTTCTGGACATTACTGCGCGATTTATTCACAGGGGGGATTAGGGGTCGGGTAGGTGGCTGACTGCTTGACAATTGGTTGGAAATAATCCACTGGTATTGACAATTCAGTACGTTTATAACTTGACATACAAACAGTAATACTGCTTGTGGTTATTGCTTCTTGGCGATTTTGTACAGCATTTCTTTCAATCCAGCATTGCTATTTTAAGTTGCAGATACTTTTAACAACTAAATATTCTATTAAAATATAAGCACCCAAACTTTAATACCTGATCATCTGTTTTATATTCTTTTGAATCAATAATTTATACTGCACACCAGTGCAAACTGAAAGACTTGATTGACCTAAATTTGAAGACACATTAAAAAGCAATGTACAGAAGCCAACAGGCGACATCAGATTTAGCATTATCAAAGCTTATTTGAGGCGCAGCAAATGCTTTGAAAATTATTTGCTGCTATCAGTAAATCATCGATTTGAACATTTTTTCTCATGGAAAATGAAAATGTATCCTAATTTATCATGGAAAATTGTGGATTCTCTGGAATTTTCAGAAACATGTATGAATCCAGGAACCAGAAGTGAAGTTAGTGAACACTGGTAGAATGATTCCACTCAAAATACCCTATAATTACAACTAGATGAATGTCATAAAACATTTTATTTTACAGATTTTTCAAGGATGAACCCAAACAATGAAAGGTGGATGACACCATGTCATTGAAGCATTACAAGATTGGCAATGATTGCATGTTTTCACAACTGGGATTATCATACAGAGATTAATCACAGTTGCAGTACTTCAATTTACTTGCGTATTTGAGTGGATATTGAACACTCGATTCACTGGACACTAAACATTAATCTTGTGGCCGACTTGAAGGATAAGGAGGGAAGGACTGACCAAGGGTGTTACTATGAGTGAAAACTTACTGAAACATCTTGAAGGTGAAGAACATATGTTTCTTCTACATGATTCATTGGGAGAGGCATGGTATGAAGGACATAGAGTCCAACTGATTAGCTTGACAAGTTATTTAATTGTTTGTTTGTTTGTTGGTGGTTAACGTCACATATTTATGCACCATGGCTAATCGTGACACAACATGGAGATGAAGTCAAGTTTAGTCAATCGTTGATCAACATGTTGCCCATTTTAGAGGACTTTCACCCCAAGCATTGGTGACTGAGGCCTATTTTACTTGTAAAGCGGAACTGGTTACAAGTTATTTAATGAATCACTCGATTCAGTGTGATGATTCACACTAAAATGAGTGATTCATTAAATAACTTGCTAGTAGACTAACTAATTATCGCAGTTGAATCCTTGTCAAGCTCAAGAGATGTCAGTGCTGAACCTGTTAAGTTACTATGTGGTTGAATGTTGGGAAATTGGGTCAGTTTGCGACTACTTTCAGTGTTCTGTGTACATACCGAATACCATACCGAAAGCGAGGTATTTACCTGAAAAATACCGATACCGAACCTGAAATTTCAATACTGCACAGCTCTGGAGCTCAGTGCATATATTTTTATGATCGACACATCACAACCTTCATTTTGATGTATAATTTTTGTACATTTAATTGCAAAAGCAGAGTCACACACAGGATGGCTCACGATGTGCGTTCTGTAGATAACACCTGAGATTTTTCAGTATTTCCATCAGAAATTTCTATAGGCAAGGAAATAAAAAATTGTATTTTTATGTCGGCGGCCATTTTGAATCTATGCGGAAATCAGGAGGTGAAAGTTTGAAAAGACACCTTTTCGTATATTCTACTAATCTTTCAAAAATAAAAATCATCTAACAGTAAATATAAACATGTTAATTATCCATCTGTTTTCCTTTTGGATGCAAACATTCTGTTTGCTTTAACACAAGTTTGTGAGAAATACAAATTGCAAACCAGTGACCTGAGTGGGATTAGCTACCATCAAATGTTTGGGCGGAGATATTTGATATTCAATTGACGTCACAATGACAAATGACATATAACCAAACCACATTGATACAGACAACAGTTTCTACGGGATTATGTTTGGTTCCTACAGTCCTTAAAATAACAAGAGGCCTTAATCGCTCACCGGCCAAAGTGGTTCAAAGAAGTATTTGGGGTCACATTCAGTTAGACATGGTTCATAAACACTACAAAGGAATAAAGTCATGAGAGACAAATTTTATGGAACTAGGGACATGGCTTGAACAAACTTGAATCTTACCCCCCTAAGGATACTGCATACCAAATATCAAAAGCATTCATCTGCTGGATCTGAAGAAGAAGATTTTTAAACAAAATTCCTCATTTCAAACTAAGTTACAATTCAAGCTCCCACAGTGAGCCCAAATATGGACCTAGGGACATGGCTTAGACAATCTTGAATCTCACCCCCCTAAGGATGCTGCAAACCATATATCTAAACATTCCGACTGCTGGATCTGAAGAAGAAGATTTTTAAAGAAAATTCCTCATTTTGAACTAAGTTATCATTCTGGCTCCCACAGTGAGCCCAAATATGGACCTAGGGGCATGGCTTTAACAAATTTGAATCTCACCCCCCTAAGGATACTGCATACCAAATATCAAAACATTCCGACTGCTGGATCTGAAGAAGAAGATTTTTAAAGAAAATTCCTCATTTTGAACTTAGTTATACACTGTAATTCGGGCTACCACAGTGAGCCCAAATATGAACCCAGGGACTTGGCTTGAACAAACTTAAATCTCACCCCCTAAGCATGCTACATACCCAATATCAAAAGATTCTGGCTGCTGGATCTTGAGAAGAAGATTTTTAAAGAAATTTGCCTGAAATGCACTAAGTTCAAATTTGGGCTCCTATACTGAGCTCAAATGTAAATCCAGGGAGCCGATTTGAACAAACTTGAATCAGATTCACCCAACAATGTTGCATACCAAATATCAAAAGATTCTGCCTATTGGTTCTGGAGAAGAAGATTTTTAAAGAATTTTTCTCAAATTCCGCTAAGTAAAAATTCACGCCCCCATAGTGAGCCCCAATATTGGTTGAGGGAGTCAATTTGAACAAACTTGAATCAGATCCAAGATGCTGCATACCAAGTATCAAAAGATTCTGCCCACTGGTTCTGGAGAAGAAGATTTTTTAATAATTTTTCTATAATTCATACGGTGCCATCAGAGTTATGCCCCATACAGAGCCCTCAAGAGACATGGCCATTTCATTTGAACAAACATGAATTGCCATAATTATAGTAATGAACATCCACATGAAGTTTCGTGAAAATCGGACCAGTGGTTTCAGAAGAGAAGTCGTTTGAACAAGTGTCTGACCACAGAGGTGGTATTAGTCCCCTACGGCACTTTTGTGACATAAGGTGTTTTTGTCACAGAAGACACTAGAGTATATAACTTATAAGCATCTTGGATTTTAAAAAAAAAATATTGAGCGTGCATAATCCCCTCACAACCCTTTATCCATGTACCATATATGAAAGGCGTAGCTTGAACCATGTTGGAGGGAGGGGTGGTAACATAAAATAGAGAAAAAACCTTAAAAAACACAACAAAAATGGCCACCATTCTGCCATCTTGGATTTTGAAACATAAATATTGACTGTGCATCATCCCCTCGGAACCATTTATCCATGTACCAAATATGAAAGGTGTAGCTTGAAGCATATTAGAGGGAGAGGTGGTAACATAAAAACAGACAGACAGACAGACGGACAGACAGACAGATGTTAGATTTTGAAAAAAAAATATTGAGCGTGCATAATCCCCTCACAACCCCTTTATCCATGTACCATATATGAAAAATGCAGCTTGAACCATGTTGGAGGGAGCAGTGGTAACATAAAATAGAGAAAAAAGCTTAAAAAACACAACAGAAATGGTTGTCATGGTGCCATCTTGAATTTTGGAAAAAAAATATTGAACGTGCAACATCCCATCACAACTCTCTATCCATGTGCCAGATATAAAAAGTATAGCTTGAACCATGTTGGAGTGAGGGGTGGTAACATAAAATAGAGAAAAAAGCTTAAAAAACACAACAAAAATGGCCGCCATGCCGCCATCTTGGGTTTTGAAGAAAAAATATTGAACGTGCATCATCCCCTCCCAACCCTCTATCCATGTGCCAAATATGCAAAGTGTAGCTTGAACCATGTTGGTGGGAGGGGTGGTAACATGAAAATACAGAAAAAAAAGCTTAAAAAACACAACAAAAATGGCCGCCATTCCGCCATCTTGGATTTTGAAGAAAAAATTTTGAGCGTGCATCATCCCCTCCCAACCCTCTATCCATGTGCCAAATATGCAAAGTGTAGCTTGAACCATGTTGGTGGGAGGGGTGGTAACATGAAAATAGAGAAAAAAAGCTTAAAAAACACAACAAAAATGGCCGCCATTCCGCCATCTTGGATTTTGAAAAAAAAATTTTGAGCATGCATCATCCCCTCAGAACCATTTATCCATGTACCAAATATGAAAGGTTTAGCTTAAAGCATGTTGGAGGGAGACGTGGTAGCATAAAAAACAGACAGACAGACAGACAGACAGACGGAGTGCAATCCTATAGTCCCCCTACGGTTCCCGTAGGGGACTAAAAATGTTCACGACGACGGACGACAAGTGATAAGTTAAGCTCCAGTCGGTGAGCTAATAAAAACTAGCCACAGTTTTAGTTACATTTCATGAAAAAAGCTTTACTGATTGTTAGTATATACTTGAATTTTGAGCGAGACAGAGAGAGAGAGAGAGAGAGAGAGAGAGAGCGCACAAGTAGTAATAATAATAATAATAAATACAGTTTAGAGCCATGAATCCACATAAAGTGCTCTCAGGCTTTACAAAGTGGAAAAAGAAAAAAAAAATGTATACATACCTACATCAAATGCATACTCAGTGAAATATGTTTTTGATAAACAATGCGAATTCATTCAAAGGGGCTGGTCATGGAAATGCATTGTGAAAAAGATAAGTTTTGAGACACTTTTTGAATGTGGTGACTTCAGGTGATCAGACTAAGTGTTCCAGGGAAAAGGGCCAGTGACCGAAAAGGCCCGATCGCCTGCCGTTACAAGATTACCAGGGTTGTAACCGTGTTTATTGGAAGAGGATGAATTCAAGAGATCTTGAAGGAGTATAACGCTGGAGTACATGTAGGTTACAAAGATACATTGGGGCCAACCCATTAAGACATTTGTAAACTAAAACAAGAATTTTGAATATTATATGCTGTTCAACAGGAAGCCAATGTAGGTGGTATAACAAGGGTATAATGTGACATGATTTCCTTCTTTTTAGAATGATCCTCGAAGCGCAGTTTTGAATAAGTTGGAGCTTCTGTGGCAGGGAATGTTTACAGCCATACATCAGAGAGTTACAGTAGTTCAAGCGGCTGGTAACAAATGCATGGACTAACTGTTTTGCCACCCCATCGTCGATCAAGCTTCGATCTCTACTGATATTTCGTAGATGATAATATGATGTTCGACAAACCTGTGAGATATGATTCTCAGCCAACAGGTTTTCATCTACGATATATCCGAGGTTGCAAACCAAGGTTGACTGAGAGATCAAATGACCATCAAAATTGGGCTTCAAATGTGATAATTTTATGAGTTGATGGGGTAGGCCTAGACAGATGACTTCAGTTTTATCTGGGTTCAGTTTCAGGAAGTTTGAAGTCATCCAGGATTTGATGTCAGCAATACAGGATTCTAAGGCATGAACCACTCGCTCCTAACGTCGTGTTTTAAAATGGATGTAGATTTGGGTGTCATCTGCATAAAAATGGAAACCAAGTCCATGTTTACGAATGACATCTCTCAGGGGCAAAACATAGATATTATATAGCACAGGCTCAAGGACGGACCCTTGGGGTACGCCGAGCAATAAAGGAACCTCACTGGAATAAGTGCCATTTACATTCCCCTTCAATATCTGGCCCGACAGGGATGATCTGAGCCAGTCATGTCCTGATGCAGTGATACCGATCCTTGTTCTAATTATATCAAGGAGTACTGTGTGGTCTATCGTGTCAAATGCCGTGCTTAGGTCTAACAGAACCAAGCACGACACCTCCCTACGGTCCACTGACAACATAATGTCATTCTGGATGTGTAAGAGTGCGATTTCTGTACAACTACATGGCGTGTAAGCCAATTGAAAGTTCTCAGATAAGCAGCATTGAGCCAGATGCTATCAGAGTTGTTTTGAAACTGCACGCTCTAGCTGCTTAGATTCAAAACCTAAATTGGACACAGGGCAGTAGTTTTTCAATATTTCGGGATCAAGTCCTGACTTTTTAAGAAGTGGCGTCACTAACGTCCGTTTCATGGTTGATGGGAATATGCCAGACATTAAAGATTTGTTGACGATCACTAAGAGCCACGAAAAAAAGGATGCTAAACATGATTTCAATAGCTTGGTTGGGATAATATGCATCGGACACTGTTTAGATGGTGATTTCAATACTAAAGTACGGAGATCATCTTCGGTCAAAGGTCTAAATAAGTGGAAATTTACATTGGCCACCGATGGCATATCCACAATTGTTGGAACACCAGGATGTGTGATGGAACATACTGACAGACTAGATTGTATAGTCATGATTTTATCGTGGAAGAAGTCAGCAAATCTGTCTGCAAGCTCCATTTCTGTTGTGTGATCGGGTAAGACGATACTACCTTTAACATGGAGCAACTCGTCGATGACTTCGGACAGAATGCAAGGTCTTTTGATGTTATCATCCACAATGTCCGCGAAGTAACATTTCTTCACGTCACTTATAAGTTGGTTAACATGAGTGCGTTGGAACACATACATTTCATGATGTACAGTTAATTTTGACATTTTCAATTCGAGTTCAAGTTTACGTCAGTGTTGTTTATATATTCTAATTTCATCTGTGAACCAAGGAGATATTTCATGTTTAGTCACAGACCTCCTTTGGAGGGGAGCGAATCTTTTAATAAGTTCCTTTGACATTAGGTAGAATTTCTCAACAACATCATCAACAGTAGTGGCGACATCAGACAGTGCTGGGGATATAGGGTACACCAAACTGCCGAAATCAGTTGTCACGATGTTCCGGTATTTCCTATATTCGATCCTGGCTCGTTTGGGTGTTGATATTGGTAGCATTAATGTTAAACTTGACCAGATAATGATCTGATAAAGCTACATCGATCACTTCAATGCTATTCAACAAGTTTCGTTCAGAATAACATGTAAACAGCAGGTCAAGAATGTGATTCTTCCTGTGCATAGGTTCAGTCACATGCTGATAGAGTCCCATGGAATTAAGAGTTTTTATGAAACTGGTGGCATATGTGTCATTTAGATCATCCACGTGAAAGTTAAAATCTCCAGCCACTATGAAAGGACTATTTGAAATTACGAGATTTGAGAGTAATGATGCAAATTCAGGTAGAAATGGATTGTCAGATGCTTTGTTCTTGGGTCCATAAGGTGGTCTATATACTTTTATTATTCATATTGTCTGTGAGCCTTGATTAAGAAGGCCCACTAATGCCTGCCATTGCCTGGAATGAATTAATATTTCCGAATAATTTCAAACTTAATTTTAATTGTTTTGTCACATAATACTCCGACCCTGCCCCGTACTGTGTACAATGCACTCCAAAACTGCATTCACTTATAGGTTGCACCTATTTTCATATTATGAATTTATGGAATATCAGAGGTAATTTTAAATAAATTTCCCTTACTTATAATGTTGTTATGGTAACAATACACTAAATGGGGGCAAAATTGCCCCCAATGGATTTTACCTCAACATTTAATAGAGCATAAAATGAAGGAGATCAGCTAATTGGGAAAATATTTATTGATTTTGAAACCCTCAATAAAAATGTCAGTGTCTATTTTAGAAAAGACTGAAAATATTTGCACTGGCTGTCCTTTCAAAATTGTGAGAGTTGAAAAATAAGATGAGGGGTACAAGTAAAATATGCCTTTTCAGTTGAGTGTGAAACTGGACGGCAGTTGGGTTATTGTCAAATTTAAACACAAAAAACACATGGCAACATATACTTTTCTCCTGTTCATTTTTTTAGGGTATGTTTCAGTGAGCTGTTCCGGTTTACTTGGTTTATTGTGAGCATGCGTAGTCAGACGGAATAAAAACCAGGTCGTTTCATTGAGCAGTTTATATTCTGGTTTATCATTGTGGATTAAACCAACTAAACCTCCTTGAGAGCAGGGTTATCTGGTTTATCATTCTATTCTTGACATGCGCAGTGGAACGCACATAAAAGTTGTACGCCTCGCACAACGACAATAAAAAAAACATTCAATTTCGAGTGTCAAAAAAGAAATAAACAGTGCAAGGTTCATGTAAAATGAAAGAGAGAGAAACTATAAAAAAAGTTAATAACATTTATTTAGCCCATAAAAGAGGCATTTCAAAAATATTCGATTCTCAACTGAAAGGGTGTTTTTCTCTCAGAAAAAAATCGTTACAACTTTCAGAAAATCCTTTTTGGCCATTTTATTTCCATGATAGCAGTCACGTAATTTTTGACACCATCACTGGAAAGTTTCTGATGAGGGCATTTTTAACGATGGGTTTCTGAGATTGTTTAAAAATGAAAGCAGGGATATGTTTCCCACGCTTTGGATGTCCCCATCCTAACAATATTTTCACGCGTCGCGTTTCCTAGCAACATCAAACAGGGGTTTATGTGGAATAGTATTCGCATTAAACATATCGTTCTGATGTGATTTCTAAACCTAGTTTAGGTTTACATGGAATAGTAAACTAAGTAAACCAGAATAGTTCACTGAAACATACCCTTAATGAGATGATATACCAAGTGGATTTAGGTTCCGCTCTACAGTTTCGCACTTTTGCACAGGGGTGAAATTCTAAACATGGGGCATATGTTGAAACTTAGGCCATGTAAAATAGAGATATATTTTTAGTATCAGATATATGATTACATTAGGCTTTTTGTTGGACAAGAGAATTTGAAGTTTTGGTCCCAAAGTTGGAGGCTGATACATAGGGGTAAATTACCAGATAAATTATGGGAAACAGTGGCTTCGAAAAATTGGCTATTTTTTAAAATGTAACTTTTACATGGGTTTGTTACCAGACAGGTAACTAAAAAATGAAACGGAAACATATAATTTTTTTTTCCATTTTAGAAACAGGGGATGCTCTGCTCCAGAGGTAGGTGGGGGGGGGGGGGGGGGGGGGGGGGGGATTCTGAGGTAGGTGGGGGGGGAGGGTCATGGGAAAATTCTGCTTTTGAGGCTGCTGGGTGGCTGAAAATGACTGGTTTTGGCATTTTTTCATGCAATTTTTCAGGTTGAAGTCTTGTCTTTGACAATAAATTATTCCACCCACATTCAGAATGTTTATTTCTACTTAGTCAGATAGTGATATACGTTTTTTGTGGATTTGGGAAATGTAATACATGTTATGGGTTAGATAACTAAGTTACAGAATATTTGCATTTGAAGAGAGGGTATGGCATGTCATTTTTGGAAATGGCTGGAAAACTGTGGAACGGAACCTTAGGACTGCTTTCCCCTAAATGACCTTGATGAGCTTAGGAGACTGTAAAATGTTAACACTGTCACCAATGCAAATCTTTTAGTTTATTGTAACCTTATATAGCACCTTAAGGTGCTATATAAGAGAAATTTATTTATTTTGAAATTTCCACTTCTGATACTCCTTAATTAAATTGAAATTAAATATACACAAATTATACATCAAAATGAAGGCTGAGATGTATAAAACAAATATGTAATCAATTCATAGTGTTGACAGCAGGCACCAGTGGTTCCTGGAAGTCTGCTACCATATTAGTACCAGAACTGATAATACAATAATATTTCCGGAGAACAACTTGCAGCCAAATGTGCGTCACATATCCAAGAAAAAAAGCTAGGCATTCAACACACTTTATAGTGCAGTGATAGGACTGCATTTGGGAAAAGGACAATACTGTCTGCATTTTTTATTGAAGATGGATTCCATGTTCGATGGACATGCACAAATCACTCAATACCACGAATTTCCATCAAAAAACAAAATTGTAATTCTAAGAGATTTCAACAGGTGTCATGATACCTTGCATAGAATATGGAAACTGTGCATTCTCTGTATAATAATAGTATGCTGTATTAAGGCAATCTTTCTCAATATTTGATTTTAGACAGTGTTTTTCATCGGTGCTTTTTCCATCTGATGATGTTGACAGGAAATCGAAAGTAATTTACAACATAAACAAAGCCAACAGTTTTGGAATTTACAGTCATTTGTCTGGTATTGAACCAGTTTGCATTAATTAAGTGCAAACATTTTCAAATGAACAGATCTAACAAAATTTTTGTTCATATTCTAATACATGTAACTGATGCCTTGGAAGACTAGATACACAATGGCAGGCATATTAATCGTTTTCAAATGTTAACACTGTGCTGTTTGCCGATGTGGTGATTTGACCAGTTACAGACTTTTTTTTGAGAAGAGAACCAGCATATATATTTCATGTAGGAAATACACTAAAACATTGAAATTGAACATAAACTTAACAACAAATCTTATTTATGTTGTGTACTTGCCTGATAGGAACAAAAAAGGTAAGAAGAAATATGTTGTTTATCTTTTTATTGACTGGTTTCAATTTCTGCTCCACATGTCTGGCACACACAGAACCAACTCTGTTGTAGTTAACTGTGGCTATTGCTACACCAAATATTGAATGGAAGAGGTTTTAACCGACAGTTAGGATTTACTGAAATGACTCGTATTATACATAGTCATCATTCACCACTAGGGACGGGGATACAATAATGCTAAATTTCCCCTGAACCTGTTACAGAGCCTCCATATGACTTGATAGACCTGTGTCAAATTGAATTTCCACACCCACAGCTACTGTTCACCATGTAATAGCAATCCAATGTTATTTCAATATGTTGAAAAATTGTGACTGTATTGTATCGGTCATGTAATTATTATTTTTTATTTAACCCTTTACCTAACATGAAAAGCAGACGACACTTGCAAAAAAAATTCTTGAATAATTCATTTTTTTCATTTTTTGTCTCAAAAACATAGGTTATGACCCCTCGTTGGAACGAGCTCGACGAGCTCGTTCCAACGAGGGGTCATAACCTATGTTTTGAGACAAAAAATGAAAAAAATAGTGAAAATTAATTGGCGATTTTTGAGAATAGCGCTGGCTGGTTTTGGCCGTTACGTTGGGTAAAGGGTTAATAAATGATACTTGTTGCTTGGAATGTGAATGTGTTGTTCTATATTGACGATTGAATCTTCCCAGACCGAATCTTGCAGAGGTCAAATCTTCCTGTCCCCAGGATAGTACCCCAGGGCCCAGAACTTTGGGTGGCCCAGGCATGGCCTGGGAGTTCAGGACCTTGGACTCTTGTGTCAGGACTGACTCTGCCCCCAAAGTTCTGGACCCTGGGTTACCATTGAGAGGCCCTCGCCAGGACCCTAGACTCTTGGATCAGACATGAACACCCCCCCCCCCCCCCCCCCCAAGCAATTGCTATCTAAAATGGATGGGGGATGTTTCAGCCGACAGTCAGATATCACTGAAATAACTGCAAGTTTATATATCATTATACATATATTAGTCAACATTCACTACCATGACCCGGGATAGGGTCAAGGATGCAGCCCTAGCTACACCCCCATCAGGGAGGGTTAGCCATCCTCATCAGGGAAATTGCCCCCTTCACTGTGTTCTTGTCAGGGAATGCCCTGGCCCCTACATATAGGAGCAAGCTCCCATCTCAAGGAAATTCTGGCGTCACCACTGAATAGGGTGGGGCAGGATAGTGACCCCAAGGCCCAGGACTCTGAACTCTTGGGTCAGGCCCTGATCCCCCCCCCCACAAGATATTACTGATATGATTGCAAACTTGTGTCGTTACACATATATTTGCCAGCATTCACTAACAGGGCCAGGGATAATGTCAGGGGTTGTGCGAATGATCCCCACACCCCCACCCCCCAAGCCGGGGGAACTGCCTCCTTTATTCTATGCCTGTTGGAAAATATTCTAGCCCCTGCGTCAGGGAGCACAAGCCCCCATTTCAAGAAAGTA
Source organism: Pictodentalium vernedei (assembly GCA_031216915.1). Lineage (NCBI taxonomy): Eukaryota > Metazoa > Mollusca > Scaphopoda > Dentaliida > Dentaliidae > Pictodentalium > Pictodentalium vernedei. The sequence continues at coordinate 248,539,405 of CM062291.1, forward strand.
GTGACGTCATGATCGTCATTACTGAATAAGGTGGGGCTGAATGGTTGTGATCATTAGTGTGCAAAAACATCGGTTGTATGTACAATTACAATCTTACTTGGGAAGAAACTCTCACTGCTGTAAACGATGGGATACAATCAGATCTGCAGAGAGCGAGGTCTGCCCTGGGAAGGTGGGATGTGTAGAATGGACATCACAGGCCCTGAGATAGCTGAAGACGCAAAGAGATAAGGGTGGAGTGGGGGTCAGCCCCCCCCCCCCCCCCCCCAAAAAAAAACAACTTTTTTGAAATTTAGTTCCAGAAGCATTCTCCTGCATTTTTTTGACAATATCTACTCAATTATTTCCTTACAATTTGGGTAATTTATTACCGGTACCAATATTTCTGTGTGGGCATTTTTTTTCCTCCAAACAGAATCGTGACCACCACGATTCAGGAAAGACCGTGGAATACCAACAAACTGGATCAAGTGTTTTTTTTTATATGAATGGAACCTCGTCAGTAATGCATCTATGTACTCTTGCCACCTCCACAAGCATCGAAGGCCTGTATCAAAAGCCTTCCCATGGCTTTCAGCTCAGACGTATCCATAGGGCCACTTACACTTTTAAAACAGTCCAGGCCCAAAGGCAGTTGCCCCAGGCCCCCCCCCCCCCCCCCCCCACGCTCGGCGTTAGTGGATACAATGCCACAAAATACCCGATTCTTTAAACCGGAATATCAAAGTGGGGGAGGGGCTGCATAGTGAGACACCCTTAACACATTTATCCCCATTGATGCACCCCTGCATAGGAATGAGGGTGGGTATTACACTAGATCCTATTACTAGAGGGTCCAGGTAGATACAAGATTCCCTCCCTCTTTGAAATTCTATGAATTTTTTTGAAAGAAGGGGAATTCAAGTTGGTTTTTAACTAAAACACACTTTTTTTCTTTTCTTTTTTATTACTGACTTTTGATTTTGGAAGGAGAAATCCGACAACTGAGTTAATTAACTCAAAACTGTCCACATAATGGCTCAAAAGCATAAAATAGCCAATTTTAAACTTATTGACAACTATTGTTCACTCAGGTAACGAAAAACTAGGCGATAACTTTGTGCAGCTCATTGTTGGCACAGTTCAAACGGTTGACAAATTGCATAATTTACCTGGTTCGGACCCGGTCAAATAGGGTATCTTTTCAAACACTCAATTTCTGATGTAAAAATACAACTACCAGTTTCAACAGTTCTTGTACTTCTAATCATGTGTTATGGCAAAACACATGTACATTGCATTTTTCGGAATCTTATGCAAGGACACTGATACACATCGTCAAATATTTTTTCCGTTTTTTTGTTTGCAACAAAATTAGGACACAGAAATGATGCAGTTGGAATCTCAAAAAAAAAATGCCAAACATATTAAATTTGAGTAATGTTATAACCCATATTTTTTTTAACATGGATAATGTATTAACAAATAACAGCTGTTATTTTTCTTCATGACGTTTTCGTTTTTAATAGAACTTAATTGTTTTTATGAGATTTGCGTAACCGGGCAAACGACTGTACACCATGCAACTCTGTCGCTGTGTTTTGAAGAATTTTGATGCTCTAGCTTTATTCTTGCATATGTAAAGGACATTTGGCCACAAGTTGTTCTCTAGAAATATTATTGTAACTTGTATTATCAGTTCTGGAACGAATACAGTAGCAGAAGTTCCAGGAACCAGTGTTGCCTGCTGTCAAGTCAACTCTATGAGTTGATTACATATGTGTTTCGTGTTCTATACATCTCAACCTTCATGCTGATGTATAATTTGTGTATATTTAATTTGAATTTAAGGAATATCACAGGTGGGAATTTAAAAATAAACAAAATTCTCTTATTTACTTAAGGGGCTATATAAGTAATGAAATTTTGTTTATTCTGAAATTTTTCACCTCTGATATTCCTTCAATTCAAATTAAATATACATTATATAAACTGTACATCAAAATGAAGATAGAGATGTATAAAACAGGAAACACATGTGTAATCAACTCATAGCGTCGACAGTAGGCACCACTGGTTCCTGGAAGTCTGCTACCGTATTCGTACCAGAACTGATAATTTAATAATATTTCACGAAAACAACTTGTGGCCAAATGTGCTTTACGTATCCAAGAACAAAGCTAGGGTATCAAAATTCTTCAAAACATGGCGACAGAGCTGCATGGGGGTAAATTCCAAAGCCTTTGCTTTTGTTTATAAGTGAATTTACTTTCAATTTCCGGTCAACGTCATCAGACAGAAAAAGCAAGTATGTACAACGCTGTCTAAAATCAAACAATGAGAAATATAAATTTTATAGTAAATTTCGTTTCTTATTATGCCTACCGCAATTGTTTACTACAGGCTTGCACTACAGTGGAAGACCCTAACTCGGATAAAATACTCTCTATTTTAATCTTTCCCAAGAGATTTGGGAAAGAAAAGTGTTGTAAAAACACCACGAAAAAATAAGCCAAAACTGGGTCGAGCACCATCGGCACACACCAAGTAGGGGACGCTCTTCTCTTAGTACAATTCCACAACTTTCGTTAACCAGTGCGCAAGCAGTCATCAAACCATTCTTTTGAGTCTGCTAACATAGGAGTTATGTGATCAGTGGGGAGGAAGGATTCTTACACGAATAAGAAGATGGGAGGGCCTCCGCGTAAACAATTGTGGTAGGTATAATTAGAAAGGAAATTTACTATAAAATTAATATTTCTTATCAACCTACATTACAATTGTTTACTACAGGCTGAATAGACAATAGGATGGAGGGATGGAGGGAATTACATAACCAACCCCACATAACTCAACTGCACTGGAACCGCGGACAGAGGAAGAGATCCTTAGTCCGATCAAACCATAGCATCGCAAACATTAGTAAAAGACAATGAAAGATGAGGCGTATGGTGATGTGCGATGCACAGACAGAAAGGGCAGTAACGGCATGGAGCTGGAACTGACCCTGTAAGAAGCTGAATAGCTGGGATAGACAACAGCCTGAGCCGAAGAAAGAGGGCCCATAGGACAAAGGTCCTCTGTCTGCTCCTGCAACAGTCACAGATAAATGGAGAAGGTAGCATTTCTCCAGTAGGCTGCCAGCATAACATCCGACAACATGACAGAGTTAGTATAAGCCCCGAGAGGAAGACAATGCACGCACCTCGTGGCAGAAAAACGATTGGTAATACAATATCCAGTAGCTAGACGAGTGGAAGCTGCACGAATAGCAAGACAAATCCATCGAGAAATGGATTCAGGAGAGATCAGGCATGTGAGAAAACGCATATCCATCCGGGATAAAGGCGCGAACACCCTCCCCCCTCCCCAAAAGCAGAGCAGCGCCCAAGAAAGTGTCCATCTTGGAGTAAACTGCCAAGTCCTAGGCCTTTTCAAGAAAAACAGCTGAACAGGCTTGGTTGGAGAGGCAAGGATGAGTGCCGAAACAATGCGGTACCACATATGAAAAAGGTCTCCGAAGCATGGACTTGTATCCATTGCTGGAGACCCCCAGAAACAAACATATACCAGAAACTCCGCAATCGGTGTAATCGAAGGAGTGACAGAAGCAACAGAGTGATCGCACACCATCGACAGAAGAACCTTCTACTGAGCCACAGAGGCTAAACCAGTGGAATGAGTGCATGAATAAGAAAAGCAACTCCACTGCTCGCAACTTAAAACCTCCTCGGGCAACTTTGGCAAAGAAAGTCGCAATGTAGAGGGAGACATGCCGGAACCGCCGCTAACAGAGAGTGGAGCAGATTGATCCACATCCACTGAGGAGACAGGGGTGTGATCGAAAGGATTCGACAACTGCAGGTTCATATCTGGGCTACAACCTGAGGCAGAATCGGAACCGGCAGGAAGGCGTAGCCGACAAGACCGTCCCAAAGGAGGGCCAGAGCGTCTGCAGCGAAAGCCAGAGTATCTGGACACAGGAACCAAAAGTGTCCACCTGATGGTTCCAATGAGTCACAAAGAGATCGATGTGGGGATGATCCTAGAGATCGCAAAGAGACTGGAACACTGCCATGTAGAGCATCCACTCGGTGGAAAAGAACCTGCCCCGTCGGGACAGGGAGTCGGCTAGGACGTTCAGACGACCGGGAATGTGACGAACCACCACTCCGACGTTGACATCCTGAGCGTTCCGCCCTGGTTCCGAATGTAAACAACGACCACTGTAGAAATGTCAGACCACAGAAGGACCTGACAATCCGAAAAGCGGGGGATCCACTGTCGGAAACACAGAAGAGCAAGAAGCTCCTTCTGGTTAACATGAAGAGCTGCCAGATCCTGGTCCCATGACCCATGAAGGAAAAGACCTAGAGGATCCAACGTCACACCCCATCCGAGATAGCTGGAGTTTACTGTCAGAACATGATCGGACGTGGGGAAGTCCAACGGAACTCCCTGCATAATCCACTGAACATCTGTCAGGGGAGAAGGTGACGAGGAAGAGACTCCGGTAACAGAAGCACCAGAACCAGAGGATCGACATTCAGCCTCCAACGACTGAGCAAAAAGTGTTGGAGAGGTCAGACATGCAGTTGACCTAGAGGAATGAGATCAGTCACTGAAACGCAGAGACCAAGCAGCCTGGGAAGACTCCGAGCTGATGAAGTCCATCCCAGATGACTCCGTTGACTCTGAACCCTAGTGACGTGAGTAGGCTCAACAGTGTGAAGACGTCAGACTCCAGAAAAGCAGCATTGGATTGCCTCTGGAGGATATCAACTAGACAAGCCGAAGAAGACACCTTGGACTGTGTGCGATGTAAGACTAACACATGCGACATCAGACAGGTGAAGGCCCAAGGATTCAGGCCGAGGCCAAAGGGAATGGCCTTGAACTGGAAAACATCCTGGGGAATGGAGCGGCGAACTGATCTGAAAGCCTCCATGCTGAACTGAGGAGCAATGATAGACTACATCAGAATACTCAGATCAATAACCTATCTGAGTCGGCCGTCCTTCTTCGGCACCAAGAACATGCGGGAAACAAAATCCCACTGAAAGAAAGTTCTTGATGACCTCGATTGTCCCCTTTGACAATTGACAGGAGATTGCCTATCTCCGTGGTCAAAAGTTCCCAACGTGTAACACTGAAAGGGACTTATGTGGGAAGAGGCTCTCTGTACTTAGTGGAGTGCCTCAACCTAGCACGAAATCGGGGTGACTACTGCCGACGCCTACCCCACCCTATGAGTGAGCAGAAGTGGTGGTAGGAGGATCAGCCCTTAGCTTCGCAGAGGAAGCAGAAGGGTACTTGTTAGGCTTTCGACAGCACCTGCCTCCAACAGAAGGCCAATCAAGCTGACCAAGCAGCAGCAGATCAATGGAATGACAAGGGAGCCATCCCGGACCGTCGCCACAGAACCATGGAATAGTTGCGGACCCGCCGAAAGAGGCAAATCGAAGAGCAGCGCACTGCCCCTCAAAAAGGGGACGTCTTGTGTCCAGCACAGCATACCTGCGAACTAATTCCAAGCTACTCGCGTAACAGGCATGTGTGTGAGAAGATGCATGAGCGCCTTGAACTGCACACACAAAACAAAAACCTGTTTGTTGTCAAACTCATCTGGGAGCAGATAAGCAGCAAAGCAAAGACGACGTGATCGAAGAGAGGACACCAGCATCCCTCCCGATAAGCCCAACCTGGACTCCAGAGTCTCCATGTGGCTGAGGAGTTGGAGTCCTGATCCAAGACCGTTTCAGTCTGGCAGACTGACGGATTGGCAAAATCGTAGGAACGATAACGCACCAGAGGCAAAAAGTGTCAACCTTGATGAAGAACGACGTCTTCATAGCCTTGGAACTCAGCTTAGAGTCCAAAGCAGTAAATGCTTCAACACCTGTACCGACAGGCACAGTCGAAGGCGCCCAGAAGCATGTTGCTCCACAGGCTGTAGGCGTGCGACCGATGATCGCAGCTGGGCTGACACTGTCGGCTGGTTTGACGGTTTGAGACGTGGAAGGAACCCAAACACAAAGTCAAGAGCTGTCCCCAAGTCAGAAGACTGTTGGCTCTCGACGTCAGGAATGTCAGACTCATCCCATGAGTCGGAAGACACAAAGCCCATCATGGGCAAACCAGTCGACGTCTCCCATGGTGTGGGCACACCAGGGGATCAGACAGCGACCTGTTTCCAATCTCGGGAGGCAGCGAAACAGGGTGGCACCTGGAAACCACTCGTAGCCTCGCTTGATGCAGCGGAAAAGGCTCTTGGACAGACCCTAAACTCACTGACTGTCTGAAAGGAATGACGTGGGAACGAACCGACAAAGTGGCTTCACTCCTGATCCATTTACCAGCGAAGGGTCACGATCCTCAAATACACCCGACGCGGGGTGACCGACTGCAGCCGAAAACATCTGAAGGCAGATGTGTAGTGGGATATCACATACCCCGAGGATCAACAGAGCAGAAACTCAAGAGAGTCGCTGCGGACCTCTGCGGGACAAAAGGTCCAGGCTGCACAAAAAGCGTTGGTCACACAAAACTGGCCATGGGACCAGAGTGCGTGGACGGAAACGCTACGTAGTTCATGGTAACCCCACCATGAACATCTGAATCCAATAAGAAAAACTGAGGTACCTGACGGCTGAGAGACCACAATAGAGGGTTTGGCCATCAGCCCCTTCCAACTTCGCCAAGTTGAAGTCAGGGAAGACTGAGGCCGATACCCCACATCTACACTACCAGACACCGCTGCAGACCCCTGCAGGTAGAAAGCTGCTGTGCTCAACAACCGAGAGGACACAGCAGGGGGTTCGGTCGGCGGCCACTTCCGACTTCGCCAAGCTGAAGTCAGGGAAGGCTGAGGCCGATACCCCTCGTCAACACCACCAGACACCTCTGCAGACCCTCGCAGGGATAAAACTGCTGTGCTCAAAGGCTGAGAGGACACAGCAGGGGGTTCGGTTGGCAGCCACTTCTGACTTCGCCGAGTTGAAGTCATACCCCACAACCACACTACAGACATCACTGCAGACCCCTGCAGGGATAAACCGAGGCCGGCTAAAACGGTGCCCGATGACTTTGCAGACGGAACAGCAGTAGCAGCAGATACAATGGGAGCTGTTGGAACTGGCAGAAAAGGGGAGAGAGCCACCTAGCTCAGCCTCCAAAGGAGGAGTCACAACCCTAGTGACAGCTTCAGATGTCGACTGGAGAGGGCACACAGTCCCGGAACCAGGCATCTCTTCACCAGAAATCCAACAGCTCTCGCAGTATCCACCATGGTAAAAAAACTGCACATCCCCCACGGATGGGGAACAACTCTCACCAGACGTGGTCGTGTCTGGAGGCCCCAAAACGACAGCGTTCCCCACCCCCTGCTGGTGCGGGAGGAGCTGCACATACCCTACAGAGGGGGTGTAACTCTCACTAGACGTGGCTGTGTCGGGAGACCCCAAAACGACAGTGTTCCCCACCCCCGCGGGTGCAGGAGGAGCTGCACATCCCCACTGGTTAACGGATGTTATGGAATTGTACTAAGAGAAGAGCATCCCCTACTGGGTGTGCGTCATGGCACTCGACCCACTTTTGGCTTATTTTTTCGTGGTGTTTTTACACCACTTTTCTTTCCCAAATCTCTTGGGAAAGATTAAAATAGAGAGTATTTTATCTGAGTTAGGGTCTTCCAATGTAGTGCAAGCTTGTAGTAAACAATTGTAAAGTAGGTTGATAAGAAAGATCGCCTTCATACAGCATACTGTTATTAGATAGAGATTGCACATTTGCGATATTCAATGCAAGGTATCATGATACCTGTTGAAATTTCTTAGAATTACGATTTTGTTTTTCGACGGAAATTTGTGGTACCGAGTGATTTGCACATGTCTGTCGAGCATGGAAACCATCTTCAATAAAAAAATGCGGTGTTGTCCTTTTCCAAAATGCAGTCCTATCTCAGTACTCGAAAGTGTTTTGAATGTTTAGCTTTGTTCTTGGATATATGAAGCACATTTGGCCACAAGTTGTTCTGATGAAATATTATTTTATTATCAGTTCTGGTGCGAATACGGTAGCAGACTTCCAGGAACCAGTTGTGCCTGCTGTCAACTCTTTTGAGTTGATTACATATGTGTTTCGTGTTCTCTCCATCCCAATCTTCATTTTGATGTATAATTTGCATATATTTAATCTGAATTTAACCCTTTACCTAACGAATTGCCCGCATACGCCCGCATAATTTGCAAATTAAGCAGAACTTTGAAAAAATTATTTTTCTCAAAATATTTCAACAAAACCATATCATGTGACCCCTCATTGGAACGAGCTCATCGAGCTCGTTCCAATGAGGGGTCACGTGTTATGGTTTTGTTGAAATTTTTTTTTTAATTTTAAAAAATAGTAATTAAAATAATAAACTTTGATATTCTCTACGTTGGGTAAAGGGTGAAGGAACATGAGAGGTGTGAATTTCAAAATAAACGGAAAAAGCATGTAAAAACAACGCTGTCTACAATCAAATAATGAAAAAGATCGCCTTCATACAGTATACAGTTATTAGAGAGAGATTGCACAGTTGCCATATTCAATGCAAGGCATCGTGATACCTGTTGAAATTTCTTAGAATTACGATTTTGTTTTTCGATGGAAATTTGGGGTATCGAGTTACTTGCGCATGTCTGCCGAGCATGGAAACCATCTTCAATAAAAAATGCATACAGTGTTGTCCTTTTCCAAAATGCAGTCCTGTCGCTGCAATCGAAAGTGTTTTGAATGCCTAGTTTTGTTATTGAATATCTGAAGCACATTCGGCCACGAGTTGTTCTTGCAAAATATTATTTTATTATCAGTTCTGGTACAAATACGATAGCAGACTTCCAGGAACCAGTGGTGCCTGGTATCAACTCTATGAGTTGATTACATATGTGTTTCGTGTTCTATACATCCCAACCTTCATTTTGATGTATAATTTGTGTATATTTAATCTGAATTTAAGGAATATGAGAGGTGAGAATTTCAAAATAAACAAAATTCCATTACTTATATACCTCCTTAAGGGCCTATATAAGTAATGAAATTTTGTTTATTTTGAAAATTCTCACCTCTGATATTCCTTCAATTCAAATTAAATATACACAAAATGTACATCAAAATGAAGGTTGGGATGTATAGAACATGAAACACATTTGTAATCAACTCATAGAGTCGACTGTAGGCACCACTGGTTCCTGGAAGTCTGCTGCCGTATTCGCACCAGAACTGATAATTTAATAATATTTCACAAAAACAACTTGTGGCCAAATGTGCTTTACGTATCCAAGAACAAAGCTAGGGGATAAAAAGTCTTCAAAACTCGGTGACAGAGCTGCATTGGGGGAAATTCCAAAGCCTTTGCTTTTGTTTACATATGAGTATACTTTCGATTTCCGGTCGACGTCATCGGACAGAAAAAGCATGTAAAAACAACGCCGTCTAAAATCAAATAATGAAAAAGATCGCCTTCATACAGTATACTGTTATTAGATAGAGATTGCACAGTTGCCATATTCGATGCAAGGAATCATGATACCTGTTGAAATTTGTTAGAATTATGATTTTGTTTTTCGATGGAAATTTGTGGCATTACGTGTACACTCCATATAAAAAAATTATTCCAATATCGACTGAGTGCGTTATGTATGATTATATAACAGCAGGTATTTACTCATTAATCAGTGTTGATTGGGAAAACACCTCGCAATTTATATAATAAGTTTTCTTCACTAAATCCTTTTTCTGTGCCTGAAATATTTTTGGAGAGAATTTTCTGGATCAAAAGAATCCTTCAAATGTGAAAATCGGTCCAATAATTCACGTTTTGTGTTCTAATAAATCTTTAAAAAAAATGTGAATTTTGACGATCCAGTGAAGCAGTGTGGCTCTTCCATCTATTGGATTTACATGATATAAAATAGTCTGAACTCGCTTAATCGAGGTCATTGTTGTTGAAAAAAACATTCTGATTCTCAACCGAAATGGACGGGTACAGATAACTACACATTTTTCGTTTTGAACATACTGGCAATTTATCTGCTTTTCGCCCGGGATATAACATGATAATTCGCCCAAATGTTAAATTAAAACACATTTTTTATTCTATCTGACAGCCGCTATGGAACCCCAGACACGGGGAGATTATCTTCAAAACACGGATCAGATCCAATTTGGGTAAACCCGATCCGTGCTTCTCTCATCTTTTTCCTGGAGCTACTTCAAAACACGGTATCATAATTCAACTCGGGACCATTCCGATCGATGAAGTGTGTCCCCAGGGGAACGAAATGACGCCACCCAGGAATACATTACTTGAGTTTATGGTCATGAGAACAACGTCGTGACATCTTATTCAACCCGGGGAATCGGTCATATCAGCGGTGACTGATATTGGTGATAAAACGAGTTTTGGCTCCCATTCTTTTTTTTTTTTCTTTTTTTTGGAGGGGGAGGGGGCTGATTTTGAAAAGATTAGAGCCAAAACGCATGCTCTATTCAATTCGGCGAAACTCAAACCGTTCTCACCCTAACTCGGTGGTAGTGTTGCGGCATCATACTATGATGTGGATAATGAAACAGTCCACCAATATTAGCAACAAATATAATAAAAAATAAATAAAGCTTGATGAGACGCGTGTTCATAGCTAATATTATTGGACTACTTGATCAAGACATCGTGTTAAGCACTAAATATCCAAAGTTTCAACTAATGAAGTCTCTTATTTGTAGCTAATATCATTGGACTCGAGACCGCACAAGCACTAAATTTCAGGAGATTTTAAAAATGTTTCCTGTGAATATTTTTATATTTGGGGGATGTGATATGATGAAACATAGCAAGTGTTTCGTTTCTTTTAACATTTTCTTGGGGATTAACAACAAACAAAGGATTTAATTTAACACGCCACTGAACAGAAGTAACTAATTGAGCATAATTGTATACTGGTATGTCATATGTTCAACACCTTTTCTAAGGCTAATTTACTTATTAATCTGTCAAAGGGCCGAAGCATTTGAAGCATCTATTGAAAAGAAACCCATGCTAGCTGGGGAGAATTATTATTACCAAAACACCAACATACAGACGACAGCGTCTGGCCAAAATGTTATCAGTCTACCCAGTTTCCAGCCACGAAATTAAACATACAATTTCCAAGAAAAAACGTACCAAATGCTAGGAAGATAAATCCGGTGATCCAATAGTCTCAACCCGCCTACAGGACCAGGTGGAACTTGCAAGATAAATTCTTTAATAACAACTAAAAATTTGAATTTTTTTGTCTCAAAACAGAGCTTGGGACCCCTCAATGGAAAGACTCAAAATCCACTAGCTCGTTCCAATGAAGGGTCATAAGCTATGTTTTGGAAACAAAAACTTAAACATAATAAAATTTGAATGCAGATTTTTGTATAGCCTGAGTGCTGGCCAAATTCGGCCATTGGCGTTGTGAATTTAGTGAATTTCCATATTTTGTTGCAGTCACATAGTTTATGGTCCCTCCCCCGTTAATGAGGACCACAAGCTGTAAAAAAAAGGAAAATATATAAAAATTTTAAGGGAGAATTTTTCCAAGCGCGGCGGATCAGATTTAAATTTAAAAGTGGAGAGATTATACTGTCGATCGTTGACTCACGGAAGGCATGAATACGCCATGGTTACAGGGGGGGGGGGGGGGGGGGGGGGGGGCAGAGACAGAGAGTTTGTGTGTGTGTGTGTGTGTGATGGACGTGGGAAGCAAATGTGGGCAAAATCTACGTTTAAGGGGCAAATACCTACCCCTCCCCCGGCCCCCAGTGACGCCACCAATTTTTCATGCCTTTTTCAGATATTGGAAGTTGACAAGAAAATCCCATTGTGGGTGCCTTCCACTTCCTAAACTGCACTATAAATTTGTTTACCGTAGGCCATGATTCGTATGTCTCTTGCTTTTAAAATTTCAGGATTCCAAAGACTGAACTTAATTTGAAAAATCCACCCGAGTTGTTACGAAAATGACCGGAAGGAGTAGATGGATTTATTTATTAATTCTGTTTCATTCTCAATTTAGTTCGTCAAAAATAATTACTGAGGTAAACGTGAAGCAGCTTATCTGCAATGATATTAAATCATATGCCGAGTTAGTAATGATCCCGAGTCTGAAAAATAGGGGCCGCACTTCGTAAATACAGGATGTATCGCCGAGACTGTCACATTATTGTTCTAAAAAACATAGCAACGCACAGAATTTGTTTTATTTTAAAATACTTCCTCTATTTGGTAATTTTATTTAAAAATGTCTCGATGAAATGTTTCGAGAATGAAGGTGGACAAGATCATATTCGATGGCGATAAACTTACCTTTAATTATACAGGGGGGAATCCAAATGACATATCGGCAAAACATTTTATTTTAATATGGAAACAAGTTAAATATCTCGAAAAATATTGGGCGAATTGTTTAAATGCGGACATTATTCCGGGGTACAATGATCTGGAAAAGACAGATATAACATTTTTATGTCATTATTTTATGAAATGCAGGTTTTAGAAATTCACTGACTGAAGACCAATATTGCTAATCAGGTTCAGACTCTGGAAGAAATTTCTCGTCCAGCACTAATTGATTATGTAATGCTTCTCTCCTAACCGCACTTGGGTACCCCACTTTTCTACACAAAAAGTGGGGTACGCGAAGTGCGGTTTTATATGGAGTGTACACGTAATGGGTATCGAGTGATTTGCGCATGTCTGTCGAGCATGGAAACCATCTTCAATAAAAAATGCAGACAGTGTTGTCCTTTTCCAAAATGCAGTCCTATCGCTGTATTCGAAAGGGTTTTGAATGCCTAGCTTTGTTCTTGGATATATGAAGCACATTTGGCCACAAGTTGTTCTGATGAAATATTATTTTATTATCAGTTCTGGTGCGAATACGGTAGCAGACTTCCAGGAACCAGTGGTGCCTACAGTCGACTCTATGAGTTGATTACATGTGTGTTTCGTGTTCTGTACATCCCAACCTTCATTTTTATATATAATTTGTGTATATTTAATCTGAATTTAAGGAATATGAGAGGTGAGAACTTCAAAATAAACAAAATTCCATTACTTATATAGGCCCTAGTTCAACAGGTATCATGATACCTCGCACTGAATATGGCAACTGTGCAATCTCTATCTGGTAACAGTATACTGTATGAAGGCGATCTTTTTCATTATTTGATTTTAGACGGCGTTGTTTTTACATACTTTTTCTGTCCGATGACGTCGACCGGAAATCGAAAGTATACTCATACGTAAACAAAAGCAAAGGCTTTGGAATTTTCCCCAATGCAGCTCTGTCGCCTTGTTTTGAAGAATTTTTACACCCTAGCTTTGTTCTTGGATATGTAAAGCACATTTGGCCACAAGCTGTTTTCGTGAAATATTATTAAATTATCAGTTCTGGTGCGAATACGGCAGCAGACTTCCAGGAACTAGTGGTGCCTACAGTCGACTCTATGAGTTGATTACACATGTGTTTCGTGTTCTATGCATCCCAACCTTCATTCTGATGTACAGTTTGTGTATATTTAATTTGAATTGAAGGAATATCCGAGGTGAGAATTTTCGAAATAAATAAAATTTCATTACTTATATAGCTAGGCCCTTAACTTAAGTTATAAAGCACCTTGAGAACCGTCGAAATTAGGCAACAAGTTACATTTCACTCCAATCAATGAATGCAGATATTTAAGTGCAGGGATATTTATTCTGATTATGACTGCATATTCATTTTTCTTTTTTGTTTCCACTTATAACCTTTTAGGTGTTGACATCTTTATTCCTCCTTGCTAGTTGTTGTTGTTCAAAAATAAAAGATTCGGTAACCCATTCGAGGATTTACTTCAAGGATGACGTTAAGATCCGATTGCCTGGAGACATTGGGGCAAATAAGGAATACGAAACGAACGTCCGCCAGCCGAAACGTCCCCTACAATTTGGGACGAAACGTCCGCTAATTAGCTCCAATACCAGTTAAATTCCCCCTTTCTCACGATTAAACAAAACACTGGTTACAAGATCGGCATAAGTCACTGTATTGTGTGAATAGTTTATTCATGCTACAAGCTCAATTAAAAAATGTATAATTTCACCAAGAGTACTGATTTTTACGCCTAAAACAGGGGTGTATCCTTTCGCCAATTCCTTTTGCATTGTACACCAATGGTTTAGGACATAGAAATCGGATATAAAAAGACTTTATATCCGATTTCTTTGGTTTAGGAGATGAATTCCTGCATAGCGACGAGGGGGTTGCAGTTGGTGACTTGAAGATCCCAGGGCTATTTTTGCAGACGATATGGTGTTAGTGTCAGAAAGCGAAGAGGGGCTAGCGAAGATGCTGGGAATTGTTGGGAAATATGGGAGCAAATGGAGACTCGAACTTAATGAAAGCAACAGCAAGGCGGACCCCACTCGAAGGTGGAGAGTGGGAAAGTTCTGCATTCCGGAAGGTAGCAACAAACTTCTTAGTGTAGGAGAGACAGGTGACTGCGAGTATCTGGGGGTATATATAAACATCACAGAAAGAGGCATCTACCGAAATCACACAAATAAATTGATTCTGAAGGGGAAGCGAATCCTTAACCAAATGAAACTCATAGGGAGAAACAGTTTCAATAAGGTTTTCGTGGGAAAAACTATTTGGGAAATGGTGGGTCTGCCAAGTATAACATACGGTACGGAAGTTGTACCCCTAAATCAGACGTCTGTTAAGAGCTTGGAAATCCTGCAGAACGGTGACGATGCAGGCCGATGGATAACAGGGTCGAGTAATGCAGCAGCGCTAGAAGCAATCAGGGGTGAGCTTGGGTGGATGAGGATCAAGGACAGGATAGACCAATTGAAACTCAGTTATCTTAATTATTTGGTAAATCTCCCCGATAGCCGATGGTGTAAAGTAATGTTCCTGAGCTTCCAACTTAAATATCAAGACGGGATGGATGGTCCAAGTGAGGGAGCTAGTAGAAAACTAAAAGATCGTCAGAGAAAGGGTCATGGAGGATGGTAACCGTAATTGGCGAGAGGGGGTCAAATCAAAGAGATCTTTGGGTGGCCTGCGCGATAAAGAGAAGCCTGGTTTTGAAGAGCACCTTGATGGCACCTTTGGGGGTCACTGTTGTTCAAGCTGAGGTCGCGGTCCCTGGAGCTGAGGGGAAAAATTGGGAAAAACAACGAAAAGGAGTGCCAGATGTGTAATTTGGGCGTGGTGGAGACCCTGGAACACTTTCTTCTAGAATATCCAAAATACCGGTATAAAAGAACAAGATTCACGGGGAGTATAATGGGGAAGTGGGATGGGAGAATGAAGGACATGTGGTTTGGGGGCGACTCAAAGGAGAGGGTTAATATGCTAATCGGAGAGATTGGGAAAAGTGGGGCAAGGGATGTCATCAAGCAGTTCGTCTCCGAGTGTTGGGAGGAGAGAACAAGCGTGGGAATAGGGAGGCAGTTGGTAGAACAGGGGTAACCAAGGCCTTCTCATACGAGAACCGCGACAAATCAGCGGCCGGTCAAAGTGTTATTATTATTATTATTACTGATACACTTTTTAATGAGCCAAAACCCGAAAATAAAGACCACTTTGTACAATTTATGTCAATAAATGTGTTTTCTATATAACTTTAGCCAAATTGTCTAAATGTTGAGTAATTTGAGTCAATAATAAAGGAGTAGTGAAAAATCTAATTTTGGAGTCGGTGTGCACTTTTTAGGGAGCACAAAATATTTACGCCACATGCTCTAGGATACGAATTGTCCAACTCCCGCTAAAGGTACAGTAACAGAAAAAGTAATGGTGGATGGAGACAATAGTGGTTGAAACGGACCGAAGAACAAACACTGTTCGCCATTCAGCATGCCAATAATAGTGACTGTTAGGCTATAGTAGAAGTTAGATTTCCAGTGCCTGGGGATCTCATGACCCTCACAGTCTCGTTCGAGGAACTAATCTGACTTGTCTGCATTTAAGAAGATTTACATAAATCGGTATGAGCTGATAGTGGAAGGGGTCAGTGTTTGAGATTACGTCAACTAATCATGATCGAATGATCTGTTTGGTTAATTGAGTCAGTGGTCTAAGAGTTTGGACCGGTATCAGAGGTATCAGAGAAAGCCTGGAATGAACCAGAATTAGATAACGAAGAAGCTCCAATGGACTGAAGCGCTCGCCTGACAAAGGTCCATTGATTCTTCACCAAGAGATTTAAGAATTTAATAAAAGTAGTCGTTTATTATTTTTTTTCTTCATTGATTGTAGATGGTGGAGCAGTGGTTTGAGAAAACAAGCACTGCCAAACATCTGACAAGGAACTTGCATTGATATAAAAACTTCATATGAACAGAAAACTGCCAATTTACACAAAATTCTGTTTAATAAAGTTGAAAAGGGTTAAAATGACTAGAGGCTTGATTGTTAGGAACCTGAGATGAACAAACCTGAATCGGACCCTCCAGAATAATGTATTTCAAATATCAAAAGATTCTGACTCGTGGATCTGAAAATTCGAGCTCCCTAAGGATGCCCAAATTTGAACCCGGGGACTTGATTTGAACAAACTTGAATCTGCTCCCCCCCCCCACCCCCTAGAGATGCTGAATACCAAATATCAAAAGATCAAAAGATTCTGAGTCAAAATCACATTAATGCTCTCTGTTAGTGCAACATATTAACCCTTTAAATCCTAGAGCCCTGATAGTATCTTCCATTACCAGTTCAATGTCATCAATTGGAAGAGTCCATGTTCGTTGTTTGAGGGTAGAACAATTAATATTTTCAACGTGCAGCCTTAGGGCTACACGTTAAAAATATTGATTGGTCTACTGTAAAAATTCTCGAATAAATTGTCTACTTTATAAATCCGGGTCGTATCAGGATCCTGGAATGAAATCGGCCGCTCAGGTTCAGATGGGTTAATGTCATATATCAAGTAGGCTACATTTTATCCAACTTTTACTTAAACAGATTCTCGTCAGATCACCGAAGTTAAGCAACGTCGAGCCAGGTTAGTTCTTGAAATGGGTGACCGTCTGAGCGATCGATTCGGACTCCCACGTTGTGTCCTTGGGCAAGGCACTTAACCCCGATTGTCCACATGGGAGCACGATGACGCCGTGCACTAAGGCGTACTGCACGTCGATGGTGCGCATGTCTTCAACCAATCTAACCATGCCTGTGCTGCAGTGCGGAGTTACGATGTTGGGGAGCTGGCAGCGGCTCGTCGTTGCTCGGTGGTTCTCTTCGGGTACTTCGGCTTCCTCCACTCCGGCGTAAAACTGCCACCGACACGATATGACCGTGGCTGTTTCAGTGTCGTTAAACCTTAAAAAATAAATAAATAAAATTTTACTTACACTGTACATGTGCCTTCCATTTACCAACTCCGGACCATAATGATTTGCGGCGTTTACTTACAAAAGTGATGAAAAATGGTGTATTTGAAAGTTTTTTGACAAAATGCATTTTACCATGCTTCATTATTGAAGGTACTGAACTTGCTGGCTTGGAAGATATCTACCCGCCTCATTCAAACTCACGGAAAAACCAAACCCGTGAATTTGTAGTCGAGATATGGATGTCACCCAACAGTCAAGACGACATTGAGCTTTACGTTGGTATACGACTTGACCAATTAAAAACGTTTTAACACTAAAACGGGTCGAATATATCTCTGGGGCGAATCACTTTTTCAGGTCGGACATGAGTACAGACAGAGAGTTGACTGGGCACACTGCTCAGTCGAAAACCGGATTCTCAGAGGAAATATGGAATTCTCAGAGAATATTATGAGATTCTCAGAAAAATCGTGAAAAATCGATAGCCGATATCTTCGATAAGATACATTTTGGCGATTGACGACGTATTCTGCAACATATTCATACCTGAGTAAATTGTATTTGAGCATGTTCCGATTGAATAAACAAATTATACCAGCTTCAAAAATGCCAAAACCTGCTTGTAGAAAGCGCCGAGATTTGGTTATTGTATAGGTCTAGACTTCACGTGGATGCCCTTCTAATATCAGGAACTGAACTGTAACTTTAGATTTGCGATATTGGGTAAAAAGGTTTGAATTTCGCCTCAACGGAGTGGCTTCAGCTGTCGTGAAACTTCCCTTGTCGCCCTGAAACCCCGTTGTCACTCTCTGAAACGCCGCGCCGTCATTCTTGTTTTACACCATCCACAAGAAATCGTAAAATTTTCAATATTTCGGAGCAACGAAGGGTAAAAACCTGGGCGTCTCAATTGGAAAGATATTCCTCCGAGATTATAAGCCTGTAAGTCGATGTGAAAAGCCCGAAAATTTGATAAAAGGCCACTCATACTGGAGCAAAGCCAAAACATTCAGCGGACCCTCCAATTTTGTGAAACCTATTTTCCCCATTTAATGGACAGTAACAGATACTATTCTCGCACAGGACTTCGAGGGGATAGTTAAACTACTGGATAAAGGTAAGTGTATTGGTTCCTACCTTTCCATATATCTTCTCTTTCGATAAAAATGTCAAAACCTTGATTAGCGGCTATCGATTTTTTCCGATTTTTGTCTGAGAATCTCGTAGTATTCTATGAGAATCTCATATTTACTCTGAGAATCCGGTTTTCGATTGAGCATGTAGTGTGATTGGGGCCGATCAAAACAATTGATCAAATCTATCAAACAGACCGTCCAAGTTTCTAACAACGATTGTCACTCTATCTAAACTTCACCACACTAATCGTGTGGTACGGTATTGGGCATCACTGAATCATGGGAAAATACATAATTTGTCAGAGGCGGCGGTGCCGGGCGGGGGGGGGGGGGTGACATAGGGGCACGTACCCTCCACTTGTTTCCACAGATATGTTTCGCAGTTACACAATGAGTTAAAATGGGCGCATGCAAACGTGTCAATATAAGGCATTCCTGTAACATTATTTGCAAATCCAAACAATACTGAGCCAGTGCAAAGAATCCCACTTTCGGCCGGTTCGGTCTGTTTCTTCTTCTTCAACTATCTTCCAACTCGAAGGCTGGCCTTCGAGTTAGAAGATGGCTGAAGTAAAAGAACCGGACAGGACAGTGGCCATGCACACAGCGGCATATTCTTCTAAACGGGAGACTACAGCGAGTCATGGTACATTTACCGATAATACGATTGTAATCTTTCTCATAATAGGTCGAGCTATGGTAGCATTGTAAATTTGTGCCCCTCTACTTTTATCGAGCTTCAAACCGCCCCTGTAATTTGTCAAAAACCATCAAATACACCATTTTTACGATTTTTGGCAAATGTCGAACACCTGTGCGTTGTGGCTGAAGATCATTCCGTGTGTATTTAATCTCGTAATTGAGTGTTTCTTTGGATCATCGACCTGCTGTAGATCGTACGAATTCATTTGAATCGTCTTCATTCAATTTGCGGTAGAAATCCATGTAATAAGTCGACTTGCTAGATTCCGTTGTGATTTTGGTGTTACAACCACGAATGTAATACGACCACGAATGTATAATAACTAATAAACTTATTATATTCGACGTTGGACAGTCAATGCAACCACGAATGTAATAATCGTATTGGACAGTTAACCCTTTACCTAACATGAAAAGCAGACGACACTTGCAAAAAAAAATTCTTGAATAACTAATTTTTTTCATTTTTTGTCTCAAAAACATAGGTTATGACCCCTCGTTGGAACGAGCTCGACGAGCTCGTTCCAACGAGGGGTCATAACCTATGTTTTTGAGACAAAAAATGAAAATATTTTGAAAATTAATTGGCGATTTTTGAGAATAGCGCTGGCCGGTTTTGGCCGTTACGTTGGGTAAAGGGTTAACGCAACCATGAATGTAATTATCTTATTACATTCAATGTTGTGTTGGACAGACATCGCAACTACGAAAGGAATAAACTTACCATACTGGGCGTTGTGTTCTCCTGTCAATCTATCCAGGAATGTAATAAACTACTTATTTGTCACTTATTTTTTGTCACGGAGTTGGTTCTTTAGACCAGACATTTCAACACGAATTGTAATACTTGTTTGCGTGAGTTTCACGTTACACACAACAATCAGTTTAGTATTGCGGCGTGATTTGTGAATGAAATTTGTGGGAACAACTGGGCCTCGGGGAAATAGAATTAGTCTGTACCCTGTACCATCACCAACACTCTATTTACCATATTATCTTTCTCTTGGTTATCTTTCCACGTGGGTAAAATTATCACTTGAAATGAACTTCTTTGTGGTTACTTCTTTGTGGTTAATCACGGAACGCAAGAAAAAAAAAACGCTAAATGTTTGGAAGAAAAATGTCGTCTGACTTGTGGCAGATGGTAGTTAACGTAGGCTTATGTGTGGGGTGGGGGTAGGCCTCAGCTGTCCTACTGGCCACTTGCATGCTATGTACATTTCTGTTCCGGTTATCTTGAATGTCAATGTTGTATCCCTTGCGCTAAAGGTTGAGTCAGCGAGCCACGTGGTATGCTCAGTTAAACATAATTTTAAAACGTGACAACCGTTACTTATTCCCAGTTCCTTATTCGACATTCATATCAACCGATAAAGGAACTGGGAATAAGTAACGGTTGTCGCGTAGTGAAAATTGCCATGATTGCGCTGAATAACAAATACAAGATCGAATATATACAAAGTCAAAAAAGAAAGTATAATAAACTTTGAGAGGCAATTTTTTTGTATCATCGACTTTAATCCCAAACAAATTATTGTAAATTCATATTTCGAGTCTAGCTGTATGAATTTGCATAAATTCATGTTCTTACTGTTGCCAGCGTCACGTCAGGACGTCACAACAATTCAGACATGGGGTGAAATGAAAAGTTCACACATGCAGTCAATAGCTTGTATGTCCATCGTTTGCATCTTGGATGGCAAGACATCGACGGCGCATCGACCTGATAAGCCTCTGGATGTCACCCTGTGGTATTGCGTTCCACTCTTGCCTCAGAACATTACGTAAATTCGTCTGAAGATCATGAAGTCGTACCCTTTGATCCCAAAGATCCTCGATTGGCGACAAATCTGGAGAAAGTTGGGCCCAGGGAAAAAGTTCGATGCTTTGCTCCTCAAGAAAGCCACGACAGATACGCGCTACGTGATATCGGGTATTGTCTTTTTGGAATAACTGCAATCCGACGTTAGCGTTGAACAACGGGACAACAACAGTGTTAAGAATTAAGTCCCTATATCGCTGTCCATTCAGATTACCATCGTTGAAGATCAACTTCGTTCGATGGTGCAAGGAAATTTTTGCCCAAACTATTACACTACCCACGCCGAAACGGTCGCATTCCTGCACGCAAGCATCAGAAAACCGTTCTCCTCGTCGGCGGTACACTCTTGCCCTACCATCAGCGCGCCGAAAACAAAATCGTGATTCATCACTGAAAAGAACTGTGCTCCGACGCTGCTGAGTCCAGCGAACACGCTAACGTACCCATTCCATTCTGACGGTACGATGACGTTTGGTAAGGATTGGACCGTGGTATGGACGCCTACTTCAGATGCCATGTTCTGCTAGTCTGTTGCGGTCAGTTTGTAAACTGATTCTATTGTTAGTTCTACCAGGAGTAATTGCTGCTGTCCTCGTCGCCGGAAGGAAGCGATCCCGCAAGTGAGACGTCCTGATGTGTCGGTCTTGTGCATGGGTCGTAAGTCTTGGTCGACTTGAACGCGGTCGGTCGGCAGTAGATCCAGTGCTTCTATACCTTCCAATGGGACGATAAATAGTGTACACAGTGACTCCGAACTCAGCAGCGAGCGCATATGGAGGTATCCCAACCTCATGCATACTAATGCACGCAACTGCTGATTTTCGGTTAACCTTGGCATTTTTTAAAATGTCGGAAGACAAAAACTAGCGTGTTTTCTCAATAACCCAGGCTCTCTAGCACAACATAAAACAAAGAAAATCGTTGGTCACCCATTCAATTTGACATTCTTGGGTAGCTTGTGCTATTTTGAAATCCGTAGCAAAATTGTATACAGTTGGGTGAACAACAACAGTATGGCATTGAACTCTTTGCACGACTTCTTGTCCACAAACATGCGACATTAGAACTATTATATTTCATCCTTTATGCTATTTTTCGCATTTGTTTCTATTATACTTTCTTTTTTGACTCAGTATAATAGGTTTATTACATTCGTGGTTGTACTGACTGTCAACATAACGTCGACGGCAATAAGTTTATTACATTCGTGGTCGTGACCATTGTTCAACACAACGTCGAATGTAATAAGTTTATTGCATTCATGGTCGTAAAGAAAATAAGTGATAAATAAAAGTTTATTACATTCGTAGTTGAATTGACTGGAGAACACAGTGCCCGTTTATTAAGTTTACTGTACTAGTGGTTCCGTTGACTGGAGAACACAACGTCGAATATATAGAGGATATGGAATGGGTGTTTTTCTCTTATAATATTTATGAAACGAGTCTTAAGAATTTTCCGTTTTGGCGAGCCTCTGGCAAGCCCAAACGGAAAATTCGGACGAGTTTCATAAATATTATATGAGAAAAACACTCATTTCATATTCTATTTATCATATGACATACACTCGCACAAATTAGCCACTTAGTATGACTTTTTAACCCACCACCTAACTTGAGTTGCAGACGGCACTTGGAAAAAACATCCTCGTATAACTAAAAATTTTCATTTTTTGCTTCCAAAACATAGGTTATGACCCCTCATTGGAGCGAGCTCGTTGAAAAACCTCTAGGAACATGTGATGATTTTTAACTTTCGAGATGTTAGGCCACCCACACACCCTTTTCCCAATTTTGTTTTCTGTTTCGACAGTTTTTTTTCTAAACAATTGCCGTCATCCATCTCTTTTACGAATATTCACAGTCCTACTCGGTATTCACCACAGTTTAAAAATGTTGACAGGGGCGGGGGGGGGGGGGCGGAAAAAAAATGCGTGAACATAGGTGGAAATGTTTATTTTGCAGATTTTTTGACCCACCCACCCTTTCCTGCATATTTTGTCCATGCGTTTTGGGGGACTCACCCCCTTCTCATACATGTTATATACAAACCTTCGACACTCGAACACTAAATCGAAACGCGGAATGCACTCTGATTCAATGCATATTTTTATGTGTCCAAACATACTTCCATTTACTCTATCAGATGCATGTTTCAAGACTTACCAGATTCACATCAGTTCACAAAGACACATTACTGTGCAGCTTGAACCCCATGTGGACCCGGGTATAATGGGTCCACATTTGATAGCCACGTTGTTAACGCACAGCAGCGATGGCCTGGCTGTTCATACAGACATTTTAATACTATATTGATCTAGCGAATTCTAAGGAATTTGTTTTATTTCATTTATTGAGGTGTCTGTGTGGATGAGCTTGTTAGTTCCTCCCGTGGTTGGTGGATTCATTGGGCCATCCAGTGGATCTGTTTGAATAATTCTACCTTCATCTTGGGAACTAACAACGCTGTGATATAGTCATCATATAGTCATAGTTGTTGAAAGCTATATAAAACCCCAATCAAACCAGATCAGACAATTGAGACAAACTAAATGTGTAGCTTAACATTCTTACAAATCTAGTTTCTCGGTGTTTACCTTGCAAATGAAACACAATTATTCTTTTCCCCAGAAACCTTTGATTTTAAACCAAATTTGAATAAGCGTTTCCTAATTTTATCTCTGATATGCACGATATGCACTTCAAACATAGTCCGGTCGATCTAGGCGAAAAAGGGCACCTACCCGGAAAAAACTTGCAACAAGCTAAATTTCGTATCGTTGAAAAGAGGGGAATTCGCCCAACAACATATCCAAAATCCTCCGAAATCCGCTTTGGGGAAAATTTTTTATGGAGGTTTCAAAAAGGGCTAGTACTTTGTACAAATTTTAGTCCGGTCGATCTAGGGTTCAACCCGGAAAAAAATTGCAACAAGCCATATTTGGTATCATTCGACGCGGAATGTTGCCAGGGACAACATATCCAAAATCCTCCGAAATCCTTCGTGTGGAAAATTTTTATGGCACTTTTCTGTTTTCATGATTTTTCAGCGGCAAAATTTACGATTTTGTTAATAAAAACGCTAAGACACCACTATAACGAGGAAATTTTGCGAGAATATATCATATTTTTCTCACCAACATAGAAAGTGGACACTTCATCAATAATTTTGTTGTCCAGTTGAATGTTCGTCTTTAATTTATGACGAAAATACCTAAAAAAAATCCAAACAATTTTTTTCTTCAAAAACTCAAAAAAAAAATGCGAATAACATTCTCAATAAAAATAAGATGCAAGTTGAGAGCAAAAAATTGTTAAACACTCGATCTCGTCATCAAATGTTACGTCTTCTGCGCTTTGGAAGCTCTCGCCGCGACGCGACAATTTCCGCAAGCAATAACGCACTTTAGACCATTTTTCCGACCGGAGCACAAGTTGTTTTTGCACGGACTCTTTGATGTCATTTTGCTGTTGCACCTTACAAACTTCAGCAGACTGTCCGGTGCTGCCTCAATGTCAGTCATAATAGGAGTAAGCTCTGAATCGCGTAGCTTCCAACCCCACTTCCTTGGCTCAAGATCGACCTCCCCTAGATACATCCATGCCACTACCTGTAAATGGACACGAAGGCTGTAGAAATATGCCGCTCTCTCTGTCGGTGGGAGTTTCTGGGGTTCAATGGCGGTTTTGCACGATAAAAGCATTTTCATGAACCTAACATATCTCAGGTTGTTTAAGCTATCTGCTTTACATGAATATATTACAACAAAGAGCTTGATGCCCGCTGCACCAACTTCATCAGGAAATGAAACAACATTACTAATAACCGAAGCTGCCTGTTGAATGTCTGAGGATTTGGCGATCTTCTTCATGAGAGAGGATTTACCGTGACCATATACTGCCGACGTTGTATCACAGCCACCCCAGGCGTGAAGGAACAGAATATTGGTCTTGATTAATATGCCGGCTTTTTTCACAAGGTCAGTAATTTTCCACGAATTCCCACCTTTGTGGGCATCTCGAGCACCAGACTTAAAATAAATCGGGCACTTTTTTCTTTCCAATGATATATCAGAAGTACTAACACGTCTGTATCGTCACAAAAAACTACCACCTCCTTCCCAACAGACGCAAGCTCGATAGCTCGCAAAACAATGGAGGTATCTGCGTCACCAGAACTGTTGTGTACTTCCTGTCCATCAGCCATGAGAGCTTGACTGGGTAGCTTTATAAATTTATGCTTATTCTTTTCATTCGAGAGAAAAGTTTGCTGATTTGAAGAGATTGCCATTGTATCAACTAAGTGAATATCTGAACATGTCTTCCCAGTTCAACGTCTTTGCTCTTGATCTTTAGTACTAGGATCCTGCATGAAGCCATCAAAAACCATGCAACATTCACCGTATTTTTGTCGGGCATGATCTACATATCTGGAAGCTAAATCTTTGTATTTTCCACATTTTGGCCATTTCATCCGACGAAGAAATGAACCGCCATCAACAACAATCAATGCATCACTTGGGACCTGAGTCAGTCTTATACCTGTTGCTAAATCGTTTGCTAGATTTGCGGGCGTTCGGGGTGCAATGTCCTTGAATAAGGATGTTGGTATAACTGTCAGCTCGTAAATGAAATAACTAGCGATATCTTCTTCCCTCTGAGCGATGGCAAGTAGTCGAGAGAAAAGAATGTTCGGATATATCTGAACCCTGTGGTTGTCTATTTTGACACCTGGTTGCAATTCGTCTAACGTTTTAACCTGATCGCTTCTCTTGATTGATGCATCGGGGATACAAAGATTATCAAGTTTCTTCTGTATAGTAGCACCAAGAAGTTCTGCCTGCTCACAGTTGATATTATCGACCGTTCCCGCTGTTAAACCTGAGGATAAGGAACGCAAAGATGGCTCAACTTATGCTCATGCCGGAAAAATGGTCTAAAGTGCGTTATTGCTTGCGGAAATTGTCGCGGCGAGAGCTTCCAAAACGCAGAAGACGTAACACTTGATGACGAGATCGAGTGTTAAACAATTTTTTGCTCTCAACTTGCATCTTATTTGTATTGAGAAAGTTATTCTCGTTTTTCTGAGTTTTTGATAAAAAAAACAATTTCGGACTTTTTTAGGGTATTTTCGTCATAAATTAAAGACGAACATTCAACTGGACAACAAAATTATTGATGAAGTGTCAACTTTCTATGTTGGTGAGAAGAATATGGTACAGTCGAGTGACCTAAGATTGCGCATGACCGAACATTGCGCACGCGATATTTTTGGTCTTCTGTCAACAAACACTTGTCGCCCGGGACAAACGATTTTAATTTCTGGCTTTCACGGATAGAAATTACTTGTCGGCGACAAGCAGACAAGCGTTATTTCGATTTTTGACCCCAGCAATCAGCACTACCGATGTTTGACAATGACTTACGATTGTGCCCCGATTGCCCGAAATCGGCAGCTTCCGATTGTCATTACCGATCATCGGCCCATCACTAAAAGTTGCACGATGGATTTGTGATACCTAACTGAATATAGACTAGCATTTTGTGGCCGGTGATGGTACCTTCTGGGCCACCGTACCGTGATTTTCTAGACCGGAAACATCGGAGGTACTTCAGTGCGCAATGTTAGGTAACACAACAGTTGATGGCAGATTACATGGCGTGAGTGCATTCTTTTGCTTACATTCGTTGTTAATTATTTTCAAACCTCGTTTTATTTTTACAGTTTTAGAGATCTATAGTTGCTCTATCCATTTGTTAATCTGTTAGGAAATTGTATCATGCGCCCAATCAGTGAATGGCGAGCGGAGCGTTAGGTGCGCAATCTTAGGTCACAGCTGTGTATATTCTCGCAAAATTTCCTCGTTATAGTGGTGTCTTAGCGTTTTTATTAACAAAATCGTAAACTTTGCCGCTGAAAAATCATGAAAATCAAAAAGTGTCATAAAAAAATTTCCCCACGAAGGATTTCAGAGGATTTTGGATATGTTGTTCCTGGCAACATTCCGCGTCGAATGATACCAAATATGGCTTGTTGCAATTTTTTCCGGGTTGAACCCTAGATCGACTGGACTAAACAGTCTAGTTTCTGTAAATCATGGCATAGGCAGGCATATGTGAGTACTGTGCCTGTTGTGCCCATAATTAATTTACTACTGCTTATACTGTAACCGTGTATATGTTGTAAATATTGGTTAAGTAAATGGGAACTTGTTTTTGTTCTGGCTCAAGAAGGGAAAACCTTGTGTTTTTGTATTTGTTATCGCATCTGCATAGCATAGGATAGCGATCAAAAAGACTATTTTGTTTTTGTAAATCAGACTTTTTTGTTTTTGTTGAAATACAAATTAATATTTTCAACTTTTTCATTTTGAAAAATCAGTCCCACCTTGCCATTATGACTCATTAGACAATATTATATATACTATGCTTTATTTTAAAGAATGTTCCATTAAAAAAACTTGATATGAATGAATTATGTTGTGAATGGATATTTTTGTTGACTGCAGAAGAAACTTGTCGGGCAATTTGTTTCTGCTCAATATTGGGCACCCACCCCCATCTATAAGTCAGTTTTGGATGAAATTTTCTAATATTTGTATATTAAGGGGGTTAGTTTGGTTAATAATGCTTCTAAATAGGCTTTTATGAGCAATTGTTGACATTTTGTTACAGTTTTGGACACAACAGATGCAATAACAGTGAAAAAGGAAAAGATGTATTTACTGACTTCGCACATTTTTTCGGGCACATGACCACCCAACCACCCCCACCTATGTTCATGCAACTATCCCTCCCCCCCCCCCCCCCAACGGGGTGGTCTCTATATCTATATCATTTTTGCCATTATTATTTGTCCACAGTCTTCACAGGAAGTTGATGAGCATGTTGTATTGAAACACATCTGCAAAATATGGTGAGTTTTCTGCAAGTTTGTGGCCTATATACTCATATACTGTTCAAAACAAGTTAATCCCCCCCCCCCTAATACCTATGGGGAAACGAATATCTCTTATTGTGATGCTCCCCATTCCTCTATCGGAGGGGGCATAGATCCTCAAAACTGGTGAACATTTGCTGGCTGTGACTACTTTACCACCGTGCAAAGAGCCCGGACTGCAACCCGATAGAACATGCGTGGGACATACTCGGCAGGAGAGTGGTTAAAAGACAGCCGGCACCTGATGACATCGACAGCCTGAGTCGTGCGCTTGTAGAGGAATGGGACAACATCACATTGAGAGAAATTCGGAATGCCATCGACAGCATGCCACACCGACCAAGATTTGTTAGAGATGCTCGAGGTGGTTCCATCAGATACTGAACAGCGTGACATTTTTTGACGTTGTGATGACGTCCGTGGTGCCTAATATTCATTCAGTAAAGTAAATGCTCTAGAAACCCTTGTTTCACTAATAAGGCATACTCCCCTTATTAAAAATAGCAGGTTTTCTCTCATGAGAATTTATCTATTTACTGTATGCCCACTGGTATTATAGGGGAAGGGGGGCTTAACTTTTTTTGGACAGTATATTATCACAATGTTGAGGATTTACAGTTTGGATCCTGAGGCAAGGTTAATCAAATGATGACAGTTGATCAGATGTTGAAAAACGACTTTACTTTCACAGATCCAAACTTCCAGAATTGAAAATAAAAATTGTCTTTTTGTATCCATGTTAAAGAAACATGGACTGTGAGATGCTGACAACACCGGTATGCTACTTATACAATTAGAGAATATGATTATAAAAAATACTTCTATTCTCAGGTATTCTGGGGTTGAATTACTTCTATTCTATTTAGTGTATTTGATTGAGTATACCTTTCCATTCTTTAAAGTTTTCTTTAGCTTGCACATGCAATTTCTGAAGTTTATTTTTCTTAACATTTTATTATTTTATTTCAAACATTGATGGTGAAAACGAGTGGAGTAACAGGAAACAGTTTAAAGAACAAGTCTTTTATCAGTTTACCACAAATGACTTTCAATAATTTTAAGTACCTATCCACTTACCTATCATTAGTTCATGTCAGTGCATGGCCATGTCTCAAATTAGGAGTGTCACTTGAGAATAAACAGTCTGAACTGAAAGTGCACTGATATATATACTGAGTCAAAAAAAAAGTATAATAGAAACAACTGTGAAAAAATAGAATAAAGGATGAAATATAATAGTTCTAATGTTGCATGTTTGTGGACAAGAAGTCGTGCAAAGAGTTTAATGACATGTTGCTGTTTTCCACCCAACCGTATACAATTTTGCTACGGATTTCAAAATAGAATGTCAAATTGAATGGGTGACCCAGCTGGGTGACCGACGATTTTCTTTGTGTTGTGTTGTGCTGGAGAGCCTGGGTTATTGAGAAAACACTCTAGTTTTTGTATTCCAACATTTTAAAAAATGCCAAGGTTAACCGAAAAACAGAGGTTGGGTGCCATTGGTATGCATGAGGCTGGGATACCTCCAGATGAGCTCGTTGCTGAGTTCGGAGTCACTGTGGCCACTATTTACCGTCTCACTGGAAGGTATAGAACCACTGGATCTACTGCCGATCGACCGCGTTCAGGTCGACCAAGATTTACGACCCTGCACAAGACTGACACATCAGGACGTCTCACTTGCGGGATCACTTCCTTCCTGCGACAAGGGCAGCAGCAATTACTCCTGGTAGAACTAACAATAGAATCAGTGTACAAACTGTCCGCAACAGACTCGCTGAACACGAAGTAGGCGTCCATACCACGGACCAATCCTTACCCAACGTCATCGTACCATCAGTACGGAATGGGTACGTTAGCGTGTTCACTGGACTCAGCGGCGTTGGAGCACAATTCTTTTTAGTGATGAATCACGATTTTGTCTACGGCGCACTGGTGGTAGGGCAAGAGTGTATCACCGACGAGGAGAAAGGTTTTCTGATGCTTGCGTGCGGGAATGCGACCGTTTCGGCGGGGCTGTGTAATGGTTTGGGCAGGAATTTCCTTGCACCATCGAACGCAGTTGATCTTCATCGATGGTAATCTGAATGGACAGCGAATATAGGGACGAAATTCTTAACGCTGTTGTTGTCCCGTTGTTCAACTCTAACGTCGGATTGCAGTTATTCCGACAAGACAATGCCCGATGTCACGGGGCGCGTATCTGTCGTGACTTTCTTGAGGAGCAGAGCATCGAACTTCCTTCCTGACCCCCACTTTCGCCAGATTTGTCGCCAATCGAGCATCTTTTGGATCAGTTGGACCGTCGGGTACAACTTCATGATCTTCAGACGTTAGGCGATTTTCGTAATGTTCTAAGGCAGGAGTGGAACGCAATACCACAGAGTGACATCCAGAGCCTTATCATGTCCATTCGCCGTCGATGTCTTGCTATTCAAGAGGCAAACGGTGGACATACACGCTATTGACTGCATGTGT
This sequence comes from Pictodentalium vernedei, assembly GCA_031216915.1. Lineage (NCBI taxonomy): Eukaryota > Metazoa > Mollusca > Scaphopoda > Dentaliida > Dentaliidae > Pictodentalium > Pictodentalium vernedei. The sequence continues at coordinate 248,569,856 of CM062291.1, forward strand.
GAACTTTTCATTTCACCCCATGTCTGAATTGCGACATCCTGACGTGACGCTGGCAACAGTAAGAACATGAAATTATGCAAATTCATACAGCTAGACTCGAAATATGAATTTACAATAATTTGTTTGGGATTAAAGTCGATAATACTAAAAATGAATTCTCCTCTTATACTTTCTTTTTGACTCAGTGTGTATTTATATAGATGTACCTATGAAGTCATAAAAAGAATGAATGGAAAAAATAATTTTTTAGACTATGGAAAAAAAACGATTTCTGGCCATTCCGCCCACCCACTTCATCATACGTTCCTGAACAAAAATTTAGACTCAACCCCCCCACCCCACGGTCCCCACCCAACCCCCACCCTCTCTGCATGCTATAGTTAATTCGAGACATGCCGTTGATCGAAGGACAGTTGTAAGTTTTGGAATTTTGAGCATTGATTCTGACTTTGTTTCTTCAAACAACTGTCCAAAGAGGACCAAGATAAATCACAAATTGATTGAAAAGTTACACAACATTTATGTAGTTTCTTTATAATGCACAAACTCTGCTTTAGTTAGTTGGATAATTGCGAATTTCTCGTTTGAATAACAACTTGCAACCATTCAATTTAGGAATTCTCAATGTTTGATTCAGTGAGAACATTTTGACTCTCCGGAAATAAATTGTGTGGAGTTAAGTACCGAAAATTGCACGTAGCGCTCGGAAAAGTAATTCGATGATTAATTTGAATTTTTAAGGGCGCGCAAAATGATTTTTCTCAGCTGAATGACAACTTGTCATTCGATTGAGGAATTCTCAAGTTTGATTGAGTGAGAACACCTTGACTCACTGGTGGTGAATTATGTGTAATTTAGCAATGAAGAATGCACATACCGTTGTTGAATAGTTATTCGACGATGATTAGTATTGTTAAGGCCGTGGTAGATATCGATAATTAATACTTAAGACTAGGGTGACATTTGTGGTCCTGGATATCACTAGTTTTGTTTTGTTTTCTATTTAAATGAGTAAATCACTGTGCGAATGTCAATTGTGACATTCGCCCTGGGTTTCAATTACTGAATAAATGCACAGAACGACACGCGCGTGTGAATGGGTTAATCGATATGACACGAATGCCAGCGCTGAAGGATAAAATGAGAGGCCACAGGCCTCGAGTTTTATCCTTCCGCGATGGCACAAGTGCCTTTCTGCGTTTGTTACACGCCTTTGCGTATGTAAACAATTATTAGACGGACACTAAGCAATTCATTTGACAACTATCAATAAAACCCCCATATTTTATCCCCAACCAAATTTGCGAGGGGAACCCGTGTTACTGTTTCGTCCCCTGAGATTCAATGTATTATGTGTGCCTACTGGCACGTAGAACACATTGAAACTCGGGGGACGATTTTCAGCTATCGCTAGCGATTCAAATTTTAATTGCATGATTTGTAGAAAATTCCAGTGAAATTTCGCTTCTATTTAAAAGTAGTCCGTCAACGATTTCCGTTCAACACATATGTGCGGAACGAATTATCATTTTCCGCACGGTTTAGTGTTGCTGTTGATGGGGATTACATAGAACAGGTGTGTAATAAATTCGATATTCGACCAGGGTTTCAATTGTTGAATAAATTCAGTGTATAGCCGGTGTAAAACCTGGTCAATGTTTAACTTCAGCTGACAAAAATCAGATACATGTTGTTAAAATATATAAATTACGTGCTAAATAGCCAGTTGAGTCAGTTTATTTATTAAACAGTTGTTTTCACGTCTGTTTTGTCGTTTGTACTTATTTGAAAATTTAATATTTTCTTTTTTGGTGGGGGAGGGATACATACCAGTGTGGGCATCTTCCCAATATCCCCAGAAAAACTGATAGCTTCCCTGCTTCTACCGCTATCGGGGTGAATATTTGATCTTTGCCTGGAGACGAGGCCGTTACAAAACATTCCCCGAAAAGAAAATGACAGTGGATTATTTTCTGCTATGTAAAGAGTCCTTACAGGCGCGTAGCCGGGGTAGGTGCGACGGGTGCGATCACACCTCCCCACAAAATTCCACTTGTGGGACTATCTCCCAATTGTGATTTGAAAAAAAAATGATAAAATGGGGCGATCTCACTTACCCCGACACATCGAACTCTGTATGGCTGAGTAACAGAGGGCACGATGTATCAGGGTAAGTTGTTTTAACCCTTTACCCAACATGAAAAGCAGACGACACTTGCCAAAAAAATTCTTGAACAACTCATTTTTTTTTTCATTTTGTCTCAAAAACATAGGTTATGCACTCATTGGAACGAGCTCGTTCCAATGAGGGGTCATAACCTATGCTTTTGAGACAAAAAAATTAAAAAATAATGAAAATTACCTGGCGATTTTTGAGAATAAGGCTAACCGGTTTTGGCCGTTACGTTGGGTAAAGGATTAAAGCATAAATGTTCTCCTTTGCATGTAGCTTCTGGGAACACCTAGGTACTACTTCGCTACTTTTTTATAGCCTCGTCTGTAAAAAAAACGTATCAAAGTGCTTAAGCGTTTCACAAAAATTGGTTGCATGGTCATGGTGATACAAGCCCTATATGTTACACCGAGCCTATCGCTGTCTACTTTCTGCCAGAATCACATATTAACATAATTACATATATCGGTACAATGTAAAATGAAAAATGCCATGAACTTTAACGGTCTATATTGTATGTAATTTATCACATGCAATAGTGGAAAAGAGGTTATATTTTAAATCCTAAATTTCACAGTTATGGTGATATGTCTACTACATTACTCAACGAAATCATAGGCGACGTCGACAATCCTATAACGCAAATAATCAACCTTTCTCCAGGCATATGATCTCTTCAATAGTTAAAATTGCCAGGATAATTCCATTAAACGGAAATTCAATGATTACAGAACAATTACTATTTTACCCGCTTTTTTCAAAAATCTTGGAAAAGGTAATGCACCGTGGACTCCTCAATTATCTTGATGCAAATGAAATTATAAACCGGTATCAATTTGGGTTCAGAAAAAACCACTCAACGGTGCACCCCATCGTGCGTGTAATAAATGATGCATCCTCGATGAACAATAATCCAACAAACGACTGTATTGTATCCCTGTTTTTAGATTTCTCAAAGGCGATCGACCATCTCACCCTGATCCAAAACTAGAATACCATGGAATCAGAGGCATAGAAGATTTGTGGTCTAGGTATTATCTGACCTGGAGAAAAACAAAGCGTACAATACATAAGCACAACGGCTGACCTCAAAGATATCACTTCGAGTGTGCCCCAAGGATCTATTCTCTGTCCTACACTTTTCTTGTTGTACATCAATGATGTAAGCAAGTCTACCCTGCTTAATATAGTGTCGTTCGCTGATGACACTACTGTTTATGCATCAAGTGACAATATTGAAACTTTGATCAATTATGTTACTACTGCTAACAATCTGGCACTCAATGCTGAAAAAATAATTTCATTTTGTTACATTCGAGTATAGACTCATATATCATTGGGAATAAATCAATATCCTTGAACAACATTAATATAATGCCTCTCAGTAACGAACAAGATATTTCCATCACCTGATTTTTGTGAATCAGTATTGATGAACATCTAAATTTTAAAAAGCACATTTCGATAGCATGCTCAAAAAAATGGCGAGAGCCTTATATTGCATTAATATTCCTCTCACTAAAGGCCATAAAGACATTATATTTTTCTCCTATTCACAGCCATATTCTAGTGGTATCAATGTCTGGAGCCTCTCATCCTCGTGCACAAGTGTTTTCAAATTACCAAAAAACATTCCTATCATATGGAACAAAAGAGAAAGTCTCATACTGTTCCTCTTTTTAAATATCATCGCATCCTCAAATTTCATGATCCTTATAAACTCCAAGTACTCTTATCCATGTACTATTAACAAAATGGAAGATTACCAGAAAGCTTTTGCAACTCATTTAAGATATACCCAAACCTGTCTGGAACGTGCCACATACGGTGTGGAAGACGCCAATCCGTAAAGCAAGAGCTAAGTTTGGAGCAGAGTTCCCAATCATTCGTTTCCAAGAGCTTGGGACATTACAAAGACATCCATTCAGAATTCTTCCCGTCCAATGTTTTAAAAAACGATAACGGATAGCTTCTTGAAACAATATTCCTCCAGTGCCGAATGTGACAAACCTGGATGTCCCGATTGCAGTTCATGGTAATTCACTCTCGTAAGTTTATGGAGGTTAAAAATGAAAATGTACTCATGTGCATCCACCTATATGTTTTTCTTATGTCATGAAACATCTCATCCACACCCTTTACATAATCGTAGCCAAGGCGACACCAGGATTGTCCTTCCATAATCTGTTTAAATCCGTATTCAGGCAATGTTGGGCCCATGCTATGCTTTTGAAGTAGAAATTACCCATACATTAGAGGCATGGTATGGGGGTCGATGCTGTTTGGATTCGGTATCCATTCTAGAGTTATCAGCCACTCTAGAAGAACAGTATTCGACGCTTGTTTCAACTGTATACGTCTCTCATTTCATCATAAAATATGCATCCACCTGTAAATGTTTCTCATCCCCATCATGAAGCAGTGGTGTTATAATATCCTAGTCCAGACAATATTGGTCCCATGCCATGCCCTTGAAGTACAGGATACACATGTATCGGAGACATGGCATGGGGTCGATGTTGCCTGGGCCCGGCACCCATTCTAGAGTAAACGTATAGAGACATTCTAAAAGAACTGTATTTGACGTTTGTGCACAGCTGGTAGAACCAAACCAAGGCGGTGTTGAGCTCATGCTATGCTGCTGAAGTAGTGGTATTCTCTATCCAGGAAGAATGTTGTCGGCCCAATACTGTTTGGGTTTGGAATCCACCCTGGAGCAAACAGATATTCCAGAAGAACAGTATGATTTTTGTTTACACCTGTAGCGGTGAAAAGATATTATGGTCAACCTCTAGGTAAACGGTTAGCCAACAGATTATAAAGACCTGTGTTTTCACATTACCAGATTTGCCATAGCACTCTACCACAAGAAGTTCATTGAAACTAAATTCATTATCACAAGTCCCTAGTCAAACATCTCTGCCATCAAGTATTTCTCTGTACATCAGGGAGTGTCAGAAAGACAGCCAGTCAGGCTGTGTCATTCCCCAGAAGTGTGCTCATATTGTAGATTTGATTGTATTCTGTACTTAAACACAGCTGAAATAAATATTTCATTTCACTTCACATCGTATTTTCCTAGCTGCTACCACAGTGCTCATTTAATAATTTTGGTGATTACCGCTCACCACTTAGCGCACCTCCCCAACAAAATCCCTAGCTACCCGCTTGTCTTTTCGTCCAACTGAAACATTCCATCTGACTATATCTATACAATATCCTATTAATTAACTCAAGGAATATTTCTCATTCGAGATTTGACTTGACTGAATCTTTAATGACATTATCGAAACTAATAGAGATGTTTGTTTACTAAATAATTATGAACGAAGATTCATCACAGCTGCAGTTTTATGATTACGAGGGATTTATTACTGGTAGTCTTGATGTTTTCAAGGCGAATTAAATACTTATTGATTGGATTGTCGATAACTGTCGACGAACGAACATCTGTATATCTTTGTGAGATAGGGAAGGTAACAGTATATCAATGGTAGTATAACCGTGGGGAATAACCGTCGGTATCTGCTGTGTAACTCTGGTGTTCAACTGATGACTCGGAGACAAATTAAAGACGATAACAATTTAATAGCGAATCTGGTATTCTAAATGTCTAACAGCAACAAACATTTAACACCTGGCCGTGTTGGATATCCGAACAATATTACAGTAATAGCTTGTGCGATTTCCCAATAATATGAAGCAAGGTAACATTTGGAAATCCAAACTATTGCTGAATTCTTACTTGCGATATACGCTATATATACAATACAATAAATAAGCCATGTCACAACAAGTTTACTGGATATAAAGATTAACGTAAGCTTTCACCGGATCTTAATGATATGCCTTTGTAGCTTACTGAATAGAGCTAAAATAGAGAAAGGAAGGAAAGAATGAATAGAGGCAACTTGTTAACAACTGCTACGAGAGAGGCTTGCTGTCACACGACGAATAAAGAAATATGCTTCGTCTGAAATAATTGAAATTAAATTAGACACACTGCGAATAGCATACATTGTCAATGCAATATGACAACAGTAAGTTAGTCTTTTGTATCTAAAGATCTATCATGGTCTGCACACGCTCCGGCGATAGTAGTCTGAGCACAAACTTCACGAAAAGGCGACAAACAGCCCACAACGGCGTCGGATTCCTTACAGAATTTGACTGGTAGTCTGGGAGCTTGGTAACGATCAAAGCCCTTCGTGTTTTTTAATTTTTTATTATTTTTTTTGGGGGGGTCCCAGAAACTTAACTTATGACTCTTCATTGAAACGATTCCGTTGAGCTCGTTCTATTGAGGAGCCATGAGCCATGTTTTTTAGACCAAAAATGATTTTTTTAGTTCCTTCAGTAAATTTTTATTGCAAATAGAGTCTATTCGAATTGGCTAAAGCAGCTGAAGTGACTAACGAGTCCTAACCGGTAATATATAGAATATTACAAGTATGCATTAGCCACTAGTGTAAAAAATTTATTGCAACAACAGTTGTATTAACCCTTTACCCAACGAATCGCCCGCATCCGCCCGCGTAATATGCAAATTCAGCAGCTGAAAAAATATTATTTTTCGAAAAATGTCAACAAAACCATATCATATGACCCCGTCGAGCTCGTTCCAAAGAGGGGTCACATGATATGGTTATGTTGAAATATTTTGAAAAAAAATTAATAAATGATATTTAAAATAATAAATTTTGAAATCGTCTGCGTTGGGTAAAAGGTTAAATGTAACCGGGCTCCTAAAAAGACTTTCTTTAAAAAAAACTCCAAATGCACTTCTAGAAATGTAAAACACTTGAAAAGTTTATGTGGAACGCCGACAGCATGCATCTGCTGAAAGACTGGGAGAGCGATTTGATCCGATGCGTACCCACCCACCCACCCACCCACCAAAACCCAAATAACAAAAACAAAATTCTTCAGTTTACTGTAGTTATTGCACGCAAAAATTGACACACAACCATACACCATAAAAATCAACGGAATTGACAGATAAATTTATTGCAATAGAGGTTGAAATGACAAGGGTGTGCAAGCCAGTGAATGAAAATAAATTTATTGCAAAAGGGGTTGAATATTTTAAACCCTATTGCAAGAAATGAATTGCATTAGTTGTTGGAAGACACTTGTCATTTCAACTTGTTCCAGCCACTAATGCAATTCATTTATTTCTTAAGGGGTTGAAATGACAAGTGCATTCATGCTTATAATGCAACAAATTTGTTGCAGTAGGGGCTGAAATAACAAGTGTGTTCCAACAACAAATGCAATACACTTTTTGAAATTGAGGGTAAAGTGACAGGTGTATTTCAACCAATACTGCAGTAAAGTATTGCAATGTGGGTCTATTGTAATTGGGGTTGGCACAATGCATTACTCTTCGTTTAAACAGTATTTATTATTTATTTCCAAACGAAAAAACAAAACAAAATCAAAAAAACTAATAAACAAAGTGAGCACATGAGAGTGAACTCGATCGTAAGCCGAAGCCTATTAGAAATCAAAGCTGCAGGAAAGATATTCCGAATGACAAGTATAGATGAGAACTAAAGCAGAAATAAACCTCTGACAGGATTGCCCTGTACCTCTTGCTTTTAAATGAAATGAATATGGGGATACATTTCTAAATATCAAGGTATGAGAGAGAGAGAGAGCGAGAGAGAGAGAGAGAGAGCATATTGATGTATAATTTTTTGGGTCTTATTAACCCTTTGAACTCTAATTTCAATGGCAGCATTTAGAAGAGTCCATATTCATTATTTGGGGTAGGCCAATCAATATTTTCAACGTGCAGCCTCGGGGCTGCACGTTGAAAATATTGATCGGTCCACCCCACACATTTACTGAACAGCCATCCTATTTAATGACGTTATGACGTATCATGTTCGTTGTCGGAAAAGAGGACGCTCAGGTTCCAAGGGTTAAAAATGTCTTAATTCTGAATGTACTGGAATAAATTCTCATGCGTGGCACTAAAAATACGCCTCCGTATGAATGTGAAACTGTTATAGGCTGGTTTTCTCGATAAATTCCAAAGGACAAATATCACACAGAGAATTTTAAAATTATAGAATAAAGGCTTAAGGCCACACAAAATAAATTAATTGATTCTCAGGCATTTTTTTCTCAAATCGGTGAGGGAGGGAGAGTTTCATTTTTAATTTTTATTTTTCTTTTGCAAAAAGTGAGCAAACATGGAGAGGATTTCGGCCGTCTTTTTACACTCAGAAATATAGAAAGTGCATATTTATACAAATAAATTGTTTTTTAATTTGAAAAATAAAACATTACTCTAAAAACAAACCGTAGGTACTGCAATTCAAAGGCTATATATTCTTTTCGTGCTCTTCGTATTGCCTTTGAAGTAAAAGTATTTAATCTATAGGGATGTGTCTCGTTACAATTTATGGGAGAGAGCATATAGGCACCCTCCCATAAATTGTGGCAAGGCAAACATATTGGAGACGCAACTAAATAAAAATGTATCAGTCAAAAAATGTAATAAGATTCGGGTCTCCCGGAGTTTGTACTAATATTGGAAGACACTGAAAGGCAATAAAAATGTCCAATGAGAGGATTCAAATCCAATGAGGGATTGCCTGAGGATCAAAACACATTTATTTAGCCTAAAGGTTAATTCTTATGATGATAAGCAGTAACTGCAGCACTTGTTTGGGCAGAACCGAAAATATTAGAGTGTACAGTATGCATAAGCTGATAGTTACTGATTAGTCCTTCACATAATAGTTACAAACTGCTTGACAAACCGTGTATTTCAAAAAGGTTTAATTTCTATTTAGGCTATATGTTGTTAACTCCAGGAAACCAGTAGTTTGGTTCCCGACTAAGAAAGAAATACGACAGGCTCCCGCGATTGTCTGTAAATAAATGTTTAAATCAGACAGGCGCTTTATTGAGCCAATTTTCCTACAGTTATTCGCAGTACGATATTTTGTGGAGAAATTAAAGCAGACTAACTTTTTAGCTTAGTTACGATCCCTAAATGGACAAGATTCCAGAAATTGTTTCACAGCTCATCGGAAGTCTGAATGTGGAAATATGTCACTGGCTTGGCGAATCTTAGAAAGTGAAACTTCCGCGAGTGTGTCGTCCAGGTGGAACAAGCTGGCGCAGAAACAAACAAGCAAACGTAGGCCAGGCGCAAAGAGATAGAACGAGACTACAAACGCAAGATGATATGGTTGGAACGGAAGGGGCAGCAATCGGCCACATGCGAGGACACAAGTAAACAGAATCAAGAAAGTGGATGTCCCGTTGAAGTTTACGTTATGGAGGAAATGAGACAACAGTGTAATGTGAGTACCGACACACAAAGTAACTTTACATTCTTAAGCGATGTTGGTGTAGCTGTTGCTGTTGAAACAAAAGGCAGACATACCCAGCGCACGCAGCGCGTTGCCGAAAGTGCAACTTAAACTACATCTTTTCCAATTTGCGCAAACACTAACGTTTGTGAGAAAACAGAAAAGTTTAGCCTCGCTGACCATGACAATGTCAAAACAATTGTATCTTCTTTCTGACAAATGTATCCAGTCAACCAAAACGACTTTGATTTCATCAGTCTAAACTCTTTGAAACTGAACGCAAAGTTAAGCTAATGGCTGCTGTTCACTAAATTTACCAGCCTTTGACTTTAAAGTATCAATTTTCTCTCTCCACTATTTCAGGCTCTGAAACTTCGGATATTTTCAGATTCGTGTTAAACTGTCTTGTATAATTATGAGAAAGTACAGAACTGACTTATCGTGAAATCAAAATCAAGGGTGTTATGGAAAATAGTTTATTTTACCACTCGTTAGAAGGAAAGAACCAGCCTCGTACATGTATGCCTGTCTGAGATAAAAACACAAACGATACATGAAACAATACCAGAAAGGGAAGTTGTACAGAGTTGGGTTACCCGCTAGATAAGTAGGCACGAGCGTATGACCAAGAAGCAAGGGTGTGGCCACAGACGGGGGTGTTTGGAGTCAAACTTTAAAATGGTAGGAACCGAAATTTCTATCTGGTAGTCAGCTAAAACGAGTTGGTACATAATGATGTCTTGCTTTCCACAATCATTAGTTGAGAGTGTATTGCCCAAGAAAACACTCGCATTGCTATATGTCAGTGCCCCATCAATTAATATACCGAAAAGTAGGATATCATCCTATAAGAGACTTACATACATAGAATTGAGTAAAAGCCAGAAATTTCAATATTACCAAGTCTGATGGACTTATACCTGCAAATTGTTTCAGCTTGCAAATACAAGACAACCTAAAATTAGGCAGCCATTCTGATAAAACTACAAGTACTTATAACATTTCTCTGACCACAGCCCATTGTCCTGATGAAGGGAATTGAAAACGTATTCCAATATATAATACCAAACCAAACAAAAAACATCACTATGTATGTTTTGCATTACGTGTGTACAGAGAAGATAAACTATTTTTTTAGATGACTGATAGGGTATTTCTCTTACTCGCAAGGGCCAAACAATAATGCAATCATTAAGGTACATGCCACCTGCTCAGAAAAAAAGAAAACTATCCTTTAAAACGTATTTTTCTATAACTTCCACGTCTACACAAAATAAATAATTTGGAAAAAACATTCTTCTAAGTGATAGCTACCCCATACAAATATCTGCAATTCAAATTCTCATATTGGCGACACAATACTGATACTTGATGCATACATGTAAATCATCAATCATCTCTAATAAATAACAACCTGACAACCTCATACAAATGTGCAGTAACATGTTATTATTTGACACTTTGTATTGACTTTGATAAGCAAATATAAATATCCAGGGACGACGGGTGCACGGGGTCAGAGGGGGCTGCTGCCCTCCCTGCCTTCGGACCACAGGGGCTATAGGGGGCAGACAATGACCTTCCCAGGTTCGTCATTCAATGTTTTTCAATGATTTATTCTCGAAGTAAAGCTAAACTACACCCCAAATCCGTTCTGGGAGCTTTCAAAATTCAGCGGGGAGTTTGTGGGTGGTGCGCCTTTCCGTTGGGAGTGCGCACCTCCACTCAACCACGCACCCACCCCTTATCTCTGGCTTTAGGCCTTTGGCATGTCATGGCGGGGCTTCTTGTGCGAGTAAATGAACCTTTCCCAGGCTCTGACCACCCTGCCCTGAAGTGCTTCCGGCGCCCCTGTAATAAACTTTGAGTTCAAATAAAACAAAAACAGGTGGTCACCTATAAACTACAAGCATCATTATCACAATGAAACTGACGAGTGTAATCCTGAACTACTTGAAATTGTCACACAGGCCTAGCAGTAACAACCATATACCAATGCTGCTGATCAAACCACAATCACTCAGAATCTCAATATTAAAAGGGCACGATTTTTAAAATGTCTGACTTTACAAAATTTGGATAGCGTTGAGAGAATTCTAGCCATATGTGAAGTATCAGCACAATGTCTCCCTCTAGAATTTCTATATTGTTTCTATATTGCGTTGCATTTTGGCACATAAATTATGGATATTCACTGAAATACCAGCAGTTCAGTAGCATTGGGTGTAGTCTGTCAATCAGCCATTTCAATCATAAGAAAGAATATTATGAATCCGTCACATAGTGAATGGAATGAAACACAAGAAGAAACCCTTTCAACACTGACGCCCTAGAGGTATCATTTCAGTCAATACTGTCAACGGCGAAATGGTCGAAACCATCCTGGTTTGTTGGGAGGTTCAGTAATAATTTAATCCATCAGCTCTGTGGAGCTGTGGGATTAAATTATTATCGAGCCTCGCTTCAGATTTTTTGCGCCTTGTATCGTCTGCTTCTCCACTACCAATTTTTCCTTCACGCAAAAAATTATGTACACCGGGTTGAAAGGGTTAAAACAACTTTCCGGGTTCAATTTTAGAATGAGATGTAACCTATCACAAATGAATTAATTCAATGCAATCGCAGATAACTAAAATTAAGCATTTAAGCCAGAATTATGTAATGGCAGATAACTAAAATCTATCTCTTAACCCGCTTAGTATTTTAAAATTTAAAAATATTTTCCATAGCAACCATGACTAGATTTTATGAAAAATTCTTCTAAATTTAACTCAAGTGAAAAATCCATTCAATTTACAGAGTGCAAATTGGATTAAATATGCCCAATGTCAGGACACCTGAGGCCCAGTAAGGCCTGGGCTGACGTGGGGTTATTTAGTCCCGCTGATGAAATTGTGGGAAAATTAGACCGACGTGGAGAGTCGGAATCCTGGTGCCGCGAACTCGGCGCTGGGAGCTGAGTTCGACCGGCGCTGTGATTTCTCCTCTGCCATGTTTTCCTAAGATAGGTTCGATTTCCGTTAGGTGTGATTCCTGATCACTTCAGGCTGCGTAATGGAAAGAATGATTTAAAGTAACGATTCTTTTATTTACACATAAAAATAAAGCCGTTTCAATATTTCAACAATCAACAATTCGATTCTTTTCACAGAAAATGGGTTGCTTGGGTTAAACAATTCTCAACAATTATATAGTCATTCTATAGCCCTGTGCTGGCACTATAGTCTACACACTGGAAATGTTACTACCGTGAGCTCGCCATAAGAGCTTCACAAATCTGAAATGTTATTACCGTGAGCTCGCCATAAGAGCTTCACCCGCTTATGCTCAAATGTCAACGTCTGCGCGTAACTGTACCTCTGGCTGTCGGAGGGTTCCGACCAGCAATGTTTGTCATCTATAAATCCACCGTACTTCTGATTTGGGTCAGATATTGTCTACTCATACCTTATGTGCCTTTTGAAAGTCCTCCGTGAAAGTCCTATTGAAATGTTCACTGTTCCTGGTTGAATTCACGATTCACAAATGCCCCTTTTTGTGCTAGGGCGAAATTGTCACTCACACCGATCTCCAGTCGGTATTACGATGCTTCGACAGCAAAAGAAACTACTCACAACGCAATCAGTCTGACGCTTCAAAGGGTTAATACGCACAATACAATTAAACTACACTTCTGACTGTTGCAGGCTGATACCTGCTACTCGACAATCTAAACTTTAACGTTTCACCTTGTTTTTCCTTCTCAACGAATTTGGCACTGTAGCCGCCTATCAACCTTAAGCTAAATCAATCGTGGAATGCCCTCTCTGGCGATTCCAGCCGTTTCAGGGTCCTGTGATCGAAGGTACCCCTATGCCAGGAAACAGAGTCCGCCTGTCCTGGACTTCACCAACGTGTGTGTGACCCCAAGTGTGTGTCTAATGCTCTGCTCTTCAAGGTATATATACTTTTTACCTTTTTACCCTAAACTATCAGGTGGACGGACGCTCATCTGTCCATCTGTCAAAACGGTGGGAGATAACGTATATCGAGGCAGAATCAATACAAGTCATCTCGCGCGTGACTTAACGGTGATTTCACTTGTCGAGAGAACCGATTCGTTTCTGCCAGTCATTGTCATGACAGACATTTCTATCTTTTAGAATCTCGTTTCTCAGTTGGCCGTGACGATATCCTGCCACCAACCGATTACGTCTCGTAAGACTCGCGACTACTGTATAAATTAAATGAGATTAGACCTTATCTAACATACCGTTTCTCCCCTGGGTCCCTGCCCTGAAGCTGGATATACACCGCGTGTGTTTTTTCCATGTTCAGCTTCACAGAGAAGTGAAATTCACGTAGGGTTTTTCGCCTTGATGCGGAACATCTTTTGAACTTACACTATCTTTATATATGAGGCCCCTTGCCCCTATATTTAGGCTGGCTTTGCCTTGACAACTCCCTTCCCGAGAGAAACACCCTGTGTATCTCTTAAAACACAAGGCGCAAAGCCACGCACGCTCGCCTCTCACACCTTTTTACAGTCTACCCATCATGTTCAAGACTACAAAACTGTACCCTAGTGGTCGTGGGGCTCATGACCGGGCTCATGCGTCGGCCATGTCGATTCCCACGATACACACGCCACCACTCACTCCCGTCTTGCGGGTTTACATATGGAGAGTAGCCTTATCCTTAGATTTGCAGCACTCTCTCTCTCTCTAATACTATATATTTACACCTAAACATACACATTTTTATACACATTCGCCCATTTTGCAAACAGTTCACTTGGCACTTACACCGACAAGTAACACCGTCCGCGCCTTTGCGTCAGATGGGTTAATTCCAACGGAGTGTAACTTCACCTCCCGTTCCCCTATGTCTTGTGAAGGGGCAAACGACCCCTGCGTTATGTTAAGCCTCACCCTCGCAAAGCTCAACCAGGGGATTAAAATTGTGCCTCACACACTCACACATTCAACACACAGATTTCCCGACCGCGCCTTTGCGACAGACGGGGTTAGTGTATCCCACACTTACAAAACTCGACACACAGGCTCCCCGTCCACGCACACGCTACGGGCGGGGCAGTGTATCTCACATTCGCACTCACAACCAACTCTAGTCAGCAGTCAGAGCAATAATAATACTAAAATAAGAAAATTTCTTCCGGGCCTTAACACCGGGTTTACGAAACTCATCACCTCACCCACAAAAATATTTGCGACTGGAGCCCCCGTCCCAGACACAAGGCCCACAGCCACCCAACTATTGCTTCTTTATAACCACCGACCATTGGTAGGGGCCCGGTTCCCAGTATCCCCTTGGGTAACCCTTGACACACCCCTTACTTCTCGCCCCGGTATTTCTACGGGTATTCCACCAGGGTCCCCATACCCTGTCATTGTCGCATTCCCAAGAGCTTCCCTTGGCACTATATCCCCTAGGCTCACTCGTCCCGGCGATTACCTTCGTTCGAACGACACTGGCCGTCCTTGGCCCCTGAGCCGTCGACCCCCTCCCCCCCGGTCCATTGCGACGACTTCTTGCGCACATTGGGCGCTGTGCGCCCCCGGCACTCTCTGCGTGGTCTCCGCCACCTAGGATGCTTCTCCTTTGATTTGTGGCCCCTTTCCTCGGTCCCCTGGGCGCCCACCTTAGCGGTCCCATCCACTTTAACACCCTCAACTCGTGTTGACCCGTGCCCTCTCAATTCTGGGGGAGTTTGCCCAGCCATTTGCGTGGGTCTGGCCTCCCCTCTCCACACGAGTGACACCGACTTCTTGGGGCGCTCAACTCCCCCACATAAATTTGCTTGAGGGTCTTTCCCCAATGACCCCATTGGGTTCCCTCGCTGTTTGGCGTTTAGCCTGTACTGCCTGCGCCCCTTTCTCCCTAATTGGACAGGAGTCGTCCCTCCTGAAACTTTCCGACATTTCGTCGTGTAGGGGCCATCCCCTGAACCATCGGATTGGTTCCCCCGGGAACCTTCCCTTCCTTACTCGGTACGTTACCGAGTGCAACCGCCGGGGGTCCTTGCCCACCGACTTGAACTTCCTTTGCCCTCGTTGGGCCCTCACTTGGCCCCCTACCCCTGGACCATAACTCATCAGGGCATTCCCTCACCCCTGGGACATTACCTATGACCAGGTCATACACAGGTGATTCAATGCACATGGCTTCCACTTCGCCACAATAAAATGGGGTATCCACAGTTATCCTTGCGATGGGGAACCTTCTAACGGTCCCATCTATCAAAATACACAAAAGGTCACGACCCAACAATTGCTTGTCGTCAACGAGCTGCCTTCTAACCGCTGCAGAGGAGCACCCAGAATCCCGGAGCAGACGGACCTCCCTTTGTCCCACATACCCTGGGTACACTGGCATGTTAACCTTCTCCTGCGAAGTTGTGAGCCTCTCACACATGCCACTTATTATCGGGACAACCTCCTCCCCGCTTTCCAGCCTTAATTCTCCCTCTTGTATACATTCCCGGAGAGGACTGTGTTCTGGACCGATAGTTTGACAGAACGCTGCCGTCTGTCTACTGGGCCCTGGATCTACGCGGTCACTTTGCTTCCAACCCCTTGGTGCTGCGTTTCCGGCCCCCTGCTAAGCTGGTCTAATGTTCTCAGTGGTCCTAACCTGCTTCTGCCAGCAGTCCCTGGCAATATGACCCCGCTTGTTGCAGATAAAACAAGTGGTGTCCTTGGGAGTGCTCCCCTTCCGGCTGGTCTGCGACGCAGGCGGATTGGGATGGTGTTGCCTTACGGGTGCCATTGCCAACCCGTTTGCCCCACCCCTAGCCGATTTGGGTGCGTTTACACTCCCACCGTGAGCCTCGATGTAGCGTTCTGCCACAGTTGCCATCTCACCATAGGTGGGCGGACCCCTTTCCTTGATGAACAGGCCCAACTCCTTGGAGCATGTAGTTAAAACCTGCTCCCGGAGAAATAGATCTCGCAGGGCTCCATATGACTCATTCACTTCTGCGAGATCAGTCCAGCAGTCGAAGTACCGCCTAGCTCGGGCAAAATACTGAGGTACTATTTCTCCCTTCTCCTGCTTAATTTCTCGGAACTTGGTCCGAAATCCTTCTTCAGTGAGCTGGTATCTCCGAAGGATGGCATTCTTCAGCTCACTGTAGTCGTTAAGAAGTGCAGGAGGCATACTGGTATAAGCCTCGAGGGCTTTACCTGACAACAAAGGGCTCAAGCACATAGCCCATGTGTCTTCTGGCCACATTTGACTGGAGGCAAAACGTTCGAACCTCTCCAAGTACGAGCCCAAGTCATCTGTGTTTTCATTAAAATGAGCGAGGTGGGGGCGTGGGGCATGAATTACTACCCCTGCACTCCCATCCCCTGAGCGCCGACTTTCATTCTCCACATCGGCCCTTGCTCTGAGGAGCTCTAATTCTCTCTCGTGCCTCTGTTGTTCGAGCTCTCGTTCTGCCTCCCTTGCTAATTGGGCTCTCTCGCATCTCTCGCATCTTTCTCTCTCTCCGTTTCTAACTGAATCTCTCGGTCTTTTGCCTCCCTTGCTGCTTGGGCCTCTCTCTCCCTTGCGTCATTACGTACGGCAATCTCCTTGGCCTCACGTTTCTGCTCATCTTTAACGAACTTCTGAAGTTCGGCCCCCTCAAGGCCCATTTCCTTGCCTAATGATACTAGTTGGGCGAGGGATGTAACAACATCCATTTTGATTTTTCTTTCTATCTTCAACACTCGTCAGAAAGAATGAAGAAGAAAAAGAAAGAAAGAAAAAAATATGGCAATTAATCCTAATTTACCTGTGTAATTTAACGTAATTAAACGCCCCAAATATTCTGAAACCTACCGCAGTTATAGTGGCTACTAAGTATCCTCTTGGGGACTACTGTATTGCGATATTAAACCCTTGAACGGCATCAGCTGACCGAACGCGTCAAAACATAAACAGAACCGCCGTTAAAATAAAACAAAATTTCCATATAGCCATTTTTTACCTTTTAGAAATATTCTGGTAGCCTCGCCAATCATTGTCAGGACCTCTGAGGCCCCGTAAGGCCTGGGCTGACGTGGGGTTATTTAGTCCCGCTGATGAAATTGCGGAAAAATTAGACCGACGTGGAGAGTCGGAATCCTGGTGCCGCGAACTCGGCTCTGGGAGCCGAGTTCGACCGGCGCTGTGATTTCTCCTCTGCCAAATTGGCCTGAGATAGGTTCGATTTCCGTTAGGTGTGATTCCTAATCACTTCAGGCTGCGTAATGGAAAGAATGATTTAAAGTAACAACGATTCTTTTATTTACACATGAAAATAAAGCCGTTTCAATATTTCAACAATCAACAATTATATTTAGGCTGGCTTTGCCCTGACACCCAAATTGTACATATTTCAATGTCAAAATACTGTCCTGGGCAGGAATATAACAATAACATAATTTTAGAGGGCATATGGTTCATTAGCGGTCCTGCAGCAATGATGAACAGCCCGAGGGTTTATTAAAGGCCCGACACGAAGTCGAGAGCCGTTAATAAGCCCAAGGGCTGTTCATCATTGCTGCAGAGCCGCTAATGAATTATGATGCCTGACAACAATCATGTTATTACTATTATTACCACTCCCTGTTACAGCTAACCGCACGAGGGAATTGCTGGAAGAAATAATCACTAAAGTCGGTTCAATATTTCTGTTTCGATCGTGCGTTCGATTTCAGTTCAGAAATACAAAGGGACGTCATCCGAATGGGAGTAATTCATTAGACCATGGAATCTAAAAGTAGCCGGACCGCAGGCAGCTAATGGCTATTTATACCATTATCGCCCGCGGCCCGGCTCCGTCGAATGACGTCACTGAAATTATGGAGTTTTAACGGGCCTCCAAACTTATGTTAATCGACTAGTAACTTATAGATTGAGTGGTAATAATAGCCGCCAGCATCACACAAGGAGTTAAACATCAAAAAGTCAGAAAAGAAGTATCCATTTGTAAACTGCCAGCATGTTGTGTGTTTTGCTATCTGTAACTCAGAACTATGACATTTCAGGAATTTTCGGGAAACACATGGAAAGGAAAAACTTGCAGTCCACTTGCATCTACACCTCTCATAGGACCGATTATTTTTCTTTGAAAGTTAATATCTTGAAATATTGTTAGAATGAAGCATCAGGTGTAAGAATGCTATAAATGATATACTTGCAATATAAATGTATTTTTTTTTTCCGCAGCAAAATTTTACATGCTAACACAGATGGAAAAGGATAATTATTCGAACCCAGAGCATGATTCTAAAAAAGGCAGTTAAGGTAGTTAACGCAAAGCTGAAGTATGACTACAGATTACAAGATGAGTTTGAAAATCGGGGATTTCAGCTTCAATCGGTGACTACTGACCAAATATTGGAATTCAGTAAAGATCAAACCAGAGTTTCCGCTACAGGACAGGGGATCCTTTTTAGGGAGTTCCTCCCCTGAGTCATTTTCCCTCAAACCCGCAATCATTCTTGAAAAATAATATACCAATACACACAGCAACGAATGGTCAACCGTAACTGAGAGATAGATAACAGCTCCTCCAGGGTTCCCTTCAAGAACTTGGAGAAAATAAATGTGGTAAACAGAGAAACATATTCTTGCTGAAATACAAAACAGTGATGCATCGATTTGGTTTATAATGCGCTGATGTACTGATTCCTAATGAGAGGTTAATATAAATTGACTTAGTTTCGTGCAATGAAATCAGGGCATTATGGACTATTTGTTTTAAGAACACAGTTACAGTCTGAGCAGTGAGAGTCATGTATCTGACTGACTATTCTCCAGAAAAAAATATTTCACATTCGGCGTTTTTTTATTCGTTATGAAAATCAACCCACCCTCATCCTATCCTATATCCCAATAGATATATATTCCAATAAAAACTAGTTATCAGATTTAAAAAATGACATATTATCCGCGGTGTATTTGAAGATAATTTTTTGTTGTTACGGTATGTTATCCAAAAGAGAGATCGAATCGCTGTCCATGAATTTTCTATAAATAAAACATCTGGAAAAAACTATGTAGTGATGTGGTAATTTTGTATGGATTTACATATAATCCCATTCTGTCTTTTCATCAAATTTTCGATAGCATAGTGAGATTGGTTGTTAGTTTTGAAGCTGATAATTTCCGTCTGTATTGATGATAAATTATCACAGTAAATTAATTTTCTCTTCGAGTTATATAGAAGGAGGGTCTTGACAAATCTCGAGCGTCGCGAATAGTCTCCAGAAATAATGTTTTGTTTGCCAACAGAGATTGTCATGTAGTCTATGAAATGTTATGATAGTGTGTAGGCGGGTGATGACAGTGTGTGTGTACGTGCGTGTGTGTGATGTGTGTGTGTGTTTGTGTGTGTGTGTGTGTGTATTTGGAGGACATGATCATGTTTTCGACGAATTTAGAATCTTAATTTCTGATCCCCGGCCGGGAATCGAACCATCGGCAACACCACCTGGCAACCAGGAGTCCAACACCTAAGCCACTAGACCACTGCACATCGTCAAAAAAGATGGCTGGAACCTAGATTATTATATGTCGTTCTTGTGATTACTGGTTCACTCTCCTTACGGCAGCTACATGAAAGTGTGAAACGCGCTGGCTGCAGCACGACCAAAATGCCGTGTCAGACGAAGACTGGCACGCGGGCCTGTGTGTGTATATTGAAGGACATAATCATGTTTTCGAAGATGGAATGGAATGTTGATTTCTGATCCTCGGCCGGGAATCGAACTATGGCGGTTATCGAATCTCACGGATCTGCTTCGGGAGCAATTTGATATGACTGTGGAGATGATGAGGGCCGATCAGGGCCGATGAGAGTGAGGACGGGCCCCGGGTCAATCTGTAGAACGGGGGCTACGGGCTCTGCGAGCGCCGAAGACGCGAAGCAATAAGCGGGGGGTCTTGAGATCCTCCCCTCCCCCATTTTTTCAAATTAGTGCTGGGAGAAGTTGACAATATACTCAATTATTGCCTTGCAATTTGGGTAATTTATTACCTGTATTTCTCTCTGTGTGGTGCATTTTTTCTCCAAACACAATCTTGACTACCACGATACAGGAAAGACCGGTGGAATACCAAACAGACTGGGACAAGATATATATATATATATATATATATATATATATATATATATATATATATATATATATATATATATATATATATATGAATAGCACCTGGACAGTAATGCGACTGCGTACTCTTGCCACCTCCACCAGCGCCAGAGGCCCGTACCAAAGCCCAACCCTCCCACCCCCACGACTTTCAGCTCAGACGTATCGATTGGTCAAACTACACTTTTTAAAAACATCAAAAATCCAGGGACAGTTGCCCCCGCTCGGCGCCAGTTGGTCCGACATACTGTAGTATCTGAAAATCCCATCTGACAATGAAATACCCAACCAGTCAATGAAACCTAAACACGCAGTGTATCACAGTAAAGATATAATGGCCATAGTGTATATAAGGCCGGTTTGCCGTTCCATAGTATCCTATAATCGGTTAACGGTGTAGTTATAACCCTTCCGTTACCCGTCAACCACCAGTTACTTTGGAACAGAGAAAACAAAATATGCTAGGGTGTTGAACCGCGATAATGTAGTCAAGATCCAGATGGAAATATTTTGTATTAGTGGATTCAGATGAGAAAAACTCAGAATGTGACTAATGCAAATCTGCATAAAATACATAAAATACATAGTCCTTATAAAAATGTAATCTGGGAGCCCGGTGGCTCAGTGGTAATTGCATTTATCTAACAATCATATATATTTTGGCCTGAAAATCACGAGAAACGGTACGTATTACGTAATGTGTTCCGATTATTTATTTATTTATTATTGATGTTTGAGGTCGCATATTTATGCACAATGGCTAATCATGACCGTGACAGTTTTACGGGTGGAGGAAGCCGGAGTACCCGGAGAGAGCCACCGAGCAACAACGAGCAGCTGCCAGCTCCCCAACATCGTAACTCCGCACTGCAGCACAGGCAGGGTTAGATTGGTTGAAGACATGCGTACCATCGACGTGCAGTACGCCTTAGTACACGGCGTCATCGTGCCCCCACGCGGGAGGTGGAGATGAAGTGTCTTGCCCAAGGACACAACGCGGTTGCCGCAGGTGGGATTCGAACCTTGGACGGCTTGCAGCCTGCACCTCTACCAACTGAGCCACCGCGCTCCCTGTTCCGATTCCGTATCATATAGACGACTCATTCTGAAAACGTATCATATAGACGATTCATTCTGATTCCGTATCATACAGACGAATCGTTTCCGGTAGCGCTACGGGCTATCATAACAGGCACATAGATACATTCTATGAGCGTTTCAGTGGTCGACTGAACATTATGTCCCAAAAATGTTTGAAAATAATTTTACCCTTTACCTATCATGAAAAGCTGACGACACATGCAAAAAAATTCTTGAATAACTAATGTTTTTCATTTTTTGTCTCAAAAACATAGGTTATGACCCTTCATTGGAACGAGCTCGACGAGCCCGTTCCAACGAGTGGTCATAACCTATGTTTTTGAGACAAAAAATGAAAAATAATGAAAATTAATTGGCGATTTTTCAGAATAGCATTCGCCGGTTTGGGACGTTACGTTGGGTAAAGGGTTAAGATTTAATCTGTTTATGTGACAGAATTGTTAGATAAATGAATTATCATGATAATGTGCATGTCCTGTGATTTGTATCAGATTCTCGGTGGTTTCCAAAAATAGGATCACAACTCGCCGGCAAAATCACAGGACACGCACATAATCATGATAATCTGTATTGAACTTCAAACCTTGAAACTCGACTTTCGATAAAGTTATCTCCCTTGAAATTATTAGACGAACGAAGAAGGTCCAATTAATAAGCAAGTAACTGTTGAGAAAACACGTATGACATCAACGGAAAATAAAGCAAAGTTTCCGTTTGTTATTTTTAATAAACGAAAACAACAGACAGCACTGAGAGCTGTCTGTTGTTTTTGTTTATTAAAAGTTTCAAAAGGAAGCTTTTTATGGTAAGCTAATCAGAAGCAACCACTTCGCAGATAATCCGTCATTAAGAATATCTATTAGTATTTACACCTACCATACTAAGCAAATCTCGCCTCCTAGCTGTCGACTTTTGTATTAATGGAAAGGACACGACGCGCACACTGTTGATATAATGTACAGAAAAAAAGTTAGAGAACACCAAACGATGGTGAAAGGGGGGTTTTATTGTGTTTAAATGGGTTTCAACCGAGAATAATAGTCAAACATTCAAACTGATTGGGAAAAAATCGAAAAAAGCCAGCATCTGTGTTTTTATACTGCTCTACAGGAAAATACCTGGAAAATGTGAAATGATGCGCACATCGATGATACAACTTAGCTTACATGTGTAAGAGTAACTACGAAAAAGTTTACTGGAGGTCTGGCAGCCTAGAGCACATTGAAATATCCACGTTTATGTGTGTGTGTGTTGGTTTTTGTATGTGTATATATGAGTAGTCAAACGTAGATACATTAACCCTTCACCCAACGTAACGGCCAAAACCGGCCAGCGCTATTCTCAAAAATCGCCAATTAATTTTCATTATTTTTTCATTTTTTGTCTCAAAAACATAGGTTATGACCACTCGTTGGAACGGGCTCGACGAGCTCGTTCCAACGAGGGGTCATAACCTATGTTTTTGAGACAAAAAATGAAAAACATTAGTTATTCAAGAATTTTTTTGCATGTGTCGTCAGCTTTTCATGATAGGTAAAGGGTTAAATAAATCGAAGTCTAGGATTATTATTATCCTCGATGGGTATCTGGTTGGGATGGGGAAAACTCGCCCGAAAGGCAAGATATTTGATCGAGACACGAGGATTGCCGAGTGTCTGGCTCAAATATCTTGTCTCGAGGGTGCAATTTACCGTCCAACCCAGATACACAACGAGGATGATTTTTCTCCCATCATTTCAGGGATAGAGCAATTTGAGGTGTGCTGAAGTTTTTCAGAAGAGTATTCTGGTTTCGATTTTCGTTTATAAAGTCAGTCGTATTTACGGAAGGAAAACGGCCTTCCATTTGTTTGTTTATACACGTGCAGACGTGATTTGAGATCATTGAATAGCCCCGGCGCTAATTAAATATGCAAATAGATTGGTCACTTGGTGGGAAGAGATAGCTGTCACGTGGGTGGGGTGAGACAGGCATATCTCTCCCAGGTGTTCACACGACTTTATATATGTCTCAGTACCTTAGTGGTGGCAAAAAAAATTGTATCGGTCAATACGGACATCATACAGTCATCAAATGGTCATAGGGCAACGCGATGAACATGAATTCTGGATGTCAAGCGAACGACTCCTTAGTTACGCTCCGTTTCACTCTGTTCATGTGATGGTTCTTGTGGCTACATAGCAGGAGTCAACTATTCACGCATTTTCCTCCGATGGACAGTCGCTATAACCCTCAATACACCGTTTGAGGCATCATTATCCCTTCCCATGCATATACATAAGCATTAAACTCCCGTAATCCTGGTTAATGGAGGTAGCAGTAAGACAGTTAATAGTGACATTAACCTCCTCGCATTATACGTGTATTATACTATACAGTAATTTAAACAATTTTGGATGTTCTCAGTGTTACGAATGGTGCAAAAAAGTTCATTCATGCATGCATTCTGGGGCTAGAGCAACATCGGGCGGAACTGTTATGGACTGGAACGACTTAGTCTCCAGTTTCTTCTGGAAACCGAAAGCATCTAAATTTGGAGGTTTTTGTTGAAAGGCGTTCTTCCACACACGTCTGAAGGTTCGCACTTTTGATATGTTCCCCGAAGGCTGCTGTGGTAGGACGCAGAGAACAAAGTTTTCGGTGCATTAGTTGCCTTGGAATTCCCAGTTTTCGAAAATCACACATCTACGTACATCAGTCATTGATGTGGTTACCTTGGCACCATAACATAGAAAAATGAATTGGGATGCTTGATCGACTACATTTTGACCACTCAGTGTCTTCCTCACCCAAAGATTTCAACGAAGCTCTGCTTTGGATGACTTTTAGTATTCGACCCTTCCCTGTCCCGAAAAGGCTCCGAACTGTGCCGCAGCCCGAAATGGCATGGGCAGCGAGTAAATCTGGGATGTTAGTCCGATTAACTCTAACAGTTTCCCGTATATCAATACACGTTCGTACGTGAATAGGGAATTACATTGTCATCGAGCAACTAAATTCTACTGTAGTGATGCAGCAACAAAATGTACACATCGGTGTCGTCTGCAGGCCCAATGTCATCAGAAGCAAACTCAATGGCTTGATGAGCGATAGTATTGGCGGCTTCTTCGTGCGTCGTTGTCAGATCGAATCGTTTTGTCGCTGATCCTTTACTCAATTCGACGGGGGTTTCATTTTTGCCAGTAATCACCACTTTATGCTTCATTGTATTCAACTCAAACAACGTGTCAATGACAAACTGTTCACATATTATGTCTATTAATTGCGCCTTGATTGCAGTGGCCGTCAAAACTTGATTTTGTGATGGAATAGCTTTGGTGGCTAGTTTGAACACTCTACAACTGGAAGAACTTCTGTCAGACCTGGTTACGACATTCGTGCTGAAATCCACATATCTGTCAAAGATCAAGTAAACGTCACTCGACTGCAAGTGCTGTTTTATATGATCTTTAAACGTTTCTACAAAGTCCATAACTGTTGCTTGGTGCATTTTGCACGACACTGGCCAATCTACTGCAGTATACCACCTGTCAACCATTCTGTTAGACGAAACAACCATCGTCTTATTTTTTAAATCTAACTTTGAATTAGAAATCCGCATGCCACCAGTCTCGTCGAAGAGTAATGTAAGCAGTGGCGACAATTCGTAAGAGAGACGTCCCTTAACATCGAAGCAACGAGAGCTTCATAGTAGTCCGATTGCATTGAATAATGTCATATGTGTCTTTTTGATTAAAACTTCTAGATTTTTTTCCCGTAAATGCTGATTATATACACTTGGAACTTAAATTAAGCACCTCCTGTTTTTTTCGCAGTGGTGTTAATAGAAACTGTCATTACTTTCATGCTGTCTTTTAGATTACCGAAAGTGATTGTTTGCGGACAGAAAGGTCTATTGACAAATGAAAGACAACACAATGATGAAAATATGCAGTATTTTAATGGCGCTAATTAGACATATCTCCCCCCTCAATGCTATCAATGAGCCTTCTGATTAGGTCCAGAGGCAACTCCAGCCACTCCTCATGTAATGCTTCCAAATCGGCCAAATTCTGTACCAGCGGATCTCTTGCTTGCACACGACGGCCAAGAAAGTCCCAGATGTGTTCTAAGGGATTCAAATCGGGACTCATTGCAGGCCAAGGTAGGGTTGTAATAGCGTTGTTCTGAAGGAATGCTCTCATAGCATGGGAACGATGTGGCCTTGCATTGTCGTCCATGAATACATGGCGAGTAGCCAACGGGTGGTTGTCAAAATGAGGCACGACAACCGGATTGAGAATGTCCTGGATGTACTGATGATACCCACGTACAGTCACCACATGAAGTGTACAATCATGAGTGGGGTATCCCCGATCATTACTGATTCTCCACCATAAGGAACAGTTGATCGTTCACGAACTATTTTTAAATAGCAGTGAAAATTCACTGGAATTTTCTACAAATCGTTCGCGGCAACTACAGTTTGAATCGCAAGCGATATCTAAAAATCATCGTAGGCACATAGACACATTGAAACTTAGGGGACGAGTAGTAACACGGATTCGCCTCGCAAATTTGGTTGAAGATAAAATGTGTTCTTTTTGTTGATATTTGTCAAATGAATTGTTGGGTGTCCTTCTTATAATTGTTTTTTTATTGACGTGAAGATGCGGCATGCGGCCTCTCGTTCTATCCTTCCACGCTGGCACTCGTGCCATATCGAATAAGCCATTCACACGCGTGTGTCTTTATGTCTATAAGTTACATTCTACGTATTTTCAATTGTCCAAATCCACTAAAACAAAAATATTTCCACACTTCAGTCACGAGTGAATGGTTAACAAGTCGAAAAATATAGCAACAGGAAAACACTTGCAACAGTTGCGTTGCAATTAAACGATTAATTAATCGTCTCAACACTACTAGTAGTCAACCTTGAACTAAGGGGGGGGGGGGGGTGGTCAACTGAAAGACGTGAATGGGCAGTGCAGATGTTGACGAGATATTGGGGTGTCCAAAATACTGAATTTGGTTGTTGAACGTATGATATTGTGGCATAGTGATACCCCCATGTATGATGTTTAAATGTAATGATATTACTAATATATTTACACTTTCCATAATATCTTCCTTGCACAGGAATTTTAACCAAACTCAGTGAAAAGGTGTTCGCGTGACGAGAGTCGTTATCACCGAATGCATCGAGTTCTGGCTACAAGTGACGTTCGACATATCTATTGACTGAGATATTCAGCGTGTGGTGAGAGACGACAAGACACCACTTCAGTGCCACACATAACGTACCACAACTGATACGACACACCGGAGCAATAGAAACACAAAGAGCAGGCCACTCAGCTGGGGCCCTCAACCTTCGAGAGAGCACTTCGTCGCACATGCTCCCCTAAAAAGACAAAACGGACCTTATAAAACCTCAGCTAGTGTGTGTGTGTTGGGGGGGGGGGGCGGGGGTCAGTCGATTCAATGTTATGTGTTTTTGCTGGCTCGAATTCTTTCAAAATCCTTGTGTATTATATATTTCCGCCCCCTATTCTACCTATTCTGGCTATCCCACCATTCTGTATAGTCCTGATAACACTGAGTTTTAAGTGAGCTTGTCGCATCTTTTACCCTTTGCATGGTCTAACTAGATGAAGTCAAATTGCTGGTTTAACCTAAGCATACAAAACTACATACTGTGCCTACACAGAAATTTTTCAGGCTGTCTTTCATAGGGTCCTACGAATCACACATTTTCGATTCGAATCGAATCTCGAATTGAATCGGGTCTGTTATTCGAAATTGAATCGAGCCTCGAAGCGAATCAGGAGCGTCTTGAAAATGACCGATGGGTGCGGAAGGGGTGTAAACCTCCTGATTTGTTCCGACTGTGATGGCTCAAGTCCCGACTAATAAAATATAATAACGTATAATAAAATATTCCAACTAAATTATCAAGGCATGATTTCGTCGAAGGCATGCCTTGATGATGCAGTTGGAATATTACCCAGTAAGTATTATAGTTTAGAAATATGAACCGTTGCGAGAATTTCCGCTCTAGGCACTGTACAGGCTAGCCGCTAGCAACAGTCCATCATCGACACTGCGTGGGAACAAAAACTTGCTTTCAGTGGTGGTAGTGACAAGCAAGGCAGAAAATAGCATGGGCTGTGACATGACTGCACATGCTATTTTCGTTAATATGGTGGAAATTACACTCAAAGTCTTTGTTTCAACATTATACATGCACAATTTCCATCTGCACTTGATTTTTTTTGCAAGGCTACGCAGATGACTAGCTACATTCCTGTGTAAAGATTTGAAAGGAAACGAATCGGGCAGCCGAGTTCGAATCGAATCGACTAGCAACTTGAAATTCGAAATCGAATCGAATCTCGAAGCTTCGCAGGGTCTCAGATTCTATCATTGCATAACACAATGCGGACCGTGATAAAATCCTACAATAGGGTCTATCATCCCTCATATGTTCACCTGGGCATCTGTGGATACTTGCGATACCACGATATACAGTACGTGGAGGGTGGATTGTAACTAAATCACCCAGGAAGTGGAGTTATCACCCAAAGTATCACTTTCAAATTCTGTGCAAGTGGACAAAAAACACAAGCAATGTTTCAGCCAATGGACCTCCGGGTATAGCCCGGAGGTCCATTGGCTGGAACTTTGCTGGTGCTTGTTATGCTTTGCAACAAATTTGCAATTATTGCTTGGGTGGAATCACCACTCTGCGGATGATTTAGTGATAATTCACTCCCCACGTACTGTAATATTATTAGTTACACAGTTTGTTGGTGGCCTAATATGGTATATAATATATAATGGTATATAATTATAATTATTATGGTGTCAGTTAATTTCATATTGGACGAGAGCGATGCTCGAGTCCAATATGGAATTAACTGACACCATATATTCCATATTAGGCCACCAATATTGGACGAGAGCGATGCTCGAGTCCAATATGGAATTAACTGACACCATATATTCCATATTAGGCCACCAACAAACTGTGTAACGAATATATCTTACCGACTGCTGCATCGATGCACAGAACTGATAACAACAGCGATCAAATTAAATGAGAGAATTCTCACAATGTGTTCACATGTCTTTGCCTTGTTACAATTTATGGGAGAGTGCATTGTAACAAGACAAATTCATACATACCAAACAGTTTCACTTCGAAGGTAACATGACACACATCCACAGAATATGAAGTCTTTTAAGTTGCCTAACCTGCACTTCAGACCAAATATGGGCTTCCAACACTCAATCTTTCAACTTGAAGCGTTTATCGGCTGCCGCCATTTTGAATAATCAATGAACAAATGGGAGATTACCCATAGCTGTCAGCGTATATTGATGTTGACAGGCAGTATATGGTTTTATATGCAGTCTGCATTTGATGAAATTCCCAGATACTTGTAGGAGGTAAGATATTGAAAGATACGTATGGAAGAATATTGCCCGTAAAGGTGGCTTCTGTAAATTTGTCGTATGAGGCTACGGGGCGATGAGGAAATCCCTCAATGACGTATAATCCATCATCCCTTGTAATTTCATCTGATCATCTGAGGACTCTTACGAAACGATGAGGTAGTAGTGGAAGAAATACATCGACGAATACTGCCTGTAGAAGCATGTTGTTTCTATACACTTTTGTCGTTTGAGGCCCTGGAGGTCATGAGGAAATTTCTTGATGAGGTATAATCTATCAGCTCTCATATCTTCATCTAGATATTTGAAGATACCTACGACGCGATGATGTAGTATTGGAGAAAATGTATCGGGGGATACTGTCCTTAGAGGCATGTGACTTCTATACTTTTGTCGGAAAAGGCCATGAGAGCCTCTCTCAATATGTTGTAAACTCTCTCCCTGCGTTTCTTTATCTGAGTAAATTGAGTATACTTATGAAACGGTGATGTAGTGTTGAAGATTACTTTCCGGAGGAAATTGCTCCTACAGTTAAGTCGTGTTGGGCCTGTGAGGAAATCCCTTCAATGGAGTCTATCGTTAACCCTCATCATAACATCATCTGGGTAATCGATTAGTTCAACAATCCGAACGTTGAAGCTGGCAAAGTTCAACTTGGTGATCGGTCAACTGCGACTGTTACCATTGTCGTCTACCACGAATGTTTCCAGTTCACTTATCCATTGCTACTCTTACATTCTTCTCCCTTCACTGTGTATGGCTTCGTAGATGCTATTTCCCAGACGCAGCAGGACTGACTGATGGTACGATTTTCATCCGGGTTTTTTGAATTCTAGACCGGGAAGCAACGTCGTTGGTATTGATAAATGAGGTCACCTCTATTGTCATGGTAGCCCGTGTGAGCGGCTTTTATGTAATAATAAACGATTTCAACACAGTTTCTAATATTTTCTAATAATAACTATTTTAAATAATTCAACAACGTTTGTAACAATTTAACAATGTAAACTTGCTAGCGCTTTTATTACAAAAAAATATTAGGACTTTAACAATAATGGTAATGTTTCTAACTATTCGCAAATGTATTTTTTTTAACAGATGTTTGAAACAAATTCTTGTTTCAACAAATACCGAACATTTTCGTAACATATTTTCGTTATTGCTAACGTTTCTATCACTCTATTCAGATGTTTGTACAATAATATCAAAACTTTGCCGCGTGGGCTCTGGCACAGCCTAGTATCGAAGACGATTTATTTATGCAATATTCGTTAAATGGGAAACACTAAAAGTAATTTATATGACCAAAACGGCCTTTAAAGCTTGGGGATTTATCAATAGTTACATTTCTGTGACAAAACTTTCTCAAACTATTTCGAGAAAAGGATTTCGATTTGTTATCATTTACCCCTCCCTCCCCCCCCCCCCCCTTTTTTTGTAAAAATGTATGCTTGAAAATGAAAATACTGAAAATTGACCGTGAGCCACGAAAAGAAACATTTAAGTCGATGTTTGGCCCATATTTTCTTTTCAAGATTTAAAATAAACGTGAATGTACCTGGGTGCAGAGGCGTCGTTAGGGAGTTTAGGAGCTTGTGACAAATTGCCCAATAATTTTTCAGGATATTTGCGTCTTAGAGTCAATTATCAATTCTCTTTTACTGGTAATCGTGAATGTCAAAAACATATTAGCTTTGATAATTGGACTTGTGTCACACACACAGTCGTTCATACAAATGGTGCTTTGTGGTACCCGATTCGGACTTCTAGCGGCCCAGCGAGACCATTTTGTTATTTTTTCACGTATAAATGTCCAGAAAATCTTGATTTTGTTAAAACTTTAATCCCGACTGAGTAATCTTTTTGGGTGTGTAACGAACTTTTGTAAATCCGCGAAGAAAATTTCTCTTCTGCGCACGGATGTCAAAATAACAAAATTTCAAGACGCGAAATTTTCCCATAAAGTAAATATAGGACATTAACCAATTCAATCTTGTTTGACAGAGCCCACTGAGCTCTGTCAAACAAGATTGAATTAGTAAAAGCCTCACTTGCATTATGGGAAAAATTGGCTACTTGAAATTTCTATATTTTGACATCAGTATGCAGAGGGTTAATCTAATATGCGTTTATTGTTTATTAGTTCTTAAGGTAAGCTTCAGGATCTCTGGCCGTATCATGCAACAACACAGGTATATACCACGTTTAGCCACTCATTTCTATTAATGCTTCCCACTCTGGAAGATTCGAACCCCGGCTTTGCATGGTTAGCGGGTCCTTTTATACCAGTAAAATGGACTGGTTACCACAGTAATCAGGTACTTCTTTATTTCCCGCATTTCCCGTGGAGATAATTATTATAATCAGAAGGTCTAATTCGTTAGCGACACCAGTTTACCTCGGACGGGCACGATCTCTTGTAGAAGTTGGTCCTGTGTGTGATAAATTGTATTATACGTATTCGAATATCAAATCTCAGTTCTTCAATGGCCAGGTGGCCATACTGTGTGTGTATGTGTTCGTGGTGTTTTTGTTTTAGAATATATCGTGAGGGCCATTGTATTTGAACAGAGGGAAGACGACGTGCGGTCATATTTCTACTGTTAATTACTCCACTGCCTCACATATTGGCAGTCTTCTTATCGACCATAATATTAGACTCCCGAAATTTACGGCTTCTGTTTATCAGACCACAGTTTATTGAAAAGTTTCTGTTAAATTTCATTTATATTTCTTTCCAATTAGCATTGCGCTTTTGACCAATCCGAGCATCGGACAAACACAACGTTAGTAACGTTACTAATATGTATGTGACATCTGCATCCAGAAGCTATATCCGGTACATAATCTTGCCTCTACAGAACCGAATATTTAGGAAATGAGGTTTGAAGTTATTCTTTTATTTTAGTGGCTGTCAGAGGAGACATATCGCCAAGACTTAAGCCACGTCGTTTGATTCAGGAAACTATCGATATTGCGTACCATCTGCAAATACAGTTATTGGAAATATCGTGTAAATTTTTCTTCCACGGACGGACAACACAGATGATTTATGAAGCAACAGAAGAATCAATAGACGATATCGGTGGACGTTGCTCACGAAGGCTCCGAATGGGGAAATTAAAGAAAATAGAAAGATTCTCAGCGATTGCTTCCATATGTCAGCAAGAGCCACCAAATACCACATTCAGAATAAAGTCACCGATGGATGCATAGCTTGCAAGCACTTTTGTGATAGTGTAGACTTTGTAGCTGATTCTTGATCATGAAGACACTGATAGTGAAGTGAACGATTTCTCAAGATTGAGGTGTGATAGACACGATCAGAAACTGTAAAAATGTTAATTAAAATACTTTTAAGTCATTAATTTTAATCCCTTATTTAACGTGACAGTCATATCCGACCAGAGCTAGTCACAAAAAATGTTATTCAGATTTTGTTTTTGACAATTCTCGTCTCCAAAACATACCTTGTGATCGCTCACTGGAACGAGCTCGTTCCAATGAGGGATCAAAAGCTATGTTTTGGGGCGAAAGACTTTTTTCGTATTCAGGAAATGTTTATTTCAATGTTTCGTCTGTTAGTCGTGTTAGGAGCTTCTTCCTAAACGCAACCCCTACATTCAAACAAAGCTCATAACAATAACCAATTATTGCAGCATCGAACAATATTATAGGACTTGACGATAAAATCCCTGAACAGATAAGGAAAGCACCAGCCTGTGCAAATATATCGCACTCAATGATACACAAGGGCACAGGCAATTTTTTCCCATAATGGAACTTGAAACTTAACGATTTCGGTCTTGTTGCACAGAGCTAAGCTCTGTCACACAGGGTTGAATCGATTTGATTCCTAGTTGCGTTATGGGAAACATCTGCTACTTGAAATTACGGTATTTAGCCATCAGCGAAAATATGGTTCATCTCGCAACCGCATGTAAGCCTATGTGATACCACCTTTACATAATATTTAGCCCACGCTGAATCTTGCAGACAACATATCTGAAGGCACCTCCATGAGCTCCTTTGCTGGACCTAAGATGTTTAAAAGTTGAATTTGTTGCTCTTTTTTATTTGGTTGTTGGATTAATGGCTTTAACTCATCCAGGCACCTGTGCACCCATCTTTATTCAAAACACAGCACACCCTCTAATAATGGAAGAGGGTCGGGGTTCTTTTCGAATAAAGCGTACCCTAACAAGTGTACCTACTTAAATGGGTTTATTTCTCATGTATGAATCTCTGTTTGTTGAATATTTTAAATATAACCGTCGTGAGCTGTTAGAGGAATGTCAAGATCACATGCTGTATCTCAAGTCCACATTCCTCACCTGTTTGTTCATTGATAAACAATTCAAAGAACTTGAATGCGATTGGAATCTGGAACAGTGACTGTTTGCATCCGATTAACTTATAAGGAACTTTGAACTCATGCATCGTTTTTACCATTTACCTGAATCGAATAGCCCAAAACTCGTTAATAACCTGAGCATTGTTATGTGAGCTGTAAATGAAAAAATAATAAAATTTTAATAGAGATTTTTGAGCATAGCGCCTGGCGGTCATTGGTCTTACGTTTGACGTTTGACTAGAGTTTATATGTTCAACACCTGTGCTTCTAAAAAAAGTTTCATATTGTATAATAATATCATTGGAAAAAAGTTCGTTATATAATCGCAACAGCGGTGGCGTAAAGGCAGTTTACCAACCAGCTTGATCGGTCAGGATTTTTAGTCTCGTGGTGAACAGTGCTGTATTATCCTTGTGGCAAAAGTAGCATACGCTATACGACCCCCGCGCTAAATGCTTTCAATCAACCAACATGGGCTGACTATTCACATATTCTATGTTGATAAAAATGGATGGTCCAGTTCGTTATGCACTTTAAACGAAAGACAAACGTTCATAAATCGTCTCTGACTAAAAATATATAGATGGAAGGAAGGCTGTATAAGTGGATTTTGAAGACCTAAAAATTTACGAACACACACGTGTTTTGTGTTTGAAATTTCCCAACCTAAATGAGTTCCATTTGACAACAAAACAGAGGTTTTTCATAACACTGTTCCTAGTTGGTTGGGGAGCGCGTGTGATCCACACTCCTTCATATATGTAGCCACAACAATCCCCAAAATGTGTTTTTGTTAGCTGGTCTTTGTTAATACCGCTACAAGTGAAGGCCCCTTTAAGTTAAGGCATTTTAAGTTTTATAACATATGCTAAAGGCCCCACACAAGCTTAACCTGGTCTTGGTGGTAAAGCTGTCGTTTTCTGTGAAAGGAATAGAAGGGTCGAGCCTCTGCTTCTACACTCCTCTCTCGATCTGTTACATTGGTGTCTTAATCGCCGTCGACAATGTGGGCGTTGCTTCGATCGCTCGGGGGGGGGGGGTGGGCAGGTAGTAAATCGCAGAACAGACGAAAGAGTATTGAGGCGATTGAGGTATAAACTATAAAGGCCATTTACCTACTAGTCTGATTGGTCTGGATCTCTTAGTATGGGGGCGCGGTGGCGTTGCAGTAACCGGTTCCCGTCAGAACACCGAAGTTAAGCAACGTCGAGCCCGGTTAGTCCTCGGATGGGTGACCATCTGAGCGATCGATTCGGACTCCCGCGTTGTGTCCTTGGGCAAGGCACTTAACCCAGATTGTCCACATGGGGGCCCGATGACGCCGTGTACTAAGGCGTACTGCACGTCGATGTATGTGACCTTAACACCAATAAATAAATAAATAAATCTCTTAGTATAGTGCACAATAAATGCATTCGACTGTTTTCCTGGATGGAGACTGGGACTATTCGTCTCCTGAGTTCCAATGTGTTATATGTGCCTACTGGCACATAGAACACACTGGAACTCAGGGGACGTATTATCAGTACCATAGATACAGAGGAGTCAGGAGACCGATGAAAGAAGTTATTTATTTATTTATTTATTTATTTATTTATTTATTTATTTATTTATTTATTTATTTATTTATTTATTTATTTATTAGGGTTTAACGACACATTAACAGCCAGGGTCACATCACATCGGTGACAGTTTTACGGGTGGAGGAAGCCGGAGTACCCGGAGAGAACCACCGAGCAACGACGAGCAGCTATCAGCTCTCCAACATCGTAACTCTGAACTCTGCACCGCGGCATAGGCAGTGTTAGATTGGTTGAAGACATGCGCACCATTGACATGCAGATCGCCTTAGTACACAGCGTCGTCGTGCCCCCATGCAGGCAATCGGGGTTAAGTGCCTTGCCCAAGGACACAACGCGGGAGCACGAATCAGTCGCTGAAGATGAAAGAAGTAGATGAATTTTTGTTTGTTTGTTCTTACTCAGACGCTGGTCCATTTACGCCAAAAATGGTTACCGATTGTCCGTTGGAACATAGGCCATTGTGTCGTTAGGCATCCATTTTAGAATTTTTCTATGTTGGTAAGGAGTAGTTTTCTTGTCTCTTAATACGAGGGAATCAAACCCAATCAGTTTCCAACGGCAATCAGCGATGCAATGCGTCGCCGCGTGTCGTTCAGTGGCAATGCTTTGCATCGCTAATTTATCTCGAAGAATTTATGTTCTCATCCCACCAACAGAACAAGCAGGTGCGTGTAGTCGAGATGCGATGGCAGCCGCAGACTGGCACTGGGTGAGCTTTTATTGAAATATTTAAAAAAAAAGAACACCAAAACGAAATCGCATAACTCGAGTAGGAAGAAACAGACAAAAATGGTTTTCAAACTTTTCGAAGATGTTTAGCAACAAACCTACATGCCAAAATTTATTCTCGTACCTGGTTCTCCATACATTTCCTTGTTGGATCGTATAATGAAATATATGGAGGCAAGGTACGAGACTTGCTAAAATTACGTAAAGTAAAACTAAGGGCCGTAACCCAAGTAAGTAGAACTAGAGTTAGAATAAACGAATGATACTGATTCTTAAGTCAATCAACTTGAGATATAGCAATGAAAATTTGTTGAAATCCATTGATGTTTGATTAAGTCATGGCATTAACTGGCTTAAAATCGCAATAAATCAACAAACTACAACTGCAACAGATACGCATTCTACAAATGGTTGGAACCAGTGATATTTGTTCGAGTTATTGTGCTTACGGGATAAAAATTACGAAAAATCAATAAACTAAACGTCATAACTTAAGTATGAAAGTCAGATGATAAGAGTTCAAGCTCGGCATTTTAGCAGCAGACTCAACAACTGAAGATAGATGAAATCTTTTGACCTTTGTTTGAGTTACCGTCCTTGCAGACTAAAAAATATGAAAAATAAACAATCTAAGGGCCATGACTTGAGTAAGGCCAATCGAGGAAAACTGATTTTCGAACTTCAAGATATAAAAATAAACTCACGTTCCCACAGTATGGAATCCATTATTGCTTGTTCGAATTATCACGCATAAAAACCTATAAAATGACTGCCATAAATCAAATAAGAAACATCGTAAGACACTAAAATTAAGAAGTAAAGCAGTGGACTCACATTCCGAAAATGAATTGTTGAAAACAACTGATATTTTTCTGAAATCTCCTGCTTAAGGTGTTATATAAGAAAGGGAAATTTGTTTATTTTGAAATTACCACCTCTGATAATCCATAAATTCAAATTAAATATACACAAATTATACATCAAAATGAAGGTTATGATGTGTAGAACACGAAAAATATATGCAGTTATCCCAGAGTTGACAGCAGGCACCAATGGTTCCTGGAAGTCTGCTGCCGTATTCGTACCAGAGCTGATAATAAAATAATACTTCAGGAGAACAACTCGTGGCCAAATGTGCTTCAGGTATCCAAAAAAAGCTAGGCATTCAAAACACTTTACGATCCGGCGACATGAATGCATATGGGAAAACAAAAGTGTTGCATTTTTAATGAAGAAGAGGCCCATGGCCGACGGACATGCGCATGCCACTCGATACCACACATTTTTATCGAAAATCAATCGAGTAATTCTAAGAAATTCAAGAAGGTGTCATGGTAACTTGAAAGTAATATGGCAACTTATTTATTGGTGTTTTAAGGTCACATACTTATGCACAATGGTTAATCATGACCGTGACAGTTTTACGGGTGGAGGAAGCCGGAGTACCCGGACAGAACCACCGAGCAACGACGAGCAGCTGCCAGCTCCCCAACATTGTAACTCCGCACTGCTGCACAGGCAGGGTTAGATTGGTTGAAGACATGCGCACCATCGACGTGCAATACGCTTTAGAACACGGCGTCGTCGTGCCCCCATGTGGACAATCGGGGTTAAGTGCCTTGCCCAAGGACACAACGCGGGAGTCCGAATCGATCGCTCAGACGGTCATCCATCCGAGGACTAACCGGGCTCGACGTTGCTTAACTTCGGTGATCTGACAAGAACCGGTTACCACAACGCCAGCTCGTCTCCAATATGGCAAATGTGCAGCCCCATAATAATACAGTCTGTAGTGCGAAGGCGACCTGTCTCATGATTTGAGTTTAGACGACATTGTATATCGATGCTTTTTCGGCCCCGATGACCTTGACAGAAAGGTAAACAATCAGAAAACCAAAGAAAGTCGATTTTGGGGGAATTTACTCCCAAGCAGCTCTTCCGTGGTGTTTTGAAGAATTTTGATATTCTGTCCTTGTTTTTGGATATCTGAAGCACATTTGGTCAAGAGTTGTTCTCCTGTGTCGGCTGTCAAATATGCGAGTTCATTGCATATATTAGCCGTCATTTTGATGTATAATTTGTGTATATTTAATTTGAATTTATGGAATATCAGAGGTGGGAAATTCAAAGTAAACAAGTTCCACTTACTTATATAGCACTTTAAGAAGTAAAACCACAACACGTCAAAAAACTAAGGGCCATTACTGTGGAAAGAAAAATTGACAAAAGAGATTTTCGAACCCAGTGAATGCATTATGGATAAAAGACCCTCAAGCCTGCACAAGCCGTAATTGTTGGAATCCATTTTTGGGTGTTTGAGTTATTGCGTTAACAAAATCGGAATACTGAAGCGCCCACCCGTACAGGGGGGGGGGGGGGGGGGGTCGGAAAAAAATTGCAGTACACGATGCTGGGGTGGGTGGGTAGTCAAACGGCCAAAAGAACACATTTTTTCCAACCCCTTGCAAATTTTTTCTTGACGCCACTTTATGCCAAACTAAATACTTTACAATGATTCAGACTACTATACACACATTATAGCCCTATCAGGGGGGTTGTATTGATGGGTATGTTGAGCAGCTGTCTGGCCTATCTGAGCCCAGTGCTGGGCCCATGATTTTTTGAACAAGCAGTCTGTTCAGCATGAGTGTCTCGATTTCTGTAACTGCATATCCTATTTGTGTATTTAAACATTTCGTCTCCTGAGTTCCAATGTGTTCTCTGTGCCTACTGGCACATAGAACAAATTGGAATTCAAGGAGAGATTTCTAAAAAATCACAGATAATCAAAGGTCTTTTAGGTTCCTCATGGCTCTTAAGAAATAAAGACTTTAGGTATTTGTAAATTTTTTCCAACATACATTAAGAATCGAGATACAACTAACAGTAAAACAAATGGTTCATATAACAATTGCACCAACTGGTGTTAAAAAAATTAAAACAAAGCTCTCATGTCCCACTTGGATAAAAAATAGTCACAACTTAAAGGGCCTACTTTGGTTAATGTGTCGAAAAGTGGCTTTCTATAAAACCAATCACCTGGCATTCGTTGTGTCAGAATACCTCTGAAAAATCTCGAGGTCACATAACAAATGTCCAGAAACGCAAGAAAATGGTCCTCGACAACGCAATTTTTACCACATGATTAAGCCTCAAATAGTTTTTTGGTCCCACGCAAAAATCTATTTGAGCTTGTTTATGTGGTAAACAGGCTTTGCTTTGTGTCTCTTCGGCAACTTGGCTCTATCATGACATGTCAGTTTTAACGCCAGGGGAAAGACCTAGCATTTGGTTAGTTTTCTGGAAAAATCAGGAATAATGCCTAATAATATAGGATATTACCAGCTGAATATATCACAATTTATGTATTAAATTATCACGTATTGACAAACGCGGAAAAGTTTGGAAGAGTGCTAAAAAAATTGATATGTCATGCTGAGAGGGCTGGGTGTCCAAAAATTGTCGGAATTTTTTTTTTTTTTTTTGCAGGATATGGGGTGGGGGTTCAAAATGACTGCGTAAAAAATGCGGAAAATCTTGCGATTTAGGGGTGGGTGGGTGTCCGGGAAGGTCGAATGCAAAAAACGGCATTGTGTACTGTAATTTTTTTCCGAATCCCCCTGACCCGTACGCTAGCCCAGACGGCTGCCAACAGAGTCAAGCAACCACAAGTCGAGTGGAGAAGAACTCTGCTTGAAAAGCTTTTAACGCCACAGGATGTTATTACGTTGCGTGATGGAGTTTATTGGTATTCTGTCAGTGTAATATACAACTAGTTTGAGGTAAGAAATGCCGCCAGTTTTCAGTGAACATTTATTTTGAAATAATGAATATACGTAACGTACTGTTTGTATCTGCGCCTTGAGCTACCGTAACCTTAATGTATGTCGAATTTGGTACATCCCTGCTCCATATTGGACAATGTAAGTTATAATCCTGGATAACGTGCAAAGGGAAATGGCATTGTTTTGAACGGCGCGGGGTCAGTTTTACTTCATTTAGAGTCCATTTTGTCATGTATTTCATGCATTCTGTAAAGGATAATACACTCGACCAATTGTATTCGTCCAAATAACCCTTTACCCAACATAACGACCAAAACCGGCCAGCGCTATTCACAAAAATCACCATTCAATTTTCATTGTTTTTCATTTTTTGTCTCATAGACATGGCTTATGACCTCTCATTTGAACGAGCTCATTCCAATGCGAGGTCCTAAGCTATGTTTTTGTCGCAACAAATGAAATAATAAATATTCAAGAATTTTATTTTCAACTGTCGTCTGCCTTTCGTATTAGGTAAAAGGTTAATGGTCGAGGGAAAATTCCGAGACCATTATTAGGCCGAATAAGCCTTTTTCGAAACTGCCATCTTGGCTTTTAATATATGCAAGAGAGCTGACAGCTGCTCGTCGTTGCTCGGTGGTTCTCTCCGGGTACTCCGGCTTCCTCCACCCGTAAAACTGTCACGGTCACGATTAGCCATTGTGCATAAGTATGTGACTTTAAACACCAATAAATAAATATAAATAAATAATATATGCAAGGTCACAGGTCGCGGGGTGTAAACAAAGCGATTTCCATGTTCGTCGCGCTGAGTTCTCTGTCAGCCAAAGACAACTAGTTTTGTGAAAAATCAAGTTTAAATTCGTAGAACCGATGTCATCATTCGAATTAACTAAAGGGGCAAACTTAGACGAGTTTAAACGATGAGATACCGCAGTTTTAAAGATTTTTTTTTCCGAAGGCGGGGACTTGTTTTGATTGGCAACAAGGGA
Organism: Pictodentalium vernedei; assembly: GCA_031216915.1. Lineage (NCBI taxonomy): Eukaryota > Metazoa > Mollusca > Scaphopoda > Dentaliida > Dentaliidae > Pictodentalium > Pictodentalium vernedei. The sequence goes on from CM062291.1 coordinate 248,610,473, forward strand.
ACACTCGTTGCACGCAGTTTCTCGGCTTGAGGAATTCCCGAAAGTTGTCGAAACAGTGCCGACGGCCACAGAGCCATGACACACCGTTCATGCAAACACCATTTAAGTCGTCAGGAACCTAATTCGAAATAATGAAAGTTCTCACACAATATTATCACCGTCTTACCCAAATGGTAACCTTGGTTAAATCTTTTTTGAATTCGCACTAATCAACGTAATGGGGTCCGAAGCACTTCTCCGGGTCTTTTCTGCCATTGCTTTCAACGTGTTTTCTTGAAATGTTTACACCTCGCGACCTGTGACCTTGCATGGATTAAAAGCCAAAATTTCGGAAAAGGCTTATACCATGGGGTCGAGTGTATTATATGACTTAAAAGCCACTTTACGTTAAATCCTTGTTTTAAAGCGAAAAAAGTCGAAATAAGTTTTTGATCGGTGATATATCGTTCAGGATAACTAATCGGAGATAACAGCAAGCCATGGACGGATGTTTCTGCGTGAACCCGTGGTAAACACTCCACCTAGTCAGGTTGAATGTTTATAGCAGGACAATAACTGTGTATTGTTTAAAAGAGTGTCCGGCTATTCTTTAAAGTATACCCAGTCATTCCTAAAAATAATGCAACTTTTTATTCTTTCGGATGACAGCGATGGTGAAACAAATGGAGTTATCGGCAATGGATTTTATTAAACACAATGAACTGAACAGGTGGTAAATCTCGATGGCTTATTGCGTTGCCCTGAATCCTCGTACTTTCAGCCTCGACATTCTGAATGCTATCGTCTAATCCACTACCGCACTGTCGAGAGTCTACGGAGAAATGGAAGAGTCTATTTTGTATTTGTAGGGAGGTCCTGTAATAATATAGGGTTGTAGAATTAACTGCTCACTGATCCTCCTTCTTGATTTTATATTTACTTCATCGCATGATCACGCAAGGCCAACGTTTCTCAACGCAAAAAGTTAAGCTTGACGTTTTGAAAGGATTAATCAAACTCTTCGACCAAGGTTCGATCCGCCGTGTGAATGATTAGAGAAATTATTTGAAGGCATTTCCTCCTTCACTCGAAGCGTTTGGTTAACTCTTTGACTTACTGAGAATTTTTATGAACATTTTTCATCATATATAGTCATGGCTGCTTCACAGCAGCCATGACTATATTTGATGAAAAAATAAAGAGGCAGGTAATTATAAAAATCACTGGTATTAGAGCTGGTGTAATCAACCATTTGGGTAAAAGTGCTCAAGTAAATCTTACTCAGCGCTGAGAGATTTGCCGTTCGAGGAAGGAATATCCGTCAGCAGAATGCGAAGTGTTAAACTTCAATGGTTTGGGGCTTCGTATAAGTCGTCTGGAATTACCAGTAGTTGTAGAAATTCGGCGCTATGTAATACGCTGAACTGTTTACAAAATGGTCTCAAATAGAGAAAAAATTACCAAAGTCGCTAAAAAATTCCGTCATATTGACTGCATATAGATTCCAGATTGTGTGGCCTATTCCCCTCCTTGTGTATCTCAGTTTTGAGCGAAAGTAAACATGATGTCTGCTGGGTTTGAAATGTCCCTGCCTGTAACTATTCAGCATTGTCTGCGTGCGTTGTGTCCATCTTTATCCAGCTTGTAAGAATGTTTATATATTTTTGACATTTTAAGCTGACATTTTGAAAAAGTTCCAGTTTTCCACCAGAACTTACCCACTGATCCCAGAAGGGCGCGCCATGTAAGCGTAGAACAACATGGCGATATCTTCGTGTATCACGTTTGCATGCGTGCCCAGCGCGTGAGAATATTGGCCTGTTGTTTCAGGAAGCTTGAGTTCGAATTGATGTGACCGACACCGTTCATTTTCTACATCGAGAAGAACAAGCCAAAACCTTGCCTCAACAGGTGAGGGGGGGGGGGGGCACTTGGTTTTTGTGGCACTAGAGGGACTAGCGCAACACAAACCGTATACGGAGTAAAAGAATTGGACAGTTATCCATGTTTTGTTTTACATTCCACATGGTTAGTATTATTCTGGCCCTCACAGAACCGCTGAAATCTTCAATTCCCATTGCGATAGCGTTTTCACAGGCCAATACTATAAACTTTTACAATTGTATTTTCTAGAAATGTATTTTCCATCTATTAATATAACTGACCAAAATGAATCATCGTTTTAAAATATATGGCAATTTGCCAACTGGCAAATTGCCACATCTTTGAAAATGTATAATGGTTCATCTCAGACCATTTGAAGTCATAACTTGAAAATACAGTTTTAGAAAATACAATTGTAAAAGTTTTATAATACTGGTCTTTGGTTTCCGCCAAAACGTGGAACCTAATACGTTTCTGAAAATCAGCAGTCAGTATTGGGCTTTTTTTCCCTACTTCTTATAGTGTTCGGGTTTCTGCCGTCCCTATAAAGCCCACGAAACCCAAGTCCCCACATAGTCGCCCAAACTACTTACCCCTGTTCATTGTATAATTGAAATAGTTATGCTGTGTATGTGTTTTTATGATTTATCTGACAATCATATAGATTTTGGCCTGAAAACCACGAGAAACGGTACGTATCACATAATGTGTTCCGATTCCGTATCACATAGACGACTCATTCTGATTTCGTATCATATAGACGACTCGCTTCCGGTCGCGCTACGAGCTATAACAGGCGGGTGGATACATTCTATGTGCGTTTCAGTGATCGACCGAACATTATGTCCCAAAAATGTTTAAAAATAATTTAATCCTTTACCTGACATGAAAAGCAGACGACACTTGCAAAAAAAATTCTTGAATAACTATTTTTTTTTCATTTTTTGTCTCAAAAACATAGGTTATGACCACTCATTGGAACGAGCTCGACGAGCTTGTTCCAACGAAGGGTCATAACCTATGTTTTTAAGACAAAAAATGAAAATTAATTGGCGATTTTTGAGAATAGCATTGGCCGGTTTTGGCCGTTACGTTGGGTAAAGGGTTAAGATTTAATCTGTTTATGTGACAGAATTGTTAGATAAATGAATTATCATGTTAATGTGCATGTCCTGTGATTTGTATCAGATTCTCGGTGGTGTCCAAAAATGGGATCACAACTCTCCGGCAAAGCCGGCTGGTTGAGATCCCATTCTGGACTCCTCCTCGAATCTGATACAAATCATAGGACATGCACATTATCATGATAATCTCAATGTATCAAACCATGGATTCTATTGTGAGAATACGCTTATGTATTTTATCTCTAGAAATTTCGATGTCTTCAACCGACGAGGCAGTGGATGTCTCGAAAATGTTCGATGGCTTCAGAGATGACTTTGTCTCAGCCTTCGGATGATTCAAATGATCATCTGATGACTGAAATACGTGCCCCAGAGTGGAATCATCTGCTGTAGACTTTGACATTGTTTCATAAAATGATCCAGAACCACCAGACCAGTCATCCTTTACATTAAACTCGGCAGATTTCCACCTTGGCTTTTTAGCAGTTGAATTGGATGTTATTGAGTTCGGGTAAAGCTTATGGCGTCTTTGTGAGAATTTAACTTGTTTCGAAGAACAGATTTTGATAAACATTCCCTTAGATAACCGAAATAACCGCACCCATTTTCGAAGTTTTCGAGCACATTTTTGTCGAATTTTCATTCCATCTGGTCTATCAAAGTAAGCACCTGATACATTCATGTGATTTTCGTATCTATCCAACCAAAGCTTTATACGATCGTGAGTGGATATGTTTTCTTTTGGTAATGAGGATAAATTTGTCAATATTACACGATTCGAAGGTGGCCATGTATATACCTCTTCTGAGTCACTTGATGTTTCGTCGTCATGATCATATCCTGAACCTGATCCAAAATGGTAGCTGTAATAGTCTGAAAAACTTGTGTCGCTCCAGTCTTCGAAGCGGTACTCCTCAAATAAACCTCCAGATCGAACCTTTCCTGTGAGAATGGGCGTATCATTTCCCATCAATATTGATGAACAAACAGCCGGTTGCACACTTAAATACTGGTTGCTGGTGGAACTGTCTGACGCGATGGATTTTAAACTATTTTCTGGATTGAAAGGTGAACGACCATCCATCGTTTCGTTCACTAAATTATTATTATCCATTTGGGAATCGGCCCTTCTCTGGATTTCATCACTTTCTTTTTTTGAACGAAGATTAGGCAATCTGAGGTGAAAATTAGTATTGATATTGAATAATGGTAAGGATTTAGTAGTAAATATGCGTCGTCTAGAGTGTGCAGAAAGAGGGTGTGTTGTGTCCAAACCGCTGTCACAATCATGTAAGTTTTTACTTTTAGATGTGGACTTCTCTGTGTTCGTGAAATTCTTTCCTACTGTGTTGTTTACAATCCTGTCAGAGGTGTTTGCGACTGCCGAATTACAAACTTGGTTGCGATTTATTTTGTTATCCACAGAAACCCCAGTCGTCCATATTTCCAAACTGGACGATGTATGTGGTTTGTTAAGTGATAAAGGAGAAAGCTTAGTGCTGTTTTTAGGAGTCTTATTCTGATTCAGGTCCAAAGCGCTTAACTGCATTTCTCTTGAAGCATATTCACTTTTGCACCTGTCATTGCTATGTGAAACCTCTGGCATTGCAAAATCTTGAATAAAACCGTAATTATCATATGAATTACGCAAAACATCCGCTGTCCGTTTCCTTTCTGGTTGATAAATATCTGTTCGCTTTTGATTACGTTGCGTTGTCATTTTATTTGCGAGGAACTGCCGAGACGAATTTTCAGATGAAGCTTTCTCCCCAGTTTGTGTTATTGATGTTTCTATAGGGTCTGTTGTATCCTGAATGTATAGAGTTTTGGGAGTCTTTCTCTTCAGACATGACATACCTGAAAACTTGAAGAAGGTTCCAAGAATAATACAGACAAGAATGACTGCTACCATAAACAGCTTTGTTGTATATATGACGTGGTGGTTATTCAGCATCCATACAGCAGTAAACACGATGTTTTCTATTAGGTTGGCTGTGTAATAAAGGACATACTTACACTGAACGTTTTCCAACATGTTGTCCAGAAATTCAAACACAAGCAGATATGCTATATATATCTTTTTGAATAGTTCATGAAGGGAGAAGCTATTGCCCCTCCATGGAAGACAGGCTACCAACACAAAGACACATATAATGAAATGAACCCCAAGGGGACATAAAATCCATAGGTTGTTGGTGAGTGTAAATAATATGATTGCGCCACACCGCGAGACGATCAGCATCACAGATCCAACAGTAAAGAAGAATACTCCAAAGTAAAGCCTTGTCGTGGCCTTTCTGCTTTTTGAAATACAGTGTGAATTTTGAATTACAACACGGCGGATGTTGAATGAGACTATACCTGTTATTGCTGATGTTATTGATATAATCGCTGCCATTACAAGTAATGTTCGCGTTTCCGTACCAGATATTAAGTTATATCCGCTGACTAAAATAAAAGGTATGCTTTGCGTTGCTTTTAAGAACAAACAAAGTTTAACAAACTCAATAAAATCCTTCTCGTCATATAAAAGGATAAGCTTCAAGAATCTCCATACCACACCAAGTAAACACGCATGGAACATAAAACACAATAGTTTGCCAAACTGCTTGCCTTCGAAATTCATAGTTCGTATCACAAGTACTAAAGAAAGCACACTAGCCGTTACATTTGGAACAAGGGCGATGAAAATTGTGGTCATTGAAAGTTCAAAGTTTTCATTAAATATTTTTGTCGCAAAAACCAGTTGAGAAACTGACTCCATTGCAACCAGCAGCACATTTAATGTTAACAGAACTAGAATCATTTCGCTGTCACAGCTGGCAGTTGCAAATATTAATGTTCCGATAATATTCTCTAAATTTTCACATTGTACTTTGAATCCAATTCAAATTATTCTTCTGAAACATTCAACGAATATAATAAGATAGATCGCTTTCATTTGAATTTATTCCTGATATTGAACTTCAAAAAATATAGCGTAATTCAACTTCCTAGTACAATCTGTATGGTAAGCGAAACTGGAACACCCCTTGTGAGTTTTAGAGGACAATCTGATAAATGTCTTGGAGGCTGACCAGTTTTTTTAATCATACAATACTTTTTGTTTAACTCCAAAGATATTTCTTTTCATTATGAATCACGGTATTTTGTCAAACCTGTCAACTAAAATACAACTAGAAATGAAGCAAGAAAACGTTCTCTCGGAGCATCGATTTTCTGGCACTGAATTTGAGCGATTCATTTCCCGTAGACAGATATTTTGTTAGAAAATTATTTTTCTTCACATTTTCGATTCACCATTGATTGTACAGGACAGATTCGAGTGGCGGCGTTGATCGTATCTGGACAAATTTACGATATTTGGGCGGTTCTAATACACTCATCTCCGTTTCGTGACTTCCATAATTTAGTCTTCGTGGATCTGCAATGTCAAGAGAAAGATATGATTTAATACACGCAGCAAATGGAATTACATCTCTTCCTCTCAAGCTCTCACTGTTAACTCGCTTCTAGCCAGTGATTTTGTTCGGACTGTTTCACCCACTGGACGCGATACGAATAAAGTGATAAATAACACGCTATCTTCAGGGCGCTGGAGGGAAAAGCAGGGATGTAGGACACGGTAACTGATATATACTGTCCAAAAAAAGTTAAGCCCCCCTCCCCGCCACCTCCCTATAATACCGGTGGGTATACAGTAAATGGGTAAATTCTCCTGAGAAAACCTGCTATTTGCAGTAAGGGGAATATGCCTTATTAGCGAAGCAAGGGTTTCTAGAGCTTTCTTTTTATTGAATGAATATTAAGCACCACCAACGTCATCACAACGTTAAAAAATGTCACGTTGTTCAGTACATGATGGTACAGCCTCGAGCATGTCTAACACACCTTAACCCTTTACCTAACATGAAAAGCAGACGACACTTGCAAACAAAATTCTTGAATAATTATTTTTTTTCATTTTTTGTCTCAAAAACATAGGTTATGACCCTCGTTGGAACGAGCTCGACGAGCTCGTTCCAACGAGGGGTCTTAACCTATGTTTTTGAGAAGAAAATGAAAAAAATAATGAAAATTATTTGGCGATTTTTGAGAATAGCTCTGGCCGATTTTGGCCGTTACGTTGGGTAAAGGGTTAATCGGCGTGGCATGCTGTCCATGACCTTCCGAATTTCTCTCACTTTGATGTCTCATTTCTCTATAAACACACGACAGTGAAGTGGTCAATAGCCAAAAAATATTCACTTGTTTTAAGGATGTATGCCCGATCCGATAAAGGAATGCAGAATGTCACGATATGAGCTATTCGTATACCCACAGGTATTATGGGGGGGGGGGGGGGGTTACTTGTTTTGGACAGTATATATCTTTAGTGGCCCGTGTGTCTTACTGGCGTTAAAGGAATGCAATACTCAAAGACCAACAATGAGAAAAAATGCACATTTGTAGCTCCATATGTAACACAATTTTGGGGGTGAGAAGTACGTGCCCCTGTGTCCCGGACGCGGCAAGAAATTAAAAAAAAAGTCGAGCTTGAAGCGGAAACATCCTCCCTCCACGCCGTTTAAAACAGAGACTTAATAAGCTATACCTGGTGACTTTTCTGAATTATTTTGCGACTGTTTTCCAATCGGCGGCTCACCCTTTTAACCCGGTATGCATGAGGCTTCGTGAAAAAGAAAACTCGCTTGAGGACTAACAAACAATATAATGAACAACAAATGTTCACGAGGGCCAGGAATAATTTAATCATACAGCCGTGTTGTGCTGTAGGGTCAAATTATTACTGAACTTCCACCCTGACAAATGCATAGTAATGCCGCCAGAATTACCCACCTATTTTGTTGTTGAAACGATGGTCTGTTTGGTTAGGCCTCTATGTGAGGTGCACTGACCACCTTGTTTTCCGTATAGGAAAAGGACATTGTTCTGTCTACCCCAAGACATGCGGGGTGGGGGGGGGGGGGGGGGCGCTTGTACTTGTTGTTTGTCTCCTCCTGATTACTGTTGAATAATACAGCTAATTAAACTGAATCATATCACGCCCGTGAGAGCGGTAATTCGTATTTTGTCAAGATGATAGACTTACACACATCTCTGAAATCTCAGCGGAGATAACAACAAAAAAAACTCCCTTTCAAAGTGACATGGAAGTGGGAAGATAACACGCATTTTTATTTTCATTTTAATTTGCGACGTTCAATATTTTTTTGTCATGAGACGATGTGCGGTTACGTTTTTACTTCTATCGCAAATATAATAATTTAAGATTGTACAAGGCTCAGTAAGCCCTTTTAACATGTTATATGGAAGGAAGAAAAGCGCTAAACTTGAACTGAAAATTTGAAATACAATAACATCACGTTAGCAATAAAATCATACATGTAGATCATTGGAAAGCATCTGTCATACACTAGAGCCGATTAATCGATTAATCAATGATCAACATCTTGATCGATCCAAAAAGTAATTGATCGATTAAAAGTTACTTTTGAACTACTGTATTATATGGGTTAACAAAGGAACAAACTTGCTCCAACAGAGGCAAACATTGTCACACTGACTTACATCAATTATATGAGACAGAGCAAAGCATGCAAGTTACGTGATGACATACTTGTTCACTTGCATGATAATCATACTGTATCAGTAGCTGGAAATGGTCACTTTTAACCCTTTACCCAGACGATACTGAAAATTTTCAATTTTTGACTCAAAACCATAGCTTATGACCCCCTCATTGGAACGAGCTCAACGAGCTCGTTCCACTGAGGGGTCATAAGCTATGTTCTTTAGACAAAAATTGAAAACATGATAAATTTGAATGGAGATTTTTGTATATAGGCCCAGTCGGTTTTGTTTGTTACGTTGGGTAAAGGATTCACGCTGTAAATCATCAACGGTATGGCAATTATTCAGATGTCTATTTGGACAGGTGATTAATCGGTTAACCAAGGTTAATCCACGTGATTAATCGATCAAGAAAACCCCTTAACCGTTTCAGCTATATCATACACTTCCTGAGCTGATGTTCCGCTATTACAAAAATAATCATTGTTTGTTTTTGATTCTGTCATCTCAACTTTAAATATTTTGCCTAAAGACTTCATCAGTCACAAATTGGATAATTACGCATGCGTACCAAGGGAGGTAAGAAAAGTTGATAAGCCATCTCCAGCTTCCTCAAGTGCTGTTTCGGCATAATATCATTTAAACTTTCCTCCTGTAGCACAAACACATCTACTGACTGCGCGGTGAGAAGCGTGAAAAATGAAACATAACATCATCACCGATTATAATTCAAAAATTAAACGAGGCTTCCATGTAAGGTGAGGAGTTTTGATTGGAATTCTACCGACTCAGGGAGACACAGGAGGCTAAGCGAGATTAGCGCATGCGCACGATGTCCTGTTCAACACTCGTGAGGTCATGTGGTGTGTATTGTAGGGTGGGAAATTTCCTAGAGTATGCATCTCCGTGAACGGGTGGGTGCTATGCCACTTGTGTCTCCATGAGTCGGTAGAATTCCATTCAAAACTCACCTTACAGGTAAGCCTCGTTTAATTTTTGAATTCTACCTCCCCACTCCGACTACAGGAGGCTACGCGAGACTTCAAAGCCCACAGGACCAGACGTGAAAAAGGATGGAAAGTGTTAAGTTGTCCCAAACAATATTATGCACTAACCCCTGCGCCAATTGTTAGCAATATGCACGCATAAACTACAATTCACACGCCTTTCTAAGATGGTGTTAGCACAAACTCAGCAAATCCGTTTTGATTCTGCACTGGTTGGAGTAAAACTTTGCAAATGTGAATGAGCTGGACCATCCTGCTGCTTCCATAATTCTTTTAATGTCACAATTTCTGTGCAATGCTACACTTGTAGAAGCAGTGCGTACTATGTGACTTGAACACAGTAGTGTCAATCCCCGCCTGCAACATGCCTGTGCGAATTCATCTAGCTATAGTATCTTTAGACACTGGAGTGAATGGCTTACAAAAACTGAGGAAAACCCCTTTGTCCTTGCGAAAAGGTAGTGAGTGTTTGATATGCGCATCCAAATATGTTACAACACACAAACGTCTATCAGCAGGGAAAGCTTTGAAATTCAGAGTTGGTTGTATTTTTCCAGGTGCCGACTGCTTTATTAATTGGTTTACATGAAAAGTATACGACAATTTTCGTCTGAAAATGTAGTTTGACATCTCTGTCCAGTAACTAGCATACATAACATAACAGTTTTAAGAGTCAATTGCTTTAAGCTTAAACACTTCGCTGGTGCCAATTTCCTCAAAAAGTCAGCAAAATATTTACATCCCAGATATGTTTATATCGTGCTAAAGCAGGTCTTTTAACAAATATTCCACGGGGAAACCGTCGAATTAATGGGTGGTTCCCCACAGACAAATCTGAATCCGAAAGTGTTACAAACTGTGACAACGCTGAACGGGCCGTATTGATAGCTCTATAATGGAGTCCTGTTTGAAAAAGATGAGTTAAAAATTCAGTTATATTTTTGACAGGTGTACACATGATATCAAAGTTCTGGCGTGGCGAAGTTGATCCATTTATCCAGATAGACTTTATATTGTTTGATGGTCCCTTTCCGCCGTGATGAATAGATCACATTTTGAGCTGTTGGTGAAATTCCTGTCTGTCCAATATTTTCCATCAAATTCATTGTTCCCTCAAGTGGATGTTTCTACGCTGGATCCTATGGTAGTTTCAGAATGTGTCTCTTGGGAAGGAGAACTGGTTGATCTACTAGCAGTGATACCAACAAGGGAAACCAAACTTGGGTTTCCCAAAAGGGCACGATCAGTATTGCTTTTCATTGGTCGTTCATTAATTTGCTCAAGACATGCTGTATCAAACTAAATAGAGGAAAAAGATAGAGAAATCTATTAGTCCAGTTTATAGAAAGAAAGAAAAAGAACATTTATGACTAGAGCACCGGGATCTGGCTGCCACGAAACATACGGTTTGAATTGAAAATTTAATCTGGATGCAAACATCTCAATGTCAGGTTAACCCCATATTTGAGTTATTTTTTAAGAAATGTGTGGTTCTAATTTCCATTCAGTTCTATTGTTAGTCAATCTACTCAGTTTGTCCGCCTCCACATTACTTTTTCCTGCTATGTGGTTGGCAGACAACCAAATGTTCCGATGCACGCACCAAATATTTCTAGCCATAAGATTACAGTCACATGAGAGTGTGCCCCCCCCCCCCCCCCAATGTTATTCACATAAGTCACAGCTGTAACATTATCCATTTGTAAATGTATATATATGTACGTCCGAAACTTCCCCACATATTGACTGTAAACCCAAATAAACAGTTTTTAATTCCAAATAGTTAATATGAAACTTTGCTTCTTCCAAACTCCTTCTACCCCCTGTGTTCTTATTCCCCCAAACACCCCCCCCCCCCCCCCCCACCCCCAACCAGACCCCGAAGCATCGGCCTGCAGAAAAGAAATCATCCAAGAAATCATACAAATAACCACTAGAGAGGTAAGAAACCCTGTGATCTTAATGTGGCAAAAACGGGTTTCAACAATTTTGTAAATACTCGAGGTGCACAGGCAATGCCATTCGGAAGAACCGTGAATTGATACAACTGTGCATTAAATTTAAATCTCAGATATGTCCGAAATCTCTTATCAACCGGTACAAAGTAGTATGCATCAGTTAAAACAATGGAAGCAATAAAGTAATTCGGTCTCATCAAATTGATGCAAGTATGCAACGTATCCATTTTAAAATGTTGATACTTTAGAAATTTGTTAAAATGTTTTAAATTCAAAATGAGCCGAAACGACCCTGATTTTTCGATTGGAAAAAATGTTAGAAACAAAGTCCTCAGAGCCCCCGAGCGCAGAGCTCAATGATTCCTTTGTCAAGGTAAACCCTTATTTATTCCTGAACATTCAGGTTTTCATGGTCTTGAAACCGCATTTCTTTAGGCTCCACAGACTGAAAAGGCTGTTCAATGAAATTAAACTCACAACCCTGGACTATAGACAGAAGCCATGGATCACTGCTTTGGGATCTCCATATATCATAATTAAATCTAATATTGCTTGCGGTAAATCTATTTACATTAACAATATTTACAACGTTGGTATCATCAATGGTGCTGTTGACTGTTGCTTCTTCGCCTCGTGGTTGTACATTGTTGTATTGTTCTTGCTGAACACTCGCGGTGCTCTCTGTTTGTGGCATGGATAGTGCTGTCGACACCTCTGTTGTTTGTCTAAAAAAGGAAACCGTCGTTGTCCTGGTATGTTCTGCTGGTAGGGTTGTTGTCGAACTGCCAGTCTTGGTTTTGTGACTTTGGTTGTTAGTTTTTTTTTTGTCTCTGACAAATCTTTGACAGTCTGGGCTAAATCATCCAATTGGGCAGTGATTTATATTCTGCACTTAGCTCTGATCTTGAACAACATCTTCTGGCGTACGTCAAGCTGGTGGCTAGAATCAGCTAGCAACCCAACCGCATCTGAGAGGCTCTGCATGACATCCTCAAGGTTGGGTGCCTCACATCCTTCCTTTTCTTGTTCCACGAAACTATTCAACAGGCCGACAATGATAATAGTTCCCTTCAAAAGGGACTTCTGGATTTTCTGAAGTAAAATATCTTGAGTTGTTATGGCCTTGGAGAGGGAATTGAAAATTTCTGGGTTCACTTTCACCACGTCCAATCGGGGACAATTTTCTGGCCGCAAATTTGTATTCAGACATGCCTGTTTCGTTTCCTTGCCCATGCCATGCATCAGCAACTTGCTAGTGAGCTCAGCCAGCTGGAGGTTAATGCACTCCCCGGTGGTTTCGTCCTTGTGTACTGATTTTGCAAATGATGAAAACACCCCAGCACATGTAGAGGAGGTGTCGTTCTTATCCTCTGAAACCGAAAGTGAATCCATGTCAACGTCCTCATCACGCGAGCTGTTGTTGTTCACGCCAGTTTATTGCTCCCCTTCGTCCATTGATCATTCGCCCCTTTCAGTTCTGTAACAATGGGCGTGATCTGGCCCACAGCCGACACAAGCTGGGCTAATTGGTGTTGGATGGAGATCATATCTACGGTTTGTTTATCACCTCCAGTTTCCTGTTGCGCGCGCGCAGAAGACGTGACAGTTTATGAGGTAGGTACAGCAACCGATTCCGTGTTCGCCTTTCGCGACTTGGGGGTCTTTGATCTGAGTTTGCAATTTTCTTATTCGCAGAAGTTTTGGCTGTTTCGGTCGTATCTTCACAAAAGTTTTTCATCCCTTTAAAAATGTTATCTAAGACTGAAGTTTGAGCCTTCAGGTCACGAGGATCTTGCCAGGACTCCGAGATTGAGACAGCACACGCTTCTTTCGAAGCACTATCAGTGTTAGCTTTCTTGGTTGCACTTGCACGCTGAATGACATTTCGCCTGTGTGATTCCAAAAGTCTGTAAAAAATCGCAAAACAGTTTCTGATGCAAATCAGAACCAGTAGGCGACGTTCTTGAATCCACGAATTAAAACTTGGAGAATAGTGGGTAAACTTGAGTTGAAATAAACGTTAAAGAACAGTAAAATTATGCGAGTAAGTGAGTTGAACAATCCAACTGCAGGAACGCTAAAAGAGGGCATCATGCGCATGCGCTAATCTCGCGTAGCCTCCTGTACACTCTAAATCGGTTGGGTTAAAAATCAACCCAAATCGACTGGGTTGAGTGAATATGAACCCAATTTGGGTTCATATTCACTCAACCCAGTCGATTTGGGTTGATTTTTAACCCAACCGATTTTAGAGTGTAGTAGGAGTGGGGAGGTAGAATTTTAATTCAGTGATTATATTCCAGGACAGTGTATTGCACTTTCGACACTGGGCCGGGTCTAATTTCGAGTTGTCTTTGTTCGACAGCAAATTTTGAATTTGAGACAACACATTATGTCGAAGTTCAGAACTGAGAGAAAAAGTCGTTAATTCGTTCTGTATTGCTTCGCGTGCAACGGAGGTTTGTAAACAGAAAAGGCCTATGGATTCCAACCTATTCATATATTTCTCAGTTTTGAATGGATTGGTGTAGATATAGAATGAGTCGAGAAGTGGCGCGTATCTCGAGCGGTCTCTTCTATTCAAACTGAGGTTAAAGTCACTGCAGTGTAAAAATTACTGTTGAAAATACAGCAAAGTACTGGCCACTAGCTGCCGGTATACTACCGTAAAATTTAATGGTAAAAGTCCGTATTTTTGCAACGAATACATTTTGGTCGACCGAGAAGCAAAACTAAAGATCTGATATGTATACACCTGGAACTTAATTAAGCACTCCCTGTTTTTTCGCAGTGGTGTTAATAGAAACTGTCATTATTGTTTGCAGGAAGAATGGTCTATTGACAAATGAAAGAAAATACTTTGATGAAAATATGCAATATTTTAATGGCGCCAATTACACGCATCTGCCACTAATGTTTTTGATGGAAAATGTTCTCTCGACAAGTATGGTGCTGGAACCGTCCATGATGAAACAATGCAGGTAATTACTGACAAAAAATGAAACTTGTGATCTCCTGAACACAATCGCAGTGTCTGATGCCAGTAGCGACTGTATTCACCACGTGCTCGGATGACAGCTTGAACAGCCTTCTCTTAATGCTACCAGTGAGCTTTCTGATACGGTCTAGAGGCAACTGCTGCCACTCTTCATGCAGTGCAGTTTCCAAATCGGACAAATTCTGCATAGGCGGATGCCTTGTTTGCACACGACGTCCAAGAAAGTCCCAGATGTGTTCTAGAGGATTAAAATCGGGGCTCATTGCAGGCCAAGGTAGTGTTGTAATAGCGTTGTTATGAAGGAAACAGTAGTTACCATACAGTTTACGGTGAGAAGACCTGCTGCTGATTGCCAGTTTATTGCCGTAAATTTAACGGTAGCCCCTAACAGCGCGGAGTTGAGTGGGAACGTTGAGAAAGATGGGGATAATGAGTGCAAATTTCCAGAATGGAGAACCTAAAACAGCTTGTTTGAGAATGTCCAGGAGTTAACCATTTGAACCCGATCGCCGAGCGACCGCTTTTTCCGGCCAGGAACATGATACGTCATAAAGTCATTATATAGGATGGCTGTTCAGTAAATGTGTGGCATAGACCAATCAATATTTTCAACGTGCAGCCCCGAGGCTGCACGTTGAACATATTGCTTGGTCTACCTCAAATAATGAATATGGACTCTTCCAATTGCTGCCATTGAACGGACATGGAAGATACAACAAGAGTTCAAAGGGTTAACCCTTTACCCAACGTAACGGCCAAAACCGGCCAGCGCTATTCTCAAAAATCGCCAATTAATTTTCAAAATATTTTCATTTTTTGTCTCAAAAACATAGGTTATGACCCCTCGTTGGAACGAGCTCGTCGAGCTCGTTCCAACGAGGGGTCATAACCTATGTTTTTGAGACAAAAAATGAAAAAATTTAGTTATTCAAGAATTTTTTTTGCAAGTGTCGTCTGCTTTTCATGTTAGGTAAAGGGTTAAGTATAATAAATTAAGATTCGCTTGCAAAATAATGAAGAAGTAGGATGACGAGGTGAAGCATAGGTGGGTAATGAAAGGCACGGGGGAGAAGGCCGGTATGCTTTCTGGAGAAATCGAGATGGAGGGAGGAAGTAAATGATATTATTGACAACACTTTACGTGATATAACGGAGATAAAAAACGGCCAGCACTATTTACAAAAATCGCCGATCAAATTGTATTAATTTTAAATTTTTGTATCCCATACATATCTTTTGACCTTCACTGGAACGAACTCGTCGAGCCGTGCTCGTTCCAATGAAGCTATGTTTTGGAGACAAAACGGTTAAAAGTTTTATTTTTTAATATTTATTTACAAGTGTCGTCTTCTAGCCGTGTTTTGTTTAATTGGGGTTTAACAACACATTCAACAGCCAGAGTCACATCGTATCGAACAGTTTTACGGGTAGAGGAATCGGGAGTACCCGGAGAGAACGACCAAGCAGCGGTGAGCAACTGCCCGACTTTGCAACCTATAAACCTGGCACAAACAGAGTTAGCAGCGATTGTTGGGAAGTGCACCGTTGACGTGCAGTACGCCTTAGTACACAACGCTACCGTGCCCCCACGTGGGTAATCGGGATTAAGTGTCCTGCCCAAGGACACAGCACAGATAGCGTGGATCAGGATCGAACTGTCGACCTTTTGGTTCGAAGACCAATGTTATAATCAATCAGCCACCACGCACCCATATCTGACATTGGACTGACCACAGTTGATTACTGTCTTGGCTCCATCTAGAACAACAAAATCAAAGCCAAACATTGTGTCGAAACGGCAGACTGAGAAGAAAAACCGTTTAGTATTTACTATATGGCAACGCTCGAACCGCTCGCATCGCATCGCATCGCATCTAGAGTGTAATGACCTAATATAGTTAGCGTTCTCATTGGCGCGGTTGGGGGAAGGGTAGAAGCCTTGGTCCTCCAAATCCTCCCCACCCCCCTCAAAATCCTAAATTCTACCTTCTGCAAGTGGCATCAACTAATGAAATTACAGATGACATATCCCGCTTGGTGAAAACTGACGTTCTTTTGAACTCAAAATGACTCCAAATAGTGCCATGTGGACATACTTTCCAAAAATTTCTTCGGGGGAGGCCCAGAGCCGAAACTCCCTTGGGGAAAATTTTGAAAACATTCCTCTCGGTCGCAACAACGCGAAAGGGACACCTCCTCCACACCATTCCCCGAATCAAGACTTTGAACTTTGTGATATGCCCACAGCATAAAAATGCTTGCACCCCGTCCCCACATGCTTGCTGCGTGTACCAGGCTAAATACATACCTGGCTACGCGCCTGCGTGTTCTCACGCAACTGAGGCAGGCTCTCAACATGCCGCGTTATTTATTTCCCTTTTTTTGTACTTGTAAGTGTTTTATACTAATTCCAAGATTCCATACAACAATTTCCTTTCTTGGTATTACAACTTGACAAGATAAAGCAATTACGAAGATTTTATGGATGGTCATAAAATTCTCTTTTGGTCATAAATCACGGCTAATCTTGATTTAGGAAATGGGAAGTTGGTGTTTGAGCTGGAGTCGCATTCAGATTACCTATTTCAGATAAGTGAATATCCCATCAATCATTGGTGTCTACCTGATAATGTTCCAAATGGAATGTCTATATAACCTGTTATTCTGGTTACTTCAACGACAATTCTTCAAACTGCATAACAACTCAGGATTTTATAAATTAAGTTTTCCTCTTCTAAAATTATGATTATTAATTCGTTTATTAACAGTGGTAAAAATGTTGTTTTTGGTTTCAGTGTGAATTAACCCTTTACCCAACGAATCGGCGGCATCCGCCCACGGAATATGCAAATTCAGCAGTTGAAAAATTATTATTTTTCAAAACAATTTCAACAAAACCATATCATGTGACTCCTCGTTGGAACGAGCTCGTCGAGCTCGTTCCAACGATGGGTCACATGATATGGTTTTGTTGAAATTTTTCGAAAAATTTGGAAAAATAATATTTAAAATAATAAATTTTGATATCGTCTGCGTTGGGTAAAGGTTAGGAAGTGGGTAAAGGCGTGGTGAAGATGGTGTAAACCTGATTTGTCCTGACAGTGATGGCTCAAGTCCCGACTGATCAAATAATCCAGTCACCTCATCCAGGCATGATGTAGTTGGAATATTAGTCGGTCGGGATTATAGTTTTAAAAAAACTTAAAGAAATTTATTTTCGGATATATAAAATATCTCATTCGATTAACATGTACCGTACCTGCACTTCAGATTGGTTGTGCTGGGAATCATAATCGCCCGACGCGGTTCCGACAGATCTGTGTGTGTGTGACCTAAGTCCAAGAATCAAATCTAGTCTCGTAAGGACGTCTATGGCTACACGCACGAGCGGATCGATTTATATGACTTCAATCTAGATGCAAACGTCTCGACTGGACAAAATGGGGGGGGGGGGGCTGTTACACCCCTAAACCTTCTTAGCGACGCCCCTGAAAGATGACATGAAGTGTCATGGTGGAATATCGTTAAAAACGGACCAAACGCCTCCATCTTAGAAACTAATACTCTTACCTGCGTAATATAATAATAGTGATGGCTGAATAATTGCGATGGTCAGGATATTTGACTGGAAATAATAATAGTGGTCGCACTTTCCCTCTATTCCTCACTGCAAAATAATAGTGATTCACTGCAAAATAATAGTGATTGCTTGGATCTCCGAAATTAATAATGGTGTCGATACTGTAATTTGCAAAATGAGGTCCCCAGAGTGTGAATTTGCTGATGCTATCTCCATACAGTGGGCCAATTTATCCTCTAGGTACATCTTTCTGTTTTGGCTTGAGACCTTGATTCAGACTGAGGTTCACAGAGAGTAAATTTTGTAATGCTACCCTGCTGTGCGAGGTAGCATCACCAAATTCACCCTCTGGGGACCTCACTTTGAAGATGACAGGCTGCTTATTTTCAGGCTTCATTGTAAATATTCAGTTTGCATTGCCGCGAAAAATATGCACTCTTCAGTATATCCATTTTTCAGAGACATCAAAGAAGAATCTTTAAACATCGATCGACGATTGCGAAGCGCCATATATTGTTTTTGTTTTTTGGGGTTTTTTTTGGTTTTTTTGGTTTTTTTCTTTCTTTCTTTTTGCGCATTGTTTCTTTATAGCAACACCCGCCCATCCCCCCCAAGGATGATAGTGGTTGAGACGCTTTTCTATTTGTGAACAATGAGCATTCCAGCAATCCAGTTGGAAAGAAATCGGTGAAATATCGGCATGTGCTATTATTTGCATTGCAAAACATTTTCCTTTGGAAATTTATATTTAAACAAGGGTTTAAGTAGGGGTGGTAGTTGTACTGAGGGAAGTAGAGATGATGACTAACAAGAAGTAGTAAGTGGCAGAAGTGATCGTGGAGTTGCACGAGAAGCTAGTAGTGGAAATAGAAGTGGCAAGAGCCAGTGGTAATGGTTTAGACCACAGAACAGGCAGTGACAGCCAATGTCGAAATGATCCAACTGTGGTGGGTCGTGCTATAGGGGAGAGTGATAGAAATAGTTAATCGTTTTAAACCTTTGCCCAACAGAGACGATATCAAAATTTATTATTTTAAATATCATTTTTTTTAATTTTTCAAAAAATTTCAACAAAACCATATCATGTGACCCATCAATGAGCTCGTTCCAATGAGGGGTCACATGATAGGGTTTTGTTGACATATTTTGAAAAATTTAATTTTTTCAACTGCTCAATTTGCACCGGGCGGGTGCGGACGATTTGTTAGGTAAAGGGTTAAAAGCCAGTAGCAGTGCGCCAGTGCAGTGGCGTGACCGAGGCGGGGGATCCCCCAATCCCCGAGCCCTCACAAAACACTGATTAAACAATCTGCAGGAGACATCAGCTAATGACATAATGCGTGACAGACTATGCTTGGCAAAAACTGACGTTATTTCCAACTTTCAATACTTTTCCTGAGGCGTCATTTGGTTTTTTTTTTAAATTTCCTTCGAGGCCTCCTCGGATATATATTTGAACACTTCTGGTCGTACCAACGCGAGAGGGACATCATCACCATACCTTTCCCCAACTTAAGATTTTAACCATCGGGATATGTCTGGGGGCAAAAAATGCTTGGATCCCCCCATAAGATCCCTGCCTGTAGCCCCCTCCCTCCCATATAGATACCTAGCTACTCGTCTGAGCAAGTGGTTGAAGCTGGAATCAGGTTCGGCAACAGACATTATAGAGCTGGTCGAGTACTCTGCCGGGAGCACTGCAAACAGGCCTGGATATAAAGAACAGAGTTTTGAATTCTTACCATGCCCGTTCGGCCGCCTCTCTCGATAATTATTTCAGCGTCAGTGTATCTTTGCAGATACAGAAATGGGCACACGGAATACAGGCCCCGACATCTGGAAAACAAAGACAAATAATCAGTTCCAGTCAGAGGTATTAATCGGCATACAACATATTACCTCACTTCGGGGGGGGGGGGAGTGTGGGGGGGGGGGGCGCTGTGTACATGAGAAGGGATAATAAAGAGTTCAAATGATATAGAACAGGAGCCATGTTTGGTTAATTCCGCATAGTGGTAGGAACAAATAAAGTAAAAGGACTAAGAAGATAAGGGGGGGGGGGGGGGGGAGCAAAATACCTAACTCAACCTATGCCCAAAGCAACCAGGAAGATTATTTCGCTGAAAGGTTCGTAACATCTCTTCAAATCGTGTTATCCAACATTCTAGGGATCATTAAGACTATTAGACAACTGACGTCATCTTGCAAAAGACCTTGAAAGTGTAATTAATTTACTAATTATTATTATGTTTGTCCCAAGCTCGGCCCATTTGTATCCATATCAACATAGTTCACCTGACCAGGCAAATCAACAATAATTTGAGATACATCTTCCTGGGTTGGTGTGAAATAGTACGTTACAACTTAATGGCGAATAAAAGATGAGTCGCATATGGGTTGACAGAGTCAAACTAATTTTATACTTCTAAGATCCATATACATGTTTTAATAACAAAAAGATTTTATTGACTATTTCATTTTATGATTTGCTCGTAAAACTGATTAAACCTCATAAAATTGTACTCAAATATAAATACTGGAGAATAAAAATGTAAACCATGCTAAAATCGCTTCAAAACAGCACTACATAACTTTATTCCATGCATAACTTAATCTTTTTAGACAACAATTCTCCATTTTCGCCAGTAGATTTTCCAAGTATTAATGTAACAGTCACAGGTATAATGTAAAAAAGGGAGTGTCGAAAATGGCAGGCACAAACATGACAGTGATGGAATTGTCAGAAACGCAATGATACGACAAAATGGCTGCGTTCAGTCCCGGAATTAATAATAATGATGAAAAAATATTTGAAAAATAAAAAATGCACGAAGCTTAAACTGTCTTTGTTAACTCGATAAAGTCAATTCTTTTCAAACTGACATCATCGCTTTCGGATTAAGCTTTAATTACAGGGGCGACGGAACCGTGTGTGTGGGGCTGGGGGGGGTCCTGGGGATTAGGGCTTCAGCCCCCCCCCCCCCCCCCCCCCCCCCACTACCACCACCACCACACTTTTTTGCTGGGCCATGTTTTTTTGTATGCATATATTTTAACACAACCAATGACTGGTGAAACAAGGTGCGGATCCAGAGCCTCTCCCATATTTTCGCCAGCTATGTTCTCTCGTACTGGTTCAGTTTCGATGGATTTCGGATCATTTTTTTTGCAGTAAGTGGTAGCAAACGCTAAAATGTATACAGTCTGTTAAAAAATCAGTTAACTGAAATACATCGTCATCTTATAGACATAAAAGTACCAAATCCACCCCCAGACAAGATAATCCACAGACAGTATAATTGCTGTTAACGTCTGGTAAAGCATGCAGGTGAGGTCTATCTATCAGCTTTGGTCGTTACGACCGAAGCTGATGTATGCTTTACCGACGTTTTTTAACGGCTCTCAAAGTTTGAAATCTTTCAAATACATCTCCTGAAAAATCTCAGATGCATGGAAATGGGGGTTTGGGGACTCTGGAATTTAACATTTTCCTACGGCGGGCCGAACCATGGTAGGCCCATCATACCGACGACCAGCCATCGCCCGATCCAGCCCCCACCCTTTGAAAATCGTTCCGGTGCCCCTGAATTACACTCAAAAATTAGTTGGGTTAAATATTAACCTAAATCAACTGGGTTGAGTGAATATAAACCCAACTGGGTTCATATTCACTCAATCCGGTTGACTTGAGTTGATTTCAACCCATCTGATTTTAGAGTGTAAAGGATCTTTAGTTTTTAGCAAAATCTTTTCTCTGGGCGTCAAATTTTCAGAGATCAGTGGTTCAGCAGTGATTCCTAGCCAAGTCGTGGTTGCTAGATTTTAGAGACAGGTAACATATCGAAAAACCGCAAGAGGGAATGAAATCTATATCAAAGACTTCCAATCCAGATGAAAATGTCCGACTGGAAAATTATTTGGGGTGTTACACCTCCTACACACCCACCCCCAAAGTTACCCCTGGGCGAACCACTGAAAATCGGTAAGCAGCTGTCAGACATTCATACTAACCGGGTTGGCTGAAAGCACAATTTGCCACCACGTGTTCATATGAGCAAACGGCGAAGTGTCTTGCTCAAGGACACAACGTGACTGGCGTGGGTCAATGACCGAACCAACAATCTTTCGATCACAAGTCCAATGCTTTTACCAACGAGTCACTTCGCCCTCTGTCGTTATGTTTCTACTGGTCTCGAATTAACCATTTACCCAACGTAACGGCAAAACCGGTCAGCGCTATTCACAAGAATCGTCAATTAATTTCATTATTTTTTTCATTTTTTGTCTCAAAAATATATCGTCGAGCGCGTTCTCATGAGGGGTCATGACCTATGTTTTTGAGACAAAACTGAAAAAAATTAGTTATTCAAGAATTTTATTTGCAAGTGTCGTCTGCTTTTCATATTAGGTAAAGGGTTAAGAGAGTACTGGAGGTGGTGCGCACTCGAGATTACCAAATCACCAAACTACCATTCAATCAGATCGGGGAGAAGCCACGAAGGACAATTGATGTGAGTGTATCGGGGCAGTCTATCCTAAATCATCACATAACCCATGCATATATAATCCAACGATTTCCGAAAAGTTCGGCCTGCCGATGCAAGACAAAACCTCAGTGGTGCCGGCAACCCAGAACTTGGGCAAACGTAATGTTTACTGAGTCCGGAGTAACTAAATGAATTGGATCGTGTGCATTTGGGAGTATAGAATACAAGTTGCATAGCCGAAATACAAGATAGGTATACAAACTGAGTATAGGCCTACTTTGCAAGAGAGCGACAAATACTCTAAATTGATTGTTTTCCAAGGCAACCCCCCCCCCCCCCCCCCCACACACACACACACACACACACATACACCGTCACCCACGAAAGTATTCCGATTAGAGCTCGGTGTATTTGTAGCAATGCCATTCTTAACCCTTTACCCGACGTAACGGCCAAAACCGGCCAGCGCTATTCACAAAATTCACCATTCAATTTTTATTACTTTTTCATTTTTTTGTCACAAAACATAGCTTATGACCCCTCATTGTAACGAGTTCAACGAGCTCGTTCCAATGAGGGTCATAAGCTATGTTTTTGATTCAAAAATCAATAAAATTAGTGCTTCAAGAATTTTATTTGCAAATGTCGTCTGCTTTTCGTGTTAGGTAAAGGGTTAATTTAAAACAACTCAAGTTCGATGGTTATGGTCAGCGGCGGCGAAACTTAACTAAAAGGGAGGGTGTGGGTGGGGGACGCTATTTTTGCCTCAGAAACATAGCTTATGACCCGTTTAGCTCATTCCAGTCAGGGTCACCGTCAAGCTCTCAGACCACCAGTCTAATTCTGAAGGGAATTCCACGCTGTTATGGGCTATTTGTTTACTCACTTTTTGTGGACATTTGCGCGCAGGTGACAGTTGTAATTTGATATACATGTACTTACAAAGGTATACGGGTATTCTTTTCTGTCGTAGGTATAGATATTGCAATCAATAAGTATTTAATTCTCTTTGAAAATGTCAAGATATTGACATAAATTGTGGAACTATCCGGCGTAATCATAACACCACGACTGTGGTGTCTTCGTATCTAATTGTAATGTCATCAAAATGTCGATCAAATCCTAACTCGATTGAGCAACAGTTCTAGCTTTGATTCACAGAAAATGAATCTTTATGAGAAAAAAATTCAGACTCAATCGTCTGGAATATATCAGTTGGTCGGAAAAGCAAACCGAAGGATGGAATATTAGTCGGCCGGGACTTGTGCCATCGGTAATCTTCGTGACGCCACTGTACACCAACTCGCATACGAGGGTGGAACAAAAAGTTATGGCCATAGCCCAACTGGATCAAAATGTTTTGTTTTCCACATTACTTTTCAGTGGAATCTTCCATGGCTGCAATACACTCATTCCAGCGATGCTCCATCTATCTGTAGAAGTCTTCGTTTTGATCCCTGAGGAAGTCCTCCACACCACAAATGACCTCTTTATTAGAAGCAAAACACTCCATCGCCGGTGTGATTTGAGTTTTGAGAAGAGGCAGAAGTCGGGAGAAGGGCAAGGTCAGGAGAGTAAAGGGGATGATGGAGTATTTCGCATCCACATTCTACTGCTGCGTCAACTAACACTTGTGAGATGTGACACTGTTCTGAAGTAGAAGCACCCCTGCTCCGATTTTTCACGTTATTATTTGTGGACAGTCTCTCCCAACTGGCATAATTCTGTGGCATAATACTGTTCATTTATGGCATTTATTCAGATAGTCAATTGTGATTACATCCTTGGTGTTCCAGAACCTCGAAGCCATCACATTGCGAAGAGATGCCATCTTCTTGAAGTTTCGTGGTGGAAGTGAACTAGGATGCTTTCACTACTTGGTTTGGAGTTTTAACCCTTTAACCAACGTTATGACCAAAACCGGCCAGCGCTATTTACAAAAATAGCCAATTAATTTTCATTATATTTTCATTTTTTGTCTCAAAAACATAGGTTATGACCCCTCTTGGAACGAGCGCGTCGAGCTCGTTCCAAAGAGGGATCATAACCTATGTTTTGAGACAAAAAATGGAAAAAATTAGTTATTCAAGAATTTGGTTTGCAAGTGTTGTCTGCTTTTCATGTTAGGTAAGGTGTTAACTGTGTATCAAAGTAATGGAACCATATGCCACCCTGAGTTACATTTCTCCAAATGAAGACTCGATGGTTCCCTTGAAACCGTGTTTAAAGCTTTCTGGAAATGTTCAGTCCCGTCAGCTTCTAACGAGGGGGATCAGTGATCAAAAGCCTCATCTTGCAGCGCAAACTCTCTGGCCACCGGTCGAATTATGTAAGGAAGCCTAACTTGTTATGGGTTGTTTGTTTGCCCACTTTTTGTGGGGTTTGCGCAGACCACTATTGACGTAATCTGATGTCCCTTTACTCACAAAGAAAAACCGATTTGCTTTCCTGTCCCATTTACAGATAATTCAATGACTCTAATCAATACGTATTTAATTAGACTTGTAAAGATCAAGATAGTGACATAATTCGTTGAAGTACGCGATGTAATCATAAAACTACTGCTGTTGCGAGTCTTCATTTATAATTGTTCAATAAACAATCATGTCTAATAGTATTGGTAAAGTTATTAAAAAATTCTGTCCAACCGAGTCTCGATTCACAAACATGAATGTTTTATGTTATTTTTTTATTATTCACTTATCTGGAATATTTCAGTTGATCGGACAGCGAACCCTACAGTTCGCTTTTCCGACCAAATGAAATATTCCAGATGCGTGAATCTAAACATAGGTGATGGACTATTTAAAGGCAAGACCATCTCCAGGCCATAACAGCGTCGGTTTCCTTACAGAATTTGACTGGTGGCCTGAATGCTTGCTTGCAGAGGTATTGCAAGGACGTCTTCCACGATAGAGGAAATTACTCGGCTGTAGCATCACTGGAATAGGTGTGTTGAAGATCGGGAAGAATCTATTGTAAAGTAATGAGGAAAACATTTTGATCCAGCAGGATTATCTGTGTGAGTCCACAGGCTTTATTGTAAACCCTCGTGTACATATATAGTGTTTATCAGACTAGTAAAGTGTGCCTGCGATTATTCGAAAGTCGTGAACGTTATAATTTAGCCGATTCGCGAATCGGTTGCCCGATTCGATTCAAGTTGAAGTTAAATTTCTAGTTCGAAGGACCCTAGAGTGAAGAAATCCCATAGTAAACGATGTTCCCAATGAATTGTTTAAATTACAAACCAGTTTACGATTTAAAGGAAGATGGAGTGAGCTATATCTTTATTATTTATTGATTATTTGTCCAGTGACATGGTGGGGGGTGGGGGGGGGGGGGGGGGTTGAGAGGCCTGGAAAAAATTCCCCTACACAGAGCTGAAAAACCTTTTTTCCGCCTCGAGATCACCCACCACTTCCTTTTAGGGAGGATTTTTGTTTCCTTTTTCATCAGGGAGACCCACCCTCTTCAACCCAGTTGAAACCCCTATACAATGAACCCTATACACAAAACTGTCCAGTTTTTAGTCATATTACTGATCCGTTTATGCTATTCCATTTTTCTAACAACACAAAAAGGGAGATAATTCAAAAAAAATACAAAAAACAAGAGCAGATTTTGAGCAAACCAGAGATAAATAAAACAAGAAAAACGTTTTGTGCAAGCACAAGTGCGCGAGAAAATGCCCATGAAACACTTATTTTGTGCATAAATCATGCAACCTCTCCGTATTAGAACAAATGAAAGTGTTAATGACACTGTAGCTTAACTTGTGTGTTGTGTTTGATGAAAAGGATAATGTTCAATGTTTATGAAAGGATTATGAAATGAGACAAGAATTGTGATAATTGGGAATATGTTCATTTCTGTTCCCTGTATGCTATGTTTTTGATAAAAATAATATGAGATGTACACCGTACTAAAGAGCTGAGGGGTGGGTTAATATGACCTCACAGTTAATGCATGTGGTCTTCACAGTTAACATGTATCAACGAAAGTTACCAAGTTACAGTGAAAGTCATCCTATCAAGTTACATTGAAATCCTTTCATAAATATGGCTTGCAGACTGTGCTAAATGTTTTCAGGCTTCGGGCCCCTGTAGCCGTCAGTTTCCCAATTGCGTCCAAAAGGGGACGTTCTCATCTAGACATTATATGAAGTCAACTTACCAAGTTACAATGAAATCCCTTCATAAATATGACCTGTATACTGTGCTAAAGGTTTTTAGGCTCGGGCAGCCATCATGGTTGAATGATCACAACCAAAAGGGGACAATCTCATCTGGGCATCATTTGGAGCGATCCTACGAAGTTACAATGAAATCTCTTCATAAATATGACCTGTATACTATGCTCAAGGTTTTCGGGCTACAGGCTCCTGAAGCCGTCACAGTTGACCAATCACGACCAAATGGGGATGTCATCATCTAGGCATTATATGGAGTCAAACTAACAGGTTACAATGAAATCCTTCCATAAATATGACTTATAGACTATGCTAAAGGTTTTGGGGTTTTGGGCTCGGGCAGCCATCAAGGCTGAATGATCGCGACCAAAAGGGGACGTTCTCATCTAGACATTATTTGTAGTCATCCTACCAAGTTACAATGAAATCCCTTCATAAATATGACCTGTAGACTGTGTTAAAGGTTTTCGGGCTCCTATAGCCGTCACAGTTGCCCAATCGCATCCAAAAGGGGACGTTCTCATCTAGACATTATATGAAGATAACCTACCAAGTTACAATGAAATCACTTCATAAATATGACTCGTAGGTTATGCTAAAGGTTTTCGGGCTTTGGGCTCGGGCAGCAATCATGGTTGAATGTTCACAACCAAAAGGGGATATTCTCATCTGGGCATCATTTGGAGTAATCCTACAATGAAATCCATTCATAAATATGACCTATAGACTGTGCTCAAGGTTTTTGGGCTTCGGGCCCCTGTAGCCATCACAGTTGACCAATCACAACCAAAAGAGGTTGTCATCATCAAGGCATTATATCGAGTCAACCTAACAAGTTACAATGAAATCTTTACATAAATACGACCTATAGACTATGCTAAAGGTTTTTGGGCTCGGGCAGCCATAAAGGCTGAATGATCGCGACCAAAGGGGACGTTCTCATCTAGACACTATTTGGAGTCATCCTACCAAGCTACTATGAAATCCCTTCATAAATATGACCTGTAGACTGTGCTAAAGGTTTTCGGGCTTCGGTCCCCTGTAGCCATTACAGTTGCCCAATCATGTCCAAAAGGGGACGTTCTCATCTAGACATTATACGAAGTCAACCTACCAAGTTACAATGAAATCCCTTCATAAATATGACCTGTAAACTGTGCTAAATGTTTTCGGGCTTTGGGCTCGGGCAGCCATTATGGTTGAATGATCGCAACCAAAAGGGGACATTCTCATCTGGGCATCATCTGGAGTGATCCTACAAAGTTACAATGAAATCCCTTCATAAATATGACCTGTAGAATGTGCTCAAGGTTTTCGGGCTTCGGGCACCTGTAGCCGTCATAGTTTACCAATCACGACCAAAAGGGGATGTCATCATCTAGGCATTATATGGAGTCAACCTAATACGTTACAGTGAAATCCTTCCATACATATGACCTTTTGCCTATGCTAAAGGTTTTTGGGCACGGGCAGCCATCAAGGCTGAATGGTCGCAACCAAAAGGAGACGTTCTCATCTACACATTATTTGGAGTCATCCTACCAAGTTACAATGAAATCCCTTCATACATATGACCTGTGGACTGTGCTAAAGGTTTTCGGGCTTCTGGCTCCTGTAGCCGTCACAGTTGCCCAATCACATCCAAAAGGGGACTTTCTCATCTAGACATTATATGAAGTCAACCTACCAAGTTACAAAGAAATTCCTCCATAAATATGACCAGTACACTGTGCTAAATGTTTTCGGGCTTCGGGCTCGGGCACCCATCATGGTTGAATGATCGCAACCAAAGGGACAATCTCATCTGGGCATCATCTGGAGTGATCCTACGAAGTTACAATGAAATCCCTTCATAAATATGACCTGTAGACTGTGCTCAAGGATTTCGGGCTTCGGGGACTTGTAGCCATCACAGTTGACCAATCACGAACAAAAGGGGATGTCATCATCTAGGCATTATATGGAGTCAACCTAACAGGTTACAATGAAATCCTTCCATAAATATGACCTTTTGCCTATGCCAAAGGTTTTTGGGCTCGGGAACCCATCAAGGCTGAATGATCGCGATCAAAATGGGATGTTCTCATCTAGACATTATTTGGAGTCATCCTACCAAGTTACAATGAAATCCCTTCATAAATAACCTGTAGACTGTGCTAAAGGTTTTCGGGCTTCGGGCGCCTGTAGCTGTCACAGCTGCCCAATCACATCCAAAAGGGGACTTTCTCATCTAGACATTATATGAAGTCAACCCACCAAGTTACAATGAAATTCCTCAATAAATATGACCTGTAGACTGTGCTAAAGGTTTTCGGGTTTTGGGCTCGGGCAGTCGTCACGG
Source organism: Pictodentalium vernedei (assembly GCA_031216915.1). Lineage (NCBI taxonomy): Eukaryota > Metazoa > Mollusca > Scaphopoda > Dentaliida > Dentaliidae > Pictodentalium > Pictodentalium vernedei. The sequence goes on from CM062291.1 coordinate 248,639,597, forward strand.
TTGGCAAATCACGCCCAAATGGGGAAATTCTCATCTAGACATCATAAGGAGTCATCCTACCAAGTTACAATGAAATCCCTCCATATTAAACATGACCTGCAGACTGTGCTAAAAGTTTTTGGGTTTCGGGCTTGGGCGGCCATCACGGGTGACTGATCATGCCCAAAAGGGGACGTTTTCATCTAGGCATTATACAGAGGCATCCGACCTGTAGACTGTGCTATTGGTTTTCAGGTTTGGGGCTCGGGCAGCAACACCCGTTGACCGATCGCGACCAAAAGGGGGACGTTCTTATCTAGATATGACCCCAAACCAGCATATGAAATTTCGTGACGATCAGACAAGAACTGCGGGGTGTAGCCCGTGCTAAAGAAAAATGTGAACAGACTCACAGACTCACAGACTCACAGACTCACAGACTAACAGACTTCCGCACGCGTGATGGCAATAGCTTGTCTTGACTTTGTCAAGTTAAGCTAAAAACAAGAAACATTCTGTGAACAAAGTTGAATCTCTCCCACTAAAAGGAGGTGAATACCACATCTCAAAGCATTGTGACTGGTGATTCATAAGGACTTAGTTTAAAATAAGTTCAAGTATAATGGACAGGGTTCCAGGCTATGGCCTATGGGAATAATATGTTCCTTCGAAAACATTTGAAAAGCCCCCCCCCCCCCCCTCCACCCCACCAACACACCCAAAAAGGTCTGCTTTTGAGGCGGATCGTCCCGGTATGAAACTCGATTTGGGACAAAACGCAGGTCATTTTGACAGGAACGGCCCGGCCCATCTCCGTGTATAGTCAGTGGGGTTTCTCGAAAATTATTTTTAAAGAATTTCAAGCTTAATGGACAAGGGGATGGTTAATATCTCCATCCGAAAGAACTTGAGAGAAAAAAGTACCCCACGCCTTCCACACAAGATAAACAAAGAGGAATACTTAAATGTAGGCTACAAGACATTCCGCGACTTGGGGGAAAATATTCACGCAGTCATCGTTATCCAATATAATCGAGGTTGGGTGTATCAAATCCCCCCCCCCCCCCCCCAAAAAAAAAAATGGTTTTAAAAAAGTGCTTAGAGTTAAAATTAAAAATGTCGTTAAAAACCTCGGATATATATTTGGTATACACCATATAAGCAGATAGTGTTCATTTGTGGACTCTAACCCTTGAACTTTGCCTGCGGCCACTTGCAGTCTCATTTTCTACCAGCGGTATTATTTTAGAACGACCTGACTCATTGTTTTCTATCTTCGGTCTTATTTTAGAGCGACCGGGTATTCAATATCACCTGCAAAAAAGTGGGTGGGACTTTCTAATCGGATTGTTTTCGTTTCACTGTTGCTAAAACACTTTACCAATACCAGAGGGCATGAAAGTACATATATGTATTACAGATTGCGTTACTTGTATAGTTTAAAAACAATGCACGAAAATGAAAATAAAGCAAAACCAAATAAAAGACTATTATAAATATTCGTTTCAGATTTTTGCAGGGGTCCATTTTTCATCAACTCAATTCAATCTTCCGCTTCGATGTGATACTCCGTGAACTGTGTCAAAAATCGTCCCAGATATAACGCGCCCACGCGCGCTAAATAAATACTTCATGTCTGCAATAATAGTACCTAATCGTTCGAAATTATATCTTATAGTGTCGTATCACGGGTTATTGAGCTTACAAACTCAATTATATTCACTAACTTGAGTAGATGTGTAGGGGGTAGATACCTGACACAATATTGTCAATGTGTTTTTTTGGCCACTCTTGCAGTATACAACAAAAACTAGCAATATCAAGTCATCCTTACAACCCTTGGAGTGGCCATTAGAATCGAACTTACATTCAATGGGATCTTGGAGGTGAGTTGAGATTGGTTGATGGGATAGAAAAAGGCAACAACCTATAGGGCATGCATGTACACTGTAAATGTTGCTAACTTTCTAACCCACCAGCGTCACCCAGCACAATAATTTTGTGGATGAACTGACAAACTTGATCATATACCCTGACTGCTTAAATTTGTTGTGAAGCACCATGCAATTACCGATGCCAGTACCTTTATATAGTGTAGTAGACTGGGATCATTTTTACTTACACAACCTGCTCGGCCGGTCGGGGTAAACTCTAATGTAGTTCGGTGCTAGTTGTAATTTACTATCACACAGGGCACTGCTGCGCTTGGCCGTGATCGAGAGATAATCTCAAGCACGTATTGAAGAAAAATGGGCTGTCATGAGAGTGATTGCCGCTTATAACACTTCAAATTCTAAGTGTCCAGGGCAGACAAGAAAAAAAATGGGATTAATCGGGGAGTTGGGGATGTAATTATGCATGTATGAACCAAGCCAGGCCTAATATGGATGGCCCAGATTCTGGGCCCATTTTTTACATGTAGCTCTCGTATCTGTAAAGAAACATATTTTTGTATAAAATATGTTGTGAATTCTTTTGCTTAACTCATTTACTTCATGCATCTATTCATGTTATTACTTCCTTAGTCAGCCTCGGTCAGTCTTTCCTACTCTAATTAGGCTTTTCCCTCTGGAAAAGACTATTGTTTTTCTACGGATTATTATTTTTTTTTGGGGGGGGGGGGCGGTTAGGCTTTTCCCTCTGGAAAAGACTATTGTTTTTCTACGGATTATTATTTTTTTTTTTTTTTTAGGCTTTTCCCTCTGGAAAAGACTATTGTTTTTCTACGGATTATTATTATTTTTTTTTTTTTTTTTGGGGGGGGGGGGGTTCCACACATTTTGTCCGTACGATTCAGAAGCCATTTTCGAACCGATTTGCACAAAATTGTGCACACACATAGATGGGCACAAAATCTAAAAATGTACCGAAGCGGATTTTTCGATTTAACCCTTATTTCGTCAGAATTGGCAAAAAACTGTCAAAATTGGGGTTTATCGGCACTTTCTCGAAACACGTCTTGTAGATTTTTTGTAAACATTCATCATTGCTAGACCTGCCTGTGATACGACCTTTGGTACACACGACATATCAGGCGATGCATATGGTAACCCTCCACAGGCTGCCAAACATCGAAATTTTGATGAAATGGGCTGTTTTTCGTGCCCCCACAGCACCCAAACGAAACACGATAGATATACATAACTGCTTTTATTGGAAGTGGAATTCACCGAGGATCATTTTTGTAAGTAATAAGGGTGTTCACAAAGCGTTAACCCCGTTTTGGGCTGGTTAAACAGCAATACCCCCAAAAAGCTCAAAACTTCATGTTTTCCGTGGATTTCTCCAGACGAGTCTTGTAGATTTTCAGGAAATATTTGTCACTCCCAGGTCTTGGTGTGACATTACAAGTTGCATGGACAAAATATTCCGGTCAGCATTAGTTAACCCTCCCCGAGCTGCTAAACGTAAAAATTGTGATAAAATGGGCTGTTTTTGGACACCAACAGCACCCAAACGGTATACCACAGAGAAAGTGGCCTTCATTTATCGGACGCAAAATTGATCGGAAAATATTTTTGAAAGTGGTAAGGGTATTCAAAATTCGACGTCTTAACCCATTTTCGGCTGGTTAAAGAGAGATACCCATTAAAACCTTAAAATACCCTCTTTCTGTGGATTTCTCTAAAAACATCTCGTAGGTTTTCAAGAAAAAATCGGCTATTCGCAGGTCTTGGTGTGACATTACAAGTTGCATGGACAAAATATTCCGGTCAGCATTAGTTAACCCTCCCAGGGCTCCTCAACATCAAAATTGTGATAAAATTGGCAGTTTTTGGACACCAACAGCATCCAATGGGTACACCACAAAGAAAAGCGCCTCCTTTTATCGAGTGTACAATTTATACAGAAACATTTTTGTAAGTAGTAAGGGTATTCAAAAGTCGAAGTCTTAACCCATTTTGGGTAGGCTAAGAGAGATATCCCTTAAAAGCTTTAAATTCCCATTTTCTGTGAATTTCCCTAACAGTAACTTGTCGGGTTTCAAGAAAAATTAACTATTCGTAGGTCTTTATGTGACATTACAAGTTGTAGGGACAAAATACTCCGGTGAGCGTTTATTAACCAACTACAAGCTGCCAAGTATCGTAATTTTGTTGACATGGGCTGTTTTCGGACACGTACAGCACCCAATGTATACACTAGAGATAAACATAATCACCTTTGTTGGAAGTGGAATTCACCGAGGACCATTTTTGTAAGTAATAAGGGTATTAAAAAAACCAAGCGTTAATCCCTGTTGGGGAGGTTAACAGGGATACCCATCGAAAGCTTAAAAATCGTTTTCCCTGGATTTCTTTACAAACATCTTGTAGGGTTTTCAAGAGAAAATGGCCGTTGATAGGTCTTGGTATCACATTACCAGTTGCATAGATAAATCATTCTGGTAGGTATTTGTTAACCCTCCATGGGCTGCTAAATGTCAAAAATTTTGAAGAAATAGTCTGTTTTTGGACACTAACAACATCAAACGGAAATGCCACAGAGAAACGTAACTTCTTTTACTGGACGCGAAACTGATAGAGAAACATTTTTGTAAGTAGTAAGGATATTCAAAAATCGAGGTCTTAACCCATTGTCGACTGGTTAAGGAGATATACCCCTCAAAAGCTTAAAATTCCCGTTTTCTGTGGATTTCTCAAAACAATCTAGCACGTTTTAAAGAAAAATTGACCATTTGCAGGTCTTTGAGTGACATTACAAGCTGCATGGACAAAATATTCCAGTAAGCAATTATTAACCCTCCAGAGCCTGGAAAGTATAGACATTTTGAGAAAATGGGCTGTTTTGGGGCACCCATAACACCCAATGTGTACCTGCGTGATAAGTTAACCTTCCTTATTGGAAGTGAAATTCACTGAGGATCATTTTTGTAAGTTATGAAGGTATTCACAAAACCAAGCATTAATCCGTTTTGGGCTGGTTACAGAGCGATACCCCTCAAAAGGTTAAAAATTCATATTTTCCGACGATTTCTCTAAAAGCCTCTCGTAGGTTTTCAAGACAAATATTGGCCATTCTCATTTGAGACTACTATACTCACCTTGTATGAACTCAAAAGTAAGTGTATATTTATTTATTATCAAGAATAACCGCCCATAAGTTCCACTCTCACCGTGTCCCGCTTCATCGGTCGCCAGTGGTCGATTTATCCAAACAAAATTACCAAGGTTACCACCTCCCCCCTGCCTCTTTCACCAACCAAACACACATTGAAAGGTACGCCTCACCTCGTATTCCACACTGCCCTGCATGATATCATTTATTATTTATTTATTGGTGTTTAAGGGCATATACTTATGCACAATGGCTAATCTACGGGTGGAGGAAGCCGGAGTACCTGGAGAGAACCACCGAGCAACGACGAGCAGCTGCCAGTTTCCCAACATCGTAACTCCGAACTGCAACACAAGCAGGGTTAGATTGGTTGAAGACATGCGTACCGTCGACGTGCAGTACGCCTTAGTACATGGCGGCATCGTGCCCCCATATGGAGAATCTGAGTTAAGTGCCTTGCCCAAGGACACAGCATGGGAGTCCGAGTTGATCGCTCAGACGGCCACCCATCCAATGATTAACCAGGCTCAACGTTGCTTAACTTCGGTGATCTGAAGAGAACCGGCTACCACAATGCCACCGCTCCGCCACTGCATGATAAGAAAGCAGTAAATAACGTTAGCTACAATGGGATCAGTTACTTATAATATCAAATAGTGTTGACACTATAGCGTTTCCCCGACAGTGGGTCCAGGTATATAATAGTCTGTAAAACGGCTATACACTGCCCCGCCTCCGCCCCAGAGTGGCGACGTGGCAGTATATATCCATCTTACTGACGCTATGTTGTGCCTAAAGAACCTTACAATAAAAGGTGGGGATCCCCAACATGGGAAGGGGGGGTGGGGCAGGTATATTTACTACTCTGTAGGTTATCAAATGCAGTGGTGCATGGCGCCAACATTCCCCCGGCAGTGGGGCTAGATATATACTAGTTTGTAAGACGGTTATACTCCCCTTCTCCGTCCCAGGGTATATTTTATCTACACATATGTACAAACAACACTTCCTATTTTCGTATGTAATTATTGCAGTTTGTAACTTCGTGTTTGTCGTTGAATGTATGGATATCTTCATTGTAATAAATAAAACTAATCCTACGGGGAAAAACCAATTGGAGAGAAATTTACTTCTGCTATTAACAGACAGGTGATAGGTGAGCTCTGCAAGGTGTGAAAAAATGACATAATCATGCATAACAACTGTGGTCTAATAGGAGATAATTGATACAGGGACTATACATGACATGCTCAAGAATTTAAAGTTCACATTTTCTGCGGATATCTTCAACTGGTTCTTACAGATTTTTAAGAACAAATAAACCCTGGAGAAGAAGTATTCTCGCAAGCCTTCATTAACCCTCCACAAACCGCCAGATATAGAAATCTTAGGTAAATTTGAGATACAATGGGCTATTTACATTAGACGCTGATTCTCAGACGCTGATATTAATATTAACCCTCTCCACAAACAATGATGATTTAACCAAAACGTTCTTTTATCACACTGGGTCATTTGAGACTATTATACCCACTTTCTCAAGACATCAATAAAAATACTTTAATGATACAATTAAAAACAATTCTTCAGACACTCCAGGGTCATAAAAAAATCATGGATGTTTATTATCCCTCTACAGACTGCCAAGCATCGTAATTTTGTTGAAATGGGCTGTTTTCAGACACGCGCAACACCCAACGTGTACCTGGGAATTACCCATAATCTCCTTTGTTGGAAGTGGAATTCACCGAGGACCATTTTTGTAAGTAATAAGGGTATTCAAAAAACCAAGTGTTAACCCCTTTTGTGGTTGTTAATAGTAATAGTGATACCCATCAAAGGCTTCAAAATTTATGTTTTCCCTGGATTTCTTTACAAACATCTGGTAACGTTTTCAAGAGAAAATGGCCATTGATAGGTCATGGTGTCACATTACTAGGTGATTGGATAAATTATTCCGGTAAGCATTTGTTAACCCGCCATGGATGCTAAATGTCAAAATTTTTTAAAAAATAGCCTGTTTTTGAACAACAACAACAACATCAAAAGGGAATGCAACAGAGAAACGTAACTTCTTTTACCGGACGCAAAACTGACAGGGAAACATTTTTTGTAAGTAGTAAATGGATTCAAAAATCGAGGTCTGAGCCCATTTTTGACTGGTTAAGGAGATATACCCCTTAAAAGCTTAAAATTCCAGTTTTCTATGGATTTCTCAACAAAAAAAAATTCAAGAACAATTGACCATTCGCAGGTCTTCGAGTGACATTACAAGCATGAACAAAATGTTTCGGTAAACATTTGTTAACCCTCCAGAGGCTACCAAGCATAGAATATTTGGAGAAAATGGGCTGTTCTTGGGCAACCATAACACCAAATGTGTACCTACGAGATAAACATAACCTCCTTCGTTGGAAGTGGAATTCACCGTCGATCATTTTTGTAAGTAATGAAGGTATTCACAAAACCAAGCATTAACCCTTTAGAGATGGTTACAGGGAGATACCCCTCAAAAGGTTAAACATTTGTGTTATCTGAGGATTTCTTTAAAAACATGCCGTAGATTTTCAAGAAAAAATGGCCATTCTCTGATCTTAGTGTGACATTACAAGTTGCATGTACAAAATATTCCTGTAAGCATTTGTTAACCCTATGCAGGTTCTCAAACATCAAAATGTTGATAAAATGGGCTGTGTTTGCATACCACAGCACCCGAAGTTGGGAGGAGAGATCAAAATAAGTGGAAGTAGAATTCACAGAGAATTATTTTTGGAAGTAATAAGAGTATTCAAAAAACAACACTTAACCCGTTTTGGGCTGGATAAACAATGATACCCATCAAAAGCTTAAAATTCATGTTCTCCCTGGATTTCTCTGAAAACATCTTGTAGATTTTAAAGAAAAAAATGGCCATTCACAGTTCTTGGTGTGACATTACAAGTTGCATGAATAAATATTCCTGTTACCACTTGTTAACCCTCTACAAGCTGCCAGACATCAATATTTGGGATACATTTGAGATAAAATGAACCATTTTAAAATTGACACAGCACTCAGTGGGTATGTGTCAAACAAACATAACTCCTTTTGTCGGTCATTGACTTGTTGGAAGACGATATTGACATTAAACCAGTCCACCGTTAATGGTGGTTTTTTCCTAAACAATTTTTTATCAAACTCTGTCATTTGAGATTACTATCTTCACCTTTCTCAAAACATCAATGAAGGGACTTCAGTGAGACAGTTAAAAACAATTCATCAGACACTGTGGGGTCATGAAAAATCATGGAATCTCATCGGGAAAAGCCATGATTCTCCAGAATCATAAAGTCTAGTTTTTTTTTGTTTTTTTTTTGTTTTTTTTTTTGTTTTTTTTTTCCACACATTTTTGTCCGTACGATTCAGAAGCCATTTCGAACCGATTTTCACACAATTTGGCACACGCATAGAGTGGCAAAAAATCTAAAAATGTACCGAAGCGGAATTTTCGATTTAACCCTTATTTCGCCAGAATTGGCAAAAAACTGCCAAAATTGGGGTTTATCGGCACTTTCTCGAAACACGTCTTTAGGATTTTTTTTAAATATTCATAATTACTAGACCTGCCTATGACACAACCTTTGATACACACGACATATTAGGCGATGCATATGGTAACCCTCCACAGGCTGCCAAACATCGAAATTTTGATGAAATGGGCCGGTTTCAGACCCCCACAGCACCCAAACGATACCCGAGAGGTAAACATAACTTCCTTTATTGGAAGTGGAATTCACCGAGGATCATGTTTGTAAGTAATACGGGTGTTCAGAAAACCAAGTGTTAACCCGTTTTGGGCTGGTTAAACAGCAATACCCCAAAGAAGCTCAAAACTTCATGTTTTCCGTGGATTTCTCTAAACGAGTCTTGTAGATTTTAAAGAAAAATTGGTCACTCTCAGGTCTTGGTGTGACATTACAAGTTGCATGGATAAAATATTCCGGTCAGCATTAGTTAACCCTCCCCGAACTGCTAAACGTAAAAATTGTGATAAAATGGGCTGTTTTTAGACACCAACAGCACCCAAACGATATACCACAGAGAAAGGGGCCTTCATTTATCGGACGCAAAATTGATCGAAAAATATTTTTGGAAGTGGTAAGGGTATTCAAAATTTGACGTCTTAACCCATTTTGGGCTGGTTAAAGAGAGATACCCATTAAAATCTTGAAATACCCGTTTTCTGTGGATTTCTCTAACAACATCTTGTAGGTTTTCAAGAAAAATCGGCTATTTGCAGGTCTTGGTGTGACATTACAAGTCGCATGAACAAAATATTCCGGTCAGCATTAGTTAACCCTCCCTGGGCTGCTGAAGGCCAAAATTGCGATAAAATGGGCTGTTTTTGAACACCAACAGCACCCAAAGGGTGCACCACAAAGAAAAGTACCTTCTTTTATCGCGCGTACAATTTATACGGAAACATTTTTGTAAGTAGTAAGGGTATTCAAAAGTCGACGTCTTAACCCATTTTGGGCAGGCTAAAGAGAGATATCCCTTGAAAGCTTTAAATTCCCATTTTCTGTGACTTTCCCTAACGGTAACTTGTAGGGTTTCAAGACAAATTGACTATTCGTAGGTCTTTATGTGACATTACAAGTTGCATGGACAAAATACTCCGGTGAGCGTTTTTTAACCATCTACAAGCTGCCAAACATCGTAATGTTGTTAACATGGGACTGTTTTCAGACACGCACAGCACCTAATGCATACATGAGAGATGAACATAATCTCCTTTGTTTGAAGTGGAATTCACAGAGGACCATTTTTGTAAGTAATAAAGGTATTCAAAAAGCCAAGCGTTAACCCTTGTTGGGGAGGTTAACAGGGATACCCATCAAAAGCTTAAAAAATTGTTTTCCCTGGATTTCTACAAACATTTTGTGGAGTTTTCAAGAGAAAATGGCCGTTGATAGGTCTTGGTGTCATATGACCAGTTGTATGGATCAGTTATTCTGGTAGGCATTTGTTAACCCTTCATGGGCTGCTAAATGTAAAAAAATTGAGGAAATAGTCTGTTTTTGGACACCAACAACATCAAATGGAAATGCCACAGAGAAACGTAACTTCTTTTACCGGACGCAAAACTGATAGGGAAACATTGATATTGATAATAACCCATTCTACCATTAATGATGGGTTTTACCTAAACATTTTTTTATCAAACCCAAACCGAGTCATTTGAGACTACTATACTCACCTTTCTCATAACATCAATGAAGGAACTTTAGTGAGACAGTTAAAAACAATTCATCAGACACTGTGGGGTCAAGAAAAATCTAATCGGGAAAAGCCATGATTCTCCAGAATCATAAAGTCTAGTTTTTTTAGGCTTTTCCCTCTGGAAAAGACTATTGTTTTTCTACGGATTATTATTATTTTTTTTTTTTTTTTTTTTTTTTTTGGGGGGGGGGGGGGGGGGTTAGGCTTTTCCCTCTGGAAAAGACTATTGTTTTTCTACGGATTATTATTTTTGGGGTTTTTTTTTTTTTTTTTTTTTTTTTCTACACATTTTGTCCGTACGATTCAGAAGCCATTTTCGAACCGATTTTCACAAAATTTAGCACACGCATAGAGGAGCACAAAATCTAAAAATGTACCGAAGCGGAATTTTCGATTTAACCCTTATTTCGTCAGAATTGGCAAAAAACTGCCAAAATTGGGGTTTATCGGCACTTTCTCGAAACATGTCTTGTAGATTTTTTTATACATTCGTCATTGCTAGACCTGTCTGTGACACACCCTTCGGTACACACGTCATATCAGGCGATACATATGGTAACCCTCCACAGGCTGCCAAACATCGAAATTTTGATGAAATAGGCCGGTTTCAGGCCCCCACTGCACCCAAACAATACACGAGAGATAAACATAACTTCCTTTATTGGGAGTGGAATTCACCATGGATTATTTTTGTCAGTAATAAGGGTGTTCAGAAAACCAAGCGTTAATCCATTTTGAGCTGGTTAAACAGCAATACCCCCATAATGCTCAAAAGTTTGAGTTTTCCGTGGATTTCTCTAAACGAGTCTTGTAGATTTTCAAGAAAAATTGGTCACTCTCAGGTCTTGGTGTGACATTACAAGTTGCATGGATAAAATATTCCAGTCAGCATTAGTTAACCCTCCCCGAGCTGCTAAACGTAAAAATTGTGATAAAATGGGCTGTTTTTAGACGCCAACAGCACCCAAACGGTATTCCAGAGAGAAAGGGGCCTTCATTTATCGGACGCAAAATTGATCGGAAAATATTTTTGAAAGTGGTAAGGGTATTCAAAATTTGAAGTCTTAACCCATTTTGGGCTGGTTAAATAGAGATACCCATTAAAATCTTAAAATACCCATTTTCTGTGGATTTCTCTATCAACATTTTGTAGGTTTTCAAGAAAAAATTCGGCTATTTGCAGGTCTTGGTGTGACATTACAAGTTGCATGAACAAAATATTCCGGTCAGCATTAGTTAACCCTCCCCGGGCTGTTGAAGGTCAAAATTGTGATAAAATGGGCTGTTTTTGGACACCAACAGCACCCAAAGGGTACACCACAAAGAAAAGTGCCTCCTTTTATCGAGCGCACAATTTATACGGAAACATTTTTGTAAGCAGTAAGGTATTCAAAAGTCGACGTCTTAACCCATTTTGGGCAGGCTAAAGCGAGATATCCCTTGAAAGCTTTAAATTCCCATTTTCTGTGAATTTCCCTAACGGTAACTTGTAGAGTTTCAAGACAAATTGACTATTCGTAGGTCTTTATGTGACATTACAAGTTGCATGGACAAAATACTCCGGTGAGCGTTTATTAACCATCTACAAACTGCCAAGCATCGTAATTTTGTTAACATGGGGCTGTTTTCAGACACGCACGGCACCCAATGTATACATGAGAGATAAACATAATCTCCTTTGTTGGAAGTGGAATTCACAGAGGACCATCTTTGTAAGTAATAAGGGTATTAAAAAAACCAAGCGTTAACCCCTGTTGGGGAAGTTAACACGGATACCCATCGATAGCTTAAAAAATCGTTTTCCCTGGATTTCTCTACAAACATTTTGTGGGGTTTCCAAGAGAAAATGGCCGTTGATAGGTCTTGGTGTCATATGACCAGTTGCATGGATAAATTATTCTGGTAGGCATTTGTTAACCCTCCATGGGCTGCTAAATGTAAAAAAATGAAGAAATAGTCTGTTTTTGGACACCAACAAATGGAAATGCCACAGAGAAACGTAACTTCTTTTACCGGACGCAAAACTGATAGGGAAACATTGATCTTGATATTAACCCATTCTACCATTACTGATGGGTTTTACCTAAACATTTTTTTTTTATCAAACCCAAACTGAGTCATTTGAGACTACTATACTCACCTTTCTCCTAACATCAATGAGGGAACTTCAGTGAGACAGTTAAAAACAATTCATCAGACACTGTGGGGTCATGAAAAATCATGGAATCTAATCGGGAAAAGCCATGATTCTCCAGAATCATAAAGTCTAGTTTTTTGGGGGGTTTTTTCCACACATTTTTGTCCGTACGATTCAGAAGCCATTTTCAAACCGATTTTCACACAATTTGGCACACGCATAGAGGGGCAAAAAATCTAAAAATGTACCGAAGCGGAATTTTCGATTTAACCCTTGTTTCGCCAGAATTGGCAAAAAACTGCCAAAATTGGGGTTTATCGGCACTTTCTCGAAACACGTCTTATAGATTTTTTTTAAACATTCATCATTGCTAGACCTGCCCATGACACGACCTTTGATACACACGACATATTAGGCGATGCATATGGTAACCCTCCACAGGCTGCCAAACATCGAAATTTTGATGAAATGGGCCGGTTTCAGACCCCCACAGCACCCAAACGATACCCGAGAGGTAAACATAACTTCCTTTATTGGAAGTGGAATTTACCGAGGATTATTTTTGTAAGTAATAAGGGTGTTCAAAAAACCAAGTGTTAACCCGTTTTGGGCTGGTTAAAAAAGCAATACCCCCATAAAGCTCAAAAATTCATGTTTTTCGTGGATTTCTCTAAACGAGTCTTGTAGATTTGCAAGAAAAATTTGTCACTCCCAGGCCTTGGGGTGACAATAGAAGTTACATGGACAAAATACTGCGGTGAACATTTGTTAACCCTCCAGGGGGTGCTAAAAGTGAAAATTGTGATAAAAAAGGGCTGTTTTTGGACGCCAACAGCACCCAATGGCGACGCCACAAAGAAAAGTGCCTTCCTTTATCGACCGCACAATCTATACGCAAACATTTTTATAAGTAGTAAGGGTATTCAAAAGTCGAAGTCTTAACCCATTTTGGGCAGGCTAAAGAGAGAGACCCCTTAAAATCTTAAAATTCCCATTTTCTGTGGATTTCTCTAAATACATCCTGTAGGTTCTCAAGAAAAATTGACTACTCGCAGGTCTTTGTGTGATATTACAAGTTGCATGGGCAAAATATTCCGGTAAGCATTTATTAACCCTCTAGAGGCTGCCAAGCATCGTAATTTTGCTGAAATGGGCTGTTTTCGGACACGCACAGCACCCAATGTGTACCTGAGAAATAAACATAATCTCCTTTATTGGAAGTGAAATTCGCCGAGGGCCATTTTTGTAAGTAATAAGAGTATTCAAAAAACCAAGCGTTAACCCCTTTTGTGGTTGTCAATAGTGATACCCATCAAAAGCTTAAAAAATTATGTTTTCCCTGGATTTCTTTACAAACATCTGGTAGACTTTTCAAGAGAAAATGGCTACTGATAGGTCTTGGTGTCATATTACCAGTTGATAGGATAAATTATAACGGGAAGCATTTATTAACCCTCCATGGGCTGCTAAATGTGAAAATTTTGAAAAAATAGTCTGTTTTTGGACACCAACAACATCAAATGGGAATGCAACAGGGATGCATAACTTCTTTTACCGGACGCAAAACTGATAGGGAAACATTTTTGTAAGTAGTAAGTGTATTCAAAAATCCAGGTCTTAACCCATTTTTGACTGGTTAAAGAGATATACCCCTTAAAAGCTTAAAATTCCAGTTTTCTGTGGATTTCTCAAAATAAAATTTCAAGAAAAATTGACCTTTTGCAGGTCTTGGAGTGACAGTTCAAGTTGCATGGACAACATATTTCGGTAAGCATTTGTTAACCCTCCAGAGGCTGCCAAGCATTGACATTTGGAGAAAATGGGCTGTTCTTGGGCAACCATAACAGCAAATGTGTACCCGCGAGATAAACGTAACCCCCTTCATTGGAAGTGGAATTCACCGATGATCATTTTTGTATGTAATGAAGGTATTCACAAAACCAAGCATTAACCCGTTTAGGGCTGATTACAGAAAGATACCCCTCAAAAGGTTAAAAATTCATGTTGTCCAAGGATTTCTCTAAAAACATCTCGTAGATTTTCAAGAAAAAATGGCAATTCTCAGATCTTAGTGTGACATTACAGACTGCATGTACAAAATATTCCTGGAAGCATTTGTTAACCCTATGCAGGTTCTCAAACATCAAAATGTTGATAAAATGGGCTGTGTTTGCATACCCACACCACCCGAATTTGAGATGAGAGATCAAAATAAGTGGAAGTAGAATTCACTGAGAATTATTTTTGTAAGTAATAAGAGTATTCAAAAAACAACACTTAACCCGTTTTGGGCTGGATAAACAATGATACCCATCAAAAACTTAAAATTCATGTTCTCCATGGATTTCTCTGAAAACATCTTGTAGATATTAAAGAAAAATGGCCATTCGCAGTTCTTGGTGTGACATTACAAGTTGCATGAATGAATATTCCTGTTAGCACTTGGTAACCCGCTACAAGCTGCCAGACATCAATATTTTGGATGCATTTGAGATAAAATGGACCATTTTCAAATAGCCACAGCTCAACATGGGCATGTGTCAAACAAACATAACTCCTTTTGTCGGTCATTAACTTGTTGGACGACGATGTTGACATTAACCCATTCCACCGTTAATGGTGGTTTTTACCTAAACAATTTTTTTATCAAACTGAGTCATTTGAGACTAACTACTATACTCACCTTTCTCATAACAATGAAGGAAGTTCAGTGAGACAGTTAAAAACAATTCATCAGACACTGTGGGGTCATGAAAAATCATGGAATCTCATCGGGAAAAGCCATGATTCTCCAGAATCATAAAGTCTAGTTTTCATTTTTCTTCTTGATTTTTCTCTACAAGCTATCTTACTACACATAACCCACACAACCCAGCCGCCGTCCATTCATTGTTTTTTTGTTCTTATTATTGTTTTTTGTTACATAAATTATTTATTTGATTGAACATTTGATTTTTCTTTATGTTATTATTTATTAATTTATTTATTGATGTTTAAGGTCACATATTTATGCACAATGGCTAATCATGACCGTGACAGTTTTACGGGTGGAGGAAGCCGGAGTACCCGGAGAGAACCACCGAGCAACGACGAGCAGCTGCCAGCTCCCCAACATCGTAACTCCGCACTGCAGCACAGGCAGGGTTAGATTGGTTGAAGACATGTGTACCATCGACGTGCAGTACGCCTTAGTACACGGCGTCATCGTGCCCCCACGCGGGCAATGGAGATGAAGTGTCTTGCCCAAGGACACAACGCGGTTGCCGCAGGTGGGATTCGAACCGAGGACCTCTCGGCTTGCAGCCTGCACCTCTATCTACTGAGCCACCGCGCTCCCATTTTTCTTTATGTAGCTCTGGTTTAAATCTATTGAAAACACGTTAAGGCTGGGTGATATTGCCCACCAACTGCTTGACTTTGATGGTCACCATCTCACCAAATGTGAGTTACAACAGCTGATTATCAGTCATGTTACTATGCTACATATGTAGTAGCTACCATAAACACCATTAACCCTTTACCTAACATAGCGGCCAAAACCGGCCAGCGTTATTCTCAAAAATCGCCAATTAATTTTAATTATTTTTTTTTCATTTTTTTGTCTCAAAAACATAGGTTATGACCCCTCGTTGGAACGAGCTCGTCGAGCTCGTTCCAACGAAGGGTCATAACCTATGTTTTTGAGACAAAAAAATGAAAAAAATAGTTATTCAAGAATTGTTTTTTGCAAGTGTCGTCTGCTTTTCATGTTAGGTGAAGGGTTAAATCATCTTACGTATCTAGATAGATTAAAACAGAAAAAATGTATTAATTTGATGTGAGGAAAACAGGCACTTTTTTCATGGCGGGACCAACAACCCACACCGGCCCTGTGTAGAGGAATCTTTTGAAGACTCCCCCACCCTCCCCCTGCTTGTTATCGTCAGAGGTTTTCCTTGTTCATTTCACGATGAGGTTTGTGTGCTTTGGGTATGGTCTTATTGGAACATATACATTACTGTGACGAATTGACGGTAACATGGTCTGAGGTTTGCGGATCGGAGTGTATGTTCAACCTCGACACTCGAAAATCAGTCGAGTTAAAAATTAACCGAAAATCAACTGGGCTGAGTGAATATGAACCTAATTGGGTTCATAGTCACTCAATCCAGTTGATTTGTGTTGATTTTTTACCTAACTCAATTCAGAGTAAACGCTTCACGTCTCGGTTGATTGTATGCTCCGAACAGGAAACTTCAGACCATGTTGCAGTCAATTCATCACAATAACTTGGAATAGTTGTGGCTTTAAAAATTAAATAACAATAAAAGTGGAGTGTTGAATATATTTGCTTTGTTTTCGTTGTTGTTTTGTTTTGTTTTTTCATTTATTTATTCTTTATTTATAGTTCTGGGCGGATTTGGTTGTAAGTTAACCCCTTGTAACCGATAGACCGATTCTCCGGCTCAGGAACATGATACGTCATACTCTTAAAAAGTATGATGGCTGCTAAATGAATATGTGGGGTAGACCAAACAATATTTTCAACGTGCAACCATGACGTCGAAAATATTAATTGGTCAACGCTCAAATAATGAAAATGGACTCTTCCAATTGCTTCACTTGAACTGATACGGTAGATACCATCAGAGTTCAAAGGGTTAAAGAGTCATTCTATGCACTTTGTTCTGTCTTTTCGAGATGTTGTGTCTACCCACTGCATTTGTTGATTTTTCTTTCTTTCCGACAAAGTCTTTATTTGTATTTCTCACAAATTCTTCCTGTGTCTCGTGGATTTTACTGCCGCGATATTTTCATTCTTGAAATTCCAATGTGGATAAACACCGAAATCCCCTGGGCTCATAGGCATTAGGTCATTGCTTCATCGATTTTTACATGTATTATTCGTTGAGTATGTTTTGTTTTCTGGGAATTTACAAATGAATCTATTTTCTTCTACCTAGATTAACAAAACGTGGCTTACTATAAGCGGATTTATTTATAAATCTTACATATACAAAAAGTTAAAGTGTGTCAGTGGCTGCATTGATCTTAGAAATAGTTATACGAATTACTCGGTAACTGTAAACACGGGCGCAGTGAGGTAGGCTGTGCAGACCATTCAGAGACTGGTCATTCGCACAGAAATTGAAAATGCTAAAAACTAATATACAGTGTCACTTGAAATCATCCCTGGAAAGAGTAAGATGACCGCAAACAGGGTTCTCTATTTTAATTTTTCTCGCTGGCAATATTTGCATTTAACAGCCTTTTCAAAATGAGTGTTTGCGTCTGGTGCTTTATATCTATAAATGAGGCCTTCTGGCGATTTTTGGGGTAAATCTCCATTTTCCGGGGGAGGGGGGGGGGGGGAGAGGGGCGTCGAAAATAAAGAAGCACAACTTTCACATGAAGACTTGTGTGAGAGTACACTCTAAAATAAGTCGGGTTAAAAATCTTTTAGAGTGTATGAAACACGGCAGGGACCCATGCTGGCTCATGTGGTGGGTTGGGGGACTTTCCCGTACAACAATAGAAATTTGTTCTCATTTTTTTAATCTGTAGCATTGCATTCTGGATAACTGGTTCAGTGCGCCGGGTTTAGAGAAATTCCACTAGCTGTTAAATCTTCCTCTAGTATATGGCATAGCGACCCTTTGGCGGGAGTGACGGGTCCCCTACCAATGGCGCCTATGGTCGACATGCTGTATATTTCATTCTGTAGGACAAACCAACAGCTGAATTAGAGTTTGTTAAAATAAAGAGAAGTGCAGTATGTGTAGGGGTGGAGTGGGTATGTATGTTGATGGGCGTGTGTGTGGTGGACGGGGTTGGTAATGGGGAGGTCAAAGTTTATGATTAGGAAGCAAATGCTCCCATGCCCCCCCCCCCCCCTTCCATCTGTAGCGCCGCTAATGTTCCACAGATGGGGTTGCCGTCGGTTGAAATACATGACTGATCGTAATCACAGATGAAATAATCTTAGATATCCACCAAACATACCAGAATCTCTGTTTATTTTACATTCATATATGATAGTGTTATCAGAGGCGACAGAGAAGGGTGGTGGTGTATGGCGATTCTGCCTTTTATCGAAGGATGGGGACCAAGGGTTGTCTTAGAGTTGTTCTAAGGGAAGCGTCTGATCGTGCAATCGAAATAGTCGCTTTTCGATTATGTGACGAAATATTGAATTGAATCATTGGCCGAATCATAACTGTATTCATTGTTCCCCATTAGCAAACGAGATTGTTTGGTTTGATCTCAGAGCTGCATGCTCAGTTATTAAGGTTCAATAATTAGTTTTTAATTATCATACGGAATAGTCTGGTACCGTATCGAGTTTCATAACGTTTTTGAATAACTTATTGTTGGGTGTTTAAAATAACATATTATATCAACCATTTGCGGTATAGTCTACTGATACCATTTTGGATTTCTTTTTTTAAATTTCCATTTTGTGGGTCTCCTGAAGAATTCTACTTAAAACTTGACATATTATTTAAATAAGCATTAAAATAATGTATTGTATATAAATATATATATATTAGATTTTTGAGAGTATATTTATGGATAAATACACATGTAAATTTATCGCTGCGGCGCAGAGTGCAAAGTGTCTTTAACAATTGAGCCCTAAGGTGCTGGTAATAGTGCCTCAGCAAAAAAAAAAAATGGCGGGCGGGCTGCCTGTCCCTGCGGGACCCATAGGCTTCAGCCTAGTCAGCCTTATGAATAATACGGCCCTGGCTGAGTGTCCTTCTAATAATTGCTTTTATAGGCGCGAAGACGTGTAATAAACACGGAACGACACATGCGTGTAAATGAGTTAATTGATATGGAAATGATTGTGCCACCGCGGAAGGATAAAACTCGAGGCCGCGTCTGTCGTTCTGTATATAGGCTCGACTTCAGGATTCAATGCGTTACATTTATTTGGAAAATAAACGTCTAAAAGTATGTGTATATCGCTAGAAGCAGTACCCGAATGAAGAGTTAATAATATCCCATCAGGTGACATTCATCATTTGTTCTGAACGGGGAACCCCCTGTGATCCAGATTTTGTTACTAGTAACAAAACACCGACATTCACGTGGGTCCTCATCAACTGTGAAATTGATTTTCAAGTTGCGAACAAAGCAAAACGTCGCCAGGAGAAAATAATGTTATACAAACAACACTAGGATGGGCATTTCAAAATACAAGCCCACAACTGTAATCTTGAAGGCTTTTGTGGTTGTTGCTTTGTATTTTGAGGTATCAAATCATCAGGAGCCTTTTTCATCTTGTTGAGGCCAGTACAATTGCCAAATAATTTTGTCATTGTTTAACAGAATAAAATAGTTCGGCGATTTTAATTAAAAACCGGTTGGAAACAAAAAGAGTCCACTAACCGGCCTTGTGCTAGATTGTGTCGGGTGGCCACCATTTGTCCCCCACCCCCAGCCCTCCAAAAAGTACTCTCCAATAATCTCTAATAAGCCAAATATATACTCAGCAAATGATATTTGTCTTTGGATTGTTACAAAACACTAACATATCAAACTGCATTCTCATTCATGCAGACCACAAGTGTGCTGGATTGTGTCGGATGGCCGTCATTTGTCCCCCCCCCCCCCCCCCCCCACCCACTCAAATAAAAAAAAAACAAATCTTTGTTTGTTGTGGGCTGTTGGAGAGTGCCATCAAGTACTCTCCAATAATCTCTAATAAACCAAATATATACCCAGCAAATGCTATTTGTCTTTGGATTGCTAGAAAACACAAATACATCCAACTTCATCCTCATCCATGCAGTCCACTAACCGGTCGTGTGCCGGACTGTGTCAGGTGGTCATATTTGTTCCCCCCACCCAAAAACAAAATTTTCGTCTGCTGTGGGTTGTTGGAGAGTACCATCAGGTACTCTCCAATAATCTCTAATAAACCAAAAATATACTCAGTAAATGCTATTTTCGTTTGATTGTTATAAAGCACAAGAACATCCAACTGCATTCTATTTCAGACAGACCACTACCCGGTCGTGTGTTGGATTCTGTCGGGTGGCCATCTTTTGCCCCCCTCCCACCCAAAAACGGAAAAAAACGAAAAAAAATTTGTTTGTTGTGGGTGGTTGGAGAGTGCCACCAAATACTCTCCAATAATCTCTAATAAGCCAAATATATAACCAGTAATTGCTATTTGTCTTTGGATTGTAACAAAGCATAAACACACCCAACTGCATCATCATTCAAAAAAAATTTTTGTTTGCTGGGGGTTGTTGGAGATTGCCATCAAGTACCCTCCAATAATCTCTAGCAAACCAAATATATACTCAGCAAATGCTCCTTATCTTTGGATTGTGACTGTAGCAGGGAAAAATAGTTGCGAACAAATTTTGACAATCTTTTGAAGCGAATTTATTCAGTCTGTGTTTGCCTCGCTGCGATTTGTGGGAGAGTGCTTAAAGGCACCTTCCCATGAAGTGCGGCAAGGCAAAAACCTGCGAACGCACTTTGTCAGCCTACTTGACATCCAAACACACTTCGACGGTCAGCTTGACAGCCATACATAATCTATCAAGATTTGTCCCCACCCCACCCCCTCCCCCCCCCACCAAAAAAAAGTCTTGAATTGTCATAAGCTTTTCGAGAGTGTCATCAGGTACTCTCTATTATTTTCAAACAAAAGCAAATGTTGTTTGCCCTTGGATCAATTTTGAGCCTTACTTATTTGTCTTTGGATTGCTAGAAAACACAAACACATCCAACTGCATCCTCAGCCATGCAGTCCACTAAACGGTCGTGTGCCGGACTGTGTCAGGTGGTCATATTTGTTCCCCCCACCCAAAAACAAAATTTTCGTCTGCTGTTGGGTTGTTGGAGAGTGCCATCAGGTACTCTCCAATAATCTCTAATAAACCAAAAATATACTCAGTAAATGCTATTTTCGTTTGATTGTTATAAAGCACAAGAACATCCAACTGCATTCTATTTCAGGCAGACCACTACCCGGTCGTGTGCTGGATTCTGTCGGGTGGCCATCTTTTGTCCCCCCCCCCCCCCCACCCAAAAACGGAAAAAAAAACGAAAAAAATGTTGTTTGTTGTGGGTGGTTGGAGAGTGCCACCAAATACTCTCCAATAATCTCTAATAAGCCAAATATATAACCAGTAATTGCTATTTGTCTTTGGATTGTAACAAAGCATAAACACACCCAACTGCATCATCATTCAAAAAAAAAAAAATTGTTTGCTGGGGGTTGTTGGAGATTGCCATCAAGTACCCTCCAATAATCTCTAGCAAACCAAATATATACTCAGCAAATGCTCCTTATCTTTGGATTGTGACTGCAGCAGGGAAAAATAGTTGCTAACAAATTTTGACAATCTTTTGAAGCGAATTTATTCAGTCTGTGTTTGCCTCGCTGCGACTTGTGGGAGAGTGCTTAAAGGCACCTTCCCATGAAGTGCGGCAAGGCAAAAACCTGCGAACGCACTTTGTCAGCCTACTTGACATCCAAACACACTCCGACGGTCAACTTGACAACCATACATAATCTATCAAGATTTGTCCCCCCCCCCCCACCCCCTCCCCCCCCCCCCCCCCCACCGAAAAAAAAATCTTGAATTGTCATAAGCTTTTCGAGAGTGTCATCAGGTACTCTCTATTATTTTCAAACAAAAGCAAATGTTGTTTGCCCTTGGATCAATTTTGGGACTTACTCCGAAATACAGGTACCGCAACTCAAAGTCCTCACATTTGGTGGATGGTCTCCATAGGCCCTTCGAAGTGAAGTTATTCAGTCAGCCAGGATCTGACTCGTTGCAACTTATGTGAGAGCGGCTACGGGAGCCTTCCCATGAAATGCAGCAGGGCAAAGACCTGTGAAACTATGCCAGCCTGTCAGGACCTGCCACGTTGCGAATTGTGAGGGAGTGCAGGCGGGTGCTCTCCCACGGATCGAACAAATTTTGACAGTCTCTTAAAATTAATTATTCAATCTGTCAGGATCTGACTCGTTGCAATTTATGGGAGAGTCCCTATGTAGCCAACATCCCCCCCCCCAAAAAAAAAAAAAACACCTGTTCCTGATTTTAGTTATTGGAGAGTGTCGCCAGGTACTCTCTAGTGGTCCCAAACTCTCCATTATGGAAGAGTGCCTACGGGCACTTTCCCACGGATTGCGGTTGGGCTGAAATCTGTGAACACATTTTGACAGCCCACTTGACAGTCATTCATAAATTGGCACTCCACCAGGGAAAATTGCCATAGTGGCCAAGCCAACACTTCCACCCACCCACTCCCACCCCCCCCCCCCCACCCCAAAAAAAAAAAATTCGATTTGTTGCGAGTTGATGGAGAGTGTCTTACCCTGCAATACAGGTGCCGCAATTCAAAGTCCTCACATTTGGCGGATGCTCACATTTGGTGGATGGTCTCCATATGCCCATCGAAGCGAAGTTACTCAGTTTGCCAGGTTCTGCCTCGTTGCAATTTATGGGAGAGTGCCTGCGGGCGACTTCCCATATATTGCAGTGGGGCAAAGACTTGTGAAATTACCCAGTCTGTCAGGATCTGCCTCGTTGCGAATTGTGAGGGAGTGCATGCGGGTGCTCTCCCATGGATTGATCAAACTTTGACAGGCTCTTAAATTTAATTATCCAATCTGTCAGGATCTGCCTCGTTGCAATTTATGGAAGAGTGCCTACGGGCACTTTTCCATGCGTTGCAACGTGGCATAAACGTGTGAACACATTTTGATAGTCCATCTGACAGCCAGGCATAATTTGGCATGCTACCAGCGTCTTCATAGTGGCCAACATCATAAGCTTTTCGAGAGTGTCATCAGGTACTCTCTATTATTTTCAAACAAAAGCAAATGTTGTTTGCCCTTGGATCAATTTTGAGCCTTACTTATTTGTCTTTGGATTGCTAGAAAACACAAACACATCCAACTGCATCCTCAGCCATGCAGTCCACTAAACGGTCGTGTGCCGGACTGTGTCAGGTGGTCATATTTGTTCCCCCCACCCAAAAACAAAATTTTCGTCTGCTGTTGGGTTGTTGGAGAGTGCCATCAGGTACTCTCCAATAATCTCTAATAAACCAAAAATATACTCAGTAAATGCTATTTTCGTTTGATTGTTATAAAGCACAAGAACATCCAACTGCATTCTATTTCAGGCAGACCACTACCCGGTCGTGTGCTGGATTCTGTCGGGTGGCCATCTTTTGTCCCCCCCCCCCCCCCCCCCCCCACCCAAAAACGGAAAAAAAAACGAAAAAAATGTTGTTTGTTGTGGGTGGTTGGAGAGTGCCACCAAATACTCTCCAATAATCTCTAATAAGCCAAATATATAACCAGTAATTGCTATTTGTCTTTGGATTGTAACAAAGCATAAACACACCCAACTGCATCATCATTCAAAAAAAAAAAAATTGTTTGCTGGGGGTTGTTGGAGATTGCCATCAAGTACCCTCCAATAATCTCTAGCAAACCAAATATATACTCAGCAAATGCTCCTTATCTTTGGATTGTGACTGCAGCAGGGAAAAATAGTTGCTAACAAATTTTGACAATCTTTTGAAGCGAATTTATTCAGTCTGTGTTTGCCTCGCTGCGACTTGTGGGAGAGTGCTTAAAGGCACCTTCCCATGAAGTGCGGCAAGGCAAAAACCTGCGAACGCACTTTGTCAGCCTACTTGACATCCAAACACACTCCGACGGTCAACTTGACAACCATACGTAATCTATCAAGATTTGTCCCCCCCCACCCCCTCCCCCCCCCCCCCACCGAAAAAAAAATCTTGAATTGTCATAAGCTTTTCGAGAGTGTCATCAGGTACTCTCTATTATTTTCAAACAAAAGCAAATGTTGTTTGCCCTTGGATCAATTTTGGGCCTTACTCCGAAATACAGGTACCGCAACTCAAAGTCCTCACATTTGGTGGATGGTCTCCATAGGCCCTTCGAAGTGAAGTTATTCAGTCAGCCAGGATCTGACTCGTTGCAACTTATGTGAGAGCGGCTACGGGAGCCTTCCCATGAAATGCAGCAGGGCAAAGACCTGTGAAACTATGCCAGCCTGTCAGGACCTGCCACGTTGCGAATTGTGAGGGAGTGCAGGCGGGTGCTCTCCCACGGATCGAACAAATTTTGACAGTCTCTTAAAATTAATTATTCAATCTGTCAGGATCTGACTCGTTGCAATTTATGGGAGAGTCCCTATGTAGCCAACATCCCCCCCCCCCCAAAAAAAAAATACCTGTTCCTGATTTTAGTTATTGGAGAGTGTCGCCAGGTACTCTCTAGTGGTCCCAAACTCTCCATTATGGAAGAGTGCCTACGGGCACTTTCCCACGGATTGCGGTTGGGCTGAAATCTGTGAACACATTTTGACAGCCCACTTGACAGTCATTCATAAATTGGCACTCCACCAGGGAAAATTGCCATAGTGGCCAAGCCAACACTTCCACCCACCCACTCCCACCCCCCCACCCCCCCCCCCCAAAAAAAAAAAAAAAAAAGAAAAAAAAAAAAAAAAAAATTCGATTTGTTGCGAGTTGATGGAGAGTGTCATACCCTGCAATACAGGTGCCGCAATTCAAAGTCCTCACATTTGGCGGATGCTCACATTTGGTGGATGGTCTCCATATGCCCATCGAAGCGAAGTTATTCAGTCTGCCAGGTTCTGCCTCGTTGCAATTTATGGGAGAGTGCCTGCGGGCGACTTCCCATATATTGCAGTGGGGCAAAGACTTGTGAAATTACCCAGTCTGTCAGGATCTGCCTCGTTGCGAATTGTGAGGGAGTGCATGCGGGTGCTCTCCCATGGATTGATCAAATTTTGACAGGCTCTTAAATTTAATTATCCAATCTGTCAGGATCTGCCTCGTTGCAATTTATGGAAGAGTGCCTACGGGCACTTTTCCATGCGTTGCAACGTGGCATAAACGTGTGAACACATTTTGATAGTCCATCTGACAGCCAGGCATAATTTGGCATGCTACCAGCGTCTTCATAGTGGCCAACATCACCCCCACCCAAATCAGATCTGTTATAAGTTATTGGAGAGTGTCGCGAGGTACTCCCTGGCGGTTCCATACAAAGTGAATCTCCATTATGGAAGAGTGTTTATGGGCGCTTTCCCGCGGACTGCGGCAGGGCAGAAATCAGTGAATAAATCCTGACAGTCCCCTTGACAGGTAGCCATAATTTGGCACTCTACCTGGGATAATTATCTTAGTGGCCAACACTTCCCCTACCCCCCCCCCCCCCCCCGAATCTGATCTGTTGAGAGTTGTTGGAGAGTGTCTTCGGGTACTCTGTCCAGTTGGTTCCAATCAAAGCGAATCCCTATTGAGCAAATATTATTCGCCTCTGGATCAGTACGAAGCATGGCTCTAAAACAATAGGACTGCATTAGGACTTACTCACTTTTCTTTAACCGAACGAGGACCGGATGCACATCTTTGGGCTTTACTCTGAAATACAAGTTAGTACCGCAATTCATTGTACCTTAGTTTAAAATTAGGGTACCGCAACTAAAACTTCTCACACGCTGTGCATGGCCTCTAGAAGAAATTCCCTACCACCCATTGCCAAAGTAATCGACCAAATGCTACAAACCCTGCCGTGGGAGGTACAAAGAAACAAACTTCTCTTAACTGTTTGTTTCTTTGCCTATCACGGACCTCAGCCTGTGACCCTCACTGAATTGAGCCTGTTGAACTCATTCCAGTGAGTGCCATGGGCTGTGATCGGGGGAAAATTGACGATCTTGGAAAGTGAAATGGTACCGTCCCCGGCAAACTGCACCAGTTCGGAAATAAGAGGTATTCCAGCTAATCAAAAAAACAAACTATAAGCCGATATCACCACCCAACCAACCAACCCTGAATATGTGTATAACATATCTAATCTTATTACAAACTGTATATACTTGTTATTCCATAACAGTTACTTCTGTTTTTCTTCTCATCCTCTTCAAATACTGCCACTCACTCTCACTGTTGCGCAACCAACCTGTATCAAACATACTAACTGCATTTCACGGCACCTCGACGGGCCTTTTTCCAACTGTTATCCAGACTTGAATCATGGGTATTAGCATCGAGCAACACAGGACGGCAGTCGGTTTGCACAACAATCTCCTCGTGTACAGGCACCGTGTGACGATTAAACCAGGTAGACCTCAGCATCGCGTGACGATTCGTATCGTAAAAGTCCGTTTCACGCTGGTTTTGTGCGTTATTCTGGGCATCATTCTTCTGTCTGGCGACATCGAAGTTAATCCAGGGCCATCCCAAACTGGGACAGCAGACGTAAGTAGTATTTCTATACTTAATTATAACATCAGAAGCATCAGGAATAAGCTTGATCATATTATAGACGACATTGATGATTTCGACATTATCTGTTTTACCGAAACGCACCTCGATCCCAGTTTCAATTCTAACAACGTTTTGATCCCCAATTACCCCCCACCAGTTAGAAAGGATAGGAACCAACATGGTGGCGGTGTCGCGGTTTATTTTTCAAAAGAAATATATGCCAAACGTTTACCCGAACTAGAATTTGACCAGTCGGTCTTATGGTTTGAGATTACCTCAAATCGCAAGTTTCTGCTCTGCCTGGCATACCGATCGGTTCAGTTCTCTACCAATGACTACTGGGAGAAGCTCGAAAGAGCCATTGAAGAGTCAATCAGCATAAATCCGTCCTTGATAATTACCGGAGATTTAAATAGCGACCTTCTTAACCCTTCCAGTCGATTAAACGAAATTATAAACTTTTACAACCTACAAAACGTCACTGAACAGCCGACTCGTGTAACGCCAACCTCAAGTACTTTATTAGACCCAATAATAGTTAGTGATAATGTTGTGATTCTGAACTCAGAAGTTCACGATCTTGGTGTTTCCGACCACAAAGCTGTGTCAGCAGTCATAGAGACTGGAATTGCACAGTCCGAAACGAAAATTCGACAGATCTGGAATTATAACAGGGCAGATTTCCCCAAAATGAATAATTTGATTTCTGAAACAGACTGGTCCTTCATCTCAGACACGACTTCCCCTGATATATCATACCATAAATTTGCATCCAAATTTTTAAATATTGCTAGAGAATGTATTCCATCTTATAACATAGTTATCCGTCCCCATGATAAGCCCTGGTTTGACTCGGCTCTTCGCCGGGAAATTCGCCATAGAGACCGTTTACGGAAACGAATTCTGAAAAATCCAAACCCACGAATAATTGAAAAATACAAACACGCCCGAAACAAAGTAAATAACATGAAAAAGAAGGCTAAATCCACCTATTTTTCAAAATTAGATACTTCACTTTCAGTAAGTAGAAACCCTAAAGATTTCTGGCACACTGTCAAACAGTTACTGAATAATTTTGAAAGCAAGCCTTCTGTCCCTTTTCTTAACCATAAAGACAATGCGGGTAGTCCAGTTATGTTAACAGATGACAAAGAAAAAGCTGACTTGCTCAACAAAACATTTTTGTCAAATAGTAAGATAAATGACGACGGGCATAGTTTACCTGCTTTCAGAAGCAAGTGTTCTGAGAGTCTCTCTGAGATAGACGTCTCTGAAGATGAAGTGACTCGAATCCTAGGCAAACTAGATACCAAAAAAGCAACTGGACATGATGGCATAAGTAATCGCATGCTTAAAGAAACCAAAGATACAATATGCAAGCCTTTGGTTCAGTTATTTAGGCTTTCTTTTTCTTCATGTGTCTATCCATTGGAATGGAAGCTGGCAACTGTCGTACCCATATTTAAAAAAGGAGACACACACGACCCCAGTAATTATAGACCTATTTCTCTACTAAGCTGTGTCAGTAAAGTTATGGAGAGGATTGTTTTTAACCATATGTACGAATACTGTTGTGTCAACAATTTACTTTTTAAATACCAGTCTGGCTTTCTACCCCAAAATAGCACCGTCTATCAGCTCATCGAAATATATCATAATCTCTGCTTAGCCTTTGATAGGAACCAGTTTTCACTTGGGGTATTCTGCGACATATCAAAAGCGTTCGATAGGGTTTGGCACAAAGGGTTAATTTATAAACTGAGACAAAACGGTATATCTGGCCCACTCCTTGAGTGGACCAAAAGCTATTTATCTGATCGTAGACAAAGGGTAACTGTTAACTCAACTCCCTCTGAGTATTTACCTGTTGATTACGGTGTTCCCCAAGGATCCGTCTTAGGTCCCTTCTTCTTTCTTATATACATAAATGACATTTCTGAAAATTTAAATGCACCGGATGCTTGTAGACTATTTGCAGATGATACAAGTATAACAGAAACTGGATTTGAACTGGACGATATTGTTTCAAAGTGTAATGAAAACCTTGCGGCCGTTTCCGAATGGGCAAAAGCATGGCTTGTTACATTTAACCCTTCAAAAACAGAAACTTTTTTATTCACCAAAAAACGTGTTAATGTAAGCAGTATGGTGATGTTTGGTGACACGCCACTCGAAATGGAAAAGTCTCACATCCACCTCGGCCTATCTTTACAGGGGGACTTAAACTGGAATGTCCAAATTAATAGATTATGCCAAAAGGCTAATTCCAGACTGTCCCAGTTACGAAAATTAAAGTATATTCTAGGTCGAAAAAGCCTGGAAACGCTGTACAAATCATTCATACTTCCTATCTTAGAATACGCCGATGTGGTGTGGGCCGGTGCGCCCGACTACCAACTTACCAAATTGGATAGAATCCACGCGGATGCAGCGAGAATAATATCCGGTCTAACGAGATCAACCCCGGTATCTGCTCTATTTGCGGAACGTGGTTGGGAAACCCTTGCGCAGAGACGTCATCTCCACAAAATGAAAACATTTTTTAAAATCGTAAATAATCATGCCCCCACATATCTCTCTGACTTATTGCCACGGACCTTCGAGGATATTTCCACGTATAGCACCCGGCTGCACACTAATTTTCAATTACCACTTACGCACACGGCAACATTTAAGCGCTCATTTATCCCCTCATGTATCTCGGAATGGAATGCATTACCCCAAGAAATAAGACAATCGAGTTCACTGAATAACTTTCTCAAATATTTTAATAGTGGCGCATGCAGACCACCTAAGTACTTTAACAATGGCGATAGAGCCGTCAATATTATACACTGCAAGTTGCGAAATTCGTGTAGCGACCTAAATTATGATAAATACTCCAACTACGTCCATGATACACCTATCTGTTCGTGTGGCTACGAGACTGAAGACGCAAACCATTACTTTTTCGACTGTAATAACTATTCAAACGAAAGACAAGTCCTACAGAGAAATCTTGCGCATCTTACAATAAGATCGACCAACGATCTCCTTTATGGTATCCCCAACCTACCAGAATCCGTCAACATCCACCTTTTTCGAAGTGTACACAATTTCATTAAGGCCACGAAGAGATTTTAAGACTGGACCGTAATCAGGCAGACTAGTCCGTCAACATATTCCCAGCCAAATGTCCTATAATACGAGTGTCCGTTTTCATTTTCATTTCCATTTCCTTCAGTTACGTCTTTGTGCATTCCGCATGTTCGTCCTGTATTCCCTGGCTATAACAGTGGTAACGGGGCTCCGTCTAAATCGCGGTTCCGCTGGAATCACGATTGTACCGTGATATGACACGTTGGCTAGTTGACCAAGTCCAGCAGTGTTGCGATGTGGCAGTTCATCTTTCACCTTTCTGTTCTCCTTCCTCTCGCCTATCTGTTTTGACTCTTGTGAAGTCGAATACCTACCAACATCCATCTTGAAGAGTGTACATACACAATATTGTTTTAATTATTCATAAGTTTGCTTTGCCATTGCATGCACATTTTGGTAACTTTTTGTAAATATTTGTAAAGATAATCTGAAATTTTCAAATGTATATTAAGGAAAGGATATTATCTAAGTGCTAGGCACTTGTTATCCAATCCATTTTGTTATAACAAATAAAATATGTTTAATAATAACAAAAAGAGACATTAAAAAAGACAAGCTGGCCCTCCAGGAGAAAAAAGTGAAGTTATCTCACCCTATAACAGTTGCAGCCTCCGCGTTACCAGAGGAGGGAATGTTCTAACGCGGTGGACGATGGGTTGTTGTGGTAATGCGTGTGTGGGTTTGTGGGTGTGTGTGTGTGGGGGGGGGGGGGGGCACACAGTGTTAGTGCACATGCACAGCCGGTGTTGTCAGTATGATTCATGTTTGTGTCGTCCATTTTGGTGCAGGGGAGCCGTAATTTTTTATTTCTAAGGTGGTTACGTGGTTGTTTTGGGCCTGAAATTCCTTCATCGTAATCAGCGTGTGCTATGAGAGTCTCTTTGAACAAAATGGAGTGCTATGGAAGTAGACTCGTGACGTTCCTCCATTGTGGTCGATTTTAAGTTTCTAACCAATTTTCATGCTTTTCATCTGCACCTATCCTATTCCGTCTTCTTATGTTCTTGTTCTACACTGGTCTGCAAGAACGACCTAGCCAGAACTTTCTGAGAGCGTCCAGTACACAGAGCCTCTCCGAATGAGTAGTGGTACATCATCAGTGGGGAGGATTTTCTCTCAGATCACAGACGCGCCATCTAAATCACCTCTCTTCAAATTGATTCCTACACTCCACGAAACAACGAAGGATTAAACACCACCAACAGAGTTCGCAACGGGCTAAGCTTCACGTGCAGCTTCGAATCCGAGACTGTTATTTCCAGAAAGGGTTCATTTTTTCAGGACCATCACAAGCATGCCAATAAAGGACTTTTAAAATAATAAAGATTTATCAGACTCGATTGGTTTGTAAATAAATCCGATCTGGCTTTTCGTGTATTGGATTAACAAAGAAAACATGCAGGTGACAACCATCATCCTGCAGGAAACTTGAGACAATTTTACTTAGTTTATGTCAGAATGACAGGTCATACAACCCGTCCTTTTAAAATACACCTGGATCTTAATTAAGCATCCCCTGAAATGTTTCATGACAGTGAAGTTGCTGTTACTGATTATTATGTTTTAATGATTGCTATGTCTTGCAGAACATTTCATCTAGTGAAATATGATGTTTCTGGTTGATAGGGTACCCCAAACACATTCCCTCGTCAACGTGAAGCATGCTTCCCACGAATTTCACAAAAAACACTATCATCCACATGCAATATCTGCGTGAAAAACAAGAAAATTTGTCTTTTCTTTTATCAATAAATGTTGACATGGCAAGGAGGAGACTGTCAGAGGCACTAAGATGGCAAATCGTTGGCATGAATGCAACAGGCATGTCATTCAAAGCTATTGGAAGGCAACTTGGCTATAGTCATTTTATATAGAGATCTGTCATCAGCAGGAGGTGCAGGCTGCAAGCCGATAGGTCCTTGGTTCGAATCCCACCTGCGGCAACCGCGTTGTGTCCTTGGGCAAGACACTTCATCCCCACGTGGGGGCACGGTGACGCTGTGTACTGAGGCCTACTGCACGTCGATGGTGCACCTGTCTTCAGCCAATGCTAACCCTGCTTGTGTGAGGTTAGTATGTTGGGGAGCTGACATTTGCTCGCCGTTGCTCGGTGGTTCTCTCCGGGTACTCCGGCTTCCTCCACCCGTAAAACTGCCGTGGTCATGATTAGCCATTGTGCAGAAATATGTGACCTTAAATACCAATAAATAAATAAATAAATATTCCATCAGCAGACTTGTCCGAAAACATCAACAAATCAACGGTGCTAAGGACCGACCAAGATCTGGGAAGCCCCAAAAGACTTCTCCTCGGGACGATTGGAGTCTGGCACGCCTCGTTAGGCGTGAACCCTTTGCTTCAAGTGGGGTTTTGAAACGCCTTTGGCTCCCCAACAGGCTTTTGTGCAACAGAACTGTCCGAAACCGCCTCAAAGCACTGGTGTATGAGGTCCAGAAGGGTCATCAAGCGTCCAGCTCTGTCCGATCAGCATCAAAGAGGACGTTTGGAGTGGTGTCTGGCACGACAACATTGGAATCTGAGGACGTGGGGGAGAGTCCATTGGTCAGATGAGAGTAGGTTCCTGCTTCTCGTCACAGATGGTCGCATGAGAGTGTGAAGGCATAGAAATACTGCTTACGTTCCCAGGAACATCAGACATACTGTTCCTTGTGGTGGAGGATCAGTAATGATCTGGAGATGTCTCTCTCATGATTGTAAACGTGATATGGTGACTGTAAGTGGGAATCTCGGTGGTCATCAGTACATCCGGGACATTCTCAATCCGGTTATCGTGATTCATTTTGATAACCACCCGTTGGCTACTCGCCCTGTATTCGAAGACGACAATGCAAGGCTATCGTTCCCATGCTGTGAGAGCATTCCTTCAGAACAACGCTATTACAACACTACCTTGGCTTGCAATGAGCCCGATTTGAATCCCTTAGAACACATCTCGGACTTTCTTGGACGTCGTGTGCAAGCAAGGGATCCGACTGTACAGAATTTGGCCGATTTGGAAGCTGCTTTGCATGAGGAGTGACAGCAGTTGCCCCTGGACCGTCTCAGAAGGCTCATTGGTAGCATTAGGAGGAGGGTTCAGGGTGTCATCCGGGCACGGGGTGGATACACTCGCTACTGACGTCGGGCACTGCTATTGTGTTCAGGAGATAACAAGTTACATTTTTTTATCATAAATTACCGGCATTGTTTCATCATGGACCGTTCTAGCACAATACTTTTCGAGAGAATATTTTTCCATCAGAAACATTAGTGACAGATATGTGTAATTAGAGCAATTAAAATACTGCATATTTTCGTTATTGTGTTGTCTTTCATTTGTCAATAGACAAGTCTTTCCACAAACAATCAGTTTAGCCATTTGAAAGATAGCATGAAAGCAATGACAGTTTCTATTAACACCACTGAGAAAAAAGGGGTGCTTAATTAAGTTCCAGGTGTATATTATGATCCAATACATTTCAATGGCATTCTCTCTTTTCCATCAAATTTTGATACTATAAATTCCTAGCCACTAAAACCATTCATCGCTGTAAAATACTGGCCCCAACCAGTTGTGAAGCATTGTATATGTCGATGAACTTTGTTTCTCATGTAGATGTAAACATTCAGATATATGCTCCATCATTGCATAAACCAGAATATCTGATAGTGAAGCAATATTGTTTCCCAAAGTAAATAACTTTGCGATACCAACATTCAGTGTAAAAGTTCTTGACATTTTAAGTTGATAATAACTGTTTTAATGCATATAACGATGTAATCTGTAGTGCCATAAATAGCTTGTGGTGTCCAGTGCTGAAAATCCTAAAAATGATGTACACTTTATCATGGGAACTTGGAAGGATGCTGGAATAATTCATAACCCTCGTCTGTACGCAATGCTTAATATTTCTACAGATGTTCAGCAGAGAATGTGTATGCCGTGGACAGACACTTTTCTCAAATGTATGCCAACAAGTGGCTTCAGCGAAGACACTTAAAATGAATGCAGCTTTGTTTTTTTATTGGTGAAAAATCCCAAGTTTGTAATTCGCACCCCAAAACGGTGTTTATGTGTTGCAATCGTATTTTTGATGTACATGAAGGTTTAAGTTTTTTGATATGATACCAAATGGTGAAAGTGATGCTACATTAGTTGTGTTTTTTGTTTGATTTTTTGTTTGTTTTGTTTAGGTTTTTTCGCCGAATGATTTTTGGGATATGTAATTCGAAACATCGAACTTATGCTCAGATGTCTTGTTTGTTTGTTGAGGTAAAATGACACTTGAAGCAGCCGTTGTCATATCGTGTCGGAGTCTGTATATGTTCGTACAGGTTTCGGATATTCGACACCGGCCACTGTAGAGCTTTGCTAGACCGTCTCTGTCAAAGGTCCTCAAGGATATTTAATTTAAAAAGCTGAAGTAAAAGTGTCTCAATATGTGCAGTATTAGTTCATGATTTTTGATGTGACACTAGTGGTACAACACAACCACTTCGGTGTTTTGGACCCTTTCGAAAAAATATTTCTAGAGGATGTGTCTGGAAACGCTGAAACCAAGCGCTGGTGCTGCAATAGTGTATAAAGGTGTTTTTAAATATTTTGTGTGACACAAATGCAGTCACAGTAGTGTTTTCTTTAGCAATTTCTGACAGAAAGTTCCGAGGTATGCAGTTCGAAACGCTGAAACTATTCTCAGGTGTTACTATAGGATCTGAAAATGTGCATAATGATTTCGGACTTTTGATGTTGTTTTTAGACTGTTTGACGTGAAAGGCTTTGGTGGTATGTAAGTCGAATTGCGGAGACTGCGCTCCGGTGTGGCAGTAATATATGGTCTGCAAACTGTGTTTTAAGTATTCAGACTTTTAACCCTTGTAATGTCAGGCCCATTTCTATCACATGCATGTATGCAGAATCTATATTTATACCATGATTGGCTGTTCTACTTTATATAAAAAGTCTATAACATACTTTTTAGCTTTACACACCAACCGTAGTGAACACGTGTGTCTGTGGTGAACACGCCAGTAATGGGATTTCAATAGCTAAGGTTTCCGCCTACAGTGGAACAACATCCAAGCTGACCTTCAGTGACCTCGACCTGAATGCAAACTCGTTCAAATTTATCGGTCGTCGTCTCGCAAAGATTGAAATGAAAGCGGTAATTATTTATTACGTTTTTAAATGAATTTATCTCAACAGATACCAAAAAATTAACAGATATGCGTTGTCTCATGTTAATAAAGCATCCATAACTTTTCTTTTTCCATTTCGTTTCGGCGATAAAATTGACAACGGAATTACCGCCCACCGATGATCATGAAAACAAAAACAGATTCGCACGTATGCACGTCTGCTGCTCAGTAAAATCGCTAAAAAATAATAGCGACTCTTAATAATCTGACGATCATGGTATAAATAAAATATACCCAAAGTAGCTTGGTGTATCAAATGTTCACCACTCGTAGTGAACATTTGGTATACCAAGCTACTATGGGTATATTCTATAAATATCCATGTATATGCGAGGAAGATCTATAACATACTTGTTGGTCTTTCCAAAAATTAATTGGATTATAGTGTTAATCTGCGCATGCAGAACGCGCAGGATATCATAATACGCGATAACAGATGCGATGGTCAGCATAAGTGTTCATATATGACGTGCATTTTCTAAGGCTGTTTCTGATGAAAAAGGTGTCAAGGGTAAACTAAATTCGAAAGAAGAAATGGTGCTCAGGTACTAGGATTAATTCTGCAGACGGGCGTCGCAAAGATGAACTATTGGGTTGGGGTGTAAACCTGATTAGGCCCGACTGTGATGACACATGTCCCGACTGACTACTATTCCAAGTATATCATCAAGACACGCCTTAGTCAAAGGTACAGTACGTGGGGAGTGGATTGTAACTAAATCACCAGCAGAGTGGAGTTATCACCCAAGCTATAAGTTTCAAATTTTGTACATATCGACAAAAAAC
Source organism: Pictodentalium vernedei (assembly GCA_031216915.1). Taxonomy (NCBI): domain Eukaryota; kingdom Metazoa; phylum Mollusca; class Scaphopoda; order Dentaliida; family Dentaliidae; genus Pictodentalium; species Pictodentalium vernedei. The sequence goes on from CM062291.1 coordinate 248,675,451, forward strand.
GCAAGCAATGTTTCAGCCAATGGACCTCCGGGTTTAATCCGGAGGTCCATTGGCTGAAACTTTGCTTGTGCTGGTTACGCTTTGCAACAAATTTGCAATTATTGCCTGGGTGGAATCTCCACTCTGTGAGTGATTTAGTGATAATACACTCTCCACGTACTGTATGCATTGATCATGTAGTCGGAATATTAGTCGGTCGGGATTATAGTTAAAGAACAGAAGACTTCTTGGAAAGTTATTAGTGAATAAATAAAATATACATGTAGTAGACGTGACGCAACTTCTTACTTAATTGACACACATCCAACAGACCAACATCGGGTACTACAGACCTATCTATTTATATGACCGACTCTGTCTGTGACACAATTGCAAGTATCAAATCTAGACTGTTAAGGCAGTCGTGATTACTGGTATGAAAGATCAGACTCTAATCCTGGTGAAAACGTCCCAGCTGGAAAAATTATTGGGAGTGGGGGGTATCATAAATATGACTGACTTCGTTTCGTATTTTGTCGATTCCGGTATAGGGATATTGTCCCGGTTTGCTGTATTTCCGTTTAAGGTCTCGAGTGAAAATATCACAAATCGCACTGTCATTATTTGTTTATTCGTTCGTTATTCCCGACATTTGGTCCCTCGAGTCGGATAGAAATGGCAGAGAAACAATTACGAATACGTAGAACACATGGAGGATAAAGCTCAAAATTAATCAAACAGATGGAAGACACGTTAGCGGCCAAAAATACTACACAGTGTTCACTTGTTTTGTCAAACCTTAAAAAGATACTGCTTCCCCCTCGAGGAGATTGACACTAAACTGATAGACATGTTAGACCCTGAAGCCGAATGTTTCGAAAACACCATAATAGAATGTGACGATTTTATAAATGAACTGAATACTAAAGGTTACAATACAGTGTTTTCGTGCAAACAGCCTTTAATGAAGGATAAACACTTCACCCCCATTGCCCACGTGGGGGCACGGTGACGCTGTGTACTAAGGCGTAATGCACGTCGATGGTGCACCTGTCTTCAACCAATGCTGACCCTGCTTGTGTGGAGTTGGTATGTTGGGGAGCTGACAGTTGCTCGCCGTTGCTCGGTGGTTCTCCACCCGTAAAACGGTCATGGTTAGCCATTGTGCAGATATATGTGACCTTAAACACCAATAAATAAATAAATATGAAGGATAAAAGTTCCTGGAATTATCTGATTGGTGGAAAATGAACTGAGCTTGCAAGTGTAAATAAAATGTTAAAATGCATGCTTTAGAAAAGATATAAAATATTGGTGACTATTGTCTTCTGGAATGTGTGAGAGAATATTATAATTGGGCGGGGGGGGGGGGGGGGGGTAGGTAAAAATATGTCTATTTCATTCAGTGCGAAACTAGACAAGGAAGTTCCAAATTTAAAGGCAGAATTCACATGGTGACCTATATTTTTTTCAGTATATTTTTTTCATGAGATGATACACTAAATGGATAGATGGCTGTTTTTCCCCAAATCAGCTTAATGAGATGGGGAGAGGAGGAAAGTTTAGTACTGTCGTCAATGGGGAAAAACAACACTGTATTGTAACCTAAAATAAATGAACTTGAATTTGGTTTGAAATCTCTCGACGTCGAAACGGCGGAAGAGGTACGGAAACGCGGAAGTGACACTACAAAACCAATTTAAATCAAAGACGAAACGAAAGTTAGGATCCCTAAAACAGATCTTTCGAAATTCACCGGCGATGTGTTAAAGTGGCAAACCTTTTGGGAAATATTTGATTCAGCAATCAATTCCAGTCCTCAACTTCGTGACATTGATAAATACACATTCTTAAAAAAACTCCCTTGTTGGGGAAGCTGGTGCATGCATAGACGGTCTATCAATGACTGGTGACAACTACCCGCAAGCTCTTGAACTATTAAAGACCAGGTTTGGTCAGATTCACCGTATTGTTGAGTCATACATGAAAAAGACTCATCGAACTCCTCCCAACCATCGTACGATTTTTACTCGATCAGAAAATTTTCCGATTATCTTGAATCGACAGTGCGCACTCTACAATCATTGGTAAAACCTGAAAACTCGTACGAAACAATGCTTCTACCAATGCTGTGGGATAAGCTTCCTTCTGAATTGAAATGTAATATGGCAAGATCGCACGGGAATAAAGAATGGAAGCTCGAAGAATTTCGAAGGGAACTGCGAGCCGAGGTCGCGGTACTCGAATCATGTAAACCTCCACATCACCATTCAGATACAGCATTTGAGAACACGATGGACTTCTGCAGTACTGGCACAGTTACTTCTCTAGTCACGCCTGCTTCTAAACTCTCAAGTCGTACCTGTGTTTTTTGGAATGGTCAACGTTGATTGCACTTCACTCAAGGATGTGAAAACGCGTATTCATTTTATCAAAAGAAGTGAACTTTGTTACAACTGTCTTGGCAAACATAGAGTCAGAAACTGTAGATCGCTCAAAGGTGTTTGATTTGCAATGCTAAACAACGTACCAGTATACACCCAACAACAGATTCAGACACGTGCGTGGAAAAGAACACTTCCAATACTACAGATACACTCGTGGCTACAACGTCGACCTTTTCTCATACACAAGTGTTCCTGAAAAACTGCAGTTGTCACCGTATATGATGGCCGATGTGACCAAAACACTACCGGCCTTTGTGTGACGATGGGTCTCAGCAATCATTTATCCCAGAACTATAATATATCTGCATCTGGTTCCGAATGTGCGAAATCTCGTGAAATGGAAGAGGTTGAAAAAAACATAGCCTGTGAAAATTCAATTTTAACAGTCAGAGCCCTAATAGTTCCCACGATAACTCAACCTGTTTCCCACAAACTAGATTCCCAATAGCACATTCCGGAACTAAGTGGTTTAACCCCCAGTACACTGATGTCGAAATATCTAAAGTTCAGGGAGCAAATTTTTTCCATAATGCAACTAGAAATTTAACCAATTCAATCTTGTTTGACAGAGCTCGTTTAGCTCTGTCAAACACGATTGAATTGGTTAAATTCCCAGTTGCATTATGGGAAAAATGGCTACTTGAAATTTGGATATTTTGACATAATTGTGTGCAGGGGATTAAAACTAGCACAACCATTACACTACAACAGCGATTTATTTAGGGAGTCAATTGTTGATTGGAAGTGACTATTACTATTCATTTGTGGTGAATGATCTTATCAAGACTGACGCAGGACCAGTAGCAGTAAAATCAAAACTTCGATATTTAATTTGTGGACCTGTCAGTAATACACATAAGAATAAACACTTCACAACAACCATGTTGAACGTGTTAACTCAGCTTCAAGATTCTGAACTGAAACGTTTTGGGGATTTGGAAACTCTTGGAATCGAAGCATATGACACTCACGATAAAAATGACTTTAATGGACAATGTTGTGAACATGAAATAAAAACGATGAATGGAAGATACGAGGCAAAACAACCATGGTTAAACGACCATGGGGAATTACCATCAAATCTGGAAATAGCCAACTACAGAACGCGATCAATGGTCAGACACCTAGCGAAAACACCTGAACTTTTTTAAATGCATGGCAACATTATTCAAGATCAGGTACTTCAGAATTTTATAGAAGTGGTTCCAGAATCAGAAATAAGTACGACAAATAAAGTTCACTATTTACCACATCATCCTGTGATGAAAGATTCTGCAACATCACCCATTCTGATTGTGTTCAACTGCTGCTGAGCCGAAGGAGACCTATCTTCATTAAATGATTGTTTGGAGTGTGGTCCGCCGTTAATTAACGATCTTGCGTCTATACTGCTTAAATTTCGAGTGGGAAAATATGCTGTTACTACCAATATTGAAAAGGCCTTTCTGAACGTGAGTCTTGATCCGAGTGATCGCCATACAACTAGATTCTTTTGGCTTTTAGACCCCACCTACACTGGTGGTGATTTCACTGTGTTGTGTGTTACGAGAGTCCTTTTCGGAGCAAAATGCTCACCATTTATCCTCAATAGCACCGTTATTCATCATCTCAGTGGCAAACGTGATTCACGTAAAGTGGCGGAAATTATGCAACAAAACGTCTATGTCGATAACGTAGTGATCAGCTTCCATCAAACCTGTGAAGTTGTTCAATTCTATAGAGAATCTTGTTCAATCATGGCATGGGCAGGATTTCATCTTAGAAGCTGAATTGCCCAGATTTCATATTTTCTGATCCCAGCCTCTGTGCGTTTATTAAGGTTCTAGGTCTCAGTTGGGATGTCCAAAGAGATATCCTTATGTTACACAAATTCAGTGTTCCAGATGTGCGAGGTGAATCCCCTGTCACTAAGCGTGCAACTTTTAAAATCAGTTGCTAACAATTTTGACCCAATTGGAGTTCTTACACCGGTGACCATACGTGCACGAATCCTACTTCAAAACTCCTGGAAGGAATTATTCGATTATGATAGCCCTTTACCGGAACCGTTTCATTCTCAATGGAAGGAAATTGTTTTAGTTCCCAAAGAGATTGTACAACCCGAAGTTCCTCGCCACTATTCTTGTTTACTCAATTTTTCGTCTGGAAGCAGTGACAAAATTGTACTTCATGAATTTGCTGATGCAAGTTCGTCCGCTTATGGAACCGTGTGCTACCTACATACCCCAAATGACATTTCGTTTGTTATAGCGAAATCGCGAGTAGCTTCTGTCAGATCACTAACGATTCCAAAACTCGAACTCGTCGCAGCAACACTCGCTGTTAAATTAGGAACTCGAACATTTAGTGCTTTAGGGACTGTGATTCCTACCCTCCAATTACAATTTTGGTCTGATAGTAAAATAGTACACCCCCCCCCCCCCCAAAAAAAAAAAAAAAAAAAATTACCACCCTTTGTTTCCAGTCGTGTGAAAGAAATACAAAGTTTAACAAAGGACGATACATGGACGTTCTGTCCATTTGTCACCTCAACAACTGCTGAACGATAAACTATGGCTCTGTGGCCCAGAATGGCTCAAGCGCGATGAACCATTCGAACCAAACGGACATGTGCAAACTGACACTGACATTGTCACCCACAATAACATTGACTTTGACCGTTTGGCTGATCTCACAAAACTTCTCCGTGTAACTGCCTGTGTTTTACGTTTCATAAACAATACACGGAAAGGTCGCAGTCATAACAGAGGACCTCTTCATACATCTGAACTTGATACCGCGAAAAATGTTCTTGTGAAAAGTACACAGAGTGTAGCATTTCCTGACGTTCTTCGCGACTTAACAAACACTAACTCTCCATCAAAGTTGTCCATAATGAATCAACTACGGCTATTCGTGGACTCAAGGGGTATCATACGTTGTCGTGGACGACTCCACAATGCTTCCCTCGAGGATAACACGAACTACCCAATTTTGTGACCCAAGAAGCACACATTCTTAAAACTTGTTGTACTTGATGTTCACAAGAGAGTTTTACATTCAGGCGTAAACACAATATTGTCATCACTTCAATCAGTGTTTTGGATTCCACAGGCTCGTAAGTTAGTTAAAACACTTCTCCAACAATGTATTGTATGTCGTAGACTGACATGCAAACCATACCGTGCGCCTACAAAGTAGAGTTTCGGAGGTACCTCCATAAAATTTCACCGGAGTAGACTTCTATGGATCTCTCTTTATTCGTGCGGCTAAGGGTATGGAAAAATGTTACATTTGTTTATTCACATGTGCGTTCATTTGGAATTGACACGTGATTTAACAACAGACGCGTTCATTTCTGCACTCCGTCGTTTCGCAAGTAGGCGTTCTTTACCCAGAAAACTCATTTCAGACAATGCAACCACGTTTCTTGGAGATAACGCGACATATTACAAACTAATGACATGGGTGATAAACTATCTGGTATACAATGGGAGTTCAAAACTAGACGCGCACCTTGGCAGAGGGAGGGGGGGGGGGGGGCTTTTATGAACGGCTCATATGCATTACCAGATCAAATTAACAATGAAAAAGGTTCTGTATCGTGCAATGGTAGATTTTGAAGAGTTGAGGACTATCCTAACTGAAAATGAGGCCTGCATAAATGATAGACCTTTGGTTTATATTTCCGAGGACATAGCTGACGGAGAAGCTTTAACACCGTCTCATTTCCTAAATGGACGAATCACAACCTTGCCACACCCACCAGTATTTGACAATGAGTTGAGTAATCCGCAACTTGACATTCGTAGCAATGATTTAGAAAAAAAGAAACCGACATCGTGCGGCCCTGTTACAAAATTTCACAAATCGATGGGCCCATGAATACCTTACTAGCCTCCGTGAATTCCACAAATTTAATGGAGACAACCAGGAGTGTGATAACCTTTTACCCAACGAATCGCCGGCATCCGCCCGCGTAATATGCAAATTCAGCAGTTGAAAAAAATATTTTTTTAAACATTCAACAAAACCATATCATGTGACCCCTCGTTGGAACGAACTCGTCGAGCTCGTTCCAACGAGGGGTCACATGATATGGTTTTGTTGAAATTTTGGGAAAAATTTTAAAAAATGATATTTAAAATAAATTTTGATATCGTCTGCGTTGGATAAAGGGTTAAAGTAGGATCGGTTATACAGATTAAAGAGGATAATGTTAAAAGATTAAATTGGAAATATGGGGTGATTAATAAAATCCATCATGGAACTGACGGAATTATAAGAAAGGTGTCTTTAAAAACTCAAAATGGCACCACAAACAGACAAATTTCAAAACTGCACCCACTTGAAGGACAGAGCACTACATCTGAATCAGTGTCACCAAATAATGTTTCCAACATGCCACCATCCACACCCCGTAATGGAGACAGTCGACCTCCCAGAACTGCCACCACACGCGCACAACAAAAAATCCAGTCTTGGCTTTCCAGTGACTAGACTCTTGTACCACCATGGGTGGGGAAGAATATCATAAATATGACTGACTTCGTTTCGTATTTTGTCGATTCCGGGGTGGGGATATTGTTCCGGTTTGTTGTATTTCCGTTTTATAGGGTTTCGAGTGAAAATAACATTGTCATTATTTGTTTATTCTTTCGTTATTCCCGACAGAAGGTGAGGGGCGTGTTATAAATCTTATCAATTTTTCTCACATAAAGGCATTTGGAAACAACAGAAGGACAACAACTAACTATATGATCACTGACCCAGACCCGTGGAGGGAGGTCATGGGCGTGGAAATAGACGACGAAGAAATTTCTGCGTTAGAGAGTGATCACAACCTGATAACAATAGGAGTTAGGGGCAATATAATAGCAAAACCAAGTGAGATATTTGGGGACATTTGGAAACTGGGAAAAGAAGCAGACTGTGGGCACTTTGAGGAGAATTTTAAAACATAGCTAGTAAATGTGTCAGCTGTAGATACGGTTCAAGTGTCGGCTGATCCAAAAGTGAGAAGTCTAAACTATGCAGAAAGGGAAGCATAAGGAGAATTAGAGTAACGACAAATGAACTAGGATATAGGGTAAATAATGGATTCAAACATGCAATAAAATGCGCTGAATACTTAAGGCGGTAAATGATCCAATCACTAAAAGTGCCAAAGGTGGATAATGAAGACGCAAGAACAGAATAGTAATCTTCTTAACCCTTTACCCGACGTAACGGCCAAAACCGGCCAGCGCTATTCTCAAAAATCGCCAATGAATTTTCATTATTTTTTCATTTTTTGTCTCAAAAACATAGGTTATGACCCCTCGTTGGAACGAGCTCGTTCCAACGAGGGGTCATAACCTATGTTTTTGAGACAAAAAATGAAAAAAATTAGTTATTCAGGAATTTTTTTCAAGTGTCGTCTGCTTTTCATGTTAGGTAAAGGGTTAAAGCAATAAGAAAAACAGGGTGGGTGGTCACGTTCCAATGTGTCCTGGAAATTGGTACATAAAACTAACAAAGACAATACCGCACAGAGTATTAAGCTGGATGGAATAAAAGCACAAATGGATGGTACACTATTACAGTAGAAATGGTCAAGAATCGGGAGAGAGTAAATGATAGAATAGAGGGAGGGGTCCCATCAGAATGTATGATGGAGAGAGTAGAGAATTAATATGCAAGGAAATCCCAACGAGTTTTTAAAAAAGAGGAGCCACTTACATCACTATTTGACATGACAATAACAAAGCAAGAGGCCACGACAGAGTGGAAGGAAAGAAACGTATAACATTCAACGACAAAAGGGAAGATTTAGATAATTAAAGAGGGATATCTGTTAGCGGCAATATTGGGAAAGTATTCTACAAAGTCCTCCGTGGTAGGCTTGTGGAAATTGTGGAAGAAAGGGGATTGCTGGGGGAATCCAAAATGGGTTCAGGAAAGGGAGACGAGTCAGTGGCCACCAGCTTACTCTCTCCCAACTGATGAAATCAACAAAAGTCAATAAGAAAAAGATCTTTATGACCTTCATAGATGTGAAGAAGAACATACAGCAGAGTGTGGAGGGAATGGGCAGAAACGTGAGGGCCTTGGATACGAAATACGGATAAATTTCGTCCGAATCATGAAAACATTGTATATTGGGATGTGCAGAGTGTACTCATCCGGGGAAACATCACAACAAAAAGGGTCCCAATGGAGATAGGCCTTAAGCAGGGGTGTATCCTGTCACCGATACTGTTTGCATTGTACATAAATATCTAAGAGAAAAGTTGATTGCAAGGGTAGAAGCCTCAAAGATAAAGTGACAAAAATCGCAGGGCTATAAACAATTGCAGGAAATTACGGGGATAAATGTCGATTTGAATTGAACGAAAATAAAATCAAGGTAATACCTGTGGGTCGTAGGGTAGATGGGTCGCGAAGGTGGATAAATTCTCTATTGGTGAGGAGGAAATCAAGAAAATAACAGTGGGGGAAACGGGAGTTGTGAATACTTGGAGGTGTCTTTGTGTGTTACAGATAGTGGCATGTATGAGGGTTGTGCATCTGTGCTGCAGTGTTTAGGGGTCTTTTTGGTTTGTTTGTTTGTTTGTTTGTTTGTTTGTTTGTTTGGGTTTTTTTTACGATTCCTGCAAAATGTTTGTTGGATGTGTATTCCCCTGCATCTAACTACTCACACTCTAAAACGGTTGGGTTAAAAATTAACCCAAATCGACTGGGTTGAGTGAATATGAACCCAATTTGGGTTCATATTCACTCAACCCAGTCGATTTGGGTTGATTTTTAACCCAACCGATTTTAGAGTGCAGTCCAGTCTATGCAATGGCTTTTACCCCCGACATCGTGGCTAATTACGGTGACTGTATTCAGGGACGTTCTTCAATTGGGTGTGTGTGGGGGTGATCAGTTATATTTCTAACTGGGGTTGAGTTCCCAATACGACATGCCGAGGGCATGTCTCGAGGTGAGGGGAGGGGGGGGGGGGGAAGTCGCATCCCTTTGGAAAAAATTTTTTTTTTTTTGAATCTCTGAGATGGCTTAAATATAGTCGGTGTATCCACAAGAAAAATGCATTTCCCCCACATGGTTCCATGAGTTTTCCTTTACACTGACCAAGGCTATACAAAGACTATTGACTGACAGCTATTCACATAATACTTACTCCCTCCAACCGACTGCTGAATAGCTTTGATCAGTCTATAGTCCTTGTTTTGTCTGATCATTGTATAGGGAAAACTTCTTTCGTCAGTCAATTAAAATGTTCTAATCCGGAAATTAAAAGGAATCCGAAGTCGGAACACAACGAATGAGTAATGCCGGTAACCACAACCGCTCGAAAAAACTGGGATCACGCGTTGAAAATTCACATCCACTGGTCGGAAAAGTCTGACAAGTTGAAAACATGAAGGAAATTGATTTTTTTTTTTAATTTTCAACTATTGAAATTTATACCATCGAATTTCCAAGTATTGAACATTATGGTGGTCCTTTCGAGCACCCCCACCCCCTCCCGCCCCTCTATCCCCAACCGTCGCTGCGTGCCTGACTGTATTGTCCCAACAGCTCGTCGAGAATCATACAGCTATATGTATACATAAGAACCAATGGGCAAATTCATGCCATGGTTTCCCCACCCTTCTTTTTTTCTGCACACCTTGCACTGCAAATTTCATTTAAAAATGAAATGATTTTCTCAATAGCAAACTATAGATGTCAAGAACGGAATGCCGAGACATTGTGTACCATTTCAGATCCACGAAAATAAACTGCTTCAATGAACTAACACTTTCGCAACCGGCATTTATTATTTTGTAATAAATTAAATTCAATTACACTCACCTGATATAAATGAATTAAACTATATGTACGTGATCAAAGTCTTTTTCATGTTAAGCTGAATTTGAGTTTTCTTGTTGAGAACAAAACAGCTTCGATTAATGAGGGGGTTATCATATTAATAATATATCTCATTAGACATTTGGGTTTATTCGAAAACTTGAATTGACATGTACTTGATTCAAAGAGAAACCGTTGGCTGATTTAAAGTGGCTTAGCCTTATGAAATTCAATTGAAATTGACGCGTCCAAATGTCGTATTCACGATAGCGGTCTCACGTTATAACTTTGTCCAACGAGTCTGCGATACCCCAATGCGTATAATAATATGAGGAGGAGGGCGGGGGGGGGGGGGGTGGGCGTGTAGGACGTCGGTGCCCGATGGCTCGTTCATATCGCCCGACTTTTTGGAACTAGGCCTACCCGGTTGCTTCTATCAAACACTTATACGCTACAAATATACTTTCCAATGATAAAATACTGTATTTTTTAAACATATACAACAATTACACGCCAGCTAGAGGTGCCCGCCCAATCATCTGTGTGCTCTCAACAGGTCGTGGTCATAAAAATCATTTGTTATTAGTTACTTTCTCACCAGATGCGGAATTCTACCGATCTGAGTCAGGCATTTATTGTATTTTCTAATCTGTATTTTGGACGGGCAAGCAAGAGAGTTTGCACAACTGAGTAGGCCTACTCCAAAGTGTGTGTACATTTAAAATCAACTGAGTTAAAAATCAACCAAATCAACTGGGTTGAGTGAATATGAACCCAGTTCATATTCAATAAACATAGTTGATTTGGTTGATTTTTAACCCAATGGTTTTAGAATGTACACACACTTTGGAGTACTCATTTGTATATTTTCGTCGGACAAGCTAGGACGTCTGCCCAACTTGGCATTTCATAATTTCTTGCCCAACCACTGCCCGACGAGGGGAGGGGAGCAACCCAACCCCACCCCGAATTTACGCCCCCACGTATAATTTGTTATTGTTTAAGGCTTTGTTTCCAAAGTGTGTGACTCCTGGGTGGAGCGAGTCCAATGAGCTCGATTCGTTGTGTGTCTTAAACTATGTTTTTATTTTGTATTGCTACTTAGCGCCACATCAGCGCCAACAGGTTATATCGTGGCGATATATTTAAAAACCATTCTGAACAGTTTGTGATGTTCAAGAAATTCATGGTTATCTCCCAGCCTTGTACCGGTTAATACGATTAAGGTGTATCACCATGAAATAGCTCATTTTGGAAATAGCGTTCACAACACGTCCAATAACGTGACGCGTGGCGTCAGACGTCTACGTCATAACACTGCGAATGGATTGGTTCGGCAGTTGAATTGATTTAATCTTCTTTTATATTTGATTGACTGTTTACCTCATACGAACAGCAGACGACATTTGCTAAAAAATATTTCCTGAAAAAAAATCATTCCTTGTCTCGAAAATATAGCTTATGACCCTTAGGCCTACTGGAGCGAGATCGGCGAGCTCGTTCCAGTGAAGGGCTATAAGCTACGTCTTTGGGGCAAAAATTGAAAACATAAAATTTGGTTGACGATTTTGATGAACAGCGTTGACAGGTCTACATCGGGTAAAAGGTTTTATTACACGCCTGTTCTATGAAATCCCCATCTTCAGCAACACTAAGCCGTGCGGAAAATAAAAATCTGTTCCGCACATGTGTGGAACGGAAATCGTTGACGGACTATTTTATAAAGAAGCGAAATTTCACTGGAATTTTCTACAAATCGTGTACCGCAATTACAATTTCAATCCCCAGCGATAGCTAAAAGTCGTCCCCTGAGTTCCAATGTGTTCTATGTTCCAGTAGGGAACTACATTGGAACTCAGAGGACGAAAGAGTAACACAGGTCCCCTCGTAAGTTTGGTTGGCGACAAAATGTGTTCTTTTTGGTGATAATTATCAAATGAATTGTTGAATGTCCTTCTAATAATTGTTTTATAGACGCGAAGGCGTGTAATAAACACAGAACGACACGCGTGTGTGAATGGGTTAATCGAAATGGCACTTGTGCCATCGCGGAAGGATAAAACTCGAGGCCTGTGGCCTCTTGTTCTATCCTTCCGCGCTGGCACTCGTGCCATATAGATTAACCCATTCACACACGCGTGTCGTTCTGTGTATAAATTGCACAGATGTCAGTAGATGATATGAATCTCAAATTCAAACCGATTGGACATGAATTTTATGAATCTCGGTAAACCTCGGCTCGGGTCGATTTTAGTGAACTCGGTTAAGAAATTTCATATCAAGTTGTAATCATTTGAGATTTTCTCTGCATAATGAGTACATGCGTACCTGAAAGTGGAGGCATTAAAGGTGGTTTCATATGAGTAGGCCTAATATTTCCTGCAATTTCTTGCGTGCAATTATTTCAACCACATATTGCATGAAATATTGCTCATGTAAAATGGATTTACTGTATCAATTAATTGATGCAATTTACTGAAAAAATTTAGAAGCTGTCTCTATTTTCAGCAAGTTCATAATAAAATTGTAACTGAAACTTTTCTTCTCAGCCAATCAATGTGATTGCAAGTGCAATATTGCATCTACAATTTTTGTGTGTGAAGTACAAAAATATTTGCGCAGTATGTTGATGCAATCTGTTGGTGCAATTTCTTGATGGTGTAAAAACACCTTAAGCGGCGCAGACGTATCCGGAGAATGCTGGGGGAATTAGAGCGTTCCAACCTCATTCCAGCAAGGATAAAAATAATTAACCTACCATGGGCAGTTATTTCCATCGATATTTTTTATTGCAAATATTACGTTCTTGGCGCACATTCTATTTAAGGGGTTACTCTTCCTTCCATAGAAGGAAAAACAAATTTTCTTTACATCAAAAGGACTATTTTCTGCCCCGTTCACTCCAACCTCCCAAGAACAGGAAGCATGGACGTGGCGACCGGTGTGGGCGGTGGAATTATGGGCTCTGTTACTCCCAACCTCGACCAAAAATTCAGTAGTTAAAAATTTTAAGCCTCAAACCATCAACATTTGGAAATTCCATGCCCTATGGCAGCGGATTTCGTTCGAGCATCTTATCTACAGCTGTGACTGTAACAGACATTTAGTGGTTCTGAACCACATTTCATAGGATTTTCTAACCAGAGTCAATAGTTCGCCCCGTGTTTTGAACAAGGCGCCATCTGCATTGATAAAGGATTGTAGATGGCGCCTTGTTGCATTCAAGAGACGTTTTCCAACTCGAGAACTCCTCAAAGGTTACATATTTTGAACACAGGGGGAGAGGGTGCATTCTGCTTTCTTCAGCTGTTGGAAATTCACAGGTAGCAGTTGGAAAATTCCCATTCAAGGGGGTGAGGGAACTGGGGTGCAAATGGTTTTATCACAAGTGGAACGTTCGGCAGCGGGGGCGGGGTATACAATTGTAAATTCAGAGTGGGAACAACCTCTGAACCAAGTCCCTATAGCCATACCCCCCCCCCCCCCCCCCCCGACAAGAAGGGTGATGCACATTTGGGGTAATGATTTCCGGTGCACCTGAGAATAACATATAATATATATATAGGTAAAGTAATGTGCTGAGAAAATATCTACGAAGTGGAGTTTAACACGGGAAGTTCGAATTCCAAGAATGGCCAAATCAAAACGGAGACAACAAAAACAAACAAACAAAATTGAAACTGGCAGTCCTATCGGTTGAACCCGTTTGCACGTTAGCGGACGGATGGTCGGTCGGTAAACGAGGAAGAAAGAGAACCAGAGCTATTTATTGAATTCTTTATTGGGGTTTAGGGACATTTTGGACAGCCAGGGTCACCTAGTGTCGCGCAGTTGTATAGGGTGGAGGACGCCGGAGAACCCGGAGAGAACCACCGAGCAACGGCGAGCAACTGTCAGACTCCTCGACGTACTAACTCCATACATTCAGAGTCAGCATTGGTTGAAGACAAGTACACCATCGACGTGCAGTACGCATTAGTACACAACGCCACCGTGCCACCACGCGAGCAATTGAGATAAAGTGTATTGCGCAAGGACACAACGCGGTTGCCGCAGGTGGGATTCGAACCGAGGACCTTTCGGCTTGCAGCCTGCATCTCTACCACGCACCCCAAACCAGAGCTGATGAACACACATGAAGCAGAGACGGAATACTGACAGTGAGTGAAATCGAATACGAAGAGTGAGGTTGGTGGATAGTGTGTCGGAGACCCTGAGAAACTTGAAATACGTTAACCCTTTACCTAACACGAAAGAATGACGACACATGCAAACAAAATTCATGAATAACTATTTTTTACATTTTTGGGGTCAAAAACATAGCTTATGCCCCCTCACTGGAACGAGTTCAACGAGATACGTTAACCCTTCACCTAACACGAAAGGAAGACGACACTTGCATACAAAAATTCATGAATAACTTTTGTTTACATTTTGGGGGTCAAAAACATAGCTTATAAACCCTCACTGAACGAGCTCAACGAGCTCGTTCCAAAGAGGTGTCATAAGCTATGCTTTTCACAAAAAAAAATGAAAAAAAATAATGAAAATGTAATTGGGATTTTGTGATTAGCGCTGTTCGGTTTGGGCTGTTACGTTGGGTAAAGGGTTGAAAAAGTCGAAAGGTTGCATTCGTAGAACTAAAGATCGTGGCAAAAAAGTAGATTTTTTTTTACTTACAAGGATATTTTGAATGGATACCTCTCCTCTCCTCGTTATCTGTTTACATTCTTCAGTGGTATGGAAGTTGTGGTAACGTTTTATCACGACGTCTTAGATGTAGAAAGGTATTTCTTCAATTTGCCTGTCGGCTCACATTTAATTCCACCAGGTAAATAAAGCTTTGTCGTATGTTGACATCTCACGGAGCAGTGATTTGATCGAAGCAAAACAAATATTAAACAAACAAACTTGCCACTCGAATAATATGTACCTCGTGTATAAATACATTCTTGTGGGACTAACGATACAGGAACCGAAGAAGCAATTACACCTCGTCCCGACTTGAACTTACAGGACCATATCAATAAATATAGCAAGAAAATATAAATAATTCCCTTATATCGTGTCAATGCGGATACTACCACCGGCAATTACACTCTCCATTGGAGTAATGTGTTTAGTTCACTGTATTATCATTTGTCTGACTACACTGCGATTCTTGGTATTAAATCGGCTTTAGAGAATAAAATCTATACTTGAGCATTGCGAGTACACAAATGAGTGAACAATATAACGCCTCACAAATCAAACTCTTACACACAGTACGTGTTGTGGGAATTTCCACCAAACCACCCAGGAACTGGGATTTTCATTTAAACAATAGCCCATAATCTGTAAAAACGTATACTTGGCAAAATCCAAGTTTCAGCTAATGGACCTTCAGGTTGAACCTGAAGGTCCATTAGTTGAAACTCTGCTTGTCCATCTTATGCTTTTACACATAATTTAAGAGGAATGCCTGGGTGGAGACTCACTATGTCTCCATTAGCCCAAAACTGGGGCGCCAGTACACTATTCACAGCGAGAGGCAGGAATCGTCTGTTACCAATGCCAAAGTTGGAAATAATTAATCTGTCATGTGCAGAATGAAGAATTTGCAGATGCTATCTAATACAGTGGGATAGAATCCCCGAATATATCCTCTTGGTAACTTCTTCTGTTTAGGCCTGATACCTTGATTCAGACCGAGCTTCACAGAGGGTAAATTTAGTAATTTCACACTGATGTGCATGGGGGCCTCATTCTGCAGATGACATTCTGGTTATTTCCAAGTTTCACCATCGCACTAACCTCTTGAATCCCGAGTTCTTGAAGAAGCTCGTCGTGTATGCAATAGTGGCTACAGTTCCCTTTGCATTTGTAGGGAGGTTTAGTAATAATTAAACCCCACAACCCAATAGGATTTAATTATTGTTAAACCTCTTTAGTAATTAATAGTTCATTGTATTGTTTGTTTCCCATTGTGAACCCCGGTGGAGGGGCACTGTGTGATCTGTTTTACTAGTAAAGGGTTCGGTTACTATTTATTTATTTGTTTTCGACAGCCAGGGTCACATCGTGTCGGACAGTTTTAAGGATGGAGGAAGCTCGCGTACTCAGAGAGAACCACCGACCTGCGGCGAGCAACTGTCAGACTCCCCAACGTACTAACTCCACACAAGCAGAGAGTTATCATTGGTTGAACACAAGTGCACCGTCAACGTGCAGTGTGCATTAGTACACAGCGCCACAGTGTCCCCACGTGGGCAATCGAGTTTAAGTGTCAAGGACACAACACAGCTACCCCTGACGAGTATTGAACCGTGAACCCTTCGGTTTGAAGCCCAAGCCGTAACCTCTGAGTATCCAGTTACTAACATCAGGGGTGGAAGTCATCTAAAGTGTGCAACATAGGTATGAACGAATGGCTAAACTTGACTGCATACGTATATTTAATTCATGATATGGCCATAGTTGCTGAAAGTGACCTTAACCCTTTGATACGTTTGTACGCCTTATGACGTACGAAATCAAACAGCGCGTTGATACTTTGTGGTCATTTATTTTGTCATTATTTTTCGATTTTTTAAAGTTTTAACCTTAATTCCCTTTTTCTCACGAATAGTGCTAAGTAATAACCGTTGAGCCAAATGTTATCGCAGCTTAAAATACTAATATAATCCTGCTGTCAAGACTTCTTAACTGCTTTAATGCAAGAAGCCACTATCAGGGCTTTCAAAAAATGAGGATACCAGAGCAAAATCCAACTTCCCTTGCTTATATTTCATAGTCAGTTAAACACAAATAATATTTTGTTTACATAAATTTGTTTTATTACAAATTATTGGAGAGCGCCTGTGGGCATTCTCCAATAATTTGTAACAAAACAGGTTTTGAATTACAAATTCAAACCACCAAAAATAAAGTACCCCTCAACCAGATAATCACTAATGTGAAAAATATCTGGATATTTGTACTTTCCTATCTTTGACGTCACATTTTGAAAAACGTTGAAGAAACTGAATTCCCAATGACGTTTGAACGTCAGAATAATTAAAGTCTCAAAGGGTTAAGCACCGATAAATAAATAAATAAATAAATAAATAAATTGTTTGTTCATTCACCGTCTCGTTTTATTTTCCCCCAAAACTCATGTATACCGCTCTGAGTGGTTCAATCGTTGAGTAATCTAGTATTGAATGTACTACAACAGAATTTTCTGATTTGCGCCTCCTTTCCCGTCTCCCAGTTTGTTTTCCTTCAACCCACAGCGCCATTGTTGAAAATATGAAATTGCGACTAAACTCCTGAAATATTATTGGGTATCGAATTAGCACTTAAGAAAATATCATGATTGTTCTCCACTCCAGAAATGTTATACTTGAATCTATTACGCCACTCGTGAAAATATTATGATTCCACCTCGTTCGTGAAATATTTTTTGTCTAATACTCAGATCAAAATCTTTGGCATTCTCGACAAATTGGGGTCAAATCAAAAAGTATTCTCCCTAAGGTATGACGAATAAATGCTACGCGGGTAGACGGGCTCCGCGAAGTAAATTTGAGCAGGTCAAGCATGGGAAACAGGCCCATCTAATAATCTGATATATAAATGCGAATGTCTGTATCTATATCTCTCTCTATCTCTCTGTCTTTCTCTCTATCTATCTTTGTTCCGGGCGAACTCCTCCGTTTCTCGACCGATCTATCTCAAATTTTGTACACATGGGTAATTCGTACCTGTGAGTAACATGGGATAGGTGCCATGCCCGTGCGGGGTGACCTTGACTTTGAAATTGATGACCTTGACCTTTTATTTCGAGAACGGTTGGGCCGATCGGGCTAAAATTTCATATGTGCGGGTATATTGACCCATTGATCATTTTGACTTCATCGGGGTCTGACCTTGACCTTACAATTGGTGACCTTGGCCTTCTATTTCGAAAACGGCTGATATAACCATCTTCTCCCGTGCAACGCCGGGTATCACCCGCTAGTTAATAATAATTTTAAAGCCTAGAATCCACACACGGTGCTCAATGGCTGTACAATAATTGCATACATACATATATATACACACATATACATACATTCTCTCACAGATACATTGATACATGAATCATTATTATCATTTATTGGTGCCCAACGCCACATCAGCAACCGAGGATATATCGTGGTGATAAGCGACAGAACCTAAAAGAAAAAGGGTATTGAATTAAAACAAAATAAAACAAAAACAAAACAAACTACAACTTTACCAAAACAAGAATGTGAGTGTAACTTGACGAGTAACGAGGCAATCCTCACTGACTCAGTCACACCCACGCACCTGGTAATGTCAGTTTATGACCAAAATTAAAAGACCACTGAAGGCCTTTCGAAAAAGGTAGGTTTTAGTACCAAACTTGAATGATTTTAGTGATTTACTATTTTTATGTCGATTGGAAGAGAATTCCAAAGCCTTGGGCCAGCAACCGCAAAGGCCCTATCACCAGCACTAGTAAATTTAGATACGGGCTGAAAGAGATTGAGTTGACCTGATGACCTAAGAGACCTCGGTGGTTTGTGGATGGTAAGCAGATCGGACAGGTAGGGTGATGCAGATCCCGAGATACACTTAAACACCAAAAGGACAATTTTAAATTGAATTCTTTGCTTAAGGTAGCCAGTGTAACTCAGAGAGTACTGGTGTTATATGGCAGTACTTTTGAGTTCTGGTTATGACCCGTGCAGCACAATTTTGGATGTGTTGTAGCTTTTCAAGAATAGATGTTTTAGAGCCAATCAGAAGAGAGTTGTAGTAGTCGAGGTGACTGGTAACAAAGGCGTGGACAAGCTGTTGTGACGTCTGCGTATCAATGAAGGATCGAATTTTGCTAATATTTTTAAGATGAAAAAAGTGCACTGCGAGAGACATGTTTGATAGGTTCATCAGCGGCCAAATTTTCATCCATGAAATAACCATCTCCCTTCAAAACTGAGGTTAAAAATAAGTGGATGGTTATGGATAGTCGGAAACAACTTCCTGAGTTGTTTTAATGTCCATTTGAGTAATTCTGGCCGCTGTCGGACCCGTTTTGGTAATTATGCATACACCCATTAAATCGAACACGTGACTAGGTCACTCGACCATAGTAAACATGTTCCATCCAAGATATGGCGGGGATAGGTCTGTTTCGGTACTTTTCAGTAGTTGTCGGATTGTTTCCATTAATTATATATGTTCCTATTAAATCGAACAAGTCCCTAGAACGCCCCCTCCTCCACGCTGTTAGTGATCACTCGACCTCATAGCAACTCCGGGCCACCATAAAACCAAGTTGGAGGCCTCTAGTAAACAAAATGAACGACGAAAACAGGTGTCACCCTAACATACGTTGCGCATGTGCACTGATATTACTCCTTACCACGGTAATGACCTCCCACCATGGCCGTTCCCATGGGCTACAAGTACAACTTACGTGACATCCACAATGACGTCACATATTAGACTCCCTTCACCCCCAACTCCCGGATGAGATCCCCAAAATATGGCACGACCTAAATATATCCTACCACTCACAACACTCCGGCACAAACATTTCTTGAATAATCTATGAATAACTAAAAAAAATATTTCTTGCCCCAAAACATAGCTTATGACCTCTCTCACACACATAATTATACAAATACGCACTTTCTTGCCAGACACTTACACTTCTGGCCTGTTTGTTTGGAAATAGGTAAGCTTTCCTTTACCTAACATATCGGCCAAAAACTGGCCAATGCTATTAACAAAAAGCCACATTGGTTTTTTTTGTAATTTTTTGTCCAATAAACATAGCTTATGACACCACAATGGAACGAGTTCAACAAGCTTTGAAATGCGATTTTTACGAATAACGCTGACCGTATATCAGCGTTAGGTTAGGCAAAGGTTACACTTTTGCCTCTGGTGATACATATTTCTGGCAAACATAATTCCTGTTGTTTTACACTGATGATAAATTGGGTGATTAAGCTTTAATCGGTACAGGGGTACACCAAACAAGATGTAATAGATGAAATATTTAAACATTGGAGGTTCTGAAACCAAAAAAGATATTTTGTAAAGCGGAGGGTGGGGAGTATGAATTTACAGTTGGTCTTGTCCATGACAAGGATGTGCAGTTTTGAGGGTAATCCGATCAAGCAGTACACGATTCAAGCGGGATGTGTGAATTAGTTTCTGCGTCTGCATCTGTCTATTACCCAGACCCTTACTATTTTGTTTCTGTCAAACATTGGAACGACTTAGTTTCAGTTCACCATTTGATGTTTTAATTAATTTTTCAAGTTGAGACTCGCATTGACAAGACATTAGAAATCCAAATAAATTCACAAATGTAACCATTGCCTTGTTATATTATCCGGGGTATTGTATCTGAGAGTGAAGAGGTTCGTTGGGGATGGATTTCTCCAGATATTCGGGAAGCAAACAGGGCCAGCGAGGGCACTGGGTGGACCCGCCCTCAACCTCATCCGCAGCTTAAAACAGAAACTTAAAATGAAGCTGTACCTTTTGACTTATCTGGATTTTATTCTCACTGTTTTCCAAATCGACTAACCCGTTCAAACCGGTATCTGGGATATTTTGTTTTGTGGTGGATGAGCAAATAAAACAGATAACAAATAGTTAACCCTTTACCTAACATGAAAAGCAGACGACACTTGCATACAAAATTATTGAATAACATTTTTTTTAAATTTTTGGCGTCAAAAACATATCTGATGACCCCTCATTGGAACGAGCTCGTTGAGCTCATTCCAATGACGGGTCATAAGATATATTTGTGACGCAAAGAAATGAAAAATATAATGAAAACTGAATGGCATTTTTAAGAATAGCGCTGGCCTTTTTGGCCGTTACGTTGGGTAAAGGGCTAAAGATGATCAGTAATAATTTAATCCTACAGCTCTGGTGTGCTGCAGGATTAAACTATTATGAACGCACCAACAATACAAAGATATAAAACTATTTGATTAGGAAATAAGGGAATTAAATGGTTAATGCACGGTAAAGTCCTCTGCGCCGCAAGGTTTTTTAGCTCACCTGACTGAAAGACAGGGCGAGCTATAGTGATCACTCGCCATCCGTCGTACGTCGTACTTCGTCCGTGAACATGCATGGTGGTCGCGATTTTCTCCTCCAAAACCGCTGAACACATTTCAGTTAAATTTGAAGGGATTGTTTGTTCTGACACTACATTTTGTTTTGTTCGAATCAACTTGCCCCACCGAATAGAGAAAGGTGTGGGGGAGGGGGGGGGGGGGGGGGGAAATGTTCCCAAATTATAAAAGAATCTTCTTCTCACGAACCGATGGGTATAGTGACTCGATATTTGGAGCTCACTTTCCTTTTGAGGTGTAGTCCGGCACGAGATGACACTGGCTATCGAAAGTGATCAAACGAAGTTCGCGGGGCAATACTTGCCTTTGTAATGGGAGGGGCAAGATTTTTGGCTCCTCTCAAAATTCCTATTTTCTGAACCAATGAGTCGATTTGAACGTTCAAATTTGGTTTGTGGCATTATTAAGTCATAAGTACTTGATTCATGCAAAAGAAAATTTCCCACATCTGTGGAAACCCTTCAGCTAAAAATAGAAAAAAATTCAAACGTCCATATTTCCCAAACTGAAGGGAACACAGAACTGTTATATGGTATGAAGCATCTTTCGGACCAATTTTATCGAATTGTAAAAAATCGAAAAGTGCAGAGTCAGTATATTTGCAAAAATTAAAAAAAATTTCTTCTCCAGAACCATTAGTCAGGATCTTTTGATAATGGTACACAGAATCCTTCCAGGTGTTGGATTAAAATTTGTTCAACTCAAGTCCATGGGTTAATAATTGGGCTCTATGGGAGCCTAAATTTTAGCTTCGTGCAATATGGAAAATAATCCTTAAAAATCTTTTCCTTCAGATCCACCAGTCAGAATCTTTTGATATTTGCAACACAGCATCCTTTCGGAGGTCAGATTCAAGACTGTTCAAATCAAGTCCCTTGATTATTATTGGGACTCCCTGTTAGAGCCCAAATTTGTACTTGGTGCAATATCAGGAATATTCTTTAGAAATATTCTCACGAACGCCTAATCAGAATCTTATGATATACTGTATACAACGTCATCAGGGGAGTCAGATTCATATTTGGTAAAATCATGTCTCTGGGTTAGTATTTGGGCGTCCTATTGGAGCCCGAATATTAACTTAGTCCAATATGTGGAATAATCTTTAAAAAATCTTCTTCTCACGACCCCCAGTCTGAAGCTTTTGATACATGGCATTCACCATCCTTAGAGGAGTCAGATTCGAGTTTGCTAAAATCAACTCCCTGGGTCAATATTTTAATTTAGTTCAATATGAGGAATAATCTTTAAAAATCTGCTGCTGAGATACACTAGTCGGAATCTTTTGATATCTGGCATGCAGAATCCTTAGAGGGATCAGATTAAATTTATTCAAATGAAGTCCCTGGGTTGATATTTATGTTCCCTATGGGGCAATTTTTAACTTAGTGCAAAAGAGGAATATTCTTTAAAATCTTCTTGGAAACCACCATTATGGGGGCCCAGATTTTAACTTAGTGTAATATGACGATTAATCTGTAAACCTTTTATTACCCAACGTAACGACCAAAACCGGCCAGCGCTTTTCACAAAAATCGCCAATTAATTTTGTTTATTTTTTTTCATTTTTTTTTGTCTCAAAAACATACGTTATGGCACCTCTTTGGAACGAGCTCGACGAGCTCGTTCCAAAGAGGGGTCATAACCTATGTTTTTGAGACAACAAATGAAAAAAATTAGTTATTCAAGAATTTTATTTGCAAGTGTCGTCTGCTTTTCATGTTAGGTAAAGGGTTAACAACTTCTTCAGTTCCACATTAAGAATCTATTGATTTTTGATATAAGGCATTCTGGGTGGACGGAGAGGGGTCCGATTCAAGTTTGTACAAGTTAAGTCGCTAGGTTGATATTTGGGCTCCCTAGTTTTGCATTACTGGAAATCTGGGCATTATTTCTGTGGTCGTATCACAGTACAAGAAAAAAAAAATCATGGCAACAGAATTATAAGTAACTAAATGACGTCATTCCTCTGAAGTGTTAACTAGCCATGGATGCTAATTAAAACCTTCTTTAAACAACTTTGGTCAAGTGAGTGCCTCGGGTCCCTCGGTTCTTGTTTTAAGTGGTCTGTTTGTTAAAGCATTAGTGTGAAAATATTGGTTATTTTGATTTTCTGACATCAAAGGGGTACTTTATCTGGGAATAAAATATTACAAGTGTTGTGCATGCTGGGTGCATGGCCTGTATGCATGTTCTTTGGAAACTATCGATGTTTTTATACGAAACGACACCTACCTTTCAAAATTTAGTTTAGTTTAAACAATATTTATTCAAAGAATATGCTATACGTTACAGAAAGAAACAACAACAACAACAACAAGTAACAGCACAAGACATAGTAGCTCACAATATAACATATATTTAACACTAAACAAACTGCTAAGTAAAGGAGGGGTTTGACAGGAAGCTTGGAGCTTATGTGAGTCATCTCCCTGAGTCATTTATAAATGTTCTCAGTAAGGTGGTATACAATAGTAGATGAACTCATATATCGCCTCTGGCTGATCAGTAAATTGATTAGCAGCCTGGTGCCAAGCCGGTGCATCGCATCAATACACACGCAATAATGGCTGGCTGGAGATCATGAGAATGTAGACCTCGGAGCAGATACATGGGAGATCATTCATATTTAATTTAATAACACCCTTCTCAACACACGTGGGTAAATTCGAGTGCAAAGACACGATGCCCTGTCCCGGCACATACTACTGGGGAGACAGTTGGTGGTAGCTCTAGTCATATTTTTCTAAATTTGATTTACATAGGCCTAAAAAAAGTTAAAAAATATGTTTCTCAAGCCCTCCCGCGTGGTCCCTTTGGCTGCCCCATGCTCTTTTTTTATAACCAATGTAAACTTAAAAATAAAAATTAAATGGTTTATGTCTGATATTTTACCCAAGTTAACAAAATTGATAAATTTGTCCCTTGAATGCAACAAGGCTTTGTAATGCTTTAGCATTGCAATGTCTTCTTGCACTCAAGGGACGAAATACACCAACACCCATGCTATTATGTGGATTATGAGGTCTAAAGCATAAAACTAACCAAGAACACAAACTTTTGATGGCAAAGAAATAATTATAAAAATAAAAAATAAAATAAAAAAACGCCCGTCAACATGCATTTTACAAACAAATAAAAATGGCCCGAGAAACAGAAGATCTACTTTGTGGGGCCATGAAAGCTTATGTTAAATATAAACTATAGAGTGATGTCACGCATGCAACCCGACTGTCCCAGGAATGGCAATGCTTAGACGCAAAATAGTCGGAGCCATTTTTTGTTAACAGTTTACCTAACGAATCTGCCATATCTGCACTCGTGATATACAAAATTTGCTATTCAAATTTTATTTTTTCATTTCTCTACTTCAAAACATACCCCATGACCTATTAATGGAACAAACTTGATGAGCTTGTTCCAATAAGGAGTAATCAGCCATGGTTAGAAGTAAATAAAAAATGAAAAAATCTGAGGTTTTAGCAAAATAATTTGTACTGTTGGCTAAAGTAAAGGATTAAAGATGCAGTACATAAAGCAATGTTGGGCTATATGAGTCAATTTTCTTTTTTGCATGTAATAACTCCTAATCCTTCAAAATGCATTTTGGGAATAATTGCCTAAGAGACAATTTGTGTGTGTGTGTGGGGGGGGGGGGGGGGGGAGTTGTGGAACCTATATTGAAACCTGGCCTGTATTACTAGCTGGAAAATACACATATCAACTTTGGTTGAAATCAAATAATCCAAACTGGAGTTATCAGTCGAAACCAATTGTTTACAGACAGATGGATGGACCAACAGATGGACGGACGAAAGTCATGACTATAGCCCTGACTATAACATGAATGGCCCTGGGCGAGGAGGAGGTGGGTGGGGGATGAGGGGTGGGGGAGAGTGGGGGTGTGTTAGGGGAGTCCATTTTTTTCCACATGTGGTCAGTCTAAATCCTTCAGAGTGCATTTTGAGCAGAGAAAAAAAAATACCTAACTGGCACCATGGGGGTGAGGGTGGGTGGTGGGTGGTGTTGTTTGTCTGGGCTTTTTAACCACAAACATTAACCAAAACTGTAAAAAAAAGCATTTTTGGCGAAAGAAAAAAAAAAGTTACGTGAGTTTAAAAAAAGGTTCCGCATGTAGTGATTGTAAATAGTTCAAAATGCATATTGGAGGAAATAAAAAAAAAATGCCTAATTGTGGAGGAGGCGGGGAGGGGGCGGTGGGGTTTGGGTTTTTAACCCAAAACTGTAAAACAAGCATTTTTGACGAAAGAAAAAAAGTGCCTAATTGGCCCCCGGGGGGGGGGGGGGGGGGACGTAAGTTTAAAAAAAAAAAGGTTTCGCATGTAGTGACTGTAAATAGTTCAAAATGCATAATGCATATTGGAGAAAAGAAGAAAAAAAAAAGCCTACTGCGGGGGGGGGGGGGGTGGTGTTTGGGTTTTTTAACCACAAACTTGGAGTCATCCTACCAAGCTACAATGAAAATCCCTTCATAATCATGGCCTGTGGAATATTCTAAAGGTTTTCGGGCTTCGGGCCTCTGTTGTCGTCACAGTTGCCCAAAAGGGGACGTTCTCACCTAGACGTTATATGAAGTCAACCTATCAAGTTACAATGAAATCCCTCCATAAATATGACCTGTAGACTGTGCTAAAGGTTTTCGGGCTTCGGACCCCTGTTGCCGTCACAATTGCCCAAAAAGGGGACGTTCTCATCTAGACATTATATGAAGTCAATCCCTCTATAAATATGACATGTAGACTGTGATATAGGTTTTCGGGCTTTGGGCTCGGGCAGCCACCATGGTTGAATGATCGCAACCAAAAGGGGACATTCTCATCTGGGCATCATGTGGATTGATCCTACGAAGTTACAATGAAATCCCTTCATAAATATGACCTATACACTGTGCAGAAGGTTTTTTGGCTTTGGGCACCTGTAGCCGTCACAGTTGCCCAATCACGTCCAAAAGGGGACTTTCTCGTGTGTAGAAATTATGTGAAGTCACCCTATGAAGTTACAATGAAATCCCTCCACAAATATGACCTGTAGACTGTGCTAAAGGTTTTCGGGTTTTCGGCTCGGGCAGTCGTGACGGTTGATAGATTACGCCCAAATGGGGAAATTGTCATGTAGACATCATACGGAGTCATCGTATCAAGTTACAATGAAATCCGTCCATATTAAACATGACCTGCAGACTGTGCTAAAAGTTTTTGGGTTTCGGGCTTGGGCAGCCATCACGGTTGACAGATCATGCCCAAACGGGGACGTTCTCATCTAGGCATTATACAGAGGCATTCTATGAAGTTGCAATGAAATCCCTTCATAAAATACGACCTGTAGACTGGGCTAATGGTTTTCGGGTTTTGGGCTCGGGCAGCCATTCTGGTTGACCGATCACGACCAAAAGGGGACATTCTCATGTAGACATGATCTAAAAACCTGCATATGAACTTTCGTGACGATCAGACAAGAAATACCGGGTATAGTCTGTACTTGAAGGTTGAATACAAAACTTTAACCACAAAACTTTAACCAAAAACTCCAAATGTCAACTAAACAGGAATAAGAAAAAAAAAACACTTGAACCTTCAGTAAAAAAAACTTTAACCACAAACTTTAATCAAAAACTCTAAATGTTAACAGAAAAAGGCATACGGACAGACGGACAGACGGACGGACAAAAGTCATTACTATAGCCCTCACTGTAAACAGTCGGGCTAAAAATGTCACTTTAATTTTATTGGTTTAAGTTTAACCCATTCCCTTATATTTTTCTCAGTTCAAGAGCTGGGCTAATTTTTTATCAAATCAGTGTGTGGGGGAGAGTTTTAATTTTATTTGTTTACAGTGTATTACACTTCTATTAGCACTTTATTTGCCTTATTCTTTATCATCTCTATTTGAAAATTAATGAACATAAAAATAATGTCGGGTTGGGGATTATAGTCCCACTGTTTTAGAGGTAAAAATTGAAGACAAAAAATTGAATGACCATTTCTAGAACAGTGCCGGTCGGATGTCTCGGTGGCGTTTGGTAAAGGGTGAAATTAATTGAACTTATAGAAATGGGGATAGTGCCGAGGAAGGGGAACACGAATTCCATTTAATGTCTTTGTATCATCACGTTACCACCGAAGTGATCTTTATACTTTTAACATGAATACACTTTTTTTTGTTCATTGATGGAAGACTTCGAAAGGACTACATGGACACCAATGATTAGTTAAATAGAGTCCGCAAATATTTTACATAGGACACTACACAAGGCAGGTTGAGTCAAACTGTTGACGCTATTTTAGCGGGCAAACAAGCATACAAATGCGAAAGTTTCCCAGAGATCGTCCAGTGTTTGCTCATATAACATAAGCATTGGTTGACAAATCTTTTTCTATTCAACCAAGTCTACTTGATCGTTTAATATAAACACCCTTCACAGTGTGAAATTTCATTGTTCGCATTAACTTGCCAGCAGGTAAGGTAATATGTCATAAGACGTTTAACCATTCGCCTAAACTGAAAGGCAGTCAACTCCAGTGAAAAAAATCCCGAATAACTAAATATTTTCATTTGTTTGCCTGAAAAACAGAGCTTATAGCTCCTTGATGGAACTATGCTTTTTGATCAAAAGGTGAAACAATAATAAAATTTGAAAGCCGATTTTGTGTATGCGTAGGTCGGTTTGATAGTTATATTGAATAGAGTGTTAAATTTTCCCTTCATACAATACTTTTCTGAAACTCTATCCATATTTATTTCAAAATAATTTACTTTTTTCTTCACAGCATAGCTAGTGGCCTCTCACTGGAACGAACTTGATGAACCTGTTATACGCCCCCTCTTGCATAATTTATTTACGACCGCTTCTAAAAAAAATAAACAAACGTGACTTTTTATTCACGAAGATCGCGCTAATGTCCAGCACTTATATTTAGGCACGGCTTGTCTTTTCGATGAATCAAAAGCAACACCCCGGTGTCATTTGGAGGCCCTCAAAGGGGTCATGTTCATCCTTTTCCAGGGGAGAGTCTTTGAGTTTCTTATTGAGCAGGTGACATATTCATTCTCGGCATTTTGTCCTTCGACTTCTGCCCTTGATTTCAAATGAAAATGTACCCCCCCCCCCCCCAACACAGACCCCACTCACATACACAAACACACCATCGCCCTCACAAACATATTCTTTCTCGCCAACAAGATACTTCCAGCACTGGCATGTTTGTTTCTAGATCGGAAAGTTCTTTCTTCATAATATTTAGTAAACAAACATGTCTGATAGGGGTGTCAGCAAAGATTCCGTCGAATCATGTCTCGATTGAGAAACATTTTTGCGTTAATTCAAACAAAATAAATGTATATGGTATTTTTAGATTCAATTGGATGGAATATTTCAGTTGGTCGGAAAAGCGAACCGTTGAGGTTCGCTTTTCTGACCGACTGAAATACCCCAAATGAGTGAATCTAAACATAGGTGACGGAATACTGAAAGGCAAGACTATCTGTAGGCCGGTTTCCTTGCAAAATTTGACTGGTGGCCTGAATGCTTGATTGCAGAGGTCTTTCAAGGACGTCTTCTACAAAGAGGAAATTACTCCGCTGTAACATCACTGGAACACTGCTCGGATTCGAGTACGATTTTTATCCTCGGGATGGAGGCGCGGAGGATTATTTCACGGGGTCTTAGCCCAGTGAAATAATCCGCACGGCCCACGAGAGGGTGAAATCGTACTCTGCTGGTATACATGTTTGAATTTTGTCGGTAGGAAAGCTCCACCTTTGCTCTTGTTATCGTGTTTTGTGAACTATTTCAGAGTTAACAAATTCGATCGTCGTTGGGAATGAAAACTACTGACACAAAATTGTGTAGAAAATTATTTCGAGAGAGAAAAAAACCTGTTTTCATGTTATTTGTGACGAATTTGGTTAAATGCGTGTGAACGAAGGATGTTTAAACATGGCGTGCTTTAAGGACACTGATTACCCATTTTTTCTGGAATTTCACAGATTCCAACATCAGCACATAAATGCAAACAAAAAGTCTGAAACTGTACCCCACATGATTTACATATTTTTATTACGACACTGGTACCAGTATTTCATTCGGAATTCCAAATTTGAGTCGGAATTTCAATTTTTAGAAAATCTTCTTTTGAACGCAAAATCAAAAATGTTGTGTGTTTAATTCGAATTAGAAAGCAAGATTAGCCTCCTTGGAAGATTCGAGAATGATGTACAAGGGAGGAATTTACACCAGTAAGTACATATATGAAAATATTTTATGACAAATTCAAATTTCAAGATTTTGAAATTTTTAAATCTGAAAATTTTGACATATATGTAATTATAGACTGCTTAACTCTCTTGTTTGTCAATCTGCAGTATCAAACCCAGTTAATCTTTGATTTCATTTTTTAATTCAGCTCGTCATTTTGTTGATTTGGGTTTGTTTTTGTTTTTTTTTTAATTCTAATTTAAATTTGGAATTCCAGCTGAAATACTGTCATCAATGTCATAGTAAAAATCTGTGGACCACTTGAGATTCAATTTCGAACTTTTTGTTCGCTTTTATATGCTGATTTTTAAGTCTATAAAATTTCTGAAAAATTGGGCAATCAAAGCCCCTAAGATGGCTGACTTTGAAAATCCCCGTGTTAAATTAAAAAGCTAGTGTAGTGATTGTTTAGAAAGTTGTCGTGTTTCCATATTTTTAGAGACAGATTTAATTAGTTACACGAATGCTGATAATCAATTTTCAGTTCTTAATTTAGAATTTGAGATACTGTTATATCGTTGTCTTGTGAATTTAACCATTTAGTAATCCCTAGTAAAAACAATCCTTGTATTTATATCTTTTACTGGTGTTTAACCCTTCAGGGCAAAATTCCACTAATTTGTAAGTTAATTTTCTTACATGTTCATGTAGAATACTTGTCCTAACATACATGCGTTTTTAGAAGTCTTTCTGATTGAAGTTACAGTACCCTAGCAGTGGTTTCTATTGAAGTCTTGGCTGCCTGTATAGGCAGCCAATACTTCACTGTCCCCACTGTTTAGTCAAGGGGTAACCTTATCACGAAGAAGCAAAATAAAGGTAGGATTCTCCATGCTTTTAGAGAACACTTTTAAAATGAAATCTATGACGAGAATCAACGAATATTTTGCGAGATTTAAAGTTGATTTTCGTTCTTTTCCTTGCGAGAATCATTTTGGAGAATCGCTTCGGATTCTCGCCCGAATTTAATGCCCTGGGGCAAATGATCAGACTGAGTGCGGAACTATAAGATCACTGATCTTCTGTTTAACTCTTTACCTAACATGAAAAGCAGACGACACTTGCAAACAAATTTCTTGAATAACTATTTTTTTCACAGTTTTTGAGACAAAAAATTTAAAAAATACTGAAAATTAATTGGCGATTTTTGTGAATAACGCTGGCCGGTTTTGGACGTTACGTTGGGTAAAGGGTTAACTGGTCGTGGGCTAAACTAATACGTTTAGTGGTCCGAATTTGGTCATCAAAATTTGTTTTATTACAAATTATTGAAGAGTTACATCAGGCACTCTTCAATAATTGTAATAAAACAAATTTATAAAAAACAAAATATTATTTGTGTTTGACTGAATATGAAATATGAGCAAGGAAAACCTTTGCTTTTGCTCAGGTACCCTCATTTCACCCTGATAGTGGCTTCCAGTTACTTTTTGGCTTTCAAGAATATTTTTAAGACAAAATTTATCAAACAAATGGTTGACTCAAACATCGCACTTTTGGCTCTCTTCCAATAAGCTCGCACGCAAAAATGTTGTTTGAAAAGAGACTTTTTAATCTGTTATTTTCCAACCAGAATTTCATTTTCCAAATTCTTAATTACTTCATATAGGCATCCTCGAATTAGATTTTCGCAGAAATCGATAGTTTTTGTGGTGTTTGTTGCCAATTTCTTTGTAAACGCAATAAATAGAGACATCAAATTGAATTGATGCTCAAGGGTCGTGAATTCTTCGTGAATTATTTAATTATGTGCCAGCGGGGACATAACTCAGCTTATTATTCGGCAGTAAATCACAAGATCTGCCTCGGAGAATATTTGAGGTGCTTCTGATGCTAATGAAGTTAACTAGACACTTGTGCGGAAATTAATCCTCGCCATCGAGGAAATTAAATGAAAAACTGTATGCAATTTGCGTAGATAAATAAATATTGACCTCCGTGTCCCAGATGTTTTATGGCGTGGTTCAGCGTCGAGACGAACGATGTTTAAACAGATTAGTAATTAGTAAAATGTTTGAACAAATTAGTAAAATGTTTAACTCTTTCAACACGAGAGACGTTTCTCCGGACCAGAAACACGATACGTCATAATTTCATTAAGTAGGATGGCTACTTAGTGAACGTGAGTGGTAGAACAATTACTATTTTCAACGTGCAGCCTTCAGGCTGCACGTTGAAAATATTAATTGCCCTACACCCAAACAATGAATATGGACTCTTCCAATTTCTGCCATTTAACTGGCATGGAAGATACCATCCGTGTTGAAATGGATAAACAAACTAGTAACTCAACATCGGTTGTCGCTTCCACGCGAACCTATGATTCGCTTTTCTCAGCAACTGAAATATTCCAGTCTAAAAATACTATAAACATCCATTTTCACATCCCAAGAAATGTTTTTCAGTCGAGACTTGCTTCGACAGAATCTTTACGGACCTTACCAATGCCACCAGAGGGAGCTCGTGGCTCAGTGGTAGACTGTTGGACTTCTGTGCTAGAGGTCCCGAGTTCGGTTCACGTCAGGGACGACCCACAGACACTTTATCTCGGTTGCCTACATGGGGGCACGATGCCACCGTGTACTAAGGCGTACCGCACGTCGATGGTGCACATGTCTTCAACCGCTGTAACCCTGCTTGAACGGAACTTGAACAGAGTTAGAATGTTGAGGAGCTGACAGTTGCTCGTCGATGCTGGGTGGGTCTCCGTGGGTACTCTGGCTTCCTTAACCTTTAAGACTGTCATGGTCACGATTAGCCATTGTGCATGAGTATGTGACCCTAACCACCAGAGATGTCGTCGCTTGAGTGCTAGAATGTCCTATGTCTCATAGGCACATAGAATATTCTAGCACTCAGGCGACGATGATTGTTTATTAACCCTTTACCTAACGTGAAAAGCAGACGACACTTGCAAAAAAAATTCTTGAATAACTAAATTTTTTCATTTTTTGTCTCAAAAACATAGGTTATGACCCCTCGTTGGAACGAGCTCGACGAGCTCGTTCCAACGAGGGGTCATAACCTATGTTTTTGAGACAAAAAATGAAAATATTTTGAAAATTAATTGGCGATTTTTGAGAATAGCGCTGGCCGGTTTTGGCCGTTACGTTGGGTAAAGGGTTAAACAGTTTTGACTGAAGATTCGTCACAACAGTGGATTTACGATAATGTTACGTAATTTCACTAATTGTGTTAACAGGCCTATCCTGATGCTTGCAAAGTGAATGAAAATACTTATCGATTGGAATATATATAACTAGAGCACGGAAGAATATATACATAATATCAGAAGGTTTAAGCAAATGCTTGTGCTGGTAGTTATAAGAAAGATCATCAAAGTTCAGAAGAAATACAACGAAACTTTTCCATTTATTCGTACTAGCACTTTCACCGCTCTTTGTGCGGATCTTTCAGGCATGTAAACTGTATTTTGATCAGTCTATTTTTCGAATTATCGATAACACCTTATGATTTTTATAATATGAAGTTGTTGTCATCGTAATTCATCCATACATTCAATATAAAGTTTGTAACAAAAATGTAGATTTCAAAACAAAAATCGTTTTCCATACGTGACAGGTCACAAGTCAATGAAAACAAATTTTATTTTCCAATTTGCAATTTTGTCTTTCAAAACTTATCAAAGATGTTCATTTCAGGCGATTATTTTTAAATATATTATTTTTACCCTAAACAGCACTGTCCCCACGCCATTGTTTTGCCCTGTGTCCCGCAGTAACCGTCGACCCCTGAACCATCTCATTTAACTAACATGAAGGTCACCTTCGACCATCAATATTCACCAGCATTATTGACAAATATCGTATTAAAATTTCATTATTTTAGGACACACAAAATAAATTAATTGAACCTCAAGCAATGTTTTTTTTTCCAAAAAATGAGCAAAAATGGAGAAGATTTCGGCTGTCTTTTTACAAACAGAAATATAGAAAGTGCATATTTATACAAATCAATTCATTTTTGATTTGAAAAATAAAATATTCCTCTAAAAACAAACTGTAGGTACTGCAGTTCAAAGGCTTCATATTCTTTCGATGCTCTTCATATTATCTTTGAAGTAAAAGTATTGAATCTATGGGGATTTGGCTCGATACAACTTATGGGAGAGTGTCTGCACTCTCCCGTAAATTATAACAAGGCAAACATATTGGAGACGCAACGAAATAAATATGCATCAATCAAAAAATGTAAAATGTTTCGGGTATTCCCGAGTTTGTACTAATATTGGAAGACACTGAAAGGCAATAAAAATGTCCAATGATGGGGGTTCAAATTCAATGAGAGATTGCCTGAGAATTAAAACACTTTTTTTTAGCCTTAGTCAATGTTTTTTCCTTACAAACATTGCACGCGATCCACTCTGGATCGAGTCCATTGAATTCTTTATAGAGAGGGGGTCACAGGTTATGCTTAGAAGCAAACAAAATGAAAAATTTTAGTTTTCAAGAGATCAATTCGCATGCAAGTGTCGTCTTCTAGTCGCATCAGATAAAGCGCTAGGCAAGACTTGTGTGTTGATAACAATGACTTTATAAGAGACGTCGCGGAGAGGACCGATCTTGTTTGAAGAGGTGAGGGTTGTAAACCCGATTTTTCTCGACTGTCAAGACTCAAGTCCAGACTGCAGAAATAATTCAACTGCATCATCAAGGCATGCCCTCTTTGGGGGCATGCCTCGATGATGTAGTTGGAATATTTGTCAGTGAGATTGTATTTAAAAAAAATCTTGAAATTTGTAGATTCATACATGTATATAGCAGTCGTGGCGCAAGGGCGTCTCAACTTCTTGTTTAATTAGTACGCATTGGGCTCAAAATTGGGAAGCCCGTCGCCCACAATCAGCCAAAAATACATCAAATCCCGATTGCAGAAATAATTCAACAGCATCATCAAGGCATGCCTTCTTTTTTGCAGTTCTTCTATTTATAAGATAAGATGAATTTAATTGCAATAAAATATCCATATGGACAGATTGCATAACAACGATGAATATATACATATAGAAAAGAACATACATATATATGAATTATAATTCAAATACGTGACAGGTAAATCTCAATGTGCAAACGATTATAAAGTACTTAGCAGCAATTGCCAGGTATCAAAGAACTGTCGGATTACGCTGCAAACTTTCGATACAATTTCTGGATAATTATTTGATATAATTAGATTCATTCGTTCATCTATATTTATTTCACCAAAGATCGTATTATATCTCTGCATGTTGTCAAATAATATAGTTCTTAATTCGACATATGTAGGGCACTCCATTATGAAATGTTTCTCATCTTCAATTTTTTGCATTGAACAAACACAGCATAACCTGTTTTTCAAGTTCAATGGGAGGCTGATGATGCCGTCCCTTTTTGATAGCAAGGCAATGATTACTTATTCGGAGACGGGTGAATATAGACCTATCATCCCTTGAATTCGTATACACAAGATATGGTTCAAGCTCAAACTTGCTCTTCAAGAGACGATATGTTCTTAGTTTACTGTTATTATTTGAACATTAAAATCATTTGAATGCTTTGCGTAAAGTTAACTTCTATATGCTGATACATTAATATTACAGGATGCTAAACTATCACCACTAATATACGTATTAATTCCAAAAGATTCCAAAGTTTTGAAAACTGATTTGTTTGAAGTTAGATTCATGTGTTCGATAGCAGCATTTTGCAAAAGTGTGTTACTTGAGACTGATGCTAATTTGTTAAGGTAAGATGTCATACAACAAATAATATCAGTGTATAATGGGTAACTACCCAGTTCAGCTCTAACAGCATTATTGCATGCATGTTTTCCAACTCCTAATAATTGTTTACAAAAGTTAATGTGTAGTTGTTCACAGTCAAGACGATTAGTATTCACAACCATATAAGGCAACAGGCTTTATTAGTTTGTGACCCCCCCCCCCCCCCACAGGAACCCCGGGAAGTGAAGAAGTGCTTGTTTGCTGTGGTAAACAAGCTTTGTTTCACTGGTAAAACATGACCCAGTCACTAATGCCTGGGGTGTGAGTCCTCTAAAATAGGCAGCATGGGGTATACACGATTGACTGACCTTGACTTTATCTCCATGCTGTGGTCATGATTAGCCAATGTGCAGATGCATGTGACCTTAAACACCAACAAATAATAATAAAAGTTTGTGAAACATTTTCAGAGAAGTTCCGACAGACAGCGGGGCAGTTCTATGACAAGCGCTAAGTAAGGAAAACATTGTTCTCCGACCTTTCGCACTCTGTTCAGAAATTGCTTGAGTGAACGTATCTGAATTTTTAAACATTATTCCAAGATAATGATATGCATCAACATTTTCTAAGGGGTTGTTATTTATGGAAAATGTAGGGTCTCGTTTTGCTGCTCGCACCCTAAATGCCATGCATTTTGTCTTATTCGTATCAATAGATAATGCATTTATATATGGGTAAAATTTTGTAACTTCTCCAAACATCGTTGAAGACCGTCAGGATCCGAAGCTTATACAAGGTATCCGCAAACATGATGTGATTAACGGAAACGCCACCTATTTTAACTGGATTACAAGCTGCATCGAAGGAACGTTCGATATCATCTCTGAATATTTTAAATAAGTTGGGTGATAAAATACATCCCTGTCGAACACCTATTGTTGATAATGAAGGCGGCCCAAAAACTTTGCTTGTTGTCGTGACATAGTAACTTGATTCATATAGGGATTTAATAATCTCGAACAGTTTACCTTTCATTCCAATAGCTTCTATTTTTCTAAACAATATCGGTCTCTCAACAGAATCGAACGCTTTACGGAAATCGACAATAGCAGCGTATACTGGATTATCTAAGCATTTATATTTCCGAATAACTGTGTCAAGTACAAAAGCACTGTCAATCGTGCTTTTTTCCGTTACTGAATCCAAATTGATTCTGACTAATTATACCATTACTATCTAAAAATGCAGCTATCCTTTGGTTAATAATTTTATTGATGCGTTTGCCTACCGTGGAACTCAATGCAATTGCCCGACAATCATTCGGGTCATCTCTTGATCCCCTTTTATGTATCAAGCTAAGCATAGACTCACTCCATTCAACGGGATAATGGCTAGTGTTGAAAATGATATTGAATAATTTCACGAATTCATCAATGAATAGAGGAACAATCAACTTAAGGAGTTCATTAGAAATCTGGTCAGGACCAACTGACTTGCTGTTTTTTAAATGGCGAACAATATTCAGAATCTCTTCCGAAGTAATTGCGTCGCTAGTTAAAGCTGTTTTGATATCATCAATTGCCCGTATATCATCTATCATGCGACAACTTCCTAGTTCATCGGGGCTAAAAAGTTTACGAAAGAATTCAACACTTCTACCAAACTCAGTCGCGTCTGTATTACGTATTTTCTGCCTCAATAGCGCTTTGATATCCCATTATTTTGGGGGATCGTCTGACTCAGGAGTGTTCAGTTTATTGTGGATCTCAGTAAAATACGATTTTTTCTTAAGCTTTAATTCTCATTTGTGTGTTTTCTTAATTGAGTGATACTTGATTCTCAGTTTTCTATCAAATGTGTTTACTCCTCATATTACGAACAATTTTGTCAAAGCTTTGTTTCAGTTCTTTACACCTATTGTCAGACCTTTTTCTTTTTCGGTGAGTTATTTTGTGTTCTGGTTTTTTCGAACAGGCGTGCCAATTAATTATTTTCCTTATAATGTCCGTGATTCTTTCACCACAGTTATAGAACCTTCTGGTTCCGATTTATATGGTTACATTCTGAAATTCATCAACTGCTTTCGACATACTGATGAGTTTACCATGGCTAACGCTTGTGGGGTACTTAAGTCATTCCATTTTAACATGACACGTAGTTTCTTGTATTGATATTTATTAATTTGGTTCTCCCGATAACTACATTGAAATATGAGATGTAAAAACCAACTGACAGTGATCGGAAAACTCAGTAGGAAGTCGAGCGCAAAAAGAATCAATGGAAGTTAAAAACTTTTCTGTGATAAGAATGTAGTCTACAACACTTGCTCCATTGTATTGATAGCTCGTAAAGTGACCGAGTCGATCACCAGGCACTCGGTCATTTATTACTCTAGCATGTATAAGCTGTCTATCGAAGGCATTCACTTTATCATCCATGTTGCAACGCAAGCTAACACACCCTGACATATTACAACTATTCATTGGTAAGGCTTCATGTTTATCATTCTCAAATGAAACGTGATCCGACAATTCCCCCGTACGAGAATTCAAATCGCCGCCAATAATAATCATTTTGTTCTCATCATGTTTCAAAAGTGAATTTTCAATTTCAATAAATAAATCTTATTATTACTTTCCAAAGTGTGATTTACTGGGATTTCCGGGTTTGATTATAAACGATAACTTCACAAGTGAATTATGCAATCAACGATTGTGTCATGTATTCGTGCGCGCAAACGAAGACGCTTTGCCGTGGGTGTAATGGGGACTTCATTGTTTTGTTTTGTTTTTTTTTTTTTTGCTTTTTTAACCCTTTACCTAACATGAAAAGCAGACGACACCTGCAAAAAAAAATTCTTGAATAACTATTATTTTCATTTTTTGTCTAAAAAATATAGGTTATGACCCCTCATTGGAACGAGCTTGACGAGCTCGTTCTAATGAGGGGTCATAACCTATGTTTTAGAGACAAAAATGAAAAAATAATGAAAATTAATTGGCGAGTTTTGAGAATAGCGCTGGCCGTTTTTGGCCGTTACATTAGCAAAGGGTTAAATAATATAATGATCGTTAATAATGAAAAGTAATAAACAGAGTAATCGCTAGACTAGGCTGGTTACGTGAAATAATTCATTCGAGGCGAGGGACTATATTGTACAACAGTCGTGAGCATTCCTCGCCTCGAATGAATTATTTCACGTAACAGTCAAGCGATTACTCTCTGTTTATTATACGCCTCATGTGCATTCCAAGACGTAATTCGTCCTCTGAGTTCCAATATGTTCTATGCGCCTACTGGCACATAGAACACATTGGGACACAGGAGACGGTATGTATGTGCAAAAATTATTACGTCTCATACGCCCTTGTTCTGACGTGGTTATATCGTGAAATGGAAAGGCCGATGGAGCTAGTAGCCGTCAGAAGTTCGTATAACGTTATTAGTTTTATCAGTATTCAAATGGAATTTTAGTCAGATTGTATTCATATGTGACTCTCTACCCTACTAATCCAAACTATTTATAAAATTAAGTATTGATATTGATGCATAACGTTCATATAGTTACATGTGTTCATTATGATATATTGAATTATACAAACACGCATAATCAATACAGTGGAACCCTGTTAATTGAATAGCCACTTTGCCAGTGGAAATTATTCAATTAACAGGGGTATTCAATTAACAGGGATTGTCACTTTACTGTATTCTAGAGATAAACTTAGCATTTATTGTATTATATCTTGTTTGACAGAGCTCCATGAGCTCTGTCAAACAAGATATAATAGATTAAATGCTGTATTGGATGTACTGAGGCCAAATAGGTCTAGAAACAAAGGAAAACTATGGAGAGTCAGGGTAATTTCTCAACAGGTTACAAAAGTTTAACTTTTTATTTAATTAACAGGAGTTTACTCTATAACCTATATTCAATTAACAGGTCAAATTTGTACTGGAGGTATGGTAAAAGGTTTTGTGTTGGAAAATCATATTCAATTAACAGGGATATACAATTAAGAGATATTCAGTTAAGTGGGCTCCACTGTACTACCATTGCCAGACACATAAGAATAAAAAGTTGGATAGTGATTAATCTAATAAGTGATGTCACAATTTTTTACCATAATAGATTAACTCATATAACTGTGCAATCATCTGACCTTTGAAGTGCTCCCAACCCACGTCGATAATCGATGTCAACACATTACAGAAATGCCATCAAATTAAATGGTTTTATTTGTTTCGTTTGGGGGTGGAGGGGGTTAAGAAGACCTCCATATCATCAATGACTCCATTATCAGTACCACAATCTCTGCCTCGCAGGTAATTATGAGTTTAGGGGAGAAATAATGAGTTCATTATGTCGTGGGGGCCCTTCTTCGGGGTCAAATTTCTACAGACAGGGAATTTCTATTGCAAGGTTGGAGTGGGCGTGTTGAGGTTCTTGGAATTGTGTTGAGGGGTAATATGGTGAATATTTTGATCCGGAAGGTTGTCTGTGTGAGGCCGCGAACCTTTTGATCCACCCTCATATAATCTTTAGTGTATGCATTGTAATGTACATATATTGTCCTTGTAAGCACAGATGTTTTCAAATTTTGCATTGTAGATTTTTTTGTGCATATCTGCTGGATAAAAATATTTTAAAAACTAAAGGAACAGAATTTACTGTGATCAATATATTCGAGTCTGTGTGAAAGTGGTAAAAGCATCAGAACTAAACTTTATAGAAAGAGAATTTATGGAGACTTATTTTCGGAAGTAAAGTAATATCTCTTGAGGAAATTTCAAATGGATTTTCATAAACAGTATTTAAATATTTCCATACAGGAATCAAATAAAATATTTCAAGAAACCAGAAATAACTTCTTAGCACACCATTTAACATCTTCTATGAAGAAAAGAGAGACCGATATTGAAGAACTCAGAAATACCTTGTTGTGTACTGTATTTGAAGTGATTCATACAAACAACACAAATGATTTGCAAAACAAAACTGAATTTTGCAGTGAGTGACCCCAATTCTTTTGTCTTTGCCCACTTTTTGAGTATTTAAATTAACATTTGAATTTTAGGAATGCATTAGAGCGTCTAAATTTTCGGCAATTCTGAAAAGTGCATGCAATAATCAATAACCCGTTGGTGAGCCCAGTGACCTTGACCCATATTTTGAACCTCCATTGAGTCTCGACTCAGTTAGTGTTGGTCCCAGGTCCATACGTCACACCATACCCGAGATATAAGCATGACGCACTTTCAAAATGTTCGGTCCCGCCCATTTTTGGGGTGTAAAAATATATGTATGAACTCCGGGAATGCATTGAGGGTCATAAAAAGCGTTTTCCAACAATTTTGAAAAATGCACTCAATGTCCCCTGTGTGACCTTAGTGATCTTGGCCCATATTTTGAATCTCTATTGAGTTTCGTCTCATTTGGTGTTGGTCCCAGTTCCATGGGTCATTCTATGCTTGACATATTCGTGAGACCCACTTTCAATTTTTTTTACCCCACCCACTTTTGGAATGTAAAACTACATGTATGAACATCGGAAGTACATTTGGGGGTCCTAAAATGCGATTTAACCCTTTACCTAACACGAAAAGCAGACGACACTTGCAAATAAAATTCTTGAAGCACGAATTATTTTGATTTTTTTGCGTCAAAATCATAGCTTATGATCCTTCATTGGAACGAGCCCTTTGAGCTCGTTCCAATGAGGGGTCATAAGCTATGTTTTTGTGACAAAAAAATGAAAAAGTAACAAAAATTGAATGGTGAATTTTGTGAATAGCGCTGACCGGTTTTGACCGTTACGTTGGGTAAAGGGTTAAATCAGTTCTGAAAATGCACTTAATGACCACTGGATGGCTCAAGTGACCATGACGCATATTTTGAACCTCCAGTGCGTTTCGACTCATTTTGTGTTGGTACCAGAATCATATATAGGTCATACCTTGTTTGAAATGTGAACGTGAGCCACTTTCAAACTTTTTGGCCCCGCCCCCTTTTTGAGTGTTAAAATTCATGTATGGACTTCGGAAATGCATTGGGGGAGAGGGTCATAAATTCTGAAAAATGCACGGAATGACCCTTTGGTGACCTCATTGACCTTCACCCATATTTTGAACCTCCATTGTTGAACTTCCAGATACACGCACATAGATATTCCTTGCGTTTTCCATATATGCTAGAAGTAGGCGTGCTGGTATATGCCATAGGGGTTAAACTTGTTTTAGTTATTGTCTAGCCATCGTCATTAATTTGAGTCAAGATATACAGAGGTTCACGGTAAAATAATTAATATTCATAGTTGTCCTCAAGTTTATATCTCTTGCATTAAATGTTAGATATATTATTAATCTCATTAATACTGACGCGATTAGAATGATTTATGTAGTATACTGGAAACTTATACCTGCAGCTGTGATCCCAAACCCCACACTGCTTTCCCAAGGATGAACAGTCCGGTCTTTTTATCCATCGTTCTGTTGTACGTGGTCTTGACTCGGGGGCTTGTATTGACGCCTCCATATTTTAATTTGGCTCAAGGGAGAAATATAACGGCCTCGTCAACGTGTGGAGAAGGGGTGACTGGGTCGGAATTATTTTGTCGCTTGACTGGGGCCGCAGGCGATCGATTGGTAATCATACAAGGTCAAATATGTGATACCTGCGATCCTCAGAACCAAGCAAAGGCTCATCCTATAGAACAAGCTATTGATGGAACAGAAAAGTGGTGGCAGAGTCCTCCTTTGTCGAGAGGAATGCAGTACAACGAAGTTAATGTCACAATACGGTTCGGACAGGTGAGTGTTTATGTGTTTTGGAATAACAGAAGAGCGTTTTGAAAAAGCCTTTCTGTCAGCATTTGGAAAAAGAGTTTGTTTGGCCCACTTGGGCGAACTGCTGCATGTAGTAAACAAATTTGGGTAAATTTATTTATTTATTGGTGTTTAAGGTCACATACTTATGCACAATGGCTAATCATGACCGTGACAGTTTTACGGGTGGAGGAAGCCGGGGTTCCCGGGGAGAACTACCGAGCAACGACGAGCAGCTGCCAGCTCCCCAACATCGTAATTCCGCACTGCAGCACAGGCAGGGTTAGATTGGTTGAAGACATGCGCACCATCGACGTGCAGTACGTATTAGTACACGGAGTCATCGTGCCCCCATGTGGACAATCGAGTTTAAGTGCCTTACCCAAGGACACAACGCGGGAGTCCGAATCTATCGCTCAGGCGGTCACCCATCCGTTGCTTAACTTCGGTGATCTGACGAGAACCGGTTACCGCTACAGCTCAACATCAGGAGCCTGTGCGATGGTAAGACGTTCGAAAACTTGGTAACCCCATGAGGTGAAGCAGGGAATTATAGTCAGTTATACTTGGTACAGGTTTCACAAACCGCCGTTTTACTCTTGATTCCTGGATAGGCTGTGTTCGATAACAATCACCAACCGCAGCAGTGGCTGATCCAGACTGAGGAGCAACTCTTTTATCTCTCGACTCCATTTCGCCAGAAACAAACATATTTCAAGACTATATTTGCAGGAGGGGGTACATGCTCTCTTCAAACCTTTACCTAACATTATGGGCCTAAGCCGACCAGCGCTTTTTTTAAAAAGGCTCATTAAGATTTTATTATTTTTCCCAAATTTTGCGTGAAAAGCTTAATATGACACTTCACTGGGATGAGCTCATTGAGCTCGTTCCAATAAGGGATCGAAAGCGTCATTTTGGACGCAAAATATGAAAGTTATATTTAGTTATAACCGTTTATTCAAAGGATGTGACAATCGCTACTTATTCCCTGTTCCTTATTCGACATACGTTATCAACCGATAAGATTGGTTGATACCGAAAGCCTAACAAGGAACTGGGAATAAGTAACGGTTCTCCTCGTGACGGTTTATTCAAGAAATTTCTTTGCAAGTTTTAACTGGTATTTTTGTTGGACCAAGTGTTACACGTGCCATGTATAAATGATTATGATATATCATGCATTATTTAAAATAAATCAAAAGATGGTGTTTTTTTGTTTTATATACAGTACACGGTGAGTGAATCATAATAAAAATATCTACAAAGTGAACCCCCTAATCAGGCAATAACCCGAACAGTGTGATGAAAAACCATAAGAAACACAAGCAAACAGCAGTCTATCTGGTTCCGCCAGTGTTTGTGTCAGTGTTTTAAATTATATTATGACGGCTTTAACACGGAGTTTAAAATTTCCAATCGTTGGAACTTTGCTTGAGCCCAGTGACGGTGCTACAGGGTTCATTTGTCAACAACTCCCCCCCCCCCCCCTCCAAGACAAATTAAGATCGCTGTACATAACATATAACACTTTACCCAACAAAACAGATTGGCCCGGCCAGTGCTATTCACGAAAAGAAATGCGTTTCATATTTTATTATTTTTTTTCTCCGGTTTTCGCCTCGAAAACATAGCATATAAGCCCTCCGTGGAATGAGCTCACTGTGGTCGTTTCAATGAGAGGTCCAAACCTTATTTGGGGGGGGGGGGGGGGGGGATTATATTTTAGTTTTTCGCGACTTTATTTTTTGCCGGTGTCGTCTTTTATTCGCGCTGAATCAGTGGCGGCGCCAGAGTTACAGAAGTGAGGAGGTACAGTTGAGTATTGCCCGCCGCACAGCGACGGCCTCGGCGCACAGCGCCGAGTCGGGTTGCGTTTCGGGAGGGGTGTCCCCTCCGGAAGTTGAGAAAATTTTTAAAACTTACGTTGTAAATGGTGTTCT
Source organism: Pictodentalium vernedei (assembly GCA_031216915.1). Taxonomy (NCBI): domain Eukaryota; kingdom Metazoa; phylum Mollusca; class Scaphopoda; order Dentaliida; family Dentaliidae; genus Pictodentalium; species Pictodentalium vernedei. The sequence goes on from CM062291.1 coordinate 248,719,592, forward strand.
CTGGAGCATTCTCAGACAATTAAATTAAAACAGTTTTATCCTTTTCAAACCTATTGGTTACGTCTTTCAGTTGTAGAAAACGTCGTACATGGTGATATTTTAACGGAAGAACGCTGTTGGAAATTCGCACCAAACGACACTCAAATCGAAAATGAAAGTAGGCAACATTCCAAACGGATGCGTTGCACGCTCTCGATTCTAGCATTCCTCGAATACTCTTAAGCGGTGTGTTTCAAACCGTTTGAACGCGGCACGCCTTGTGCAATTTGGGCCCTCGACTCTCGTTTGTTGTTTGCAGCTAATGTGTGTGTGGGGGGGGGGGGGGGGGGGGGGGGGGGGGCACACACAAACATAATTTTAAAACTTCTCTGATTTAGTGCACTTGGGAATATGGAATTAAGCATACCCACCATTACACCGCAACGTTCAATACAAAAATTAAAATGATAGTATTTTTTTACTACGCTTAGCGAAAAAAGTGGAGGGTGAGTACCCCATCCCCCATACCCCCCCCCCCCCGCCCCATGGCGCCGCCACTGCGCTGAATAATAGGTTAATATACATTCAGGACTACCTGTCCGCAACTTACTCTCCCAGAAACAAACATCTCGTACCGCCAGTGTTTGTGTCAGTTTTTCAAATTATAATTATTGTCCGGTAGAAAAGCCACTTCGTGTGTGTTTTAGTGGGAATCCACTCCTCACGCATGGTACGTTTGTATTTATTTTGTTTTCGCTTGTTCTCATCCTCCTGGCGACAGGATATCCTCCGATAAACTTACTTGATTGGCCAGCAAAACCTTGAGGATCGAACATACAAATTCGCAACTGATGGATCACTGGCAGGCCTGCAACCAGGGTCGAGCATCAAGAGGGCGGGCCATATAGGGGGCACCTCCCCAACCTGGACATAATCCCATCCCCCCCCCCCTCCCCCAAGTGACTAAAGTTCACTAATTTGGATACATCTTGCCAAGCACGTGTGCGCAGACCCGACAATGGTTCGGCCCGGCATGGAAAAATTTTAAAATTTGGCATTAAAAGGAGCAATTTCCTGTCTTTTGAAGAATCAATTCCTACTTCAACATACCCCAGAAAGTTTTATTTTTTCTGCTCAAATAACAAGATTCAGTATTTGAATTTTTTTATTTCTGTCCACTAACTTTCGAATTGACCATCCTGAATCATTTCACCCTACACCCCCACCCCCTCCACCCCACACCCCACCCCTACTCATAGTGACTAAATTCCACTAATTTGGACACACCGTGCCAAGCACATGTGCGCCGGGTCGACCATAGTTCGACCCGGCATGGGAAAAATTTTTAATTTGGCATTAAAAGGAGCAATTTCCTGACTTCCGAAGGATCATTCCTACTTCATTATTTGATTTGGTTTTATTTCTGTCCACTAACTTTCTAATTGACCATCCTGAATCATTTCACCCCCCCCCCCCCCCCCACCCCCACCCCCAGTCATAATGACTGACTTCCACTAATTTGGACACATCGTGCCAAGCACATGTGCGCCGGGTCGACCATAGTTCGACCCGGCATGGGAAATTTTTTTAATTTGGCATAAAAAGGAGCAATTTCCTGTCTTCTGAACTATCAATTCCTACTTCAACATACCCCAAAATTTTGCATTAAAACGAGCAATTTTCTGTCTTCCGAAGGATCATTACTACTTCATTATTTGATTTTTTTTATTTCTGTCCACTAACTTTTGAACGACCATTCAGAATCATTTTACCCTCCCACCCCCCCCCCCCCGACCCCCCTTCCACAATAGTGACTAAATTCCACTAATTCGGATACACCTTGCCAAGCACATGTGTGCCGGGTCGACCATGGTCAACCCGGTATGGGATTTTTTTAAATTTGGCATTAAAAGGAGCAATTGCCTGTCTTCTGAAGGATCAATTCCTTCTTCAACATACCCCAAAAAGTTTTATTTTTTCTGCTCAAATAACAAGATTCATTATTTGCAATTTTTTATTTCTGTCCACTAACTTTTGAAGGACCATTCAGAATCATTTTACCCCATCCCCCCCCCCCCCCACACCTCCTCAAAGTGACTAAATTCCACTAATTTGGATACTCTTTGCCAAGCACATGTGCCCCGGGTCGACCATGGTTCCGCCCGGAGTCTAAAAAAATTGAAATTTGGCTTTGAAAGGAGCAATTTCCTGTCTTTGTCCCATGGAAATCCTCTGTTTGCGAGAGCATTTCTCCTACTTTCAATATCCAGTAACCACTCATCACTTGAAATTTAACCTGCTATTGAGGACTGATAATGGCTTCTGTTAATAAATTAATGTTTCGTATTGTCATAGTTGTGTATAATCTGTGTGTTGAAAAAACACCTCATATATAACAATAGAGACTCCGTCATGGGATGATATTCAATGTAATTGCAGGTGTGAACTGACAACTCTGAGTTAATTCACTGGTAGATAAAATGGATCAAAATGGTGAAAAACAGTGTCCGAAATTTTTTTTTTTTTTTTTTTTTTTTTTGGGGGGGGGGGGGGGGGGGTGTTTTCAGGGGAGGGGGGGGGTTGCAGGCCTGATCACTGGATAGAGTATCCGGTAGTCTATGAGACGCAGATTTACCTATTGTGTCCTTAGGTTATCACTGATCTCTCAAGTGAAGATTCGGACTGATCATTATCACAATGAAGACTTTGCACTTTATCGGGACAGAGGCTGATAGGCCCCGAGATTAGCCCTTAATATTTTACACGGGGCCTATGTGAGAATTGCATGTCACTAAGTTAAAAATAGGCTTCGAAAATGTCAAAATATGCCCCATTCACCCATCAACGAGGTCATCTGGTCGCACCGACATTATTATAAAATGCAAGACAGACTGAATCTCATCCCTTGGTACCCAGAAAACAAATAACCCACGTGTGCTGCACACTTGACGGTCCTTCATTCCCCAAACTCCCAAAGCAGCCCCAGAACGGATACTGATACCAATAACCACCATTGACACTAGCCACAAACGGCCTTTCTTGGCCATGACAGCACGTCCGATAATTTTACATATTCCCATTGAATCGAGGACATCCTACACTGCTATTGCCAAATAGCACAACGTGCTGGGCAAGATAGTGTTTTTTAAAAAGTTTTGAGGTTCATTTCGGTAATTGTTGGTAGTTGTCGGGTCGTCTCTAGTAATTCGACATACCTCTGTCCAATGGAACATACCCTCAGGACACACACACCGACTATATTAGGGGGTCCCATAGTAACCAACACGTGCCATCATGGAAACCAAGGATGGAGCCTTCGATAAACAAACTGGACCACTGAAACACTTGTCACCCTAACAACACGCGCTGAACATGCGCATTAACACCCCGTATCACCATGGTGATAACGTCGCAATATTGCCGACCACGTGGGATACAACGTCCACATGCGTGACATGCACGATGCACCGCAGCAGTATGATGTCACTTCCGAGATCACCCATGAGATCTCCCAGTCTGGACCTGAAACATCACACTCCTACTACTCTCGGATTCTAAAAGGAATGATGACAAACATTTGTGTTTAACCATTTCATTCACTGGTAAAACCTTTCATGTGAGAATGCTGAGCGACGCGAAAGTCATCTAACATGTCATTTATGATTGGCGGTCGAATGATAATTTATGTTTTCGTTTAAGGCGGTTGGCCGTGTGTTAACTATGGAAGTAGCACGTTATAATTATCTTGTGTATCAATACTTGCGGAACATGTGTCTGAAATGGATACCAAATACGAATACATGGCCACTAGCACACACGGTAAACAATTAAGTGTTGCTGCTAATTGCTTTTGAAGGCTGTTGATAATCTGCCCTTGTTTACCCGTGTAATTTAAACTCCTTCAAGGCCAGTGATATAAAACAATTACGTTGACTATGACACTTGTCCGAACTTGACCTAAGAGTATTTATCCATTCGGATGAACCACTTGATAGAGCTTCAAGGTCCGTCCCATTTTATAAACTATGGTTAGGGACCCTGTAACAACCAGTAGTGTAATAATCAACCAGTAGTGTAATATTAACCAGTAGTGTAATAAAAATTAACCAGAAGTGTAATAATCAACCAGTAGTGTAATACAAATCAACCAGTAGTGTAATAACCAGTTGTGTAATAAACTTAACCAGCAGTGTAATAAACATCCATAGAAACAAACAAATTTTCAACAAAATTTGAAATTTTTTGGGGTGGCTCAAAACATAGTTTGGGAACATCTTATCGATTTTTAATCATTGTATCGTACATTTGAAGGCCTTTTGCAGGTCAAACATCATTTCGTGGGTTCAATACGGCGAGGTAAGGGATTTTTATGTGATGTGCGTATTTTCTGGTGTTTAATGTCACTTTCTGCATTTGTAGCTTTATGTAAATTTAAAGTTGGCCAATTATTTATAGTAATGCTGTGCTTTTGAGCGACTTCTAACCCCAGGCATAAGTTGTCAGGTTCTATCATACCAGAAAACTTATGGGCGATAAAGGGTGGTATTCAAGGGCTAGAATTGTGTGGTCTCATGCGTTGTCTACAATGATAATATTTAATACAGCCTCTGCGAATCTCTGAAGGTCTCTCTCACATCAACCCATTTCAGTCGCTGTATCATTATTCGTGGCCTTTTCGGTCTAGTTGACCGTTTTGAATTCTAAAATTCGTTTTTCTTCTGGGAGTGGTGCTCATCATGTTCCTTGGGTATGAACACTCTACCATATTTCTCGAAGGTTCGGGGGGGGGGGGGGGTACCTAAAATCTGCGGTCAGTTATTTTTTCCATCTTGAAGGAGGATGTCGGTAAGAGAGTAGAGAGTATCTTAGACGAGGTGAATAAGGTGGGTGCGTTGGAGGTCCACTGCCATTTCCGTCTGACATGTCAAGTGATTGTTCTCGATAACCAATGGTAGACAGCTATTTAGATCCTGTGATGATTTACAGTTAATGTAAAAAGCTTGAACTCATTCAACAAGTAGAAAATATTGCTTCGGCAGAATGCCTTGATGGGTTAACACTACTCTTATACTACATTAGAAGTGTGTCATGTGAATGAAATAAAATAACTTACGGGCCCTACCTTCCAGACATGTTTCCAAGAAACAACTTACTAACGAATGCTTAGCAAGCTACTCCTCACATGTTGCCTGTTCGTATCAAATGTGTCCAGACCGTAGGCCCAACGCTCAATAATACACGCACGTCGCCACACTCCCCTGTGGGACCCTTTGTCAGGACACCTGAGGCCCCGTAAGGCCTGGGCTGACGTGGGGTTATTTAGTCCCGCTGATGAAGTTGCGGGGAAATTAGACCAACGTGGAGGGTCGGAATCCAAGAGTCGCGAACTCGACGCAGGGAGCTGAGTTAGACCGACGCCGTGATTCCTTCTCTGCCAAATTGGCCTGAAATAGGTTCGATTTCCGTTATGTGTGATTCCTAATCACTTCAGGCTGTGTAATGGAAAGAATGACTTAAAGTAACAACGATTCTTTTATTTACACATAAAAATAAAGCCGTTTCAATATTTCAACAATCAACAATTCGATTCTTTTCACAGAAATTTAGTTGCTAGGGTTAAATAATTCTCAACAATCATATAGTCATTCTATAGCCCTGTACTGGCACTATAGTCTACACACTGGAAATGTTACTACCGTGAGCTCGCCATAAGAGCTTCACAAATCTGAAATGTTATTACTGTGAGCTCGCCATAAGAGCTTCACCCGCTTAGGCTCAAATGCAACGTCTGCGCGTAACTGTACCTCTGGCTGTCGGAGGGTTCCGACCAGCAATGTTCGTCATCTATAAAGCCACCGTACTTCTGATTTTGGGTCAGATATTGTCTACTCATACCTTATGTGCCTTTTGAAAGTACTCCGTGAAAGTCCTATTGAAATATTCACCGTTCCTGGTTGAATTCACGATACACAAATGCCCCTTTTTGTGCTAGGGCGAAATTGTCACTCACACCGATCTCCAGTCGGTATTACGATGCTTCGACAGCAAAACAAACTACTCAGAACGCAATCAGTCTGACGCTTCAAAGGGTTAATACGCAGAATACAATTAACCTACACTTCTGACTATTGCAGGCTGATACCTGCTACTCGACAATCTAAACTTTAACGTTTCACCTTGGGTTTTTTCTTCTCAACGAATTTGGCACTGTAGCCGCCTATCAACCTTAAGCTAAATCAGTCGTGGAATGCCCTGTCTGGCGATTCCAGCCGTTTCAGGGTCCTGTGATCGAAGGTACACCTATGCCAGGAAACAGAGTCGGCTGCCCTGGACTTCACCAACGTGTGTGTGACCCCAAATGTGTGTCTAATGCTCTGCTCTTCAAGGTATATATACTTTTTACCCTAAACTGTCAGGTGGACGGACGCTCATCTGTCCATCTGTCAAAACGGTGGGAGATGATGTATATCGAGGCAGAATCAATACAAGTCATCTCGCGCGTGACTTAACGGTGATTTCACTTGTCGAGAGAATTGATTTGTTTCTGCCAGTCATTGTCATGACAGACATTTCTATCTTTTAGAATCTCGTTTCTCAATTGGCCGTGACGATATCCTGCCACCAACCGATTACGTCTCATAAGACTCGCGACTACTGTATAAATTAAATGAGATTAGACCTTATCTAACATACCGTTTCTCCCCTGGGTCCCTGCGCTGAAGCTGGATATACACCACGTGTGTTTTTTCCATGTCCACCTTCACAGAGAAGTGAAATTCACGTAGGTTTTTCGCCTTGATGCGGAATATCTTTTGAACTTACAATATCTTTATATATGAGGCCCCTTGCCTCTATATTTAGGCGGGCTTTGCCCTGACACCCTTCATATGAGAGAAAGAAGTCGTCGCCTGGGTGCTATAGTGCTCTATGTGCCAATGGGACATAGGGCATTCTAACACTATGGCGACCTTATGTATGACGCCAATGAAGACAGAAATCGTCCTGTTTGCCAATAACATTCCCACCTTCTAGTTACAAACGAGCCATATTTTAAACACTTATACTCAAGGCGAAGACTGTTTGAGTCTTACCTGCCAAGAAAAAAAAAACATTCTTAATCGTAGGACGCCATTGCCAGCCTATGCCGGTGACTTCTCCAATTATCCCCCCCCCCCCCCGCCCCGACCTCCAATTAACCTCCCAATCATGTCTTGACCCATCATCTCACGTTTAATCTTATTTATCCAAATCTGCAGTCTACCGTCAAATTGCACTCGCGCATATCGGGTGCAGTCTTTCGTGTAGACTGGGAAGGGGCCAGCATGTAGATTCGAGGTCTTCCTTCTCCTGATCATTCACTCAATAGCTGAGCCACGGGCAGTGGTACTTATGAACAAAAATATCCAGTCTACTCCATTTCTGTTTTGTCATTTCGGTATAGTCTTTTTCACTTCCTGTGGGCAACAGGAAGACAACCAATGTGGCTATGTTGTCTCCCAACAATTTACCAGTATATTCTATATATGTAAAACTCTTTGTACAAATCTTACTTGTAAATTTGGTATTTTGTTGAATAAACTTCATTTCATTTCATTTCATAAATGACCCTCATTTGGGGAGAGAATGGGGCAGGCGTAAGGGGCGTCATAGTCACAAGTCCCAGAGACACCATGTTGTGTTGTTATGGTAGCCATGTTGTGACGTCATTTCTATAGGGATATGTGATGTAAGAGCGCGTGCGCAGCGCGTGTAATTAGATGACGTGTGTTTCCTCCGTCTATTCTGTATACTGGAGACCGCCACCTTGGTGTTTATGGTAGCACGTGGTTACTATATAGACCCAATGGCCTCTAATAGAACGAGGATATGTTTTGAGGGTAAGTTCGATTGCACGGGAGTATAATACCCAACTACTAGTACTACTACTACTACTACTATTACATCTCTTGCTACTACTACTACTACTACTACTACATCTCTTACTACTACTACTACTACTACTACTACTGCATCTATTGCTACTACTACTACTACTTACTACTACTACTACTACTACTACTACTACTACATCTCTTACTACTACTACTACTACTACTACTACTACTACTACTACTACTACTGCATCTATTGCTACTACTACTACTACTTACTACTACTACTACTACTACTACTACTACTACTACTACTACTACTACTACATCTCTTGCTACTACTACTACTACTACTACTACTACTACTACTATTACTACTACATCTCTTGCTACTACTACTACTGCTATTTCTACTACATCTCTTGCTATTACTACTGCTATTACTACTACTACCACTACTACTACTACTACTACTATATTACTACTACTACTACTACTACTACTACTACATCTCTTGCTACTACTACCACTACTACTTCTATATCTCTTGCTACTACTACTACTACTTCTACTATTAATAACTACTACTACTAGTAACTTCTACTACAACTACTGCTAACTACTACTACTACTGCATCTCTTGTGACTACTACTGTTACTAACTACTACTACTGCTGCATCTCTTGCTACTACTACTACTACTACTACTACTAAAAATTACCTCCCCTATTCCCAAAATACTGATAATATATATATTTTCTGAAAGGTCTCAATCTTGCTTTTCTCGTGGAAAACAACACACAATGAAACCAATGAAATTCTTACTGCTTCATCCAAATGCATTGAGCTGAACGACACAGTTGGGTGATCAAAAAGTGCGTGCATAAAAATATACAATATTGTCTCATTTTGAGGGTCAAATTTCCCATTTTCATGAATATGTGGCAAGAAAGGTACATTGTAGGAATTCTTCAATCTCCCCCTGAGAATTTTACAACACAAGATCAACATTCTGATAAATGAACTCCGATTGGTTTCTTATTCGTTTTCTTCAAATGACTTCTCAAAGGAAATTTAAACAAAATTATCTAATTTTTCTCCAGCAACATTTCAGCTCCCAAACAGGTGTGGGTTATTAATTCCTGTGTTACCGTGTCATCTGGCTGAAATGCGCTTCCCTGTACACAGTTTGAATAAAAAAAACAGCGGATTATTTTGGCCATATCACCATTAATGGGCCGCATTTATACTAAATCCACAAAATTTAAAATAAAATTATAGACCAAAATGGCCATTAGGCCGAGGATATCAAATGCGGACAAGACCATTTGATGGGAAATGAGACCTTACCTGTCTTTTTGCCCCAAACATCTTCGTGTCGTCCACATGTGAATATACTTCGGAATCAACGAAAGAAGGAAGAGTGTTTATTTAAATATTGGAGTGCAGGGAATCCTTGTATGCTTTCTTGGAGAATACCACTAGTCGTGTCGCTTCTTCAAAGTTTGAATAGACTGAATCTATTGTTTCCTGTTACACTCGGTTTCCGATGATTTTTTTTTTTTTAATCTAGGTTGGTATTGGGACTCCTAACACAATGTTTCTCATTGTTTCCTAAACAAATTAAACTATTATAAGCATATATTTTACTTAATTTACTGTTTTTTAACGTTGCCTTATTGAAAAAAGAAGCATATCCATGGAAAGCATGGATACAGTTAGTCAATGGCTATCAATAATATTAAATCTTATATTAAGATTGCCACGCCTACTTTATCCATATATGGAGGACCTCTTAGTACGCCTGTTTGTGAGAAGTTTAATAAGATTTATGACGTACTCTCTGAGCCCTTTCCAATAAGTAATCAGATGATAGGTTAGATCTGCGCACACCAGAACGTAAGGTGACAATAGTCGCTTTCGGCAGCGCAAGTGTTAAACTTCTCGAATCTATTAGCCGTATACTTCACTGTGTACTTCAAAAGTTTTCACTATTTTATATTCCATTTTCGGTATCTACGTACCATTCAAGTACCGCAATAATACAGGCTCTCAGGCCAACAGTCAAATTCGGTGAGAAATTCGAATTTGTTATGACCTGGAACCAGTCTGGCTCTCAAATAGATCTCCACCTAGTTTAGATCCATTCGTCTGGAATATTTCAGTTGACGTGATTCTGACCAACTGATATATTCCAGTCGACTGAATCTGAAAAAAATTCATAAAGATTCATTTTCTGTGAATCAAAGCTAGAAACGTTGCTCAATCGAGACTTGATTTGCTCGAAATTTTGATGACATTACGATTTGATGCAAAGACTCACCGTGCAGCCGTGATGTTCTGATCACACAGGATAGTTCCATAAGTTATATTAATATCTCGATGTTTTCAAGGGGAATTAAATACTTAATCAATGGAATATATATAATTGCGACAGCAAAGAATACCTGAAAACCTCTGTAAGTACACGTACATCAAATTACATCATCTGTCATCTGCGCGCAAATTTTCACAAAAAGTGGGTAAACAAACAGAGGCATAACAACGTCGTTTTCCTTACAGAATTAGGCTTGTGATATGAGAGCTTAACTATGACCCTGATTGGAAAGAGCTCAGATGACCATAAGCTATGTGTTTGGGGCAAATAGAAACAAATAGCGCTGTCCCCTACCCAGACACTCACTTTCATTCAAGTTTCGCCGCTATTGATCATAACCATCGACCTTGAGTTGTTTTTAAGAATGGTATTGCTATAAATACACTGAGCCCTTATGGGAGAGCTTTCTTCAGAAAATGTTCACCCAAATCTTACCAAACTGATAAATTTCTTTATCATATGACTCGTCTGTTTTGTTCACTTTAAAACATTTGATATTTTGTTTTCATATTAATCAGTGATAAATAAAGCCTTCCGTCAATTTCATTGGTCACCTTCAAAACTAGATAAATTGATTGGCTGAGCACAATAAAACTGGGCCACATTTTCATAATTTGAGTTGGGAGCCTTCATTGGTCAATTTCAAAACTGGACAATTTGATTGGCTAAACAAAATACAACTGGGTGACATTTGCATAATTTCAGTAGGGAAAATTTACGTTATCTGTCCTATTTAGGGTGGGTTATATTGTATTAATCTTTTACCTACAAGAAAAACGCCATTCATTTTTTCTATATTTTCACTTTTTGCTTCCAAAACATAGGTTATGACCCCTCATTGGATCGAGCTCAACGAGCTCGTTCCAATGAGGGGTCATAACCTATGTTTTGGAAGCAAAAAATGAAATTTTTTAGTTATACGAGGATGTTTTTTCCAAGTGCCGTCTGCAACTCAAGTTAGGTGATGGATTAAAAAGTCATACTAAGTGGCTAATTTGTGCGTGAGTGTCATATGATAAATAGAATATGAAATGAGTGTTTTTCTCATATAATATTTATGAAACTCGTCCGAATTTTCCGTTTGGGCTGCCAGAGTCTAGCCAAAACGGACAATTCTTAGACTCGTTTCATAAATATTATATGAGAAAAACACTCATTCCATATCCTCTATGTTTGATTCGATCTTGTAAATATAGAGTCTTCAAAGTATTCAGGCCCTCTAGGAATTCAGTCACGTATACGTGGTACTGTTCTCATTGGTGAAGCGCGATACTCCGGAAAAAACTCGTCGCTTGTCATAAACAAATGTTTCCTTTGTGATAAATTAGCTCATTTTGAGTTCGCAGAAGGCCCCAGATAGAAGCTCAGGGTTTTAAAAATTCAAACAATTTCCCGGGGAGATCCCTTGACCCTTACTATTGAGATAGGTACCCTTTCAAAGTCTCACCTTTTTCAAACCGACGGTCCTAGGGACATGCCTAGTAGGCATGTCATTCTAGAACACCCCCACCTCCACACCCACCCCCAGTGGGACGTGTGCCCCCCAAGATTGAAAACCTGGCTACGCCCCTGTAAACGAGACGTGACATTGCAGCAAGGATGACACACTGGTCTGCACACGTGTCACCGTACAAAAGAGGCGGCATTGCGTTCTACTTTTTAGATATGTATGGCGGCAACCGCGTTGTGTCCTTGGGCAAGACACTTCATCTCCATTGCCCGCGTGGGGGCACGATGACGCCGTGTACTAAGGCGTACTGCACGTCGATGGTACGCATGTCTTCAACCAATCTAACCCTGCCTGTGCTGCAGTACGGAGTTACGATGTTGGGGAGCTGGCAGCTGCTCGTCGTTGCTCGGTGGTTCTCTCCGGGTACTCCGGCTTCCTCCACCCGTAAAACTGCCACGGTCATGATTAGCCATTGTGCATAAATATGTGACCTTAAACACCAATAAATAAATAATTTAGATATGTATAAATCATGTTTCCAGAAATCTTTCCCCGTTAATGTTTATCAATATGGGTGCTAGTTCTGAAAATGTCAGGCGAGCAACATGCGCATGAAACATTAAGAGTTGTTTCCCTTCTTCTGTGAGGTTTATTTCCAAGTACATTCATTGATGATAAATATACTGCAACTTCGCCACCACTTTTGTAACATATTTCATGTCTGAGATCAACTTGAAATCCCAGGGATGGAGACAGAAGAATTGTGTTCAATTGAAGCAACGAGCGGATCCCAGGACCGGAATGATCGACCACTGGTCAGCTTGTGTTATGGCCTGATTTTTGCGTAACACCATACCATGGTCGCCTGAAAAATTGCAAGGATTTTGGCGTGACTGAATGCCACAACATCGGATTATATAATAATAATAATAATAATAATAATAATAATAATAATAATAATAATGAAATTTAATAAAGTTTATAGCCTCGGTTCCACAATGTGCTCGCGGGCTTTACAATATCGAGAACACGCGTGGTGTATAAATAAATAGACTGAGGCTGAATATAATCAAAAGAAAAAGTAACAACTATTAATCACTCAGTGTTAAGCTCAGTGTTATATACTTGCTTGAACAAATAGGTCTTCAGCGCAGATTTAAACTGGTCGTGAGTTTGTGGCATCTTCATATTAGCGGGAAGCGAATTCCAGAGATTCGCAGTGTTCAAAGAAACAGAGTGCCCAGAGTCCAGACAGCATTGTAGACATTTAAAAATGAACATTTTCTCCAGGGATGGGGATGCATGTCCTTGGACCTTCTTAGAAACCCACTCAAGTCTTGCACCTTCAGCGTACGAATGCCTGCACATCTTTTCGTTGGCTTTCATTGTGCTTGTAATGAATTGTGGCTACACGACCAGATGAACACAAATGTTCAACACGGACATTTTCTGATAAACCCCAGACCTTTTGTATTTCTGAGGTTCTTCGGCATTTCGGAATGTATTGCGGATTTCTATAAAACACATTTTTATTCATCTCATATTTATTTATTTATTTATTTATTTATTTATTTATTTATTTTAGATTTGGGGTGGGGATGGGGGATGTCTTTAATCTATGATTTCCATTCCCCAGCTCCTTCTTTTATAATTATGTTTATTCACCACTTTCAAATTGGTTAACTTTAGTTGATTTCTTCATTACGCTGCCAAGTTCAAAACCGAAGACTTCATTTTGATGCATTACAGGTGTTCCACGTGGCCTATGTGCTGATAAAGATGGCTAACTCACCAAGACCCGGGGTCTGGGCTTTAGAGAAATCTGTAGATTTTGGACATACATGGAAACCATGGCAGTATTTTGGAAGGGAACCGAACGACTGTTACAGATTTTTTAGAACACGTGAAGCCAGTAAGACCTATGAGATACAGACTGATGACGAGGTGATTTGTACTACGGCTTTCTCGGATGCTGTTCCGCTAGAGAATGGAGAGGTAGGCTATTATCAAATAATTGTAAAAATAGATGTTGAACGGGCTCAGAATTTATCCTTTATCCAGGCCTATTTTTTTCCTCGAGTACCACCGAGCAGCGACGTGCAATTGGAGGACTCAGGCCTTTACAGTCTTCCTAACTAACGACGGTAAACGCTGTGCCCAAATAAGATAATTGCGCCCAAATTATGCGGAGTTTTAAACTTTTCAGAAGTTTTGAAGTGTTTCGGCAATATATAGTTTAGCCAGATTTCCCTGATGCTTGCAATATAGCTTAGAGCTTACCTTCGCATCAAACAATGCAACAGATAAATAATTTAAAAAAAAAAACAAAAAAACACTGAGTTCGCCATAGAAAGGCAATCGCCGTAGACAGTGTCGTATACGACACTGTCGACGGCGATTGCTTTTCTATGGTGAATTCTATATGGTCATGCACTTTAAGTTTAAGATCTATTATATTCATGTTTGTGGCTTTTCTCAGTATAAACGCCATGCGTAATTTACATTTAGATAAGGCTTTGGCTCGACACTGGGAAACCAAGAATCCTTCTCGAGTTCATCGAGTAAACTTCTGTCAAATGGTGATGGGAACCAGTGATAATAGCGAAGACCTATAACAAGGGGTTGTAAACTATCATTTTAAGACGGGGGGGGGGGGAGGACCTAAGAAGAAGAAGAAAATACCTGCATTTTCTCTCCAACCATGCAAGCAGGTCACATCCATATTTGCCGTTGTGCCCAAATTTGACTGATCTGAAGTTCCAGGCAGACTCCCCGGCAATCCGCGCCAAATCTGGTTCCATGTAGAAACAAAACCCATCAAGAACCTAAACAAATCAGTCCGCATGTGATCTAGTGCCAGGCAATTTCATATATAGAGTTGCCCGTCTTGATTATATAAAAAAAATAATAATTTCAGGCTTCGTCGCCATTTCAAAACTTCAACTTGACGTGGCTTTATATTTTACACTTATTTATACAATGTCTAGAGGCCTTGGCAGTCCAGTTAGTTTGAAAGACTGAAAAACCAAAACATGTGTATGTTTGATTCCATGTAACCATATTTGGTTCCCCTATCAGATTGATTTGATTGATTGATTGAGTTTATTCATTAGTACAACATGCATACAGTTAATAACAAAAATATACATAGAGGTGGCATACGTCAGAACTACATGACTGCACTACTGGGAGATGGCGTAGCCACTAGTGGCTGTCTTCCCGCCATTCCCGTTTTAAAAAAAAAATGAACAAGAAAAAAGAAAAAAAAAAGCAGAGAAAGGAAGAGAAGAGAAACATAGAACAAACTGAAGAACCAGTTTCGGTTCCTGGGGGATGAAAACTTCTCTGTGTGAACGTACTAGTAACTTAGTTAGTATTGGTATTGGTTGAAGACAAATGTACTAACGATGTGCAATACGGTTTAGTACACGGAGCCCCCCCCCCCCCCCCTAAGTGCCTTGCCCAAGGACACAACGTTTTACCCCTGGTGGTGGGATCGAACCAGGGACCTTTCGGCTTTAAGTCCAATGCCCCAACCAATGAATCACCGCGCTCCCATCTGGGCTTATTTTGGTAACATAATTACATATCGGTTATCCTGTTCAGTTGGTCATGTGGGAAGCTATTCACCACAGAGAAATAGTAAGTAGCTATAATGCTTTTGCTGGGGGGGGGGGGGGTCGTAGGAAGTATTTGAACCTGGGGAGGGGGAGGAGGGTCGCGGTCACACAATAGTATCCACACAATAATATATATTCGTGGTGTGCCTTAGTGGAATGGTAATGGTTGGAATATTAGTTAGTCTGGACTTGAGCCATGCACGCATTTGGGCCAAATCAGGTTTACCCCTCTCCCCTCCCCTCCGAAACCGAGCATCTTCGCATCGCTTCTAAAGGCTCTTCTCAATGACACAGTATATTCATTTTATTGGCCACTGTGAACTTGGGAATGGGACTTCGGATCTGCCATTTTTCTGAGCAGTGCCAGATATTGGCATTGCATCATTTTTCTAACGTTATCAGTGGTGGACAATCATAGAATCAGACTGTCACACGGTGCCAACCTTAGGTTCCGCCATATTTCCATTATTGGCCACTGTGAACTTGTGACATTTTAGTGGCCTCTGCGAACTTGTGAATGGGTCTTCGGATCTACTATTTTTCTGAGCAGTGCCAGATATTAGCATTGCATCTTTTTCTGACGTTATCGGTGGTGCACGATCATAGAATCAGATTGCCACACGGTGCCAACCTTAGGTTCCGCCATATTTCCATTCATCACGAAGTATTGTTTTAATGGCTGGTTTCGTATAGACATCTAAATTTCATGCTTTTCATGACATATTTTGCTGGCCCAAGAGATGCCGTTCGTGGTGCCGCCTCCATTTACCAATAACCGCCATTACACGTGAACAGTTCCCGATGTGCGAACTGGAAGTAGTTGTGAAATTATCTTTCTCAAATATTTATAAGAGCAAATTTTCAGAGTGTTATGGTTGGAGGGGATGGCAAGGTGTGTCGACGTATAACAGCCTTACCGATATTGGCAGATATTATATTATAAACACGTGGGACACTTGTAGTAGTGTCAAGTTAAATTTGTGCCAGGCGTATTGGATGGTACCTTTGTGCTTGATGCAGCAGGCGATTTTCTTTCTTTCTGTGTGGGTCATCTGTATCAGGTAGCGATCTGCACACAGTATTTTAATTTCATAGCACCTTGGGAAAAATATCAGAAACTTCACAAATAGTTCCAATGGTGATATTTAGGAGTAAATGGTTCGTTTAGTTCCGTGTGTAACGAAGGCCGGGCGGTAATGATTCGAATTTTCACAAAAAAAACTTAAGATGTGGACGAATGAAGGAGTAGCTGAATTTTGTGTGGGGGCCCACCCAAATCCTATCCGGGGTGTTGTGAAAATGTGTTCGCAACTGTAAACACAGATTTCTCGAAAATCATCGTCATATTCTCTCTGATCGGTTTTCATGGGGAAGATTAATACTGGTTCAACTGCCATTTTTTTAACCGCTATTACATTTATCAAAACATTTTAAAAGCCCATTTCTGCACAGTGATGTACTTGTAATGGTTGGGGTGACGTATTAATTCCCAGCACTCTGGTAGCGCAACAGAATTTTCTCCAATCACTGTGTTTTTTCTCTTGTTTAACTGAATTTAACCAATTATATTCTGTTTGACAGAGCTCATTGTGCTCCGTCAGACAAGGTATATGTGGTTAAATATCAAACTGCATTATTGGAAATATTCGCTGCTGAAACCTTTGTCATTATGACATCAGAATGCAGAGGGTTAAATAACTTTATTACACATCCTATTTGGATTCGGCAAATCTTTTGTTGGTTTAACGTTTCAATTAACATTGTGACCGTCAAAAACCTAAGACCTAATAACCACATCTTCTGGTTCATGTGCGCTGAAGAACCATCTGGATGCTTTTATTGCATGGAATCTTCGATCATTTTCTGCACAGCCAGTTGGGTTTTGTGTTTCAGAGTTGCTGCTGCTTAAAATTGCTATTCTGTAGAACATGACGATAAATCACCAACTAAAGCCCCGTTCACATGCGTCGATCTGCATACGTGAGTAAATTTGCATATATACAAATTTTGCTTACACGTGCAAAAGTATTTTCTGCGATGCGTTCACATGAATTTGAGGATTTTTGATCATTATCTGTCATTTCAGTGACAATGGACGTGACTGTTGAGGTTTAGGAGACGTAGAATGCTGCCATACTGCTTGGTAAATCAATTTGTAAATACCAGCATTGTTCACTTGTGGACTGTCCAGCTGTTCTTCGGTGCGTCTTTCTCCCCATATGCTTAGCAACACGCTAGTCTCCTCATCTGACCACGAAGTTCCTCTTTTTCTCTGATCTACATTTCGTCCCCTGAGTTCCAATGTGTTCTATGTGCCTACTGGCGCATAGAACACATTGAAACTCGGGGGACGATTTCTTTTTGAAACCATCGTTACTGCTGTATGAACTAAGCTGAAAGAAGTCACTGAGCTCAAGTGTCAAATGTCAGTTATTTGGGCACTCGTGTCCTGCCAATAGGGCTTATGCAATAATTTATCTCTTATTGTAAAATGCTCACATAAGCAAATTTTATTGTGCGTTCACATGAGAAAAAATACTCATTTGCAAACTTTGCATATATGCAAACGAAAATTTGCATTTGGTCCCCACTTGGTGCAAAAGGGAAAAAAAATGCATATTGAGTAAATTTTACTCCCATGAGTAAAAGCGTTCACATGCGCCTATTTCCATGCGTTAGCAAATTTGCGTATATGCAAATAAATACTCACGTATGCAAATCGGCGCATGTGAACGGGGCTTAAGTCTTGTCGATTACTGCTTGGATTGGTGGTAATTCAAGGGAAGGCGTTACAGCTATCGAAGCAGTCCTTTATGGTAGATATTGCATCTGCCTGATATAGTCAGTTAGCGTTTTTTTTAACCCTTTACCCAATGTAACGGCCAAAACAGGCCAGCGCTATTCACAAAATTCACCATTCAATTTTTATTTTTTCATTTTTATCACAAATAAATAGCTTATGACCCCTCATTGGAACGAGCTCGTTCCAGAGTGTTCATAAGCTATGTTTTTGAGGCAAAAAATCAAAAAATTAGTGGTTCAAGAATTTTATTTGCAAGTGTCGTCTTCTTTTCGAGTTAGGTAAAGGGTTAATTGTCTCCAGGCCGGAGAGTAGTAGAACATACATGGTTCAGAAACCCCGGATAACATCCGTGTCAAGCGTGTGATCGACATTGAAAGTGTGGAGGATATCTGGCAAAGCGCAAACATACATTGCATCAGATGAAGGTGATTCAGATGAAAAATCAGTATCAAGCATGGAGCGCGACCACCAGAATATTATGGTTACAATTTCTGCGCGAAGAAGTCTGAGACCGACATGTAGACATCAAAAGAAACATATCGGTAGTGTGAAAATAAATATTAGAAAGTGGGGGACTTTGGAAACGGACACCTTGTTTCATGAGAAAAACGCGACGACGAGATTCGCTGAATCATCAAACAATGCAAACGTTGGAAGTTTACAAAAGTGGGACAAAATATTTAAAAAAAATCACTGTGATCAGTCAGCAGTTGTGGGATCAACAAAGTCAAGAATACGGCGAAGAAGAAAGAAGGATGTTCAACTTAATATTAAGTATTTCTTACAAAATCCAACCATGCTGAATACTAGGATAAAAAAAAAGATCTTGGTGATCAAATCAGGGAAACATGTGAAAAGCCGAGTTGATGTGTTAAAAACATCCCAAGTAAATAAAACCTGATAGAAAAACCATGTTGAACAATTAAAAGATGTTCGTCAACTGCATGAAAACAGTCAATCAAACAGCAATGGATTGGTGACAAGACATTTCAGATTCATCAGGTTTTCGTCACCAATGCTATACTGCTTGTTGTCACCTATTCATTGCAGTTGGATTGATTGGATTGATTAAATCCCACGGGTGGATCCTGCCCTATACCCCAACCCACTCCCACCATTTTTGTAACTCAAATTTTATTCACAGGCCGAGACCAGGAAAAATGGAATTATCCGCGATAAGCTTTGGAGCAGCCGCCAGTGTTAAATTCTCATAGAAACCGGAGCTGTGGTGGAGCCGACATATTAAGGCTATTTTAAGCTCCATCCAACTGAGTCTGGCAAGTGGTATGTGCGGGATATGCACACTGTAGCATGCTGTGGTCTGTTGTATTGTTTTCTATGAGAACGGCCCCGGGTCTACAGTTTGGATATGTGATAGAAGATGTATGTACAAGGATTGAGGTCTACAGTTCGGATATGGGGTAGACTGATGGTAGTTTTCATGCAACTTTGCCCCGCGAAACGGTTGACGGTGCTAATGACTTCGCGACGTCATGATGCGCACGTGACGTCATAGAAACGTTGGCCGCAGTGGTGGACATGGGTAGTACGCAATGCTAGGTCATGCAGTAATGTGGGGTATGTTTGGTTACCGGGTACGGTACTATAGGACGTAATGCATGTACTCTGTTGGTCTACTGGTCTTGCAGTGTGGTGGGGTATGTTTTGTTGTCTAGTACGGTACTATAGGGTGTACGGTATCTACTCTTGTTGATTTACTGTTTGTACCTCCCTATGGTAGTTAGATGGGAGTGCTAGGTCACGTGATCGCTATGTGTAGTACGCAATGCAAGGTTATGCAGTTTTATGGAGTAATCTTGATTGTGTAGAATGGTAGTATAGCACGTACAATTTTTACCTCGGTTGGTATACTGTTAGCTACCGTACCACTAATCTTCCTGGGACGATATACTATCCAGCGGTTGCTATGGATAGTATGTAACGCTAGGTAAAGGGGTAATGTTGGGTATGATTGATTGTATGTTGGGTAGTGTACGATGGGCATCCTTTACCCCGTTGGTCGAAGTTAGCCCTTAGTGCGACTATGCACCTAAGACGTTATGCAGTTCTACGGTTGGTAGAAGTGGTAAAGAATGCTAGGGCATGCGGTGTTGTGGAATGTGCTTGGTTGTCTACTACGGTAGCAAGGAACGTACTGTCTGTACCCTGTTGGTCTGCTGATTTTGTGGTGCGGTGGGTTGTGTTTTGTTGTGTAATATGGTAGTATCATTGTCGCAGGATTACGGGGTTGAGTGATGGAGGAAAATTTTATGTTTTCATCAGTGCTCAGTCGACAGCCAGTGACTGTCGTCTGAACCCCAGTCCGAACGTAAACTTTGCCACCTTATCAATGCCCTATCAGCTTGGGACTCTTAGGATTCCTGAAGATGCCTGTGGCTTACAACGCCAAAGGGTGATCAACGATAATTCACTGAAAAGATCATTTATTTACATGCACGAAGAAATATAATATGAAACAAATTACTCACAAAATTATCCATATGAATACACTAATTCACGCGAATAAAAGTTTATTCTTTAGGGCCCTCGACGCCTCCCACAGCTAGCTGTGTCCGATGGATCGACATCACATCATCTTCATCCTCTCACGGTTTGTGATGAATACCAAGAGTCTATTCACTTCTCGTTGCTTCCTCCTCGCTCGCAGGGTTAACTTCACCGTCAGTCGGGCTTAACACATGTAATATTCAGCTTGTGCGAATCTATCAGCGTTCTCACAGTTCAACCACAATTCAATCGGCGTCCACCACAGTTCACGATCACTTTGCGCTTTGTCTGGCTCTCACGGGGTTAAGTTTTTCTTCGCCTTCAGATATATATACTTAACAAAGTTCACATAAAAATATTCTGCAAAGTGTTCTCAACATCACCAATTCTCGAACCGACTAAAACTATCTTATCTCGCGAGCTACTCCAGCGCTTTCTCAAGCTCTTAATACGGTCTCTAGACCTCAACGTTACAGTTTTTACTTCTTTGGCTACTATGCCACTACGGTTCGCAACCGTTAACAAACTACAATCGGTTCCTTACAACCCTCACAGGGTTACGACAATACGCGGACTTTCAATCTCGGTGCCTATGACCCTCGACGGCCAAGGCTAAATTCGGACCTTCTCTGGCCAACTGCCTCGCAACGACCCACAGCCTTACACACCTTCCGACTGGAATTGGCTGGACTCCTGTTTCGAGAAATCCCCCGACTTTTATTTAGATAGCCAGAACATTTATTCTCAGTTAATCGCTTCTCTTGAACTTGGCCGCTTAGATCTATCTTAATTTAACGCTCGCTTTGAAGTTCCTTTGAAAGACGTTTTGGTATCTTTTGACATTTCGGAGACAGGATAGATGCGTAATATGAGTGTGTGTCCAGAACATATGTGATGTAATGTATTCTACAATTAGATTTTAACTGGCTTTAATTACCCAGATAAATATTACAGAAGAGAATATTGTCTCTCTTACTATTGATCATCTGTTATCAGAAGCCCATATGGCGTTGAACACATGGCGATATGGACATTACATTTCATGCGTCATTTAGAATATCTGACAAACCTGTTTTCGGGGTTTGCTACATATCTATCTTTAAGTTTTATGTTTAACCCATTCAGAAAAATTATAGAAAATATTTACACTTTTAGCTATCACCTTGACAATCATGAGTACGATATTTACCCCATGTCGGTCTGTTGTTAGCCTCAGTACTACTAAGCCACCCAACGCTTTGTACCATCCTATGGGCACTCCGGAATGTAAAGTCTTGTAGTTGTGAGCGCATGCTTGGTTTCTAGTATCATAGTATAGTCTTATGGACAATCTAAGACTCGGCTGGTGGTGGAGATCGGAACCTCATATCTAGCAATCCTGTAGCAATGTTACAAGAAACTTGGGATGATGGAATGTTATAGCGCGGACAGATAATGGTAGCCAGTAGTGATGAAAATCTGGAGTAACAGGTGAAAGTGGAAGCAATCATAGAACAAATGCCGATGACTATAGACAAGTCAGCGGTAGTGGTCTTTGGGCTATGAAGGTCACGAGGTGGTCTAGAAGCCAGAGGTCGAACAGGTGCTAGGGGCCATAACTACCCTCCAAAAGGTATTCTCCCAACAGTGTGTCACCATGCCATAGGTATCATCCAATACCCAGATGAGTCGAAGGGCAATACTCGCAATTACTCGACAGTAAGTAAAGGGCCTGATGTTTTGAAGGGGGTTGTTTCCTCTGCCCTCTGTGACCCCACCTAATTTGAAAATAAGGAGAGCGATAATGGCCAGCCCTGAAATTTGGATAAACCGATGGACTCCGCGTACTCATAGTAAATCTAAATGAAATACACTAAGATTATCTTAACGCTTTTCCTACCGAGTTGGTCGCACCTGCTCGTGTAATTTACAAACTGAGCAGATGAAAAACTTATTTAAAAAAGATTTCAACAAAAGCATATAATGTTGCCGTATACCTCCAACAGATGCTAACCCTGTTCGTGCCGAATTAATACGTTGGCGAGTCAGACAGTTACTCGTCATTGCTGGTGGTTCTCTATGGCTTCCTGCACCGGCAAAACAGTCCGACACAATATGACTCTGGCGGTTAAAAATGTTACTGAACCCCAGGAAACAAACTCCAAAGCGATTATTCATAAAATTGTCCACTGAACAGAAGATCGGTGTTGAAACTGAACGAGGCTACGTTTATTATAAGACAGATAAAATAATTTACAAATTAGTATTCTCGTGGTGTCTTCACATTAGTTTTCTTCATGATTATTATGGACTGTGTGTATTAACTTATATTGAAATCAATATAACTTTTGTCTGAACGAAAGCTGATTCGGCTAAATCAAATGCCGAAATGTTTGTCACCATTTGATATTTTCATCGTATACAAGGTGGAGATTTCGACTGTCTCGGGATACATTACTATATTATAAGCAAATGTTTTGAATTAAATAATAAGAATTGAAGGCAATTATCTTTTGCTTTCTCATAGTATGCATGTATGATGGATGTGTTACGTTTTGTATGAATTTTGATTCTTACATGAAAGAAGTCTTCAAAAACGACAATAAACGAAAATTTGTGAGGTGGTTGAAAATGTCGCCTTTTTATTGTACAAATATCAGATGATAACTTATTTTAACAACTCTGAATATAATTTTGTAAATTGTTATTCAGAGGCGGTAAAATATCATTTTGTAAATTCTTATATCGGCCTTTTATGAATGTAGACTTGCTTAGTATTTAGCAACAAACTGTTTTATGGATAAATACCAATTCCTTTGATGTAACAGGTTCATGAATTTTACATTTTCCTCCCTGGTCACCCGGCCTGATCCCACTTCGATTGAGCCGTTACATATAATTACCAATTACATGTATAGCAGTAGGTGGATAGGTGGGGGGGGGGGGGGGGGGGGGGGGAGTGCTACAATACGTATAGGAAAAACATGCCTTGGGTTATTGGGTTATGAAAACGTCACCTCGACCTAGTATATGGGTAGGAGGAGAGGGATGAAACGTGCCACATTGGATGGGCCCCGCAATGGACCCCGAAAGTGACGTCATGGCACATGACCCAGTTAAGTCATGTTTGTAGCTCTGGTAGGGCCGCGTGGGTGGCCATTTTGTGCCGCCATCCCCATGGTGATACGTGGTCTCAGTGCGCATGCGCAGCGAGTGTTGTTGGGTTGACACGTGTTTCCGCTGTCCATTTTCTGTACTGAAGGCCGCCATCTTGGTTTCTCTGGCAGCACACGGTTGCTATGTAACCCAAACGCCTACAATAGGACGGAGGTATGTTCGGAGGGTACATTCGCTTAAACCAAAGTAGTTTGCGGGTTCGGATTTTCCCCAAATCCCCGTTCACTTCGTTGAATTGCCCAAAAAGACAGACAATCCCTCCAAATCACAAAATACACCCAAACCTACCGACGTGGGTTCGAATTTTCCCAGAATCCCCCTTTTGTCCAATAATAGGTGCGTTCAATGGCATAAGAGTAAGTCCATTTACCCACATAGGCCCGACAGCGAGCCCAAATCAGAAAAAAACTCCCAAATCACTTTATTTTGGTATGGATTCCCTCAGAAACCAAAACCACTACCTGTTTATTTCAATTAGGATTCCTGCACAATCCTGCTTATAATAGTAGCACGTAGTGCTATTGGACCGAGATACTCCAGTATTGAAGAAGAGCCTTTAAGTTGGAACAGTTTTTAGCTTATTGGTTACTACTTTTAGCTTCTGGTCCTTTCTGACCTGTTCTAAACAATGGTGTTACTTCATTTTGTAGTTTTGTGATACTCTCTAATGACGGAAGAACCTTTTACTCGGAACAGGTTTTCATTCCAAACCTAGTCTGTCACTACCTTCTATTACAGATGCTATGCTCGCTACTCTTACCCTAACAGTCTATTTAGTCCTTGCTATCTCCTCTGGTTCCTACCTTCACCATCGGGTGATATATCGGAATGTCTGATCAGATTGCTTCATTCCCCGTAATATGCACCAATCCATACAGCCCCCCCCCCCCCCCCCCCCCCCCCCCCCCCCGGTGTATAACGAATTTTATACAGCTGCCGTATTATGATGTGGCTATATCCATCCATCTGTCTCTCCATCAATACATATGTCTGGGTAGCCATCTGTCAATCCATTTTTGTCCCTCTATTAACTTTTTCATTTCAATGTAATAACCTGAAAACACTTTGTGCAACAGGTCCAATTTTTATGGTGGATTGTGCATAACTTGGGTAAGGTTTCTTTTGATGATAATTAGCATTCTTGTATATACAACATGGCCACCGTGGCAGCCATCTTTGAATTTTAGTGATTTTTCTTGTCTGTTCAATAAATTGAAAAAGGAATGGCCAATGCACCCCATTTTGTTATGGTGGTTTGAGCATGGCAATAAGGTTCTTCTGGATAATCACAATTCTGGATTATCCAACATGGTCACCATGACAGTCATCTTGGATTTTTTGTGATCTTAAAAACAGAATGACCAATCTATTTTTTTCTGGTGCCTTACTGATGGCTATAGGAAGATTCCTTTCGATATTCAGCATTTAGTAAAATCCAACATGGTCACCACGGCAGCCATCATAGATTTATGGTATTTCCTGTTTACCCGAGTCATAACTTAACAAGAGGGACGCCAACGCCCTATAGCTCACCAACATTCCTCTTTGATAGTAACTTTGGCAAACACAAGAACTGTATCAAACAGGCTCATAACATGCGACAAAGCTTACCT
This sequence comes from Pictodentalium vernedei, assembly GCA_031216915.1. NCBI lineage: Eukaryota > Metazoa > Mollusca > Scaphopoda > Dentaliida > Dentaliidae > Pictodentalium > Pictodentalium vernedei. The sequence goes on from CM062291.1 coordinate 248,744,969, forward strand.
AAACACAACCTCTTAAAAGTAAAACACAGAAACGGACATAAACACTAAGTTAAACATGAAATTCCGAGCTAAACAGAAAACTAAACGCAACTAAAAATGTCAAGAAAAATGTTTAAAATGCAGGGTATGAGGGGTTAATCACGGAACAATGATACTGAAGAACATGTATGATGAATATAAGTGCCATGGGAAGAGAAGGAGCACAGTAGCTGACTTAAACACTTAGTTAAACATGAAATTCTGAGCTAAACAGAAAACTAAACGCAACTAAAAATGTCAAGAAAAATGTCTAAAATGTAGGGTATGAGGGGGGTAAATCATGGTAAAATGATAATAATCATCATATAGCAGCATTATAAAAGCCATGATATGGAAATAGGGCGAGTAAGTGACCTAAACAGAAGCTTTAACATTATTGGACACGTACGCTGACGCTGACGCCGACGCCGACCGATCGAGCCATGCCATAAGCTCACACAACTAAAGTTGGTGAGCTAAAAATGGAGTGACTGATGATTCCAATTTCCTTCTGGTGCATTACTTTTGACTATAAGTCCGTTCCTTATGATAATCAACAACATGACTTATCCAACATGGCCAGCATGGCAACCATCTTGATTTGTTTTTTGTGATTTTTGCCCCTCCGTGCAATGACTTCAAAAAAGAATGACTATGGATCCATTTTTTCGGGGGCATTACTTGATACTGTAGGAATTTCCTTTTAATAACCCGCATTCTGGCAAATCCAACAAATGACTAATGCAAGGTATGCTTTGCTATGCAAAATGATTGAATTTACATTAAGTGGCCGTATAATAATGCAACAGCCCAGCGGTACTCTTATCATTAATTTTGGTATGCTGCTTTGTATTAATTCGATGAACATTAAGGGAATTATTGCCTTGTTGATTTGTCACTACCCACTCCACCGCCAATCTTGATCTTCTTCCTTTCGAATAAAGTTTAGGTGGTTTATTATATCTATACGTTAAGTTTATTAGAATATACAATGACTGAATACGTCGTTTGGTGTGTCACACTTTAACTTTCTTCACTCATGCTTCAAGTGTTCGAGAAAAATGTTCTATGTCCAGGAACAGTATGTTTCAAAACAAACCACAACATACTTTGTATACAGATGTTCTAACTCCAAAATCATCACCACCGTTTGGCATCGAAAGGGTGATCAATCTCAACCCTTTGAACTCTAGTGGTATCTTCCATGCCATTTCAATGGTAGCAATTAGAAGAGTCCATACTCCTTATTTGGGGTAGACCAATTAGTATTTTCAACGTGCAGCCTCGGGCTGCACGTTGAATATACTGATTGGTCTACCCCACAATATTTACTGAACAGCCATCCTATATAATGACGTTATGGTGTATCATGTTCCTGGCCGGAAAAAGGGCCACTGGTTTTCAAAGGGTTAATAATATTTCAGAATGGCGTAGAATTTATACACAAAAAACGACATAGACAATTTCATTATTCTACTTCAAAGGATGTACAATTGCCAGGTGCCAAAATCTTTGACCCTTGTTTTATCGAAAAATGAAAATTGGCACTTAGAACACTGTAATTCTCAGGCGACTGTTACGACCCGTAATGTAATAAAATAATGTAATACAAAAACGACCCATTAATGTAATACGAACCCCATAATGTAATAAAAAACGACCCATAATGTAATAAATGTAATAACGTGTAATAAATGTTAGGTACCATAATGTAATAAAAATTTTAAAAAATTAGATACAAATTGCACTTTTCCAGGCCCGTATGTAATAAAATTCTAAGCTTGATTTTTGTTTTTTCTCTTTACTCCAGCAGTGCGTTCGGCTACTTATGACACATCCTGCGCCTTCATCAATGCTGCCAATGGCCCCTATGCCGTACACAGCCAACATGTGTGGGTGTGTTGGGATTACGATAGAGAGTATTCCGGGACCTGGGGCGGGTATACTCTGCTATGAGTGACAGGCATTATCCCTCTTCCATTTGTACCACCCACGCAAACGACTTCCTCGATAGCCTCTACTGCCCTGCCACAATCATATAGGTCTACCTTACAAGACATTCAATAATTTTGATTCCAGGATGGTCATTTATAACTGCAATCATCATATTCGACCCGCTGTTCACTTGCATAAAAGCAATGCGGGTAGCAGACCGGATAGTGGGGGGGGGGGGGGGGGGGGAGGCGTATAGTGTGGGATACAAGGAAAAGATAGAACAGAAGCAAGACGTTGAGTCAACCGGCGCAGAGGAATATCGGGAAGCGATATGGTGAGTGTACTGGTATTGGAATGGGGGATATCCTATAGCTCGATGGATTTGGATTAGGCTACTTTGCTCCAAATTAAGCGTACAATCTATCCTCTGTCTCTCCAATTTTCACTACCTAAACAAATTAGTAATTTCCCTGTACTGTACTACTATAAGTTCATGTCGCACCCTCCGCACCTTGAAACCAATGAGCCCGAGCACAGGACCACACTTAATAACGACCACATCATATTCCCGGTCCTGTGATCACATGGTGTCAAGTAATATTATCAAATGCTTTCCAGTCAAATAGTTTGCACTTCGCACATGCAAGAAAGACCTTACATTTTCAATAAAAATTGTATCAGTTTCAATAGTGACAGCCCTGAGTGAAATGGTTTCAACTCCTCTCGGTGTTATTTTTCTAAAACCTCAACACACCACAGATTGAACACCCTCAATTGATATGAACCGAAGCAAGTTAAACGCCTTGTAGACTGCTATCATCCACGCAGGCCACCTTTGCGAGAAGATTGGTTAAGAGTATGTCATGTTCACCTGTGCCTGTGACCAGCAACTGAGTCGAGTTAATGTGCACATCACTTGGTTGTACAAAGGCAGCCTCTTTGTATTGAGCTCAGGGGATTGCATTCTCAAATAAATTTCACCAGTGGTGTGGCATCACTCATAGTATGCACAGGACGAATGCAGATCTATAATAGAGAGTAGTTTGGTGGTTCTTGAGATTATGTTGATTGGAAAAGCATTCCACAGCATTTTCTGAGCTGTGGGGGACTACCACTTAAACCACCTACATTTCCTGACAGTTCCTGGCGGTTGGCAGGAACTTCCTGCCAACCGCATACTCTATCACATCGACTATTCGCGTGTTCATCCCCGCTATTGTGCCATCTTCTCCTAGGCTACACTCAAACAACATACGTAGCTAAACGCCAGGTGTAACATGGGCATATCCGTTTGACCGTGAGGTGTGACCTTGACCATCAATCCGGTGACCTTGAACCTGTGTATGGACCGATTTTATGAAACTTGGTGTGTGGGTTCGGGCGCCCAACAATTTTGCCACACCCGATGCCCGTCATGTGTGACCTTGATTGATATTCACCACCGTTGACCTTGAACCTATATCTCGGCTCATGTTGGGCCGATTTGCGTGAAACTTGGTATGTGGGGGGTAGTTTCGGGGCTCTCTCTCTCTCTCTCTCTCTATATATATATATATATGAAAAATGCCTGAAGATCCGCATAGAGAGCGGTGAAAGCGCTAGCAGGAATATAGTCAGTGATGTCGTTGTATTTGTTTTGAACCTTTAATACATTTTTTTTTCTTATAACTACCCAGCACAAGGATTTGTTTATAAACTTCTGATATATATATATATATATATATATATATATATATATATATATATATATATATATATATATTGAGCGTCCTGAACTACTCCCACATACCAAGTTTCACGAACCCAGCATGAACCGAGATACAGGTTCAAGGTCAACGGTTTGAATATCAAGGTCACACATGACGGGCATCGGGTTTGGCGGAATTTGTTGGGCGCCTGTACCACACACCAAGTTTCAGGACAATCGCCCAGCAGCAGGCGATACACAGGTTCAAGGTTTCCGGTTTGATGGTCAAGGTCACACACCCGGTCAAACGGATACGCCCATGTTACTCCTCGTGTCTAGCTATGTATGTTGTTTGAGTGTAACTTAGGAGAAGATGGCACCATAGCGGAGATGAACACGCGAATAGTCGATGTGATAGAGTAGGCGGTTGGCAGGAAGTCCCTGCCAACCGCCAGGAACTGCCATGACTGTAGGTAGTTTAAGTGGAAGGCCGTGTGGGTGGACTAATAATATTACTTGACATATGTTATCACAGGATCGGGAATATGATGTGGTCGTTATTAAGTGTCATCCTGGGGATCGGGCTCATTGGTTTCCAGGTGCGGTGGGGTGTGGACATAAACTTATAGTAGTACAGTACAGGGAAATGACTAATTTGTTCAGGTAGTGAAAACTGGAGAGACAGAGGATAGATCGTACGCTTAATTTGGAGGAAAGTAGCCTAATCCAAATCCCATCGAGCTATAGGATATCCCCTATCACAATACCAGTACACCTACCATATCGCCTCCCAATATTCCTCTGCGCCGCTTGACTCAACGCCTTGCTTCTGTTCCATCTTTTCCTTGTATCCCACACTACCCCCCCCCCCCCCCCCCACCCCCCCCCCCGCCACTATCCAGTCTTGGTGCACCCAAATCCCACGGCACCCACTTCACCCTTTGCCCCAGCAACTTTGGACAGAGTTACTTGCATTTATTAACAGTAGGAACCTGCTACCCACATTGCTTTTGTGCAAGTGAACAGCCGGTCGAATATGATGATTGCAGTTATAAATGACCATCCTGGAATCAAAATTATTGAATGTCTGGTAAGGTAGACCTATATGGTTGTGGCAGGGCAGTAGAGGCTATTGAGGAAGACGTTTGCGCGGGTGGTACAAATAGAAGAGGGATAATGCCTGCCACTCAGAGCAGAGTATACCCGCCCCAGGTCCCGGAATACTCTCCATCATAATCCCAACACACCCACACAGTTGGCTGTGTACGGGCATAGGGGCCATTGGCAGCATTGATGAAGGCGGTAGGATGTGTCTTAAGTAGCCGAACGCACTGCTGGAGTAAAGAGAAAAAACAAAAAATCAAACTTAGAATTTTATTACATTACGGGCCTGGAAAAGTGTAATTTTGTATCTAATTTTTTTTTAATTTTATTACATTATGGGGTACCTAACATTTATTACACATTATTACATTTATTACATTATGGGTCGTTTTTTATTACATTATGGGTTCGTATTACATTATGGGTCGTTTTTGTATTACATTATGGGTAGGTATTACATTATGGGCATTTATTACATTACGGGTCGTAACAGGCGACGTATTGTAAATTTCGCTGCAAAAAATTATTACAGTCCAGAGGAGAATTGCCTATTCGAAAACAATCATAACTGGCCTCGAGAAAGGTCAGAACGAATGGACACAAACTTTCATCCCGTAAGGATTCGTCAACGAGGCCCGTGAAATCCCGAGTTACTGGAAATAGGGAAATAGATTCAGTCATATATTAATGTTATCAGACGAAGCAATGCAGTGTGCGTGATACCGACCTTAGTCAAATTGGTATTTCCCATGCTACTATGCTTGGTTCATCAAGGCTTTTTTTTTATAATATCTCCAAAATGTCTCAGTTACCGAACATCGAAGAAAACATTAATCTTCTCGAGTCATCAGCACTCATTCAGACACGCCACTTGTTCAAAATAACTTAGGTTGGCAATCAGAAACATCACAGTAATCCACAATTCTGCGAACATCAAAAATGTAACTGTGGGTAAGGTTCTGGGCAACTATGCGGACACTCCTGCTTTGGAAGGAGCATTTGTTTGAAAGCGCTTCTCTGGAGATATTTGAATCACTCGTTACTTCATCGGGGTATGAGGGGCCGGACCAATAACGAATTACATTTATGAACACACCGCCGAGTAAAAGTTACACTAGAGCTAGAAGGGTGTCAGAATAACATTTAAAGCGATATTCGGAAGGGGAAATTGAAATTCGTTCCATGATTGAAGGGCGTGTTTGTCAATTAAACATACACATCAAATATTTTCCGCTTCCCGTGATTAGGAAATGAATTAGTACTGATATGGTTACGTTCAAATAGTTGAATTATCTCCTAGGAAGCAAGTTGTTCCCCCTCGAAATTCCTTGTTCACACTACTCAATCGAAAACCGGATTCTCAGAGTAAAATGGGATTCTCAGAGAATACTTCGAGATTCTCAGAGAATACTATGAGATTTTCAGAGAAAAATCGTGAAAAATCGATAGCCGCTAATCAGGATTTTGACATTTTTATCAAAAGAGAAGACATGGAAATGGAGGTGCCAATACATTTACCTTTATCCAGTAGTTTAACTATCCCCTCGATGTCCTGTTCCCAAATAGTATCTGTTACTGTCTGAAACCCCTCCGATGAGGCAGAATTCGAACCTTTTTAACCAATACCACAAATCTAAATGTTATAGCTCAGTTCCTGATATTAGAGGGGCATCCACATGACAGTTTAGACTAAAACAATAACCAAATCTCGGCGCTTTCCACAAACAGGTTCTGGCATTTTTGTAGCTGGTATAATTTATTTATTCAATTGGAGCATGCACAAATACAATTTACTCGGTTGTGAATATGCTACAGAACACGTTGTCAAATCATACTGGCCGAAATGTATCTTATCGAACATTTTCGATGGAATGTTGGGGTAAGTTTTCATTTTTAGCTTAACTTGACAAAGTCAAGATAAGCTATTGCCATCACGCGTGTGCAAGTCTCTGAGTCTGTTAGTCTGTTCACATTTTCTTTAGCACAGGCTACACCCCTTAGTTCTTGTCCGATCATCCCGAAATTCCACATGCATGTTTAAGGCAATATCTAGATGAGAACGTCCCCTTATGGTCGCGATCGGTCAACCGCGACGCTGCGCGGGCCCGAAACCCGAAAAGACTTAAAACAGCTTAAAGGTCGTATTTATGAAGGGATTTCACTCTAACATGGTTATTTATTTATATTTATTTATTTATTTATTGGTGTTTAAGGTCACATATTTATGCACAATGGCTAAGCATGACCGTGACAGTTTTACTGGTGGAGGAAGCACCCGGAGAGAACCACCGAGCAGCTGCCAGCTCCCCAACATCGTAACTCCGCACTGTAGCACTGTGCAGGGTTAGATTGGTTGAAGACATGCGTACCATCGACGTGCAGTACGCCTTAGTACACGGCGTCATCGTGCCCCCACGCGGGCAATGGGGATGAAGTGTCTTGCCCAAGGACACAACGCGGTTGCCGCAGGTGGGATTCGAACCGAGGACCTCTCGGCTTGCAGCCTGCATCTCTACCTACTGAGCCACCGTGCTCCCCCTAACATGGTTGGATGACACCGTATAATGTCTGGATGAGAACGTTCTATTTTGGTTGGGTTCAGTCAACTGTGACGGACGCACAGGCACGTTATCTAGATTTCTTTAGCACAGTGTGCACTCTACAGGTTGCATTTATGAAGGGATTTAATTGTAAATTTGTAGGCTGACTCAGCATAATGTCTCGATAAGAACGTTTTATTTTGGTCGTGATCGGTCAGTCGTGACGGCCGCACAGGCACGTGACCTAGATTTGTTTAGCACAGTCTACAGTTCATATTTATGAAGCGATTTCAATGTAACTTGGCAGGATAACTCCTTATGTCTAAACGAGAGAGTCCTATTTTAGTCATGATCGGTCAACTGTAACAGCTGGACCGGCACGTGACCTAAATTCATTTAGCAAAGTATGCGAGTTATATTTATGAAAGGATTTCATTGTAACTTGGTAGGATGACTCGTTTTGGTATGATTTTACTGTAACTTGGTAACTTTGGTTGACATACGTTAACCGTGAGGGCCACATCAACCCAAGCCTGAATTCTTTAGTACAGTCTGCGCCTCATATTATTCTTATTGAAAACATAGCATATAGAGAACAGAAATTAACATACTATCAATTATAACAATTCTTGTCTTATTTCATAATCCTTTCATAAACATTGAACATTATCCTTTCCATCAAACACTACACACAGTCAAGTTAAGCTACAGTGTCATTGTCACTTTCATTAAAAATAATTATGCCGAATTGAAATTAAGTCGATAAACGATGGGATTGAGCAATCTCATATAATTGCTACTAAATACCATTATTTATTTATTTATTTATTGGTGCTTAACGCCACATCAGCAGCTAAGGCCATATCGTGGCGAGAAAACGATAAAAGGGAAACATGACAAGAATGAAATACAAAGATGAGTAAAAACAACTACAATAAAAATGATAAAGACAATGTAGTATGAACAGTGATGCGTGAATAAACAAGAAATATGAATAGCTCACAAATCAACCTGGTGAATGTAAGTCTGAAAGACTCTAGTTTAAGATAATAAAAACAATTTTAAAATTTATTAAAAGGGTTGATGGATTTCAAAAATGCGAGAATCATATTCGGGCTCGTACGATAAAAAAGATCTCTCAGAGATCCTACAGAAAAATACTGCCCTCTGACATGATTAAAATCAGCACAATGCAAAAGAATGTGTTCCACTGACAACACCTGCTGGCAGGGAACACACTCTGGTCGCACAGTACCCTCCAACAAAAAGGAATGTGTTAGTCTTGTATGACCAATATGACATCGCGTCAAAACTGCAAGATCCTTTCTACAAAGGTTACGAGATGGGTAGGGATCTGAAATAGTTGGTCGGAAGCGATGAAGCTTGTTATTTGTCGCCCCATCCCATTCCCCCTGCCACATAGATTTGATGTAACTACTAATATGAGGCTTAAAATCACTGAAAGGGATGTTAAAATCAGTGAGAGGCTTTGTTAAAGCCTGTTTTGCTGCACTGTCTGCTTTGGTGTTACCAGCGATACCTACATGTCCGGGTAACCAGCAAAACACGATATCATATTGGCCAGACATGAGAGTTGTTAACTTCTCACGAAGCTCCAAAATGAGAGGGTTCTTCAACTTGGGGTTGAGTAAGGCAAGTAAAGAGGAAAGAGAGTCGGAGAAGATGATCGACCTTCTTTCCTGTGCATTCTGGATGTGCTCAAGTGCGAGTTGAATAGCTTTAACTTCAGCTGTGAAAATAGAACTCTGATTCGGTATTCTGATTGAGGTGATATGATCACCAGTAACAGCAGCTGATGATACTTTGTCACCATCCTTAGATCCATCCGTATAGATCCTTGTATATGCACTATACCTGGACTTTATTTCGGCATATTTTTGTTTGAACTGCAAGGAATTGGTATCAGATTTTTTAGTAGAAGCAAGGTCCAAAATAATTGTAGGTTTTTTAATGCCAAGGAGGAATATGTGGTTTACGGTTTTCTTTTATAGAATCAAACTCAATTTTGGCAGACTCCATGTGGGGTTTGATTCTAATTCCCAATGGAGGAATATGTTTCTGGTGGCGGTTATAAAATTCAACATTTTGAGGGTCTGAAACACAATTATAAGCAGGATTTGAAGGATTGGCCAAAAGTTTAGACACGTACTGTAGAGATAATTTAATTCTACGCTTCTCAAGAGAAGGCTCCTCTGCTTCAACAAGCATCGAGTCTATTGGGGATGTTCGAAAAGCCCCTAGACTAATTCTAATACCACTATTATGAATTGCATCAAGTGGTTTGAGATATGATTTCCTTGCAGAACCATAAACTGTACAGCCATAATCTAACTTTGATCGATTAAGTGATCTATACAGATGGAGCAACGTTTTTTGGTCAGCACCCCAATCAGTGCTACCAACAACCTTCAGTAGGTTCAGTGCTCTCTTACATTTAACTTTCAGTTGTTTTATGTGGGAAGTGAAATTCAGTTTGTTGTCAAACAACAAACCTAAGAATTTCACTTCCTTGACAACTTTAATATGACTACCATCGATTTTCAACTCCGGATCAAGGTGATGTTTCCGAAGTTTGCAAAAATGAACACAATTCGTTTTTGTCTTTGAAAATTTAAAACCATTTTCGATAGCCCATTTTTGAATCCTATTTAAACACAGCTGAAGTTTGCGCTCTATAGCATTCATCTTTTTGCTGCTATAGCAGATCAAAAAGTCATCGACATACAATGACGAATCTACCATATTCTCAATTGCGTCGATGATACTATTAATCTTAATTGAAAAGAGGGTAACGGATAAAATACTACCTTGGGGGACCCCCAATTCCTGCTCGTGAGGATCAGATAACGTTGACCCCACACGAACCTGAAACCGGCGGTCCCCCAAGAAGTTTTCAATAAAAAGGGGCATACGCCCTCTCAAACCCATGTTAAAAAGATCCTTTAAAATCCCATACGTCCACGTTGTATCATATGCCTTCTCCAGATCAAAGAAGATGGCGACCACATGCTCTTTTCTGGCGAAGGCATTTCTAATAAACGTTTCGAGTCGGACCAAATGATCCACAGTACTTCTCTGGTTTCTGAAACCACACTGAACATCTGCAAGCAGATTGTTCGATTCCAGAAACCAGACAAGCCGATCATTGATCATCCTCTCCATGGTTTTGCACAGACAACTTGTTAAGGCAATTGGCCTATAATTACTAGGGTTGCTGTGATCCTTATCAGGCTTAGGAATGGGAATGACTGTTGCTTTGCGCCATGATGGTGGAAACTGGCCAGTCACCCAAATGTCATTAAAAATAGACAGTAAAAGTGCAAGAGATGATTGCGGCAGATGTTTTAAAATTTGATAATGTATTTCATCGGGTCCAGTAGCAGTATCCTTTGCTCTATGTAAAGAGTTGTTTAACTCTTCCATAGAGAAAGGTTCGTTGTAATCCTCTAAATTATTGGAGGTAAATTTGAGCTTTTGTTTTTCTTGTTGTTTTTTAATTTTGAGAAATTCAGGATTACAATTTTCAGGCGACGAATGTTTCGAAAATGTGGAGGCCAATTTGTTTGAAATTTCTTTTTTTGATGTTATTAGTGTGTTGTTCTCCTTCAGATGTTGAACCGTTGATTTTGTGTCTTTTCCGTTAATTTTCCTTATCATTTTCCAAATTTTATTGATGGGGGTGTTTTGATTAAGTTTCGAAACATATGTTTTCCAAGAACTTTTCTTTTTTTGTTTAATCAGTCGTCTTGTTTTTGCCCGATTTATACGAAGTTTGTCCAAGTTACGTGCAGTGGGTGACTTATTAAATTCCCGTTCAGTCTTTTTGCGATCTTTAATAGCCTGTTTGCAATCAGTATCAAACCATGGTTTGATGAAACGTTTCGGAGTTGCCGAGGTCTTTGGAATGACCTTGCTTGCAATGTCAAGCAACTCTGTGGTGAAATGTTCTATTTGGTCAGCACTTTCGTCAAATTTCTCGCGTGTAAGGCGTTCAGAACAGAACGACGAGAAAGTCTCCCAGTCAGCCTTCTTCAAGTTCCACTGGGGTACTCTCTCATCGTCTGCTGGAACTACACTCTCCAACACAATTGGAAAGTGATCACTCCCGCACAAGTCATCTTCCACCTTCCAAGAAAAATCAAGGAAGATGGAAGGGCATGTAATTGTAAGATCAATTGATGTGTATGAACCGGATGCGGGGTGCAGGTAAGTATCTGACCCATCATTGTACAAACACAAGTCATATTTAGTAACAAGTTTTTCTATTGTCTTGCCTTTCGGGTCTTCTTTGTTGCAGGAATCACCCCAAAAGGGGCTATGAGCGTTAAAATCACCCAACAAAATGTACGGTGTTGGGAGCTGATGAATCAGATGTTCAAGATCAGTCAGCTGAAGTGATTTATTTGGAGACACATAAATTGAACATAAGGTGACTGTCTTGTCCAAAGTCAGGCGTACCGCAACAGCCTGTAAATTTGAATGTAGAGACACAGAACTGTGAATAATGTCGTTTCTGACCAAGACAGACGTTCCACGCACATGAAGGTCATTTTCATCTGCCCAAGCATTATATTAAGTATAACCCTTGAAAACAGGATGACCGTGAGTGTCAGGTTTCTTCAGGAGTGTTTCCTGCAAGCAAAAAGCAGCAGGTTTATATTTTTGACATAAGAGACCCAGTTCATTAAAATTTGCCCTAAAACCTCGGCAATTCCATTGTATAATTTTAGTATTATTGGTATTATCCATGTTTAGTTGGTGATTTGGATGGTGGACGTATGGGCGAAATTGCCCCATAAGGTTTCCTAGGTGATTTTCTGTTAGGAGACCCTCCCTGAGACAAACTCAGGGACATTTTGTTGGAAAAAGTGGAGTTGATGCACTCATCAACATCCATTCCTTGCAACCCTTCGAATATGTTTGAAATAACATTTTTATGAAATTTGGGCGTTCGGTTTGAGTTTAACTTTTGCTGTTCTTTTTCTTTGTTCTTTTGCTCTTTGTTGTACTTTCTTCTCTGACTCTGACTTAGATTTTGCAGTTCTGGTTTCGATTTAGGTTGTTCAGTTTTCTGGTCTAATTTTGTTTCCTTTCCTTTAATCTCGTTTACTTTTGTTTTATTTTGATCTTTTTTTGGAACAGTTTTTGATTTTTCTTCTGTTATTGGAGTAGTGATTGTAGTCTGAGTTGATTTTGGTTCAGTTTCTTGAGGTAGTGAAATAGTAAAAGGCTCTATCAAGGTTGGCAGTACAGTGTCGCTTAACCAAGTATGTTGGGTCTGGCACGCAACAGATTTAGTGGAAACTTTTTGAGCTACTTTGGTTGCATATGTTGTAGATGAACTCATACCAGGCATTGCTGTAACTTTTTCTCTGGCTTCTTTAAAACTTATCTGCTTTTCACATTTAATTCTCTGAATATATTTTTCTTTTTTCCACACAGGGCAATCCTTGGAAGATGCAGTATGATTGCCCTGGCAGTTACAGCATTTCACGGCGTTATTACATGGGTCCTGGTGTTGTTGGCCTCATTTAAAACACGTTTCTTTTCCCCTACAGCTATTTTGTCCGTGTCCATATTTTTGACATTTGAAGCATCGAAGTGGATTTGGAATATATAAATCCACTTTGATGTTCATGTAACCAACCTTGATAGATTTCGGTGGTTGTAAAGTGTCGAATGTAAAAATGTAAGTGTTTGTTTTTATTGTGGTGCCGTCTTTTCGTATTTCGATTCGTTTCACGTCACTTACACCCTGTGATTTTAATTCTGCTTTAATTTCAAGTTCATCTACGCCAGAGAGTTCTCTTGTTCGTACTACACCTTTACTGCTGTTGAGTGTTCTGTGTGGTAAGATTTTGACCTTCAAATCAACTAGCGTTGTTGTTTGTAACAAATTTTTTGCCTGGTTTTCTCTATTACACTCTATTAATAATCCTCCTGATCGTAATTTCTTTACACTACTGACGGTACCTGCTATACCTTTTACAGCCTTTTCTAGAGCAAACGGATTAATATTTGTAGCCTGTTTCCCTTCTTCGTCAGAGTATACAATAACAAATTTTGGCCAAGAATGACGATCCTTGACTACTTCTTCTGAGTCAGAGTCAGAGTCTGAATATCCCCTTTTTTGAACTTTGTTGTGTTGATTATCCATGTGTATGATTTAAGAATTCTTCTGTTCATGGCTCTCACCCTTACTCCGAGCCCAACCTTGGGGGTTACGTCGCGGAATTCCAGCGAACAACACCAAGAGTGCATGAACAGTATACTCCCCCAGCGTTGATGCTAATGCATACCGCTGGAGGATTGACCCGTCGAATGTTTATGGGAAGTGCCAGGTCGTGGCAGCCATTCAACCAACCATTTCAATAAAAACGAGTACATCAAGAACTACTACTGATGATCAACGCAGACAGAGCAACAAAACGAAAGTCGTTAAACAAGTATTAAGATCATTAAAAGTCTGTATAGGGTAGTAGTGTTAAAATCCGAATAAAATAAATGACTGGTTGAATGACCACCCAATGCCCCCCGACGTGACACCCGATATTTTTGGGGTTGGGGGCTCCCGATTGGTCAGACCGGGCCATCCGACCATCTGTCTACTCCCGAAATTGGGGCCAAAGCAGTGTGTTGGACATTATCTCCGAAATGGAGACCAGGGCTCCATCCCGGAGACTGCCCTAACCGGGGCCCGAGTCCTCAACTACCAGGATTCCTTCTTCCGGGGCCTTCAGAACGCACCTCACGGGAGAACAAGGTGCCTGCCAGATGGTATTAGCAGGGTTGATCATTTTGGTCCGGGGCTGCGTATTCGTGTATTTCGCAGCGAACCAGCTCAATTGAGCAAACCTGCCAATCAAAAATTAGCAAACCTGCCCAATTGAGCAGGCTGTCCTCTATCCGCCACCCGAGGACCCGCCTAGTAGGGGACGATCAAACCCCCCTAGGACTAAATACCATAAATGTAATGTGTTTGCCTTCCTGCAATAATATTAATGGTCGACAATTTAAACCCATAAAGTATAGCCCTTCTAGATAACTCTTGACAACAACTGTTATGCGTATATACATGCGAGGAACACCAAATACTATTAAATAAGTAAACAAACAAACGTACACACTGGTCGGCGAATTAACAACGCCTGATTGTTGCTGTGACGATTAGTGTAAACAATTGCCAGTTGGAATTTCGGTCTTGTCGAGAAGCATCACTAAAAGAATGGCATTTGATAGCTGAGTCTACTGAGTAACACAGGCAATTAATTCATCACAGCAGAATGAAATAGACGTGGGTATTAAGAGACGTCTTTTCTTAGACTGGTCGGTCGCCTGGGTTATGGTAGACCTCGGCAGTCTGCAGCCAAGTCGACGTCTTTCAGTTTTGCCCCGTGTTGTGCCCGGGTAGCCTATAATAGGTCCATCAATCCCCCATTGAGAGACTCCATAACTTGGCTCCGGCAGCCAGATTGGTAAAGCTTAAAAAATATCAGCATTTGCTACATTACATTTTCCTGCTATATCAGGATATACCGATTTATGCTTTGCGAGCTGTGGGGTACCGATTCAAATTCGTTTTTTCTCTCACATTTTGCCATCCGAAACAAATGAAATATAAGTGTGATTGTTTTGGTAGCAGACTGAGCTTTTCTACATCAGAATCACTGGGGATATCAATTTAAGATCCAATAACGACTTTATGCATTACTGAGTAGGCCCTATATAGGCCTTCTGCCAAAACCTGCTTGTAGAAAGCGTCGTGATTTGGTTATTGTATAGGTCTCAATATTATGTGGATGCCCCTCTAATATCAGGAACTGAACTATAACATTTAGATTTGTAGTATTGGGTAACTTTAAAAAGCTTCGTAATCCGCCTCCCCGGAGTGTCTTCAGCTGACAACCCTTGTCGCCCCGAAACTGTCACTCTCTGAAATGCCGCGTTAGTAGTATATAAGGTACCCGATCTTGCCTTATTACCCGGACTTTTGCCGGTGCTACTAGTGTTAAATTCCCATAGGAACCGGACTTTTACCGGTGCAACTTTTGCCGGTGCAAAATGTCGGCACCATACATCTAGATCTGGTAAATGGTGTACGTACTGTATATATAGTATGCTATGGCATGTATAGTGATATATGTACGCATGGGGCTATAGGTATATATTATGGGTAAGTGGTGGAAAGATGATGGGAAAATTGGGTTTTCTTGAAAGTTTTTCCCGCGAAACGGTTGACGTTGCTATTGACGTCGTGACATCATGATACGCGCGCGACATCATGGAGATACTGACCACTGTTATTATCCAGTATACAATCTGACATAACGTTATTCGGGTCAGGGGGTGTCGGACTTCTCGTATGGGATGGCGGCGATATGGTAGTAGTGGTATATATGCATGTAGGTCCCAAGTTAGCCCTTAGTACTATTAATCCACCTTATGCTTCATATTATCCTATGTCTGCTATAGCTAAGTCAAGCAGTGGGGTGGGTGGGTGGCAGTGTGGTATTACGAGATAGTCATTGGTGGTTTAGATTGGCAGTACAGGATGAATGATCTGTTGGTCTATTATCCCCCTTAGTACAATTAACCTACCGACTCCTTTGTATTATCTTATGACTGGTATTGGTAGTTCAGTGTTAGGTCAGGCAGTATTATACTAGGTTGTTTAGAACGGGTGGCATAGGATGCATGGTATATACCCCTGTAGGTCCAGGCCTCGATATTATTAACCAGCCGATTGCTTTGTACTATTCTATGACTGGTATAGGGAGTACGTTATGGCAGGTCAAGTGGTATTGTGGAGTGGGGGTGGGGGTAATGCATGGCAGTATAGAATAGCAGTATAGTATGGGCGATATATACCTCTGTGGGCCCCTGCAGGTCCCATGTTAGCCCATAGTACTATTAATTCACCTGATGCTTCATGTTATCCTATGACTGGTACAGGTAGTATACAATGCTAGGCATAGGGGTATTTTGGGTAGGGGCACTGCCTGGTAGTTTAGAACGATACTATAGTATGGGCGGTATATACACCTATAGGCCCCCTGTTAGTGCTTGGTACTATTAACCAACCGATTGCTTTGTTTTATTATATGGCTGGTATATGTATTACGTTATGGTAGACCTAGTGATTTTGTGGGGGTGGGGGTAATGCTTGGTAGTTTAGAACGGTAGTATAGCATAGGCTGTACATATCCCTGTAGGTCTCTTGCTGGCCCTCTGTACTACTGATCCATCAGGTGCTTCATATTATTGAGCAGTATTCTTGGGTGGGGTCAATACCTGGTAATACAGAACGGCAGCAGAGTATGGTTGCTATATTCCCCTGTAGTCGTTCGAGCAATTGCTCGTTCGAGTGACTCCTCGAACGACTCTTAGACTCATGTCAGAAAAAAGGGATTCTAGGGTCTAAAAGGGATTCCGTAAGTAGGGCTTTTTACCAAATAAGCCAAAGAGCCAGGAGAGTATTTGCTCCATGAGCAATTGCTCGAACGACTTGAAGATCATCGAGCAAATGAGCCTTAGAGCGATTGCTCGATCGAGTGACTCCTCGAACGACTCTTAGACTCATTTCAGAAAAAAAGAGATTCCATAGCCACAGGCGTTTTCGAAAAAGGGATTCCACAAATGGGATTCCAAAAAGGGATTCCAAAAGTGGGATTCCGTCTTATGTCGAGTGACTCGCAACTATTGCTCGAATGACTCGAATCCCATCGAGCAAATGAGCTATCAAGCAATTGCTCGATCGAGTGACTCGACGACTCATTTCAGAAAAAAGGGATTCCATAGCTACAGGCGTTTTCGAAAAAGGGATTCCACAAATGGGATTCCAAAAGTGGGATTCCATCTTATGTCGAGTGACTCGCAACTATTGCTCGAACGACTCGAATCCCATCGAGCAAATGAGCCAACGAGCAATTGCTCGATCGAGTGACTCCTCGAACGACTCTTATCCTCATTTTTGAAAAAAGGGGTGCCAAAGGCCATTTGTTTTTCAAAAAAGGGGTGCCAAAATTGGGGTGCCCGGGGATATGGCCATTGGATATAGGCTTTTATTAAACACAAGGGAGATAACTCTGCATACAGATTATGGGAAATCAAGCAATCTGATTGGTTAGTTAAAATTTATATAAATCTAGATAAATGAAACAACAAGAATACTTGGAATAGGGTCAGAACTACTGCTATTACGTACCATCTTACCAGTAACAGGATGGTACAGAGCATTTGGTAGGTTAATACTATCAACGGTTAGGATGGAACCTACAGGGGAATATAGCAACCATACTCTGCTGTCGTTCTGTATTACCAGGCATTGACCCCACCCCAGAATACCGCTCAATAATATGAAGCACCTGATGGATCAGTAGTACCGAGGGCCAGCAAGAGACCTACAGGGATATGTACAGCCTATGCTATACTACCGTTCTAAACTACCAAGCATTACCCCCACCCCCACAAAATCACTAGGTCTACCATAACGTACTACATATACCAGCCATATAAAAAAAATGCAATCGGTTGGTTAATAGTACCAAGCACTAACAGGGGGCCTATAGGTGTATATACCGCCCATACTATAGTACCGTTCTAAACTACCAGGCAGAGCCCCTACCCAAAATACCCCTATGCCTAGCATTCCATACTACCTATACCAGTCATAGGATAACATGAAGCATCAGGTGAGTTAATAGTACTAAGGGCTAACATGGGACCTGCAGGGGCCCACAGAGGTATATATCGCCCATACTATACTGCTGTTCTATACTGCCATGCATTACCCCCACCCCCACTCCACAATACCACTTGACCTGCCATAAAGTACTCCCTATACCAGTCATAGAATAGTACAAAGCAATCGGCTGGTTAATAATATCGATGTCTGGACTTACAGGGGTATATATCATGCATCCTATGCCACCCGTTCTAAACAACCTAGTATAATACTGCCTGACCTAACACTGAACTACCAATACCAGTCATAAGATAATACAAAGGATTCAGTAGGTTAATAGTACTGAGGGGGGTAATAAACCAACAGATCATTCATCCTGTACTGCCAATCTAAACCACCAATGACTATCTCGCAATACCACACTACCACCCACCCACCCTACTGCTTGACTTAGCTATAGCAGACATAGGATAATATGAAGCATAAGGTGGATTAATAGTACTAAGGGCTAACTTGGGACCTACATGCATATATACCACTACTACCATATCGCCGCCACCCCATACGAGAAGTCCGACACCCCCTGACCCGAATAACGTTATGTCAGATTGTATACTGGATAATAACAGTGGTCAGTATCTCCATGATGTCGCGCGCGTATCATGATGTCACGACGCCAATAGCAACGTCAACCGTTTCGCGGGAAAAACTTTTCAAGAAAACCCAATTTTCCCATCATCTTTCCACCACTTACCCATAATATATACCTATAGCCCCATGCGTACATATATCACTATACATGCCATAGCATACTATATATACAGTACGTACACCATTTACCAGATCTAGATGTATGGTACCGACATTTTGCACCGGCAAAAGTTGCACCAGCAAAAGTCCGGTTCCTATGGGAATTTAACACTAGTTGCACCGGCAAAAGTCCGGGTAATAAGGCAAGATCGGTACCTTATATGCTACTCGCGTTGTCATTCTTGTTTTGCACCATCCCCGGGAAATCGTAAAATGTTCAATATTTCGGAGCAATGAAGGGATTGTAACCTGAGCGCCTCAACTGGAAAGATGTTCCGCCGTGATTATAACATAAGTCTACATGAAAACCCCGAATTGTTTTATAAAAGGCCACTCGTACTGGATCAAAGCCCAAAATTCAGCGTACCCTCCCATTTTGTGCAGCCTATTTTCCCATTTAAATGATCAGTATAATTGCTGTTAACGTTTGGTAAAGCATACAGGTGAGGCCTATTTATCAGCTTTGGTCGTTACGACAAAATCGGGGAAATAGACCTCACCTGTATGACGACAAAATCGGGGAAATAGACCTCACCTGTATGACGACAAAATCGGGGAAATAGACCTCACCTGTATGCTTTACTGACCTTTTTTTAACGGCTGTCAAAGTGTGAAATCTTTCAAATAAATCTAAAAAATCTCAAAATATCCGCTCAGATGCATGGAAATGGGCAGTGCCGCCGAGAGAAAATACGGGCCCCGGGGGGATCAATTAGATGGTACCACCTGGGCCCCCTTGCCCCCAACTTACCAAGGACCCATGAAAATATTCACCCTTTGTCCAACCGATATCTATTATGACTCAATTGCCTCTCAAAGACTAGATTGGCAACACAGGAGAATGGTAAGAAGGGATATATATGACTGACCAGGAATATCGAAGCGGGACGACTATATATAACCGAATTACAGAACAGCATATTGTGGGCGGATCGACCCACGATATATATAATAACTTAGACAGTAACTGTTCTTGAAAGGAATATATGCTTACTAGTGAATTCGGGGGGCTGCGGCCCGCCTGTCGATTCACACACACTGGGCACTAAAAAAAGCTCGCAAACTAGCTCCCCCCCCCCCCCCCCCACCTCTCGACGGCCCCGGAAATGGAGGTTTTGGGACCCTGGAATTTAAAATTTTCTTACGACGAGCCGAACCATGCTCGGCTCGTCATACCGACGACCATCCATCGCCGAATCAAGACCCCCCCCCCCCTTTGAAAATCTTTCCGCCGCCCCCTGTTCTCTTTCGATAAACAGTGGCGTAGATAAAGGGGGGCCGGGGGGACCATTTTTAGGCGAATTTATGCCTAATAACATTAAAATGCTGGCTTTGGGGATAAAAAAACATGCCATTTTAGGTAAATTTGGGGTAAAAAAGACCAATTTTCAGTACATTTGCAGTAAACAACAGATTCTTTCTGTTTGTTTGGGTTGTTGTTGTTGTTACACTGTCGGAAAATTTTCGGTCTGTCGGAAAATTTTGGGCTTGCCCCTCCGCCAGCGAAAAGCTATCTACGCCACTGTCGATAAAAATGTCAAAATATTGATTAGCGGCTATTGATTTTTCACGATTTTTCTCTGAGAATCTCACAGTATTCTCAGAGAATCCCATATTTACTCTGAGAATCCGGTTTTCGATTGAACAGTGTATTGTTCGAAAAAGCAAGGTGACCAAACTTCTTTCTAAAAACAGAAATGCCTCGCCTCATGATCCAGAACTTCCGGTTTCTAGAAGTGTCACCTGTGATCATGACTCGTGATTGAAATGTAATTAATATGCATACTCTCAACGCGGGCATCCTGGACCTGCCACTGGAAGTGTTTTTTTTAGGCATTTGTTAGTAACAATTATGCTTAGAATGTATTGTTAATTTCAGATTACTGTGTCATTGGTAAATTCAAGACCAAGCGCAAAAAACTTTTCCTATTCGACATTGCTGCAAGAATGGACAGAAGCTACAGATATCCGACTGAGACTCTTGAGAACAAAAACATTATTGGGTCATTTGATGGATATTTCAAGAGGAGACCCCACTGTAACAAGAAGAGTGAGCTGATTATGTTATGTGGTCATTATCTTCCATTATCAATAAGTGGCGTAGCTACAGGGGAGGGGGGGGGGGGGCTAAAAATTTTACTGGCCCTGCAAAACATTGGCCCAATACAACTTTCACACAGCGTAGAGCCCCAAAGTGGTCTCCACTACAAATTCCTCAGATTTACTCTTGGTGAACATAATTTTGCAAAATTTTCTCTGGGTTGGGGTGGGGGGGGGTGGGGGAGGGAGCCAGTACTACCTAGGAACCTCTGATCATTCCTGCTTAGAACTGCCACTAAAAAGGGAAGTGAGAGGTGAGGACAATGACTGGAGTGGAGGCTCCTAGTTAGGACTAGGGGAGGCCTCCCAAAGCCTCACACAGTGGCCTTTCAAATATCAACTTTGCCACCCCTCCCCAAATAAAATATTAATATGGCTAGGGCACCCCCTATTATACAACCCCTGCTATGGGTCTGTTAGAAATTTACTGCTTTTGATTTCTCTGCACTTATTTAACCTTCTGCACACTGCTATAAAAATGCCAAACTTTCAAGTGACTAAGTTTCCCATAATGCAACTAGGAACTGAACCAATTCAGTCTTGTTTGATAGAGCTCAACAAGCAGTTTGAGGAATATTCTATAAAAATTGTATTCTTCAGTTCCACAAGCCAGAATCTTTTCATATTTAATATACAACATCCTTAGTGAAATCACATTTGAGTTTACTCAAATCATGTTGCTGGGTTCATATTTGTGCTCCCTGTGGAAGCCCGCATTTTAACTTTTTCCATTACATGTATGAGGAAACTTCTTTACAAATCTCCATATTCAGATCCACCAGTCAGAATCTTTTGATAGTTAGCATGCATCCTTAGGTGGATGAGATTCAAGTTTATGGGCATTGCCAGGATGTTTCAAAAGGGCTTTGATGAAAAAGGAACACCAGGGGTACACTTGGTAGATGCGAAGGCATGAGCATACTAAGAAGGGTTCCCCTTGGGAAAATCTTTAAATTTAGTATCAAATGGTGCTCTCTGATGGACTTTTGGGGATTTATTTGCATTCCCTGTTCTTGAAAAAAGCATCAAAGGGGGTTCATTCAAAATCATCTGGCAACGCCTATGAAGTTTTGTTCAAATCAAGTTGCTTTCAGTGATCAGGCCTCCAGTCATGGTAGCAAACCTAATACTACCGGTATGTATTTTGCACCCACCAGGCAGAATAATAATGATATTTGGTATACAAAATTGTTATGACTGCTAGATTAAAGTGAGTTCAAGCCATTATGCACAATGGTGTGGAGAGAATGCCACACAATGGGGTGGGGGTGAGATGGGGGAGTGAATGTAACAAACAATTATATGGAGAAGTTACATGCATTGTTAATTTTTGTAAAGAATTCTGCCCATAAGTGACTGATTGTGGTCAAATTTTTTCAGATGTATATGTGGATATTGGATAAACGTTTGTTCACATGGAGCCCACTAAGCCGCATGAGGCCCTTTGGGGTGGTGTTTGGGGGAGGAAGATTGGGTGTTTTTTTTGTTTTTTTTTTAAGGATTTCGAATGTTTTTCATTTAAAAAAATGACCTATACTTCTTAAAACAAGTTTTGAAGTATTTTTGAATGATTTATGAAATAAACTACCAAACACACACACAAACACACCCTCACATACCCAGGTCATTTTTGCGAAAATTTGCATAAAATCATGTGAAGTCCATCAAAACTCATGTTAAAGCGAATGAAAATGTTACTCAGTGAACTGTAGGGTTTACTGCCCACCATGGAAAATAGGGATTTAGAATTCTGGGTTTTGGAAAACTCAAAACTCCATTTTCTGTGTTACTGGAAATCTGTGCATTTAAACCATTTGACAAGGACAACACAGCCATATGTATAAATAATTACATGATTTCTTTCCTCAGCAATGTTGAATTGTCATTCATGCTGAATGTGACCTTAAATCCTTCTTCAACCCTTCACCCAACACGAAATGCAGACAACACTTGGAAACAAAATTCGTGAATAACAGTTTTTTTCATTTTTTGGCATAAAAAATATAGCTTATGACCCCCTCAATCGAATGAGCTCAATGAGGGGTCATAACTATGTTTTTGAGACAAAGAAATGAAAAAATAATGAAAATTAATTTAAATGCTGATTTTGGTGGATAATGATGGCCAGTTTTGGCTGTTACATTGGGTAAAAGGTTAAACACCAAGACAGAAAACAAGCAGACTGTCATCTGCAAAATGAGGTCTCTAGAGGGTGAATTTAGTGATGCTACCCTGCACAGCAGGGTAGCATCACTAAATTTATCCTCTGTGAACCCCAGTCTGAATCAGAGTCTCAAAACTAAACAGGAGGTACCCAGAGGATAAGTTGGCCCACTGTATGTGATAGCGTCATCAAATTCATCCTCTTGTGACCTCATTCTGCAAATGTCAGATTGCTTATTTTCAGGTCTGTTAAACACACCTCAGGTGAGTGCCTCAAATCTTTTGGGGCCTCTTGTTTTAAATTTTTTTCTCTTTATGGCTTAATTCCGACTTCAATCAACTTCATTCTCTTTGAACATGTGCCATGTGAGGCACACTTGGAATAAACTAAGAAGTTCTATCCTAGGTGCCCCTGTGGCCACTTCTAGTTAAGTGCATGCAGACAGTCTCATTGTAAAGACATAAATATTTGGCTTGTAGTAATGTGGAAAAACTCCGAAAACAGGTGTAAAATAGCCACACCATGATGGATTAATTCCTTACATGCTTCTGGTGGGATAATCTTGCTCAGGACAGCAAAATTCTTGCCATTAGAATAAGTATGAATTGGGTACTTTCAACTGAATTTTCCTTTTTAAATTGAATAAATCTTTTTACCTGTTTCCTTCTCGAGTTAAATTGTCATGAAATATTTTTGCAGATCCACTTATGGCAGTTAGCCATATCTGAATTTGAAGAAAATACTTTTAACTGGTAGAGTGCTGGAAGACTAAATTTGGGCTCTA
The DNA here is from genome assembly GCA_031216915.1 of Pictodentalium vernedei. Classification (NCBI taxonomy): domain Eukaryota; kingdom Metazoa; phylum Mollusca; class Scaphopoda; order Dentaliida; family Dentaliidae; genus Pictodentalium; species Pictodentalium vernedei. The sequence goes on from CM062291.1 coordinate 248,768,816, forward strand.
CTCTGAAGTGGGGTACTACAAGGTAACCATTCCCACACTGATGTCAAAATGCCAAAATTGCAATTCGTGAATTTTTATCCTGATGAAACTAAGAATTTAACCAATTCAGTCTTGTTTGACAGAGCTGAGCGAGCTCTGTGAAATAAAATTGAATTTGTTACATGTCAAGTTACACTGTGGGAAAAACTAGAAGGTTGAGATTTTGTTATTTGTACATCAGTGTGCAGGCATACAGGGTGATAAAGACTTGATATTCTGTGTATGCACTTCATTTTATCTTTGAAGTGAAATTATTTCAAGCCTGGACTTTTTAAGAAATCTAGGGGAGCTACTATGGCTCCCCTAAACCTGTGTCATATGAGCTATTCTATACTTAAGTCAGTTATTAATGAGGGAATTGAAGATTTAAGGAGAGCCATTGCAGCCCTTGAGGAAAGCAATTATGGCTTTCCTTAAATTGCTTTTGCAGGGAGCCATGGAGGGCGGGAGCTATAGCTCCCCTCAAAAGACCAGGCTTGTTATTTGGTCTGTAAGGATTCATCTTGTTGCAGTTTATGAGAGAGTGCCCTTTGGTACTCTTCATAAATAGTAACAAGGCAAAGACATGCGCACAAATTTTGATGGCCAAAAGTAATTTAGAAGCACTTTATTACCAATCAAAATATACTACATGTGTTGAGAGTTAAGAATGTTATTTTTTTGTATGATATTGGTTTTGGTTTTCTTTTGTTCTTCCCAGTACTTCTATAGTATCAAAGACATCTCAATTGGTGGAAGATGTGTGTGTAATGGGCATGCTGAAACATGTGACAAGACAAATGGTGATAATCCTAACAAGTTATTGTGCAACTGTGAACACAACACATGTGGAGACCACTGCGAGTATTGCTGCTTAAATTTTGTGCAAAAGAAATGGCAACCTGCAAGGAAGGAAGAACCATTTGTTTGTGAGCGTACGTCTCTTTCTATTACATTATATATGTGAATAATTACACCAGGCCTTTAGATTAGAGATTATTTGATTAGTTTGATATCGGTTTCGGTATTTTTAGGGGGTATACTTCGGTATCGGTTCAGTATTCAGTATCTGACTTGACTAAGATTTGCTGATAGTATCAGAGGAATTTACATCAGGAAAAACAGAATAAGCTGTTGTAGTATCATTCTTCCACAATGCTCTAAGTGACGCTGCCAATGAGCTGAACAGTGGCATTTTTTTACAACCACAAATCATATCTACAGTAATTTTGTGACTTGTTCTAAACACACCTTAATGTTTAAAGACCTATTTCAGGCTTTTGTGATCTCAGAGCATGTTCCCTGACCATGCCATCTTTAGCAGGTCCTGCTGACAATAGACAAAACACCTGGGGATTTCTAGACAGGTCTTGGTTGCCTTAAAGGGCAGCCAAGACTTGACAAGAAATCCCTGCTGAGCAATTGGACATGTATAGGTTGTTGTCTAGTGGGAATGCAGAATGGTTGCCCAGTCCATTGAGGGTAAACAAAACTGAAAAGAAAATCAATCACTTCTTTCATGAAAATGAAGTTTTCAACTGTTATCAAGCCTCAACAGGGAGTTAAAAGTACTGAATGTAGGCAAATTTGAAAATTCAGATGGTTTTGGTATTCAACGGTTCTTTCGTTTTGGTTTTTCAGTATCCACTTGATATCGGTATTGGTTCACCTTTTCAGTATATTGCCCATCTCTACTGCAGATTAGTTTAATTTGGACACAACAACAAATATGAATCCCCTGTATTGTGGCCTAGTGGGAGAGAAAGGTGCCAATATTCACATCTTCTTTGTGACTGTTTCATGTACTTTTTCCCATAGAATCATAGTTTACAGCATCTTGTTATAGGTCTGATTATTTTTGGCTCTCCTCCTTGAGCTAAAGGTTACTCGAGAAGAATTCTTAGTTTCCTGATATTAAGCCAAAATCTTTTTTAAAATTAAATGTAAATTAAGCATAACCTTTATTTTGGAATGCGCACAAATATGAATATATTAGATCTCAGGCTTTGAGTGCCCGCTCATACAGAGTTTGCCAGTGAAAAGAAATCTGCATCGTCAGTACGTAGATTACCTCTCACTCGCAAACTCTGGTTTTTTAAACTAATTTATTTGTTGCATTGTTTGAGTTGACAGGTAGGCCCTAAATTATACTGTGAGCATCAGGGAAACTTGATCAGACTAAAAGTTTAAACACTGCATAATTTGGGCATAATTGCATTATTTGGGCACAACATTTACTGTCGCTATTTGGGGGAATATAGGGCCAAAAGGCCTGAATTACACTGCAGATACTGTACATGTGGATATGCTTTCAACACCAAATGCTAAGTTGCAATTTGTAATCTGAATGAAAATGTAACAATTACAAAGGTATTTCATTGCCTGATGAATACATTTGATGAAACCATTACCCATTTTCAGTTAATGAGAAATTGTCAGCCAAAACAGGGATGTAGGAACCATTTCAAACTGTTTGGAGGGCATGTTCCTAGAAGGGAATGGTGGGCACCCACAGACTTATATCAGTAGTGGCCCATGTGCCTCATTGGCATGATAGAAATGCAATACACAAAGCTGTGTTTGGGAGTAATTCAACTCTATATTGAGAAAAATGCACATGTTTTACCTCAAATTTAACAAATTGTCCCATAGGGATGAAAAAAATGTTTTGATCATATGGGGAAATTTGTTAAATATAGAACCAAAAATGTACGATTTTGTCATATGAATGAATATTTGGTCGCATCATAAATAATAACGAGTCTGTGCACCCCATTCCTGTTAATTCCCAACAAGCTTGCAATGAGAAGAACTCAAAAAAGAAATACAAGTTTCAGAAGACTTTGTTTGGGAATAAAATATTGTCAATCAATCAATTGTATATCTCCTAACTGAATAACCCTGTTAACTGGTTATAACTTCTAAGCACCAAACCATTTATCTTCAGTACGAATTTGACCTATTAACTGCACAAAGGTTAGAGAGTAAGCTCCTGTTATTTAATTTGAATAAAAATCTTGTAACATATCAAAGAATTACAATGAAAACTACTGAATTCTCTATGTTTATAGACCTATTAGGCCTTAATACATCATAAATGGTCATTTAGTCTATTATATCTTGTTTGTCTTCTCCATGAGCTCTGTCAAACAGTTTATACTATAATAAATGCCCAGTTATTTATTTATTTATTTATTGGGGTTTAACAACACTTGAGTGACTTGACAGCTAGGGTCACCTTGTGTCGGACAGTTTTACGGGTGGAAGAAGCCAGAGTACCCAGAAAGAACCACCAAGCAATTGCCAGACTCTCCAATGCACTAACTCCACATAAGCAGGCATTGTTGAAGACAAGTGCACCATCGACGTGCAGTACACCTTAGTACACAGCGCCACTGTGCCCCCACAAAATCCCTAGTTTATCACTAGAGTACGGGGAAATGACAAATTCCTGTTAATTGAATACTTCTGCCTACTTGAATATTTTCTGATGGCAAATAATCTCTTCATCGAAATGGTAGCGTGCTAATTTTTTTTCCAGGGGTGATTTATATCAGTATTTTTTTCCAAAGATACCATTCTACAAACAACAGGGGTCCTAGTTTCTCAAGATGTTTTCCCATAAACCCTTGTTTTGTTACAATTTATTGGAGAGTACCTAGTGGAACTCCAGTAAACTGTGATAAAACAATTGTACATGAACATTTTTTTCCCTGTGAGCAAACAAAAAGCTGCTGTATACATTATAAAGTCACTAAAGTGGCTTTCAGCACTTTTCAATGGGGCCATGATAGTGGCTTCTAGCACTCGGCCAGCTAAGAGGGTTCCACTGTACTTATAAAAAGATATCAACAAACTTGATTCTTTGAGCAGTTGTGTATTTACAGCTTGCCAGTGTTATGGTCATTCTGACAAGTGCATATATGATGCTAAAGTTGACAGACAACATCTCAGTATTGACATCCATGGAAACTATGAAGGCGGAGGGGTGTGCCAGAACTGTCAGGTATGTAATGGTTTTTTGATACAGATTATTAAAAAAATATCTACCGAAGTAAAAGAGTCTTGGAAAAAAAGCTCTATTAAAGAATCCAAAGTCATACTAAACTTCTGTATCAGTATGTATATGTTTGTGCCTGGATGGATGTTGAGTCCAGTGCAGATAGCTGGATGATGGTATTCTTTTCTAGAATGTTCCACGCCTGGATCCCTTTGGACATATAAATACCTGTTGATGGGACTTAGGCAGGTGTTTCTGACAGGGTGGAGGTGGAGTCCAGTGCATATAGCTGGATGATGGTATCCTCTTCTAGAATGATCCACTCCCGGATGATCCTCCTTAAGATTGTCTATATATTTTTTTTGTGTGGAATACTTTAGATGTTTTAGAGTTGTTACACTCTTGTGATCATGGTATCCTCTTCTAGAATGTTTCACTCCTGGATCCTTTTGGACATATAAGAACCTGTTGATGAATTTAGGCAAATGTTTATGCTTGGATGGATGTTGAGTCCAGTGCATATAGCTGGAGGATGATATCCTCTTCTAGAATGTTCCACTCCCAGATGGTCTTCTGGAAGTGTAGATATATTTTGTGTGGAAAACTTCTTGTGAAGAAACAAAGTTATTTGACTGAAATCCATCAAACTTTTTTGCCCTTATTATCCTTTCTACTTTCATTTTTGGTGTGACAAAGCCATGAGATTTTATAGCTGGGGCCAGCCTGTTGACACTCTTGCACAATTGGTCATGGCTGTGGTCTTTTCTTCTCACTGCCTAACCATGCTCAGGCAGTAGTTCATACAGGCTTGAAAAGTCCTTAAATTTTAAATGTCAGGGCTCTCTGGTGGTGAGTGATATGTCACTCGCCTACCGTTGAGATTAGGAGTGTGATGGAGAGTAATTGAAACTGCAATTAGCCTTTTAGAGGAAAATTTTACGGGTTTTAGAGGAGAGTGACCATCACTTGCCCCTTTGGATATTTTTGGTGAGTAATAGGAGAGTGCAAGTGATCACTCGCCAATCCTTGAGAGCTCTGAATGTTGGCACTAAAAGGGCCTAAAACATTTAATCGCCTTGAAAAGCCCTTCAGAATTTTCTGGCTCCCTTAAAAAGTGCTTAAATACTATGGTATAAGTTATGTGGCCAATGTTCCCGTTTTATTCACTAAAAGCATTAGTGAAGTGATTATTAAGCATCAGTTAGGTATGTTTTGAAGTAAGTTCTACAAATTAAATTCATTCAAACGACAAACATTGCTGTTCTCTAAATGTCTTTACCACTGCGAATAATCAACTTTCACGCACTCATGTGCTAATTAATGCAATTAGTGGGAGGTTTATCTGACAATAAACAATCAAATTCACCTATTTTGAGAGTAATAAAAAATATCCTAATCTACTTTTGCCCCTGCAATTAATAAAAACTATATAACATCACTTGAGTGCAACAAGGCACCATCTGCAATGCCAAAGTGTTGCAGAGGGTGTATTGTTGCACTCAAGGGACAAATTATATTGTCATTTTTGTTTTTATGTAACACAGGATGACTAAAACAGAGTACTGCAAACAACAGTCAAGGATTCAGTTTTTACATGTAGAATGTTTTTATGCAGATTTAATTATAAAATTCAGGAGGGTTTCATTAGTTAAAGAGTGGCACTAAATTTTATTCATTTGGCCCTAAAGAGCCCTTGAAAAGTGCTTGAATTTCAAAATGTTATTTCTGTATTAACAGTAGGCCCCTGCGAATACATGAATACAATCGAATCCTATACCAAATCGAATACTGCACAATATTTGTGAATCGAATCAAATAGAAAATCAAATACATAACAATCATTATCGGTAGCAATTCGACAAAAAAAAAAGCACATTTAAATCAAGTATGCATAGTTAGGTTAACCCATCACAAAGGACATATCATTAAGTTGCCTTTTCGGTGTAAACAAACGAAAATTTTATGCGAGTTCTCCAGTAGGTAAATTCATGCATACATTCTGCAGTGGGTGTCATATTTACTACACAAATAATCCAATTCTCAGTGTGTCTCAGTAAGTCTGGATTTATTTAGTATACAGAACATTCCGACCCCAAAGGATGTCCTAAAAAATTTATCATCTTTGCTGCTGCTGAGAAAGGCCACATATATTCATCGACACTGGTGAACCGCCAACATATTACACAGAGCATTCATCGGTAATTGATCCAATAATTGGAACTAAACAGTTGGAAGGCTCAATTCGAGAAAATGTAACATTTAACCTCAAAATGAAAAGTACTTCACATTTAATTACTCAACATTTTACTGCTTAGTCCAGGATTTTGTACAACTGTTAAAAGGTGTAGTGTGCTACAGTAGAATCCTCTTAATTGAATATCCATTTTGCCAGTGAAAATTATTTAATTAACAGGAGTATACAATTAACAGGGATTTGGTCAGTTTCCTGTGTTCTGGAGGTAAACTGAGCATTTATTCTATTATATCTTGTTTGACAGAGCTCATAGAGCTCTGTCAAACAAGATATAATAGAATAAATGCCTGTATTGGATGTAGTGAGGCCAAAAAGGTTGATAAATAAGGGGAAGTTGGTGTGTGTCACAGTAATTTTTTCGACATATTGCAAAAATATATATACAATTAACAGGAGTTTACTCTACAGCCCATATGCAATTAACAGATCAAATTTGTACTGAAGGTATAGTAAATGGTTTTGTGTTTGAAAATTATATTCGATTAACAGGGATATACAAATAAGAGATATCCAATTAAGTGGGCTTCACTGTATTTATTTTTTAATTTAAGTATGTAGATTTGAGATACTCTTATTTACAGGGACCCACAAATTGGATAACCTTGCGTTAAGTTCCTCCAAAGGTTATCCAAAATTTCCTAGGGTAACCTTTTCTTGCTCTTCTAAAATCAACCTGTTCAAATAAAGAGTTTCATATAAATTTATTATAAACCCTTTCCAACTGTCAGTTGGTCTCTTTCTCTTTTTTTTTTGTTGTTTTTTGTTTTTTTAAATAGTTGTTGCTTGTCAGTAGTTTGGTATTACTCAGAATTTAAGGGATTATGCTATCCCTTGCCTTACAGGTGATGTATTTTGAAGACATAAGTTATATATCTGACCAGTTGTACTTGGCCAGAGGTAGATGATGGAGACATCACATTGTACTGTAGAAAAAAGATCAATTGAACAATTGCAAAGATAGACATTATATCTTTATGTTCATTAACTAGTAGAGGGCCAGAAACCCATATTTGGTCTTTATTCTGAATTGCTGGTGCCACAACATAAAGACTTAATACACTGTGGATGTGCTTTATGTTAGGCCTAAAAAAGTAAAAAATCTGTTTCTCAGACCCCCCTGCATGGTTCTTTTGATCTCTGCATGGTCTCATTTTATAACCAATGCAAACTTTTTAAAAAATCAAATGGTTTATGTCTGATATTTTACCCAAGTTAACAAAACTGATAAATTTGTCCCTTGAGTGCAACAAGGCTTTTGCAATGCTTTAGCATTGCAAAGCCATCTTGCACTCAAGAGATTAAATACACCACCATCTATGCTGTTCTGTGGATTATGAGGCCTAAAACATAAAACAAACCAAGAACATGAATTTTTGATGGCAAAGAAATAATTATAAAAATAAAAAATAAAATAAGTAGCCACCCACCCATATGCAGTTTTATAAAAAAGTGGCCTGAGAAACAGATGATCTACTTTGTGCAGCCTTATCTTTGAAGTGAAATTATTAAGTGAGAGTGGATTTGCCCTGTCACAATTTATGGTTGAGTGCCTATATGCACTCTCTCCCTAAATGGTAAGAAGTCAAAAACAAGTGAGAAAATTTTGATGACCAAACATAATTCAACACTCTACCAGTTAAAAAATTAAAAAACACTGACAAAAGAGAATGTAATGGAATGGGGTTTTCTCCCCTCACTTCCTATGAAAGATATGCGTGTTCCATATCTATCTCACATGACCGGCTTATTAGCATATTTAAAGACCGCAGGACTATTCAATCATTGCACATTCTTTTGTAAAGAAATAACCTGGTGTCACGTTTCGGAAAAATTAGCAGACAAACATTTGTCAAAGAAAACAGAAATAAAAACACAGACTGCAAAACCAAAGGACACGACTCTTTAATAAAAATTTTTGGGTGAACATTGTTATGAGTGGAGAGAGTTGCACGAAATTCCCATCAAAAAGTTATGCAAATACATTGTAGAATTCATAATATAACGCCATTGGAATGTGTCAGTGTTCATCAGTTTTTTCAGAAATGGACAACAAACTTGTTCGATATAACTGCATGTGACCCTGAATTACTTTTGATGACCTCTGGGTGTTTTGGTAGGAGAAGAAAAATTATCCCTGATGGGGTGATTGTGAGATGGAGAAATCACACCCTCAGGACAAGATAATTGGTCCAGACTCTCAGCAAGCCTTGTGTCTGGCTCAAATATCGTGTCCTCGGGTGAGATTGCCCCATCTCACACCCACCCCCACCAGGGATAATAATAATCTTGTCTCAAGTGGTTATGTAATTTTTCTTTGGTGCGTTTGTGGGGTTATCTTAAATTTTGTGCTTCCCTGTACTTACTTAAAATATATGAACATGTAAACAATAAAAATAAATGAGAATATTGAGAAATTATAATAATCATACATACCACCATCCACCATTGTTTATGTAATAATTCAATCTGAACAATAAAATTTGATATTCTGATTTCTATTAATATTGTATTAGCCAAGTTCCAAATCTATGATTAGAAAGTGGAGCAGTGCTTGTTTACTGTGGTGAACAAGTTCTGCTTTGTTAAATTCTGCTTTGTTGGTAAAATGGGAAGAGAATCAATGCATGGGGTGGAGGCCCTTTAAAGTTGGTAGAATAGGTATAAACGATAGGCCAAACATGACTTTATACCTATATTGCTGTCAGAAGATAGCCAAAGTAATTTTAAACACCCTTAAATAAATTTGCGATGTGATGGTATTTTTCTTGTTTAAATGCAAAGTTGATTTGACAGAACCTGATGATGCAAAAACAATACTAATCAAGCCAATTGCTGTTCACCTGGAGCATACCATAATAAACAAGCCTTTAAATTCACGTCAGTTACCAACATCCTCAAATTAAATTACAAGAATGTTAGAGAGCATGACAGATAATTTGGCTTGTTTTTTTTCTCCATTTTCATCATGAAGTAATTTAATGGATATTCTGATGCATTAATCAAATCCTGACAAGCAAGAAAATTGAATATTTGGCGAAATTGAAAACAACTTTTTTCTGGGCTAAACCATAATCAACTGTGCAAGTTTGCAATTTAACAAACCATAATTGTATTACAGAAATGAAATTTGAAAAGTTGGTACAGTACCAGTGATAGTGTATTGTACGATAACCTCATGGCATTTTGTCTTCACTGATTAACTCTTTGCATGCTGCTGACACATATTCCTGCCCAGCACAGGGATTCTCTTGTCACTAAAACAAGTATAATTTGGGCACATTTAATCATATGTTCCCCCTGCAAATTACATGGAGTTTTTCAATGATTTCTAATGTTTTATTTAGATTAATTTTTCATCAAATCTAAGTCATGGCTGCTTTACAGCAGCCATGACTAGATTTGATGAAAAATATCTTGAAAATACTCCGCGGGTTAAGAGTTAACTTATTACATGCTACTCCCAGATATTCCCGCTAGAGTAGCAAAACCCTGGTTTATTGGAATTTTTCAATGATAATAAGCAAAGGAATATTTTTTTCTTGTTTTTATCCTTCAACAATATTTTCATTGGTACTGTAGTGCATCTGTGATTTTTTTTTAAGAACCTGCTGAAATTATGCTATTTTTGGATGAAAATCTAAAATATACATATTTGTTCATAAAAGGTAAATACATGATTCTAATCACTCACCATAGTAGAAGTAAGTGCAGTCATCCATGGTCAATCTTGGGCTCTAAAAGGGGACCATCCCCCTTTCTGAGAATGCCTAACCCCATTTTTTTTATTTCTGTTAACCCTTTCCCCAAGATAATGGCCAAAACTGGCCAGCGCTATTCACAAAAATCTCACTCAATTTTCATTATTTTAAAAAAGTTTGTCTCAAAAACAAAGCTTATGGCACCTAATTGGAATGAGCTCATTGAGCTTGTTCCAGTGAGGGGTCATAAGCTATGTTTTTGATGCAAAAATGAAAAAACTAGTTATTCAAGAATTTTATTTGCAAGTGTCTTCTGCCTTTCATGTTAGGTAAAGGGTTAAAGTGCTACTCAAGGTTGATTCTTGACTTTTCCTGCCTTTTTCAAGACCCTATAATAACCAAATTCAAAGATTTTCAAGGTACCAATTTCACTTCAAGGGAAGTGGGAGGAAGGGATAATGACAGGGTGTCCTGATTAGAACTCCGTCTTCACAAACCACGGCATATAAAATTCAGTAATATAGTAATATGCATAAAGTTAGGATTAGCAAGCATGACAAATAATTTGAATATTTGATTACATGTTTTGTCAGAGTTTTGTCTTGAATATTCAAGGTTTTTCAAGGCCTCCCAGTCCATTTTCAAGGATGTCAAAAATGTAAATGGCCCTTAGACAAAGTAAAGGTCATTCCTTAATTCCAGGCCCTGCTGGACCTTGATAAGGAAAAATTGTAAAAATTTAAATGTTAGTTTTCCATGTCTAATTATATCCTGAAATCTCCTGAGCACAGTACCTTATTTTATTAGTTTGAAAGAAATCGCATACCACTGCATTTAATAACATTCAAGTTATTAATGAGTCACATTATGCATATATTCCTCACTTTATCATTAGGATTTCAAACATTACATTGACAATCTACTTGTGAAAATCTTTATCTCTTATGCCTGCAAGATCCAAAACACTCAAGAGATATATATCAAAGAGAAAGGCTGCATGGCACTGGGGTGAGCCAAAGTGTGATTTCTAAGGCCTAGAATCAGTTGAAACCTTGAGAGAAAACATGGTGGAAGTCGTCAAATTACTTGCTTTATTACATATTTTTTTTCAAGAGAAACAGCATATTCATATGCAACAAAATTTAATTTCAAAATATATAAGAAGCAATGTGCATTAACTTATTTGTTCACGTTGAAGTTAATTGTAATATTTGAACAGTGCCTAGACATTGGAACAGGGAAATTAAAGGAAGGAGCAAGTTGGAAGACGGAAGTACCATTTGTATTTTTTATTGCAAACAGGTATTTGGAGTCATTATATCAACCTTCCTGCACTATTTATAGAGAACAATGACAAAGCAGTGAAATATCATCTTGATTTCAATAAAAATAGAATAGATCAGTAATACTAGAGTATCTCAACACTTCTGACAAGTTTTTTAGACAATTAAATTACCAGATTTTTTGTCATATAATAAATAGGCCTACATTATACTTTTCCCTTGGATGCTAGGAAGGGCATATTTCGATAGCTTTCCAGTATGACCAGTTCATTATACAGGTCTTTGACAGTGTAAACAAGTACTCTGTCAGAATTTTATGTTCTGTTTGCCTGTGGTTAAAGGTACATAAAATGCTCGGATGCTACAAAGGGCTGGATACCTGTTTACATGTAACTAATACAGTGGAGCCTTCTTAGTTGAATATCTTTTAACTGAATAACCCTGTTAATTGAATATAATTTCCCAACAAAACCATTTACCATACCTCCACTACAAATTTGACCTGTTAATTGAATATAGGTTATAGAGTAAACTCTAAATAGAGAAATTACCCTAACTCTCCCCAGTTTTCCTTTGTTTACAGACCTATTTGGCCTCAGTACATCCAATACAGGCATTTAATCTATTCTATCTTGTTTGACAGAGCTCGTGGAGCTCTGTTAAACAAGATATAATAGAATAAATGCTGAGTTTACCTCTAGAATACAGGAAATTGACACAGTCTCTGTTAATTGAATACTGTTAATTGAATAATTTTCATTAGCAAAGTGGCTATTCTATTAACAGGGTTCCACTGTATAAATCATTCCTTGAGTGTAACAAAGGTACCATCTGCCTTGTTGCACTCGAGGGATGAATTGGTTTAAAAAAGGTATTCATGACATACAGGCCAACCTTCCAGGTGCTTTTATGTCTGAACTTCACATGTATTAAATGAAATGAGAATAGCATGTTACGTAATTGAAGAAAATACAACCACTACCACATACATAGTTTTTCTTTACAGCACAACACAAGAGGAAATAATTGTGAGACATGCATTTTTTCTTACTACAGACCAGATGGTGTCATGATCAATTCAACTGAACCTTGTATAGGTGAGTTCCATTTTGTTGTCATTCACATTGTACTAAAACTGTGAACATGATTTTGGAAAATTAAACAAAGAAGCCAAACTCCCAAAGCTAAAACATTTAGTTGTTGGGAAGAATTTCTATGCAAACTGTTTATATTGAAGTTAACAGTCTTTCGATTTGAAAAATGAGGGCACCCTGTATACTGCTTGCTACCATTTGAAGTGAAGTATGCTACTGTTGAGTCCCATGAAGGAAACATCAATGAACTGTTGCGCACCATTTCATTTCAATGGTGCAAAGTAAGTTGGGATTAAAAACATATTGCCCAATTTTTCGAATAAGCTTTTCGCAGCAATAATCAAATTTATATAATACATGAAATGCAACTCCAATGTAGTAATCGTAAGTCAATCAGATGATTCTCCACAGAATGTATGAGCATAAAGACAGTGAGTAGCATTACTGGCCTTTGAAGTTTGTTGAATTATGTTGCTTATGAGGCGATTCTCGGAAAGTGAAATTTGATCAGTTTGTTGCCTTGGAATGCAACATGTACAGCTTATAATTCATGATCAGTTGTTCACATTTTTGTGCGTGCATTGTATTATTTGGCCTATTTCCCATGAACAGATTTTTCTTCCTTTACAGAGCATTAATTGTGACATCCCAAAGGAAATGGATGAAAATATTTTGAGATGTTTAATGTGAAAAATATCCCTGTTGGAACCCTGATAAGTGGAATGATGCTTGTTTAATTTGTGGTAAACAAGTTTTGCTTTATTGGTAAAATGTGACCCAGTAATCAAATCCTGGGATAGAAATTGGCAGCATAGGTATAAAAGATTGACTTCATACTTATGGGGTGGTCATGATATGGACATAGATTTGAACAATTACCTTAAACACTAATAAGTAAATATTTGAGAAATGTCAGTTTGTTGCAGGTACATGTTTTGAATGCAAAATTTTGGCATGTCATTGTTTTTTATTCCCCTGATAGGGAGGCATCTTAAATCTGGGTTATCTGTTCATCCATCCACCCATCCATCCATCCATCCATCCATCAGTCCATACATCCATCAGTCTGTCTGTCCATCCATCCATCCATCCATCCATCCATCCATCCATCCATCCATCCATCCATCCATCCATCCATCCATCCATCCATCCATCCATCCATCCATCCATCCATTCTTCTGTTCTTCTGTCCAACTTCATTTATCCATCTGGAGCCATATCTTTATAATGCTTTTGTGGATTTCCATGAAACTTTACACAAGGGTAAAGAACAATGGAAGGTCTTTTGCACAGCAACACCATGCTGGAGTGACAAAAGTCAAGGTCACAGAATGGGAAAAATTAATTCTCTCACAGACTGTATTTGTCTATCCGGAGCCATAGTTCTATAATGCTTGACTGACAAAGTTGCCGTATGCTTACACACTTTTGTCATTCATAATCCATGTGTGCTGGGTTTCATTGTTTAAAAGGTTAATCTATATCTAATTTACCCTTTATCCAAATTTTATTTTAAAAAATAAACTAAATTCCACTGATAAGACCAGAATCTGACATAATTTTCTGGTAAGTGCTCTGTGAGAGCTTTCCAGAAAATTATGTAATCTTCAGGTCTTGTCAGTGTAGGAAGAGAAAGATACATAGTTTATAGTGGTTATCCTACAACTTTATTTTGACTTGTACTGTATGCCTATTCAAGTGACATCCATATGGAAATAAGATCTATACAACTTTTGGCTGCTATGTTCAGATGTATTTTATTAAATTTGAAACCTTATGGACTATAGTGAGCACCAAATTTAACACAAACCTTTCATTCCAGTATTATAGGCCATTTGGCCATAGTTCAGAGGCATCTGTGGCCGGGCAGTCACCATTAGTCTTGTTTTTATGTAATTTTCATTTTTAATTTGTGAAAACTTGAAAGTGTTTATGTGGAATGGGAAAATTTAGTTCTTATTGATGTTGGTTATACTTGATTACTTTTTAAAATTTAATCTTTTAATTTTTATAAAATGCCAGGTTTGCCACTTACACCAATTCAATTGCAGTATGTTAATGACACTTTGTACGATTACTGCATGATGAGTGTTACTATTTTGGATGGAAATATCTTTGGCATCTTTAATTTAAAAATTCTGTTCCTTTTTATGTTACTGTTTCCGGATTTTCTGTTTCAGTATGAACATTGTCCTTAAGTTGTAGAACAAAACAATGTATCACTAGCTTCATGAGAAAAGCTCCACAAATTAGTATTGTTATGGCCAACTAAAATTGACTTCTGCTTTAAATCTGTTGGCATTACGGATCCATGTTAATTAGATGCAAGGGAGCGCAGTGTCTCAGTGGTTATGGCATTGGATTTCAAACCGAAAGGTCCATGGTTCGTTCCCCACCAGGGGTAACTGCATTTTGTCCTTGGGTAAGGCCCATCATCCAAATTGCCCATGTAGGGGCACCATGGTGCTGTGTGCTAAGGCGTATTGCACGTCGATGGTGCACTTGTCTTCAACCACTGCTAACCTGGCTTGTGTGGAGTTAGTGTGGTGGTTCTCTCCAGGTACTCTGGCTTCTTTCACCAGTAAAATTGTCAGACACAAGATGACCCTGGTTTAGACTCCTCCGAAAATTCAAAAAACGATTTGAAAGTCATTTTTGATTTGATTCAAAATCAGAAAATCGAATATTTTCGAATATACTTTGGCCATAACCATGAATGTTTACAGATTGTAATTGATCACATTATTTTATATTGAGTATTGTTCTGAGTAGAAACATAACTGGCTTGTAGCGGTAAAAGTGTTTGTAGCTATGTTGTATAACAGTTGTAGCTACATTCCTACAAACACTATTACCGCTACAACTGTTCATTTCAACTTATATTATTACCGGTGAACATTTATAAAAAGTTTTGAACTTTAAAAAGTTATTCATCTGTTCAACTTCAATAAATGATTTGTTCCACAACATGATCACATTATTTTATATTGAATATTGTTCTGTTCGATGACAGTAACTGGATACATTGTCAAAAGCAACAAGTTTCTAAAAGAATACCCTGATTATTATATAAACAGAGTGCAGTAAGCTTTAATTTATAAGCTGATTGACTCCATTCGGCGTTGAATTATCGTTTCATTTTAGTCATTCCACATTTTTATTTAAAACCAATGGCCTCCCAGCTGAATGGAGTCGATCCGATTTGAAACAAGTTTTTTCCAAGAAAACGTGATAAAAGTGAGGTATCAGCCCAATCAGCAAGGTTCATTTAAAAATGTTTATTGCTACAATTTTGAAGCTACAAAGTGAACAATTCAAATAGTTTCAGTCAATAGCCGATATATTGGTTTATATCTCAATTTATAGTGTAGGAAGTGGTGAGGTGAAAAATGCACTCTACATAACTGTGTGTCTTTTAATAATCAGGGTTTATTATTTTTGTAAAAAACTTTTCTTTTGCTGACGGATCCATTAACTGTGATTGGATTCGAAATTCGATTCATATTCACCAATTCGATTCGATATTCGATTTGATCAAAATTGGCAATTCGCAGGTCCCTACCCTGGGTGTCAAGTGTCATTAAACCCCAATAAATAATAATAATAATTAGATGTGAGAAGAGTCAATTTGCCTAAATCTTCTACAATGCATTGACTATTAATTCATCTCCAAGCAGCATGGACTCTCAGCTGTAGACTGTAAGAGGGTGGGATACTAAGGTGACGGTCAGAAGAAAGTATAATAGAAACAGATGTGAAAAAATAGCATAAAGAATTAAATATAATAGTTCTAATGTTGCATGTTTGTGGACAATAAGTCTTGCAAAGAGTTTAATGACATGTTGTTGTCCACCCAACCGTATACAATTTTGCTACAGATTTCAAAATAGCATGTGCTATCCGAGAATGTCAAATTGAAAGGGTGACCGACGATTTTCTTTGTGTTATGTTGTGCTGGAGAGCCTGGATTATTGAGAAAACACACTAGTTTTTTCTTCTGACATTTTAAAAAATGGCAAGGTTAACCGAAAATCAGAGGTGGCGTGCCATTGGTATGCATGAGGCTGGGATACCTCCAGATGAGCTCGCTGCTGAGTTCGGATTCACTGTGGCTACTATTTACTGTCTCATTGGAAGGTATAGAACCACTGGATCTACTGCCGACTGACAGCGTTTAGTTTGACCAAGAGTTACAACCCCTGCACAAGACAGATACATCAGGACATCTCACTTGCGGGATCGCTTCCTTCCTGCGACAAGGACAGCAGCAATTACTCCTGGTAGAACTAACAATAGAATCAGTGCACAAGCTGTCCGCAACAGACTCGCTGAACACTGTATCCTTAGTAGGCATCCATACAATGGACTAATCCTTACCCATCGTCATTGTACCGTCAGAATGGAATGGGTACGTCAGCGTGTTCGCTGGAGTCAGCAGCATTGGAGTACAGTTCTTTTTAGTGATGAATCACGATTTTGTATATGGCGCACTGATGGTAGGGCAAGAGTGTGTCGCTGATGAGGAGAATGGTTTTCTGATGCTTGCGTGTGGGAATGTGGCCGTTTCGGCGGGGGTAGTGTAATGGTTTGGGCAGGAATTTCCTTGCACCATCGAACACAGTTTATCTTAATCGATGGTAATCTGAATGGACAACGATATAGGGATGAAATTCGTAACACTGTTGTTAACCCGTTGTTCAAAGCTAATGTCAGATTGCAGTTATTCCAGCAAGACAATGACCGATGTCACGTGGCACGTATCTGTCGTGACTTTCTTGAGGAGCAGAGCATCAAACTTCTTCCCTGGCCCCCACTTTCGCGAGATTTGTCACCAATCGAGCATCTTTGGGATCAATTGGACAGTCTGGTACGACCTCATGATCTTCAGACTTTAGGTGATTTACATAATGTTCTAAGGCAGGAGCGGAATGCAATACCACAAGGTGACATCCAGAGACTTATCAGGTCCATGCGCCATCGATGTCTTGCCATCTAAGAGGCAAACGGTGGACATACACGCTACTGACTGCATGTGTGAACTTTTCATTTCACCCCATGTCCGAATTGCTACGTCCTGACGTGACACTGGCAACAGTAAGAACATGAAATTATGCAAATTCATACAGCTAGACTCGAAATATGAAATTGCAATAATTTGTTGGGGATTAAAGTCAATAATACTAAAAGATTGCTCCTCAAAGTTTATTGTACTTTCTTTTTTGACTCAGTATATGTTAACTCTTTACCCAACATAATGGCCAAAACCGGCCAGCACTATTACTAAATATCACCATTCGATTTTTATTATTTTTTCATTTTGTGCCTCAAAAACATAACGTATAACCCCTCGTTGGAAAAAGCTCATTCCGGGGGGGGGGGGGGGGGGGGGGGGGGGGGAGCGGGGAGGGAGGGTCATAACTTATATTTTTGATGCAAAAAATGAAAAACATTAGTTGAAGAATTATTATTGAAGAATTTTGTTTGCAAGTGTCATCGTCATTTCATGTTGAATAAAGGATTAATTCAAGCATATCTTCCAGCAGATTCAACACATAACCCTACAGTAGATTTATACTGGAAAGTGGTAATGTGAATTCCTTCAACACATAACTCTACAGTAGATTTATATTGACTGGTGGTGGAAAATGCCTCAAAACATTTTCTTGGACATTTTAAAAAAATTTTATTCCTCCAATATTTGGTGAAAACACTTCCTGCTCCCCTTACTCATGAAGTTCCTTTATGTTACCTCAGATAGCCTTTATGGCCCAAGAATAGATTCTTCTTTGTGCAATCATTAGAAAGTTTGAGATACACATGTTGTTATTAAAACTTTCCTGGCAGATTTTTTGTGATCAACAGTTGGTTGCCTATACAGATAACTTTTCCAGCTCATTAGACTAACAGGCAATGTCATAGTGGAAAGTTTGATAAACAGCCATGTCTTTAATGGTTAAATACATTATAAATTTTGCATGACTTGGAGTTTACTATGCCAAAAAATGGTGGTCTTTGAGAAAGTGTAGTCCCATTGGCATAGTCAGTGAGATGACATGCAATAATTATTTTATTATACCTCAAAGTTTGTTTGTCCAATCAGAAGTCTGGAATACCATTTAAGGCTTCTGCTGTATCAGGAAACTCACCTGAGATCATTTGATGTCGAGTGAGTAGTTGCCGTTACGATTTTAATGCATTTCCACTCTTTTTGAACTTTCAAACTTTGAATTAAAACAAAATAAAACGATTTAAGTACCAAAAATATTTTCCAGGTCCCATATTTATTGAATATTTTATTAAATATTTGAGAAATGGACAGAAAATATTATTTGTGGTCCCAAAAGTTCTTTGTTGTTTTTTCGATTCTATAACGATTATAGTCTAACGATTTTTTAATCTGAAGTGAACATTTTCTTTACAGTTTACTCAACAGATTAAAAGTGATTTTTTGAGCCTTAAAAGTGTGTTGTTAATCCTTTTCAGGTGGGAATGACAGTAAATATATGTAAGGGTATTTCAGATATGCATGTAGTGGGGATACGTTTTATTTTGTAAACAAATATCGCACTTTGAACAGCAACGATTGTTTACTGTCACCATGGATACGTACTAGTGCAGTTACTGTTGATGATTCTGCAAGGTCCTGTCAATAGCAGTTTCTGAAAAATAAACATCCAGGCATTCTTAGTTTCTCGTGAAAATTTATTAATCCCTTGATTTACAACATGGACTTAAATATGTTACATGGCGTGTGGCTGGATGATACATTTCCATACAAGGCTCTGAGTGTTCACATATCATGTTCGGCTTTGCCTCACCTGATATAAACTCTCATTGCCTTGTATGGAAATGTATCAGTCAGCAACATGCCATGCAACTTATAATATTATATTGAACAAACTGAGGAAGAGTCTTGCCGCACACCAGGATTTCAATCCTAGGTACACTGCCTAATGCCAAGGATCTTGCCCAAGACAGACATTTTGATTTTTGAAATGAGAAATTTAAATTTTATAGTAAATTTCCTTTCTTATTATACCTACAACAATTGTTTACTACAGGTTTGCACTCCAGTGGAAGACCCTAACTCGGAAAATATACTCTCTATTTTGATCTTTCCGAAGCGATTTCGGAAAGAAAAGTGGTGCAAAAGCACCAAGAAAAAATAAGCCAAAACTGGGTTGAGCGCCATCGGCGTACACCCAGTAGGGGACGCTCTTCTCTTAGTACATCTCAACGACTTCCGGAACCAGTGCACTAGCAGTAACTAATGAATCATTCTTTGAGTCCGCCAACATTGGATTTATGTGATCAGCGGGGAGGGGAGAAAGGATTCTTACCTGAATAAGACGGGAGGGCCTACATGTAAACAATTATGGTAGGTATAATAAGAAAGGAAATTTACTATAAAATTTAAATTTCTTATCAACCTACCTTACAATTGTTTACTACAGGCTGAATAGACAATAGGATGGAGGGAATCACAAAACCAACCCCCACATAACCCAATTGCACTGGAACCGTGGATAGAGGAAGAGGTCCCCAGGCCTATCAAACCATAGCCTTGCAAACATTGGTAAAAGACAATGAGAGATGAGGCGTACAGTTCTGTGTGACGCACTGACAGAAAAGGGCAGTAACAGCACAGAGCTGGAACTGACCTTGTGACAAGCCTAATGGCTAGGGCAAACAATAGCCTGAGCAGAAGAAAGAGGGCCCAAAGCAAAAAGGTCCTTAGACTGCTCCTGCAACTGATGCAGATAGAAGGTAGAGAAAGTAGAAGCATTTCTCCAGTAGGCTGCCTGCATAACATCCAACAACTTGACGGAGTTAGAATAAGCCCAAGAGGTAGACAATGCACGCACATCGTGGGCAGAAATACGATTGGAGTTACAATTGCCAGTCGCTAGACGAGCGTAAGCCACGTGAATAGCAAGACAAATCCATCGAGAAATGGATTGAGGAGAGATCTTCTGTTGACCAGGAATAAGAGACAGAAAAAATCATTTCCTGCCTTTCCTAATGAACAGCGTCCGACTGAGATAAATGCAAATTGCACAAACTGGACAGAGCAAAGGGCAGTTACCCTCAACAGAAGGAAGAGCCCTGACACAGATAGGAGGTGGAGTAGTTTCTGGTATCTGATTCTTGGCCAGAAAGGAGCAATCAGTGGTAAACATAACACTGCTGGGAGAGCTCCTGAAAAAGGCTGGGTCAACTGAGAGGGCGTGAAGCTCACTAACCCGTTTGGCTGAGGCAAAAGTCATCAGAAAAGCCATCTTGCATGTGAGAAAACACATATTCACCTGCGATAAAGGTTCGAATGGCGCCCCCCCTACACACACCCCCCCCCCCCCCCCAGCAAAGCAGCACCCAAGAAAGATTCCAGCTTGGGGCAAGCTGCAAAGTCCTAGGCCTTTTCAAGGAAAAGTGCCGAACAAGCTTGGAGAGGTATGGATTAGTGCCGATACGACGCTGTCCCATATACGAAAAGGTCTCTGAAAGCATGGACCTGTACCCTTTATGGTAACAGGCTGGAGACCCCGAGAATCAAACAGATATACCAGAAACTCTGCAATCTGTGTTATCGAAGGATTGGCATGATCAACAGAGTGATCGGCACACCATCAACAGAAGACCTTCCATGTAGCCGCATAGGCTAAACCAGTGCAGTGCAGTGCCTCCTTGAAGAAGAAGAAATGCACTTCACTGCTCGTCTCGAAAAACTTCTACGGAGTTGACAGGACCTGACACAAGATATGCGAGAAGGCACAGTGAAGTCGGGTCGACATGAAACCTCCTTGGGTGACCTTGGCAAAGAAGGTCTTGACGTAGGAGACATGCCTGAACTGCCGCCAACAGAGAGCGGAGCTGATTGATCCACACTGTTTGAGGTGCCAGGGGAGCGATCAGAATGATTCGACAACTGCAGGTTCATATCTTGGCTAGAAACTGAGGCAGAATCGGAACCCAAGGGAGGGCGTAGCTGACCAGACCGTTCCAATCGAGTGACAGAGCATCCAATGCGAAAGCCAGAGGATCTGGACACGGAGGACACGAAAGTGTCCACCTGATGGTTCCAACGAGTCGCAAAGAGATTGATGTGGGGGCAACCCCAGAGATCGCAAAGCGACTGGAACACCATTGTCAGACAACAAAAGGACCTGGCGATTCGAAAGGTGGGGGATCCACTGCTGGAAACTCAGAAGAAGAGCAAGAAGCTCCTTCTGGTTGAAATGAAGAGCTGCTTGATCCTGGTCCCATGCCCCGTAAAGGGAAAGACCTAGAGGATCCAACGTTGCACCCCATCCAAGATTGCTGGCTTCTGCTGTCAGAACACGATTGGATGTGGGTAAGTCCAATGGAACCCTCTGCGTAATCCACTGAACATCCGTCCAGTGGAGAAGGTGAGGATGAAGAGATTCTGTTAACTGAAGCACCAGATCCAGAGGATCGACATTCGGCTTCCAACGACTGAGCAGAAAGTGTTGGAGAGGTCTGACATGCAGCCGACCTAGAGGAATGAGATCCGTCACCGAACCGCAGAGACCAGGCAGCCGGAGTATACTCTGAGTTGTCGCGAACGTGGACTGGGACAGAGTCGGGGCAAAAGCTGAGAGAATCACAGCCCTTGCCCGGGGAACCGCTACCATACTGAACTGAGTACGGAAGTCCATCCCCAGATGACAAAACGACTGAGAAGGGACCAGGTCCGACTCCTCATTGACTCAACAGTGTGTCGACATCCGACTCCAGAAAGGCAGCATTGGAATGCCTCCGGAGGATATCATGTAGATATGCTAAAGTAGTCACCCTGGACTGTGTGCGAAGGAAGGCTATCACATGTGACATCAGTCAGGTGAAGGCCCTAGGAGCCAGGTTGAGGCCGAAAGGCGTGGCCTTGAACTGGTAAACTCGCCCCAGAAAAGCGAACCTGAGATACTTTCGCAATGTCCGATGAATCGGGACAGGAAAGTAAGCGTCTCACAGGTTGATGCTGGAAGCGAATTCTCCCTGGTGAATGGAACGGCGAACCGACCTGAAAGTCTCCTTGCTGAACTTGGGAGCAATGATAGACTGGTTCAGGATACTCAAATCGATAACTGGTCGGAGTCGGCCATCCTTCTTCTGCACCAAGAACAGGGGGAATAAAATCCCATTGAATGAATGTTCTTGATGACCTCGATCGCCCCCTTTGCCAGGAGATTGTCTATATCCATGGTCAAAAGGTCCGAACGTGAAACGTCTGAAGGAACTGGAGTTGGAAGAGGCACCTTGACAGAGTGGGGTGCCTCCAGAAGGATATTCGCAGCCCAGACCAACACAACATCTAACACCCAAGGATCGGATGTGATGGTGGCCCAATGGTCTGCAAACTCTGATATCCTTCCTCCCACCTGGGACCAATCGAGGTGAGGACCTTCATTTCAAGGCCCGCAAGAGGAGAAACCATCTCCTCTGCTATATGAAGAATCCTGAGTCCTCCCTCTAGCCTGCCGACGCTTACCCTTACCCCGTGAGTAAGAAGTAGAAGCGGTGGCAGGAGGAGCAGCCCTTTGCTTTGCAGCGGAAGCAGAAGGGTGCTTGTTAGGCTTTGGATGGCCCCTGCCTCCAACAGAAGGCTAATCAAGCTGACAAAGCAGCAGCTAATCTTTAGAATGATGTAGGAACGAACGAGGAGAAAGCATGCCCAGCATCTCTCTTGATAAGCCCAACACGGACTCCAGAGTTGTCATAGGAATAACGGCCGACTTGGGCTTGGAAAGCCCGAGGGAGTTGGAGTCCTGATCCAAGACCGTCAAAGTCTGGCAGACTGACGGATTGGCAGAATCGTAGGAACGATAATGCGCCGGAGGCAAAAAAGTCTGGCAGACTGACGGATTGGCAGAATCGTAGGAACGATAATGCGCCGGAGGCAAAAAAGTGTCAACCCTGGTGAAGAATGACGTCTTCATAGCCTTGGAACTCAGCTTAGAGTCCAAAGCTGTAAACGCTTCAACCACCTGTACCGACTGGCACGGTCGAAGATGCCCAGAAGCAGGTTGCTCCAGAGGCTGTAGGCACGCGACCGATGATCGCGGCTGGGCTGACACTGTCGGCTGGTTTGACGGTTTGAGATCTGGAAGGAACCCAAACACAAAGTCGAGAGCTGCCCCCAAGTCAGAAGGCTCTCGACGTCAGATATGACTCATCGCCTGAGTCAGAAGACACATAGCCCATCATGGGCAAACCAGCCAACGTCTCCCATGGTGTACGCACACCAGGGAGATCAGAAAGCAGCCTGTTTCCAATCCTGGGAGGTGGCGCCACAGGGGGCACCTGGAAACCACTCGTAGCCTCGCTGGAAGCAACAGGAAGGCTCTTGGACAGAACCTGAGTGAGCAAGGAGAGGGCCTCCCTAAGCTGCCCTTGTCGGCCGGTCTGATGTGGGAACGAACTGGCAAAGTGGCTTCACTCCTGAACCTTTTAACCAGTGAAGGGTCATGATCCTCAAATACACCGAAGTGGGCCGGCGGGCGTCAGCCGAAACATCTGAAGGCAGATGTGTATAGGGGTATGACATACCCTGAGGATCTACAGAGCAGAAACTCAGAAGAGTCGCCGTGGACCTCTGAGGGACAGAAGGTCCAGGCTGCGCAAAAGGCGTTGGTCCCGCAAAACTGACCATGTGACCAGAGTGCGTGGACGGAAATGCCACGGAGTTCATAGTGGCCCCACCATGAACATCCAAATCCAATGAAAAAACTGCAGTGCCCAACGGCGGAGAGACCACAGTAGAGGGTTTGGCCGGCAGCCACTTCCAACTTCGCCAAGTTGAATTCAGGGAAGGCTGAGGCCGATATCCCACGTCCACACTATTAGACATCTCTGCAGATACCTGCAGGGATAAAACTGCTGTGCTCGACGTCTGAAAGGAGCACAGCAGAGGGTTTGGTCGGCAGCCCCTTCCGACTTCGGCGAGTTGAAGTCAGGGAAGGCTGAGGCTGATACCCCACAACACACTACCAGACATCGCTGCAGATGGATCAGCAGTAGCAGCAGATACAATGGGAGCTGTTGAAACTGGTGGAAAGGGGAGAGAGCAACCGAGCTCGGCCTCCAAAGGAGGCGTCACAACCCTAGTGACAGCCTCAGATGTAGACTGGAGAGGGACCATAGTCCCGAAACCAGGCATCTCTTCACCAGACAACTCAACAGCTCCCGCAGTATCCACCACGGTTAAAGACTGCACATCCCCCACAGAGGGGGACATAACTCTCACCAGACGTTGTCGTGTCGGGAGGCCCCGAACGACAGCATTCCCCCTCCCCCCACGGGTGTGGGAGGAACGGCCACGAGTACGAACCACAAGCATGGGCAAAAGGCATTGCCCTCAAGGAACAGGGCTGGACATAACAGAGGTGAGAGCAGCAGAAGAAAAAGGTGAACTCAACAGATGTAGAAAGTAGAAGAACACCCCCAACTACAGGAGAAAGGTGGCAGAAAAAGGACCGGCAGGAACACAACTGAAGCCAGACAGCCGATAGGGACCCAAAAAACAGAAGATCTGCCCTCAACAGAGAGGAGAAATCCTGTCCATACAGCCCCTTATTGACACCTAACACCAATAATAATAATAAATTTTTTAACTGAAAAATTTTTATGTCCGAACCGCACGGTATGCGAAAGTCATGCGCGGCACGGAAAATATATAAAATACAATGAAAATGTGGTTGAAAATAATAATGAGAATGTATAAAACACAGTTTTGTTATTATACGATCCTCAGGTCCATAATTCCAGTCACAGGTAACCATCATGAACGAGTTGAATTATCACTGTTTCTCAATTGCAAATGGATGTTCTACCACATGGGCGGACGAAAAAAGAATGATTCATTAGTTACTGCTTGTGCACTGGTTCCGGAAGTCGTGGAGTTGTACTAAGAGAAGAGCGTCCCCTACTGGGTGTGTGCCGATGGCGCTCGATCCAGTTTTGTCTTATTTTTTCTGGGTGCTTTTGCACCACTTTTCTTTCCCAAATCGCTTGGGAAAGATCAAAATAGAGAGTATATTTTCCGAGTTAGGGTCTTCCACTGTAGTGCAAGCCTCTAGTAAACAATTGTAAGGTAGGTTGATAAGAAATAACTGAACAGAATTCCAGAAAAATTTGCCAAAGGGGCTCAGTGTGTTCTGTCAGTTTAATGTCCTAGAATACTCCATGGCTCAAGTAAAAAAAAAAAAAAAAAGCACATTTTGATAACAGATCTGCTTGATGAGATGAGTTTAGAGCAAAGACTGTGACAATCTTATGAATTTAAATGCTTAACAATTTTCCTGAGGTAATGAGCATATCTGATCGGTGTATTCACAAAAACACTTTTTCAAATTTTATTATTTTTTCAATTTTTGCCTCCAGAATATAGCTTATGATTCCAGGAATCCTCATTGGAACAAGTCCTTTGACTCTGAGCCCATTTTAACAAAGGGTCATAAGAAGTCTTGGAGGCAAAAATGAAAATTTCTATATATTATAATGATAGAGATATATGTAGTGTTAAAAATGATAAAATACAAGTAACAACTCAACAGGTCTAATTTATATGTAAGGCCAAAAAAAAGGATAGTTTTGATTCTCAGAATTTTTGTTTTTCAGACTAGTGAGGGAGAGAGGATTTTATTTTTATTTTTTATTACTGTAGGGCTAGGAATTATAAGGAACACAGCTATGGTGATCCAGCCACCAGTGTCATGTGTTATGTATAGTTCAGTGATCTGAATGTAGTGGCTACCCCACATAGTGGGGTAGCTGTACTTGGGGTAGCCACTGAATTCAGATCGCTGAACTCCTATTATACAGAGAAGCATTTATTTATTTTTTTTTTAATATTAAAATACAAAGCAGGGGATGTATAATGCATTCAGATCGCTGAACTCCTATTATACAGAGAAGCATTTATTTATTTTTTTTTATATTAAAATACAAAGCAGGGGATGTATAATACTGAACAAATATTGAACAAACCGACAAAATCTCTCGAATGAGGATATCATTCAATGCATGTATACTTGTAGTTAAAAATATATCCCAAACAGTGACATTTTCACTCATAGGCTTGTATTCACAAATGCACATGTATGTTTCAATCAATTTGTCGACTTTGTATTTTCTGAAACTGTGGAAGCTTTTACTCGAACTTTTCAACAAAAGACAATTCCATTGTATCTGATGTTTGTTCATTGTTATTTTACAAGATAAACCATTATTGAAAGTGACTCCCCAGTATATAGATTCATGCTTCTTAGCTCTAGAGCCCATTGAAATCGATCCACGAATTTGCCACTTTATATGTACGTGTTTCTTATTTTCATGGCTCAACCAACAGTGATATTTAAAAAAACACCAATAAAATCTTCCAACGTGCACAAAAAAAATCAAATGTGGCAGTCTCTTGAGAATCAAAAGTAATTTTTTTATTTGTCCCAAATTTTAATTTTTTCCAGCTTGTGAGTGTAATGACACAAAGATATCAACTGGAGACTGTTATGATATTACTGGGTTCTGTGAGTGTCATCCACAGTACACTGGCAATTACTGTGATCGGTAAGTATTGAACCCTTTATGTAACCTCAATAGCTTTCGACAAAAAATTCTTGAATAATTCAACATTTTCATTTTTTGTCTCCAAAATATAGCTTATCTATGATACTTCATTGGAATGAACTCATTTCATGGGTGGAGATTTCATAAACAAAATGATATGAATGGGATCAGGAAAAAC
Organism: Pictodentalium vernedei; assembly: GCA_031216915.1. Lineage (NCBI taxonomy): Eukaryota > Metazoa > Mollusca > Scaphopoda > Dentaliida > Dentaliidae > Pictodentalium > Pictodentalium vernedei. Next base: position 248,795,924 of record CM062291.1, read on the forward strand.
AAACAGAAATATCATCACGGATTCAGTGTTCTCATATTTCTTTTCCAACAGGTAACATTATACAGTGGTGCAAGAAGTGGAGAGTTAAAAAGTTACATTTAATATTGGCAATTGATGGGGAGTGCAGTGGCTCAATGGTTACGGCATTGGACTTCAAACCGAAAGGTCTATAGTTCTTCATTGGGGTAACTGCATTGCGTTCTTGGGCAAGGCTCTTAATCCCGATTGCTCACGTAGGGGCACAGTGGCACTGTGTACTAAGGCATACTACACGTTGATTCAACCAATACTAACCCTGTTTGTGCGGAGTTAGTACGTTGGGAAATTAGATAGTTGCTTGCCATTGCTGGGTGGTTCTCTCCAGGTACTCCTGCTTCCTCCTCTTGTAAACCTGTCCAACATGAGGCAACCCTGGCTGTCAAGAGTGTCACTAAACCCAAATAAATAAATAAATAAATAAATAAATAAATAAATAAATAAATAAATAAATAAATAAATATCCATTTAATGCTAAAGTCCCCATAGAGCCACAAACTGCCCCTTTTATATTGCTCTGAAAAAGTCACCCCAAGTGTATTCTTCCTTGGGAACTCTACGTGTAGGATGCTTTTTTCTTGACAGTGTTTTAACATTATTGTTGGCTGCCTGTACAGGCAGCCAACAATAATGTAGGAACACTGTTATACTGAGTGTTAAGTCATCTCCAGCTGTGTATATGGTAGTTATTAATATAAACTTAATCTGAGGCCTTAAATGTTCATCTGCACTGTCAAACAAGATATAATAGAATAAATGCTCAGTTTATTACCAAAATACAAGCTGATGACCCAATTCCTGTTGATTGAATAATATTTTTTACTTGCAAATAGGCTTTTCAATTAGTAGGGTTACACTGTACTATAATTTCTGCAGAACAATAATTCTGACATAAATTACATTTATGGCACACATATTCATATTTATGCACTGGGAGTGAAGTTTGGTTAGTGCAGTCAGGAACTCTTATGGAGCCCCATGAAAATAATTGAGAGGTCTTCAAAGTTGGAGCCAGTCATATGCCAGTCCAGCTAAGATATTTGAGGACCAATCTTTTCGTTCATGACTGGTAAAGTTGGAAGCTGCCAAGATCATCTTCAACTTAATAATAAAGGTATATATATATATTTGACATTGTCATATTAACTGCAATATCCATAGCATACCCAACCCAATTAGTCGTCTGATTGGTGGGGAATATGAATCTAAACCATTGATTGAGTTTGGATTCTGAAAGCTTTGTCAATTTTGCAGTACAATTCTTCTGCTGAAGCCTTAAATTAGCCAGCAATTTAATCAAAGTATGTTCGAAACACCCATTGAATGGAGTTGATTCCCAACTATTTCGGAAGTCATCACTGAGCCACGTAACATCAGTTAATAAAATATCAAGAATTTCGTATAACATTTCCTGAATTTAGCACAATTTTTGCACGAATGTTTATGATTTCAAAATTTCTATGTGACCCCCTCCCCTCTGGCTTGTGCACCTACGGTTTGTGTAAATAAAGTGACAATGACTTTCTAAACTTAATTTAACACTTTTCATTTTTATGATGAAACCCCGATCCATGTCTGCTGGAGACAATATACAATGCCCAGGTGGCTTCAGAATAATAAATGAGTTCCTAATTCATCAACATTTAAACAAAATGCCCCCCACCCCCTCAACCCCCTCCCCACCCCACACACAAATTTCCTCCCTACCTACCTCCCTACCTACCTGAATTTTTCTGGCCAACAAATCAGAAACAAGTATGTTTTTTTTTTCTGCCTTATGTGTATGCATTGCTCTGTGGTTGGCACTACTGGGGAATAAGTGTCTCATTTGTGCTTTAACCCTTTACCCAACAAATTGGTCGCATCCGCCCGTGTAATATGCAAATTCAGCAGTTGAAAAAATATTATTTTTCAAAAAATTTCAGCAAAAACATATCATGTGACCCCTTGCTGGAACGAGCACGATGAGCTCGTTCCAACGAGGGGTCACATGATATGGTTTTGTTGAAATTTTTTGAAAAATTTGAAAAAATGATATTTAAAATAATAAATTTTGATATAGTCCGCGTTGGGTAAAGGGTTAAGGGATAGGAAAATGGTAAGCAAAAGATTCCTTTCGGTGTTATACATTATTAAGCCTACATGGTAAAAATCCAGTACACAGAGGATCTCTAATGAGTCTCCATGTTATAGTGAAATTTATGAAGTGATTTGGATAAATACTGTCATTTATAAGCCTTTCGCCAGATCCAGATGTAATTTGGACAAGTTCCAGAAATTTCACTCTGAACTGGGACAAGTTGATGACCCAGTTTTTCTCCCCTCACTTCCTATACAAGATATGCATGTCTCATGTGAGAAGGCCATGTGAGATAGATATCTATCTCACATGACCCACGTGACCGGCTTATTAGCATATTTAATGAGCGCAGGACTATTCAATCATCATCATGTTCTTCTGTAAACAAACAACATGGTATCATGTTTCAGAAATAGTGGCGGGCGGACGTTTGTCGAAGAAAGTAGAAATAAAAACACAGACCGCAAAACCAATGGACACTCGACTCTTTTATATGAATTTTTTGATAAATGCCATTATGAAAAATTATGCTAATACATTGCAGAATTCACAATATGACGTCATTGGAATGTGTCAATGTTAATTTTTCTACAAATGTTTAACCCCTGTCTTGCACGTGCCCTTGAATTACTTTTGATGACGTCAGACTGTTTTGGTGGGGGGAGAAAAATTATCCCTGATGGGGTGGGTGTGAGATGGGGAAATCTCACCCTAGGGACAAGATATTTGGTCCAGACACTTGGCAAGCCTCATGTCTGGCCCAAATATCTTGCCCCTGGTGACATTTCCCCACCTCACATCCTCACCCACCAGGGATAATAATAATCTCTTTGCTTTTTGAGAAAAAGATAGTTTTTAAAATGAGGTCTCAAATTACATTGTTAGAAACAATGCAGAATGTCTGTATAATGAAAATAGTTGCCAGTGACAGATATTGTGTGAAATATTCCGTAACAGAATTTTATTGAAATAACAGTTCAAAATTCATTAAATGATGTCACTGAAAGTGTTTTAAACAGTCAAACCCTGTTAAATTATTCAATTAACAGAAGTATTCAGTTTCCTGGGATTTGGTCACTTTCCTGTATTCAAGAGAAAAACTGAGCATTTAATCTATTATACCTAGTTTGACAGAGATCATGGAGCTCTGTCAAACCAGATATAATAGATTAAATGCTTGTTTAGGTGTACAGACAAGGGAATTTGGTGAGTGTCATGGAAATTTCTTGACATATTATAAGAGTTTTTATTCATTTAACAGGAGTTTATATCCTTTATACAATTAACAGGTCAAATTTGTACTGAATGAATGGTAAATGATTTGGTGTTTGAAAATAACATTCAATTAACTAGTTGAGTGCTGGAAGCCCATATTTGGGCTTTACTCTAAAGTCAGATACTTCAACTCATAGGCTTCAAACTCAAGTGATGTCCTTCATATTATCTTTGAATCTAAATTATTTAGTCTGTACAGATTTTCCTTGTTACTCTCCCATAGATAGATATAAGGCAAATTATTTATTTATTTATTTATTGGTGTTTAAGGTTACATACTTATGCACAATGGCTAATCTTCAGCTCCTCAACATTCCGCTCAAGCAGGGTAACAGCGGTTGAAGACATGTGCTCCATCGACACGCACTATGCCTTAGTACATGGCATCATCGTGCCTCCCCCCCCCCCCCCCTCAAAATGAGGCAAAGACTTCAGAACAAATTTTGATGACTAAAAATAATTTAACACTCTACCAGTTAACATGGTTATTCAAGAGAAATACAATTTAGTGGGCTTCACTGTATTTCATTCATATCTCCCTTATCTATGTCAATGATTATCTGGCTGTGCAAGAATACAACTATGTGAACCTAGCGTTACTTCCAGTTGTTGTTGAATGATCATGCTTTACCAGTCCTGGTAATTCATCCTTGTTTCCTCAGCAAAAAAATTGCTGTGGAAAACTGGTGCTTCTACGGCAATTTCTGTGAAGCCTGTTCGATTGTGTAAAAATGATCATCTGGGCCAGGGCATAGTTTCAGTGGCCTTGTATATATAGTATACAGTGAAGAGAAAACTAAAAAGTAACTTTAAGATGTGAAAGTTGTTCGAGATACATATGTATATGATCACAATCAATGTGCAGAATCTTTTGCTCAATTAGATCATGCCAATATCATGAACCATGTGAAGAATGCTGAGAAAAAACCTTGGAAGTAAGCAGGCGACTTGCTCAGTATGTATAGTATGTGTGAAAATACGATGCGGCATAACCACAAACTAAGTATCTGACTGCTGCTATGTTGACAACACCAGAATCTGACATCAGTTTCTGGAAAGCTCTTACAGAGCTTTCCAGAAACTGATGTCAGATTCTGGTGTTATCAACATAGAAGAAGCAGAACACGTAGTTTCTTGTGGTTATGCTGCAACTTGTACTATAAATTGTAAGATTAGCAATACAGGGTAGTGCAACACACAGGGTTTGATTCCTTGTGTAGCCTGGAAGTTGTGCAATTTCTGCCACCACAAGGCTTTCTGAAGAAGCCATCCTCAGCATTATTTTTGCTATGGATATTTTTGGTTTCCTCGGCATTTTCCTTGGCACTGCTGATTGCGGAAGGGTGAATTACCAGGGCTGCTCTTCTACGTTTAAAGTATGAATTTAATGGGTGAAAAAAGGACAGCTCATATGATCAGTAATTTTATTGAGGAACTGGAAATGTAAAACTTTATCTTACAATCAATTGATTTTTTCCCTTGATAAAAGCTAAAACATCTAGACTGACACAAATTTTTATCAGCCACAGTAACTTCTGCGAGCATGTGGAATCATTCAATTCAGAAAGAGAACTTTTTTAACTGCAGTCATTGAAAACTGATTGCACATGCTGAGGTGAACTTTTTGATAACAGTAATTACAAGACAAATAAATCACCAACTCAGCAAAATAAATTAGACATGATCAAGTTTTGCCATTATAATATTTAATATGTGATATGATAATATTTTATGATAATATTTATATATAGGCCTACCATGTGTTAAAACCAAAAAATAAAACCAAGAAATACTCAGCTGAAACACCACAATAAACTTTGCAAGTTATAGTACAAGTGGAACAATGAGTGGGGGATTATGTCATGCACAGCTCAAGAACGCAATCCAGAGGACCCCACTTAATTGGATATCTTTCAACTGAATAACCCTGTTTAGTGAATATAATTTCCAACACCAAACCATACCTCAAGTACAAATTTGACCTGTCAATTGAATATAGGTTATAGAGTAAACTCCTGTTAATTGAATAAAAAATCTTGTAACCTGTTGAGAAATTACCCTGACTTTCCTCAGTTTTCTTTTGTTTATAACCTATTTGGCATCGGTGCATCCAATACAGGAATTTAATCTATTACATCTTGTTTGACAGAGCTCATGAGTCAAACACAATATAATAGAATAAATGCTAAGTTTTTCTCTAGATTACAGGAAAATGACACAATCCCTGTTATTTGAATACTCCTGTTAATTGAGAATAATTTTCATTAGCAAAGTGGCTATTCAGTTAACAGTGTTCCACTACATCATGACTTTGTCATGATCTTCAATTCCAAATCATTTCGTAAATGCTGAATGGTTATCAAAATATATGCGAACAAGTCCAAAAAACAAGGAATATTGTAAGATAAATTGGTTATTACCACCAAGTAGGTTTCTGAAACGGTACGATAAATTTGTCATCACCACTATGTGTTGATCGAGAAACTTGTATCAAGCCTTGATGGTGTTCCTGTTAGGTATCATGACTCACCCTAAAGGGCTTGCCGTGTTACCTAATATGAACACAATCTTGTCTTGATTCAAGTTTCTCAATCAACACATAATGGTGATAACATATATTTATATTATAGGGTTATATAAGTCCGAGAGGTTAACAATTCCAGAATTTTGTGAAAATATTTAGCCTGACTGGGTTTGTCATGTTTGAGATTAATCAGAGGCATTGGAGGCTTTGATCTCTCTCCCTTATATTCTATTTATACAAAATAGAGTCAGAAAACTGAAAAAAACTCTGCATGGAACGCTATGAGGCATCAGGTGTCCCAAAGAGAATTCAAAGCTAAATACACCTGCTTGCAGATTCTACACTTAAATGCCAACTCGAAAAATTCCTTCATACACAGAAAAGAGGTAAAAATCAACTAGATCTTTTGCCTGTGTACATTGCTACCTTTCGGGCTTAACAGAAAGGATTTTTTTTTTATCTTGAAAAAGTATGGAAACTTGTGTCAGTCTGGAAAGGTCTTGAAAAGTATGGAGTTATTTTATTGACAGATGTGAATCCTCTCTATACGTATGTATATCGAAATATCAAAATTTCAACCTGTGAATTTTTCCCATAATGCAACAAGGAATTTAACCAATTCTATCTTGCTTGACAGAACTTGATGAGCTCCGTCAAATAAAATTCAGTTGGTTAAATATAGAGTTGCTTTATGGGAAAAATGTGCTGGTTTTAATTTTGGTATTTTAATATCAGTGTGGACGGTTAAATCATTTGTAATAAAACATACCATTAAAATTTCTATTAATTTAACCCTTAAGGGCCTGAACATGGGCCCTGAATTACCAATAACCCATAGTCTCTATATGTATAGTGGCTTACCAGTGATTTCTAGTCAAGTCTATCAAGGTTGCCAGTTAAGGCAGCCTAGACTTGACTAGAAATCACTTCATAGACAATTTGTCTCTAATCAGTAAGACTTCCTCATGATGGCATGTTAAGGGCTCCTCTTCTGAAGTCACAAAAGTCGAAAATAAGCTTCTACAGGTTAATAATCTTTGTCTACTTGAACAAGCAACTTTTCTGAACCACATGAGTTTGAAGGAATAATATTCTTTCAGATCTTTTAAAAAAAAAAAAAATGTCATTCTTTTACCAAGTGTTTTTTGTAAAAATGTTCCCGCAGTTTGATTTTTCTTAATTTGAAGTACTCGGATGGGTACAGAAAATTAGCCGGCATGTCTAGAAAAATTATGGAACTTTATTTCTGGCAAAGGTAAGAACCCTGATTCATGTACCCATTTTCAAGCCATTATTCATGTACTTGTTGATAACATATCTGAACATTATCACTTTCGAATGTCAGTTAACTGGTAGAGTACCGGAAGCCCATATTTGAGCTTTACTCTGAAGAGCAGATGCTCCAACTTAAAGGCTTTGTATTCTGTTTATATACTTCGTATTTTCTTCAAAGTAAAAGGATTTTGTCAACTAGGAAATGGCTTGTTACAATTTATGGAAGAGTGCCTATGGGCTTTCTCCCATAAATTGTAACAAGACAGAGACAAGTGAACAAATTTTGATAACCAAAAATAATTTAGCACCCTACCAGCTAAGAGTCATCAGATATTATCAATTTTTTTCTGGAACAGATGCTGCTCAAAACACTGGCAAAATGTTTCTGTTAAACTCTTTGTAGAAATATCTCATTTATTAAATGTAATATTTTTTAGTGTTTTAATGAAAAATGCATTCCGATTCGTAAAAATCTAAGATTTATTGTTGAAAGCTGGAAAATTCAGAAGTCTACAGACATAGTTAAAGGTATAGACACACTCCAATAAATTGTAACAAGGTAAGCCTATTTGAACAAATTCTCTCAACCAAATTAATTTTGCACCCTACCAGTCTTAACATTTAAAAATTGTTAATCACTGGTTTATTTCACAAATCGTCTTTTGTTTAGATGCAGTGTTGGATTCCACACTTATCCAGATTGTTTACCTTGTGACTGTGACATCAGTGGTACTTTGAATGGTATTTGTATATCTGAAGATGGTGTCTGCCCTTGTAAACCTCAGTACGATGGCCCACGGTGTGAAACATGTGCTGATGAATATTATGGCTTTCCGAACTGCAAAGGTAAGTTTATTTTCATCCCCAAGAAGTAAGATATGTAATAGAGCAGAGCTCTTCTCTTCATCCAGTAACCTAAACAGTTGTTATTGGATTTCAGTACTTTTTAGTGTCGTGGTGTATTCAGGCAATGTCAAGGACAAGTCTGATAACCACAAAAATCAATAAAAAATTCCAACAGATTTTGTGCAGTGTTTACTCTATTTTGCTTGAAATTTTAATATTTATGCTATAACATAAAACAGAAATTATCAGATTTCAATATTTTACTTTGTATTATTATTATTATTATTTATTATTTATTGGTATTTAAGGTCACATATTTCTGCACAATGGCTAACCATGACCGTGACAGTTTTACGGGTGGAGGAAGCCAGAGTACCCGGAGAGAACCACTGAGCAACGGCGAGCAACTTTCAGCTCCCCAACATACCAACTCCACACAAGCAGGGTTAGCATTGGTTGAAGACAGGTGCACCACCGACGTGCAGTACGCCTTAGTACACAGCGTCACCATGCCCCCACGTGGGCAATGGGGGTGAAGTGTCTTGCCCAAGAACACAACACGGTTGCCGCAGGTGGGACTCGAACCGAGGACCTCTCGGCTTGCAGCCTGCACCTCTACCAACTGAGCCACCACTCCCCCTTACTTTGTATTAGTAATGTTTTAAACAAGTTTAGGCAAAATAGAAACGTGCAATGAAAAACTTTGTTTCTCAGACACTGACTTCTTGGAATTTTTTTTATTTTAAACCTTTTCCATTTTTGGATGTTTTTGTGTGGAAATTTTGCTCTTAAAATTTAAACTAAGGCCCACACAAAGTAGATCTTCTATTTTGCAGGCCATTTTTTGTAAAATTGCATGTGGGTGGGCAGTTTTTTATTTCATTTTTAGCTCAACTTGACAAAGGCAAGCTGAGCTGTTGTCATCACTTCTAGTTCATCAGTGATGTCCGTCCACCCATCCTTCCATCTACAATTTCCTTTGGCACACCACACAGGTCGCATTTATGATCGGATTGCTTGAAACTTGGTATGCTTGTTTGGGGTGACCTCTTAGATGGGAGCAAGCAATTTTCTTCCATTTCCATCAAAAACCTTCGCCGTTAACAATGACCTTTGAACTTAGTACAGTTATACATCAATATTTCCATTTGGCACACCCCACAGGGCACATTTATGATCGGATCACTTTGAAACTTAGTATGCTTGTTTGGGGTCACCTCTAGTTGGGAACTGTCAATTTTCTTCCATTTCTGTCCAAAAACATTGCTGTTGGCAACAACCTTTGAACTTAGATTAGTTATGCATCAATATATTTCTTTGGCATGCCTTTCAGGGCACATTTATGATCAGACCTTTGAACTTATTGCAGTTATGCATCAATATTTTCCTTTGGCACACGGCACAGGGCACATTTATGATTGGATCACTTTGAAACTTGGTATGCTTGTTTGGGGTGATCTCTATTGATTTTCTTTCATTTCCGACCTTTGAACGTATTGCATATGTGCATCAGTGTATTGCTTTGGCACACTGCACAGGTTGCATTTATGATTGGATTGCTTTCTAACTTGGTATGCATGTTTGGGACGACCGCAAGATGGGAGCTATTGATTTTCTACAATTTCTGTCAAAAAACGTTGCCCTTAGCAATGACCTTTGAACTTAGTGCATCAATTTTTAACTTTGGCATGCCCTACAGGGCACGTTTAGGAATGGACTGCTTTTATTATGTGTACATCGCCTGTATGAACTGATAATTGGGACCCCACTAATTGCATTGTGTTGTGGTGGTCAGAAAACCCAACCACGTGACGCCATTGAGTTGGTTTTGTTGTCTATAATTAGATTGTATGTTTTTTCCATTGCCAAACCGCAGTTGGTTATTCTGCTACAAATAGTCTATTACTGTCCACAAATAATAATTTTTGTTGCAAATAATTGGGGGTGAAACATAAATTCAATACAATTTGGATGGAAAAGCCATTTAAAAAAAAAAACTACCGAAAGGTGAATTAAGATAAGAAATAAAATTGATTTTAACAAAATAGCTATGTTGTATGAATATTTTCTCAAGTGTGATGTGTGATTTGCCAACTTGGGGGTGTTACTTTGATCTCACAGTTCACTGACACTGATTAACAAGTTTCTCCATTCAGTCTGTGAAAAAACCACAAACAGATATATTCGTCATATTGAAAAACTCTCACCAGGTTTGAAAAATCAAATGAAAATCATTGAGGTTCCGTGGTCTATTTGTTCTTTTCTGCCCATTATGCATGAAATCCGATAAATGAAAGTGTCAATGACACTGTAGCTCAACTTGTTAAGACATGTACATGTATAGTATGTGACACAGCAATGACAAACATCTAGGTAATGACCTGATAACAAAGGTACATATAAAGTATTGTAACGGTCTGTACATAAATACTGACCGTAGCCTGTAACAAATGTATAGGTAAAGTATTGTAAAGGTGGGTGACAGTCAGATGCTAAACTAAAAAAGAAATCTTTGAGTCCCATAGTGGGTCTGACTGAACCACAAAATATTTGTTCTCATAGCACAGTGATAACAAAGGCACCCCACACACTCGTTTCTGTCCCAAGGTGAAAACAAAGGGACCCAAGAAGTTTTGTGAAGATCAGTTCATAATTACGAGCTGCATAGAAGTTGTGACAAAAAACTGATTGGACCTAATTTCGGTACAAAATGGCCACTGGCAGCCATCTTGAATTTTGGACCTCACCCAGAAACACTTGTTCTCGTCCCAAGGTGATAACAAAGGTACCCAAGAAGTTTTATGAAGATCGGTTCATAAATACAGCCTCTAGCCCGAGCCGTATTGACATGTGCACTTACAGAGTGTATAAGTAGCACTGAATAAATCAAAGTTCATCTAATTTGTATAATTTCCCCACGAGAAAAAAACCTGTACTATATGTGATGTATTCCATGTTACTAAACATTTATACAAAAATTTATTCAAATCAGAACTTTCATACAGAAGTTCTGTACATAAGACTGATTGCACTAATTTTGGAACAAAATGGCTGCTGGTGGCCATCTTGAATTTCGGACCACATCCAAAAACACTCTTTCTCATCCCACGGTGATAACAAAGGTACCCAAGAAGTTTCGTAAAGATCGGTTCATAAATCCGGCTCTAGCCAGAGCCGTATAGAAGTTGTGTACAGAAAACTGATAAGACCTAATTTCAGTACAAAATGGCCACTGGCAGCCATCTTGAATTTTAGACCACACCCAGAAACACTCGTTCTCGTCCCAAGGTGATAACAAAGGTACCCAAGACGTTTTGTGAAGATCGGTTCATAAATACAGACTCTAGCCCGAGCAGTATTGACATGTGTACTTACTGTGTGTAAGTAGCACTGAAAAAATCAAAGTTCATCTAATTTGCATAATTTCTGCTCGAGAAAAAAACCTGTATTATATGTGATGTATCCCATGGTACTAAACGTTCACACAAAAAATTATTCAAATCAGCGCTTTTATATGGAAGTTCTGTGCAAAAATCTGATTGCACCTAATTTTGTACAAAATGGATGCCATTGGCCATCTTGAATTTCAGACCGGACCCCAAAACACTCGTTCTCGTCCCACGGTGATACGAAAGGTACCCAAGAAGTTTCATAAAGATCGGTTCATAAATATGGCCCTAGCCCGAGCCTATTGGCATTTGCATTTATAGTGCTGAAAGTAACACCAAAAAACATCTAAGTTAGTCTAATTTGCATAATTTATGCACTAGACAAAAACCTGTATTATATGTGATGTATCCCATGGTACTAAACATGCATACAAAAAATTATTCAAATCAGCACTTTCATATGGAAGTTCTGCGCAAAAATCTGATTGTACCTAATTTTGTACAAAATGGCTGCCAGCGGTCAACTTGAATTTCAGATCGGACCCAAAAACACTCGTTCTCATCCCACGGTCATAACAAAGGTATTCAAGAAGTTTGGTAAAGATCGGTTAAAAAATTCGGCCTCTAGCCCAAGCCGTATTGAATTGTTGATGGACAGATGGACAGACGGCCAGATGGACAGATGGACGACTGGCCATGGCATAAGCTCAAATTTGGCTTTGCCAAAGTTGAGCTAAAAATGGTCAATAGGGTAAAACAGATATTATAATTTCCATCAGCTGAGTCTGTTCAACTCGGTCATCTGTTGGCCAACAATGAGTTTTAATTATCCTATTTATTCACTATAATATTGTTACATACATGTACGACAATTTTAAACTTTATTTAAAGTCAAAACGTGGCCTACAGCATCATTCGATCACTTTGAAACCTTGTGTTCTTGTTTGGAGCGACCTCTAGATGGAAGCTTTTGATATTCTCTCAGTTCTCGAAAAACGTTTGCCGGATGTTGCCGTTGACAATGACCTTTGAACACATTGCATTAGTGCATCAACATTTTCCTTTGGCAAGCCCTGCAGGGTGAATTTATGAATGAATCAATTTGAAACTTGGTATGCATATTTGGGGTAACCTCTAGATGTGAGCTATCGATTTTCTTCCATTTCAATCAAAAACTCTTGCCGTCAGCAATGACCTTTAAAATTGGTGCATTTGTGCATTAACATATTCCTTTGGCATGCCCTATAGGGCATATTTATGAATGGATTGCTTTGAAACTTGGTTCAAGTTCGTCAAAAAAAATGTTGCCATAGCAACAGCCTTTGAACATGGTGCATTTGTGCAGTAACATGTCCATTTGATATTCTCTATAGGGCACATTTATGAATAGATTGCTTTGAGACTTGGTATTCTTGTTCGGGGTGCCCTCCAGATTGAAGCTATTGATTTTCTTTCATTTTCATTGAAAAACGTCATTAGCACCAACCGTTGAACTTAGTGCATTTGTGCAACAACTTATCCCTTTTGACTCCTTGCAGGACATATTTATTAATTTCCAGAAAAAAGAACATTGCCACTAACAACAACCTTCAAACTTAGTGCATAAACATTTTCCTTTGGCATGCCTCAGAGGGTGCATTCATTATTGGGTTGTTAGCTCACCTGACTGAAAGTCAGTCAGCTTTTCTGATCACTTTTCGTCCGCCGTCCATCGTGAAGGTGGTGTTTGGGCCTTTTTCTCCCAAACCACTGGCCGCATATTAATGAAATTTTATGTGAGTAGGGGTTATATAAGGGCATTTTGATTTTTATCCAAATTAGGTTTCAGCTCATATTGAGCAGAGGTGTGGGGAAAAAAATGGCCAAATTTTTTGAAAATCTTCTTCTAATGAACCACCAGTAGCAGAGACTTGATATGTGGTATACAGAGTCCTTTTGAGGTTTAGAATCAAGTTTGTTCAAGAGAAGTTTGTCGGGCATTATTTGCCTTCGTTATGGGAGGGGCAAAAATTTTGGCCACGCCTAAAATTTCTATTTTCAGAACCGTGAGGTCGATTTGAACCAGATTTGATATGAGATGATAATGGGTCATAAGTAGTTGATTGCTGCAAAAAATTTTTTTCTCATTGCCCCGTGGGAACCTCGGGAGCTAAAAATAGGAAAAACCTTAAAACTGCCATATCTCCAAAACTACATGGCACAGAGAATTCTTATTTTGTATAAAGCTTACTTTTATCCGGTAGAATAGAGTGGTTAAAAAAAATCCCTATCGGTTTGATCACAAGGTACTTTTTTCAGGACTTTGAAAAAGTCAGCGCTTTTAACACTGTAGGCAATGGGAAAAAGATTAAAAAATCTTCTTCTCCAGATCCAGCAGGCAGAATCCTTTGATATTTGGTATGCAACATTGTGGGGTGGATCTGATTCAAGTTTGTTCAAATCGGCTCACTAGATTCATATTTAGGCTCACTGTAGAAGCCCAAATTCGAACATAGTGTTTTTCAGGCAAATTTCTTCAAAAATCTTCTTCTCCAGATCCTACAGGCAGAATCTTTTGATATTTGGTATGCAACATTGTGGGGTGGATCTGATTCAGGTTTGTTCAAATCGGCCCCCAGGTTTATATTTGGGCTCAGTATAGAAGCTCGAATTCGAACTTAGTGCATATCAGGCAAATTTCTTCAAAAATCTTCTTCTCCAGATCCAGCAGGCAGAATCTTTTGATATTTGGTATGCGACATTGTGGGGTGGATCTGATTCAAGTTTGTTCAAATCGGCCCCCTGGATTCATATTTGGGCTCACTATAGAAGCCCAAATGCGAACTTAGTGCATTTCAGGTAAATTTCTTAAAAAACCTTCTTCTCCAGATCCAGCAGGCAGAATCTTTTGATATTTGGTATGCAACATTGTGGGGTGGATCTGATTCAAGTTTGTTCAAATCGGCCCCCTGGATTCATATTTGGGCTCACTATAGAAGCTCGGATTCGAACTTATTGCATTTCAGGCAAATTTCTTAAAAAATCTTCTTCTCCAGATCCAGCAGGCAGAATCTTTTGATATTTGGTATGCAACATTGTGGGGTGGATCTGATTCCGGTTTGTTCAAATTGGCCCCCGGGTTTACATTTGGGCTCAGTATAGAAGCTCGAATTCGAACTTAGTGCATTTCAGGTAAATATCTTCAAAAATCTTCTTCTCCAGATCCAGCAGGCAGAATCTTTTGATATTTGGTATGCAACATTGTGGGGTGGTATGCAACATTGTGGGGTGGATCTGATTCAAGTTTGTTCAAATCGGCTCCCTAGATTCATATTTGGGCTCACTATAGAAGCTCGAATTCGAACTTAGTGCATTCCAGGCAAATGTCTTTGAAAATCTTCTTCTCAAGATCCAGCAGTCAGAATCTTTTGATATTGGGTATGCACCATGCTTAGGGGGGTGAGATTCAAGTTTGTTCAAGCCAAGTCCCTGGGTTCATATTTGGGCTCACTGTGGTAGCCCGAATTATAACTTAGAATGAGGAATTTTCTTTAAAAATCTTCTTCAGATCCAGCAGTCGGAATGTTTTGATATTTGGTATGCAGCATCCTTAGGGGGGAGAGATTCAAGTTTGTTCAAGCCATGACCCTAGGTCCATATTTGGACTCACTGTGGGAGCCCGAATGATTACTTAGTTCAAAATGAGGAATTTTCTTTAAAAATCTTCTTCAGATCCAGCAGTCGGAATGTTGTGATATTTGGTATGCAGCATCTGGGGGGGGGGGGGGGGGGGGGGGGGGGGGGGGGGGGGGAGAGATTCAAGTTTGTTCAAGCCATGTCCCTAGGTCCATATTTGGACTCACTGTGGGAGCTTGAATTGTAACTTAGTTCAAAATGAGGAATTTTCTTTAAAAATCTTCTTCAGATCCAGTAGTCAGAATGTTTTGATATTTGATGAGCAGCATCCTTAGAGGGGAGAGATTCAAGTTTGTTAAAGCCAAGTCCCTGGTTTCATATATGGGCTCCCTGTGGGAGCCCGAATTATAACTTAGTTCAATATGAGGAATATTCTTTAAAATCTTTTTTTGTTTTAGATCCACTGGTCAGAATCTTTGGATATTTGGTATAAGCTTTTCTTAGGAGGAGCAAATGCAACTTGTTGAAATCAATTCTCTGGGTTGATATTTAGGCTACCATGTCAGGTGAGTGCCATCAGGCCCCTTGGGGGCCTCTTGTTTTGAAACTTGGTATATTTATTCAAGCTGACCTAGATAGGAGCTATCGATTTTCTTCTCATTTAATGCATTTGTGCATCAACATTCTTCTTTAACATGGCCTACAGGGCACATTCATCATAGGTTTGTGTAAGAACTTGGTTTGCTCATTGGCGAGACCTCTAGATAAGTACTATCGATTAGCATTAATTTTTGTGAAAAAAGTTGCTGTTTACAATGACCTTTAAACTTATTGCATTTGTGTATCAACATTCTTCTTTTACCCAGCCTTACAGTTTACATTGAAAAATGCATGGATTGCTCTTGACGTTGTGCACACACAATACTGTAATGCTGATGTTTCACCAAATAATATTGGAACCAATGATCAATTTTGCCATTTCACTTATAACGTACCAAGTTCAATTTTGTCAAGTTCAACTATAGTGTCAGTGACACTTTCATTTACTTTTGTAATTATATCTTTGCCACCAAATGTTCAAGTTCATGGTTCGTTTTATGTTTTAGGCCTCGTAATCTACAGAATAGCATGGGTGGTGGTGTGTTTCAATCCTTCAATGCAAGAAGGCTTTGCAATGGTAAAGCATTGCAAAGCCTGTTGCACTCAAGGGACAAACTTATCAATTTTATTAACTTAGGTAAAATATCAGACAAAAACCATTTAATTTTTTTTTTTTTATGTTTGCATTGGTTATAAAAGAGAGCATGCGAGAGCCAAAAGAATCATGCAGGAGGGCCCGAGAAAAAGATTTTTAACTTTTTTTTTTAGGTCTAAACAGAGCATTCATCATTGTTTTGCTTTTAATTCTTCCCTCTCAATACTGATGTCCAAATATCAAAATTTCAAGCAGCAAACGTTCCCCATAATGCAACTAGGAATTGCTAGTTGTACTCAAGGAGCTATTTTATCCATTTTATTAACTTGGGAAATATATCTGACATAAACCAATCAAATTTAGTGAAATCAAAGTGAGCATGCAGCAGCCAAACTGACCATGTGGAAGTGCCTGAGAAACAGATTTTTAATTTTTTTTTAGGCCTTACTCATATAGTTTATCAGTTTCATCTTCACAAATGAAAAGATGTCCAAGGAATCAGACAATTACTAATGAAGACATCTTCATGTATGTGATTATCAAAGGGTGCACAGTGGCTCAGTAGGTAGAGATGCAGGTTGCAAGCTGAGAGGTCCTTGGTTCGAATCTCACCTTAGGCAACCGCGTTGTGTCCTTGGGCAAGACATTTCACCCCCATTGCCCATGTGGGGGCACAGTCATGCTGTGCACCGAGGCGAACTGCACATCTATGGCGCACATGTCTTCAACTAATGCTAACCCTGCTTATGTGGAGTTAGTATGTTGGGGAGCTGACAGTTGCTTGTTGTTGCTCAGTGGTTCTCTCCAGGTGCTCCAGCTTCCTCCACCCATGAATCTGTTGTGGTCATGATTAGCCATTGTGCAGAAATGTGTGACCTTAAACACTAATAAATAAATAAATAATGTGATTATCAAAGCTGTGGGGAATCTCCATTTCATTGTATCACAAGCGATACCTCCAATTAAAACTGTACTGACATATTAGACACTTACACCTGGTTTATTTGGTGCAGGTTCAGTTAACTGGTGAAATATTAAAACTTTCAAATGACATGATTTTCATATCTCATTGAAGGAGTATATAGCATAGGCTTGATTCAAAGCTACTTTATTTCTTATCTGGATCACTTATCAGAAAGTTATATATAAGGTCTAAAAAAGTTAAAAATCTGTTTTTAAGGCCCTCCCACATGGTCCTTTTGGCTGCCGCATGCTCTCTTTTTATAACTAATGCAAACTTAAAAAAATAAAATTAAATGGTTTATGTTTGATATTTTACCCAAGTTAATAAAATTGATAAATTTGTCCCTTGACTGCAACAAGGCAGCATTGCAAAGCCTTCTTGCACTCAAGGGACGAAATACATTACCACCCATGCTGTTCTGTAGATTATGAGGCCTTAAACACAAAACAAACCAAGAACATGAACTTTTGATGGCAAAGAAATAATTACCGAAATAAAAAATAAATAAAAAAACGTCCACCCACATGCAGTTGTACGAAAAATGGCCTGAGAAACAGAAGATCTACTGTGTGGGGCTCAAGCAGGTCTCTTCATACTGTTGTTGTGATGGTATCATAAAATGTGAAGGAGGAAACAAAAATGATTCATACCAAATGTTTGAGAAAGTGGTAACCCCCATGATTTAATCAAGTATGCCTTACTTTTGGGCACTGACGATGTTTACTGGAAAATAATATGTTAAATAACTGCTGTTTCAAGTCAAAAATTTGAAAATATGCCAGGTTATTTTCATTCAAAGTGCATTAACTTAAGTTTTACCCATGTCTGTCCATACGTATATCTGTATGATTTTTTTGTTTCCAGATGATAATTTGTGTATGCATTTCGATATTTTTTTATAACCTTCATATTTTGTCTAGAATGATGAAATACAGGTAAAGTTTGCTTTTTCTCCATATTTGCATTTTCTGTTCTAGAGTTAATCTTCTTAATTTAGTGAATAATAATAGATTTTATGGTTACTGGATCACTTGAGTATGCATTCAAATATTTTTTCGAAATTTTCACATATTGTCTAGAATGACAAAATGCAGGTCAAGTTTTTTTTGTTTGTATTTACATTCTCTGTCATAGAGTTATTCTCCTTGACTCAGTAAAAAATAATACTGTTTACGGTATCCATATGATAATGTGATGTATACATGTATTTTTTTTAAACTTTCACATATTGTCAAGGATGACAAAATGCAGGTCAAGTCTGCAATTGGCCTTATTCGCATTCTCTTTAAAGTTATTCCTCTTGGTTTAGTGAAAAATAATACATTTTATAATTTTTGAAAGAGAGCTTGAGTAGAAATTCAGAAATTTAAAAAAAAATTATCTTTAAAATTTGTTTCGAAGTATTTGGAGCAATTTTATGCAAAAAAAAAATGTTCACCCAATTGACTATGGGTGGGGAGGTGAAGAGAGATCCCTTGGGTGAAATCATTTTTTCTACAATTTATAATTTTGAATGATTTGAAGTGATTTTATGCAGAAATAAAATTCACCCAATAGACTGAGTGGGAGTTAGGATGTCAGTCCATTGGGTGAACTCTTTTTTCTTAACTTTAAATGATTTTTGACAGGTTTCAAGTAATTTTAAGTAAACAAAAAAAAATAAACGCAATTGACCCAGTGGTGGAAGGAGGTCTGTTTTTCAAGAAGGACAAGTCCCTGGTAAACACACCTGGGGTATGAATCCTCTACCACGGACAGCATAATTATAACAGATTGAGTAAACTTGACTTTTTAATTGGTCTTTCATTTAGGAATCCTTTAATTGAATAGCCACTTTGCCAATGAAAATTATTCAATTAACTGGGATATTCAATTAACAGGGATTGTGTCATTTTCCTGTATTCCAGAGATAAACTTAACATTTATTCTATTATATCTTGTTTGACAGAGCTCCATGAGCTCTGTCAAACAAGATATAATAAATTAAATGCTTGTATTGGATTTACTGAGGACAAATAGGTTCATAAACAAAGGAAAACTGGAGAGAGTCAGGGTAATTTCTTGACAGATTACAAGATATTTTATTTGATTAACAGGAGTTTACTCTGTAACCTACATTCAATTAACAGGTCAGATTTGTACTGGAGGTATAGTAAATGGTTCTGTGTTGGAAAATTATATTCTATTAACAGGGTTATTCAGTTAAGAGATATCTAATTACGTGGGCTGCACTGTATAGCCAAAGATACAGAAAATTACATCAAACAAATAGACAGTTAAGTTATTTATCATTTTTCTATTGTAGCATGTGAATGTAATCCTAGTGGTTCCTTGAATAATACTTGTGATAAAGATGGTTACTGCTTGTGTCGTGATACTTTTACAGGAAAGAAATGTGACATATGCCAGCAGGGTTTCTATGGCTTCCCCAGTTGTACAGGTGAGATGATCTTGATAATACTGACCAGCTGAAAAAAAGAAATCGATTGGGCCTAAAAAAGTTTAAAATATGTTTCTCAGACCCTCCCATATGGTCCTTTTAGCTGCAGCATGCTCTCTTTTTATAACCAATGCAAACTTAAAAAAATTAAATTGAATGATTTATGTCTGATATTTTACCCAAGTTAATAAAATTGATAAATTTGTCCCGCTAGTGCAACAAGGCTTTGCAAAGCTCTAGCATTGCAAAGACTTCTTGCATTCAAACGATGAAATACACCACCACCCATACTGTTCTGTAAATTATGAGGCCTAAAACATAAAACAAACCAAAAACATGAACTTTTATGACAAAGAAATGATTACAAAAATAAAAAATAAAATAAAAAATTGCCCATCTGAATGCAAAAGTACAAAAAATGGCCCAAGAAACAGAAGATCTACTTTGTGTGTCCTTAGGCTGTGCTTCATTTCTGAGGTGCACTACTATATTTGCACACTTATGACACCTTATTATACACTGTTTCTGGTGCTCTTAAAATGTTACCAGTAGTATATGTCTAAAAATTTTTATGCCACATCTCTGGCCTACCTTGGCTCTAAGCCCTGGTAAGCCTGAGGTTTGACAAAAATAATAGATATATTATGAGCATGAAAAAAGGTAGTCTTGAGTTGAGGCTGTTGCAGTTGTCAGTTTACACTTGGCTGTGCGAGCCTGAACCCAGAGAGGATGAAGACCTTGGTGCGGCATAATTTTTTCTTGTGATTATCATGTACTTTATTTCTATCACTCAACACCATGTTATTCTGACAGAGAAGCTAACCAGTGTATTACTTGATATTATGGGAACATGCTGGTCATTCTTTAGCGTATTAGACTTCAGATTAAAAGGTCATAGGTTTGGTTCAGACACTCATCATTTGCATTCTGTTCTCAAGCAAGCTGTTTAACCCTTTGAACCCTGGTGGTATCTTCCATGCCAATTCAATGGCAACAATACATTATTTATTTTAGAACAATTAATATTTTCAACGTGCAGCCGGTGGGCTGCACGTTGAAAATATTGATTGGTCTACCGGCAAATTCACTGAGCAGCTATTTACTTCATGCATTGACGATATATCCTTATCCGGGACCGAAAAAACAGTCTTTCGGGTTCCAAGGCTTAATCTCAGTTGCCCAAGTGGGACCATGTTGGTGCTGTGTGCTTCACATCAGTTGTTCACGGGCCTTCAACCGATGCTAACCCTGCTTGTGTGGGACTTACTAAACTAAGAGTCTGACAGTTACTCTGCATTGCAAGGTGGTTATCTCTGAGTACTCTGGCTTCATCCACTCATAAAATTTTTTGACACAATAAATAAATATTACATTATAAAATACATTAAAATGAAGAAAATAACATAACACTTTCTAAAATCACTTCCTTTGAGTATGTATGGTGACAATCTTTATAAATAAATAATTAAAATAAAATTAGATGCACTATTTTTTACTTGCCTTGTGTTGATAAAAATGAAGCACTAAAAAGGGTTGGCTCTATTTATTCTCTGAAAAAATAGAGCGGTTGTCTTTTTAGCTCACCGAAGGGAGCTTAACTTATCACTTGCTGTCCATCGTCGTCATCTGTCATGAACTTTACATGATCGACTTCTCACAAACTACTTGACCAAATTGAACCAAATTTTGTGTGCATGTTCCTTATCATATATCAATTCAAGTTTGTACAAATAAACTTGCCGCACCCACAAGGGGCACCAAAAGGGGCATAACTCTGATAGCAACCATAAACTTTTTCAAAAATTACAAAAAAATTTTCTTCTTCAGATCCAGCAGTTAGAATCTTTTCATATTTGTTATACAGCATCTCTAAGGGGGGTCAGATTCAAGTTTGTTCAAATCAAGTCCCTGGGTTAAGATTTGGGCTCCCCGTAGGAGCCCAAATTTTAACTTGCTGAATTATGAGGAAATTTCTTTAAAAATTTTCTTCTTCAGATCCACCAGTCAGAATGCTTTCATGTTTGGTATACAACATCTCTAGGGGGATCAGATTCCAGTTTGTTCAAATCAGGACTCTGGGTTAATATTTTGGCTCCCTATTTGAACCCAAAGTTTAACTTAGTGCAAAGCATGGAATATTCTTTAAAAATCTTCCCTAAGTTAGTATTTGGGCTCTCTGTTGGAGCCCAAAGTTTAACTTGGTGCAATTTGAGGAAATTTCTTTAAAAATCTTCTTCTTCAGATCGGCCACTAAGAATCTTTTCATGTTTGGTATACAACATCTATAGGGGGGGGGAGGGGGGGGGGGGGGGGTCAGATTCAAGTTTGTTCAAATTGAGTCTCTGGGTCAATATATGGGAGCCCAAATTTTAAATTTGTACAAAGCGTGGAATATTCTTTAAAAATCTTCTTCAGATTCACCAGTCAGAATCCTCTCATATCTAGGGGGGCCAGTTTCAAGTTTGTTCAAACCAAGTTTCTCGGTTAATATTTGGGTTCCCTATGGGAGCCTGATTTTAACTTAGTGCAATTTGAGGAAATTTCTTTAAAAATCTTCTTCTTCAGATCCACCAGTCAGAATGCTTTCATATTTCGTATACAACATTATTTATTTATTTATTTATTGGTGTTTAAGCACAATGGCTAATCATGACCGTGACAGTTTTACGGGTGGAGGAAGCCGGAGTACCCGGAGAGAACCACCGAGCAACGACGAGCAGCTGTCAGCTCCCCAACATCGTAACTCTGAACTCTGCACCGCAGCACAGGCAGGGTTAGATTGGTTGAAGACATGCGCACCATCGACGTGCAGTACGCCTCAGTACACAGCGTCATCGTGCCCCCATGTAGGCAATCGGGGTGAAGTGTCTTGCCCAAGGACACAACGCGGTTGCCACAGGTGGGATTCGAACCGAGGACCTCTCGGCTTGCAGCCTGCACCTCTACCAACTGAGCCACCGCGCCCCCGTCGTATACAACATCTCTGGGTGGGTCAGATTCAAGTTTGTTCAAATCGGGACTCTGGGTTAATATTTTGGCTCCCTCTTTGAGCCCAAAGTTTAACTTAGTGCAATGTAAGGTGATTTCTTTAAAAACCTTCTTCATATCTATCAGTCAGAATTCTTTCCTATTTAGTATATGACATCTCAAGGGGGATCAGATTCAAGTTTGTTCAATTTGAGTCCTTGGCGTAATATTTGGGCTCTATGGGAAGGGCTGGGGTGGGGGGGGGGGGGGGCATGTTACATTCAGGTTTGTTCAAATCCATTCCTTAGTGTTTTTCCATAAAATTTGCCTCTCATGACTTCATTCCTCTGTAGTGTTGATGAACCATGTCTAACTGAATGTGACCCCACATACTTCTTCGAACCATGTTTTTTGTAAACTTTTGTTGTTTCTGTCAAGAATTGAAGTAGGATTATTGCTTTTAAGTTAACTCCTATGTTTTAACATGGAAGCAGCCATTTAAAAACATCTATTTGGAACACATTTTTATGTAATTTAAAAAGTTGTCTATCTGAGGTGTTTCTATTTAGAGAAATGTTGCCTGAATGGTGTCCTTGAGTACCTGTCTATCTGAAAAGCATCCCTTGCAAACTCCAAAACATCACTATACAGGCACCAGAACTAAGTCAGTGTTACCTTATAATGAGGGAGCAAAAAATACATAGAATTCTCCAGGCATTTTAAGTACACCACTGTGAAGTCAGTGTTACCTTATTATGAGGGACCATAAAAAAAGAATTCTTCAATCCTTTAACTGGTAGAGTGCTGAATTATTTTTGGTCATCAAATCTTGTACACATGTCGTTGCCTTCTTACAATTTATGGGAGAGCGCAAGCTGGCACTCTCCCATAAATTGTAACAAGGCAGACCCTTACAGACTAAATAATGTCACTTCAAATATAATACAAAGCACATCCACTGAATATGAGCCTTCAAGTTGTACCTGTGCTTCAGAATAAAGTCCAAATATGGGCTTCCAGCACTTTACCAGTTAAGGACACTTTCAGACTCTTTGACAAGAACCAAATAAATATTGTATAAGAATCAAAATTGATTCTCATAGTTTTCCTTGTGAAAATCATTTCCAAGTTAGAATCAATTCTGATTCTTACATGAATTTTAAGCCCTGACATCACATAAGTCTGATATACCAACTCCAATGCAGCTATCTGTATACACGTGTATAAACACTGAGCTTTTATTATTCCCCCGCAAGGGAGGGATATATCAAAGACCTCCATCCATCTGTCTGTCTATCTGCCCATCTAATTGTCCATCCGAACTTTGTTTATGGCATAATATTGGTATATGTCTCTATAGCAACAATGTCTACATCAAGTTTGATGATCAGGGATATCCGAAGAAAATTATGGGAGTTATTGCTCTTTGTTTACCAAATATCGTGAAATGCTTGGTTATGACATAACTTTACCAATTGTAACCAGATTTCAATTCTTTTCAGAATATTGCTCTTTAGCAGCAATGTATATGTCAGGTTTGATGATCATCAGTATCCAATGAGAATTATGGGAGTTACTGCCCTTTGTTTGAAAAATATCGTGTAATGCTTGTTTATCGCATAACTTTCACAATAGTAACCAGATTTCAATTCTTTTTGGAATATGTCTCTACAGCAACAATGCCTTCTTCAAGTTCGATGACTAGCAAAATCTGATGAAAATTATGGGAGTTATTGCCCTTTGTTTAAAAAATGTCATGTAATGCTTTTTTATGGCATAACTTTAACAATAGTAACCAGATTTTATTTCTTTTTGGTGTATGCCTCTAGAGCAACAATGTCGACATCAAGTTAGATGACCAGTGATATTCAATGAAAATTATGGGAGTTATTGCCCTTTGTTAAAAAATACTGTGTAATGCTTGTTTTTGTGTGCTCCAAATGCATTATGAAGGATTTAGAATGGTCATATGCAAAATAAAAGTTTGACTCCTATGTGCCCTCCCCACCCCCTCCTCCCCCGGTCAATTAGACCCAGTTAGCTTCACTTGGTGATGCAGGCCTCTTGTTAATAAACATGCAGTTATAACAGACTTGTAATGTGATAAATATGTTGAAGGCATTTAGTTGGTCAAGTTTGATGTGGTCCAGGAAAAAACTTATTAGGTGCTGCTCCATTCAAACCTCTGTTTTTTCACCTTTATTACAAAATGGATATTTGAGATATGTAGGTTTTAAAGTTATCCTTTTATTTTGTTGTCTAACTCTTTAAGGACCAAATTCCAACTTTGATCCCTTTTTTGGGGATCAAAGTTGGAATTTGGTTATTAAAGAGTTAGACAACTGCCTTTTTTTGGCAGGCAAGACTTTCCTTGAACAATTGCAAAGTCAAAGGATGTAGACTGTCTTGAGTGTAGCAAAGATCTAGAAATATCTCCAGGCCTTTAAGTAGTGCATGGTGTTTTTTTTTTCCAGGTTTGGTTTCGGTTTTATTTTTTATAAAACCTCAGTTTCGGTTCGGTTTTTCGGTATTATTTCCAGGCCCTTCAGTTAATCTAAATCACTATCATCTTACTAGAAAAGACTATAGAAATATCACCTGAGAGTTATTAAAAGTGTGCAATGTCCTACTGGCAGCACTTGGACATAGCACACTTCACTTGCGCTCATTTGACGAAGTGTTATCTGAATTTGGGGTAGATTGTGTGTCATTTTCTTATTTTCTTGTTGTATTTTCTTTTTGGTAAATGCTAAGCACCAGTGGCAGCACCATAGTGGGGTGGGGGTGGGCTATACAAACGTAATAGTCACAGGGGAGGTATTTGGGCTGAAAAGTATTGGGTGCGACGTATACATGAGAACGACTTATACACAAACATAATTTGGCCTATATGGAAATAATTGCTTTTGAATTTGACAGTTCTGCTGACGTTCGCTGCCATTTTCAAGATTATGAGGAGGTCATCATAAATTTCGAAGCTTAACGCCAAAAAACCAGATGGCCGTTTTTTTGGTGCCTGTCGGTTCGGTTTTTTGGTTTTCGGCTAAAACCGAAACCGAACCGAAAAACCTCCATGCTCTACCTTTAAGGATTAAGAAAAATTTGCTTTTATTGCAGGTTGTGATTGTGATCCACAAGGAGTTGGCAGTGATGTTTGTGACCTGATTAATGGACACTGCCTCTGTAAACCAAATTTCGATCCACCACGGTGTGACCGATGCAAATCTGGATTTTATGATTTCCCACTGTGTCAAGGTATACACCATGAATTGTTTCATTTTCTTGGTAACATAGGCCATTCATGGTATTGCTGGAAGAGGGTGTCTAATTCCTTTTTTCATGTATTCTAGTCATCAAACACACATCATTTGAAATGAAATGCGATTTAAAAAAAAACTATTAATGGATTTCAATTCTTTTTGGTATATGTCTCTATAATAATAATAATAATAATAATTGATTTTGTAAAAGCGTAAAACCACGAAGAGTGCCCTAAAACGCTTCACAGAAATAAAATACACTTTTCTGAAAATAAAGAGTCACATGTTTCAGTTTCCTCTAGGGAGGTTCAGGAGAATGCTTCAGTAAATAGGAAAGTTTTAAGATTTCTTTTGAAGATGTTGATAGTTTCTGAAATTCTTACACTAATAGGCAACGCATTCCACAATCTTGGACCCACGATGGAGAAGACACGATCATTAGCCTGATTAGTTCTGCTAAAAGGTATGACTAGTTGAATTTGATCTTTAGATCTCAGACTGCGTGATGGAGTGTATACAGTGATGAGCTCTTGCAGGTAAACTGGAGCCAGTTTGTGGATACATTTGAATACTAAGATCAATATTTTGAAATTAATTCTCTGTTCAACTGGAAGCCAATGTAATTGTCTTAAAACAGGTGTTATGTGTTCAGAGCATTTGGTACCAGTAATTATCCTAGCAGCAATATTCTGAACTTTTTGAAGCTTCTGAATCAAATACTGTGGCAGCCCCACTAACACTGAATTACAATAGTCTAGTTGTGAGGTGATGAAGAAATGCACAAGTTTTTCAAGTGCTGACTAGTTAAGATAAGTTCTCAGTCTTCCAATATTCCGAAGCTGCCAGTAACATTTTTGACATATTTTATTGATATGGATGTCTAGCTTTAAATTTGAGTCCATAATCAGTCCAATATTCCTGGCCGATTCACTTTTCATGGTGATGTTGTTTCCAACCTGAATTGATGTAACAGTGGGTGTAGGCATGCGAACCCCGGATATCACTAAGAATTCTGTTTTAGAGTCATTCATTTTCAGTTTAAAATCTATCATCCATTCCCCGCACCAGGTTTATGCAAGTTTCCATGTTGCTGACTGCAGTGATTGAGTCACTTTGAAGAGATGAATTAAATGTAATGTACAGTTGGGTATCATCAGCATACAGATGATATGATATGCCATGCCTTTTAAGAAGACGACCCAGCGAAGAAGTGTACAGAGTAAACAAAAGTGGACCAAGAACTGAGCCCTGAGGAACACCACACTTTAACATCTTGCTTTCTGAACCGGTCTTGTTGATATATATTTGTTGACTGCAACCTTCTAGATATGATGCAAACCATGATAAGACAGTTCAACATATGCCATGCTGTGTCAATGTCTGCAAAAGAATATCATGGTCGACTGTGTCGAATGCTGCTGACAAATCCAAGAGAACAAGCAGTACAGCCTTACCCTCAGACACTGATTTAACAATGTCGTTGTTGACTCGCAGTAAAGCTGTCTCTGTACTGTGATTGGCTCTGTATGCAGACTGGAAAGGCTCTAAAAGATCATTTTCATGCAGATGTTTTTTGAGTTGTGAAGCAACAACCTTTTCCAACAATTTAGACAGGAAAGAGAGGTTCGATACTGGTCGATAATTCTTCAGGTTGTCAGGATCAAGAGATGGCTTCTTGATGAGTGGAATAACAAGTGCTTTTTTCTGTGGGCGTGGAACAAATCCCTCATGAAGGGATGCAGATATAATAGATGATATGGCTGGCAGAAGATGATCAATTGTCTCTTTCAGAAGGAATTTCATCTAGATCATTGGATTTATTGGATGATGACAAAGTCATTTTTCGAATATCTTCTTCCAAGACAGTGTGAAAGCTGGAAAAATCTCTTTTTATGTCAAGTTGATCAAACTCTAGTGGTTCACGTGATGGTATACTATCCAGGATTAATTGAATTTTGGTTATGAAAAAATCACTGAATTTTTCCAGAATTTCATTGGTATTTAGATGATCTGGGAGAATGACTTTTTTGTTCTTTACCAAGGAGACTATTGGTTACCGAGAATAACACCCTAGTATTTGATGACCCCTCTATCAGAGAATTGTAGTACTCCCTCTTCGCTTTTTTGATGATCTTATTAGTTGTATTTCTTTGAAGTCAATTCTTTTTGGTATATGTCTCTATAGACTAAAGGAATTTCTTTATGATTAAATGTATTGCGTATTTGGTTGAAAGGGTAAGAAGAGCTTGTTACATCATACATTCACCTCATATTCAGTTTTGCAGCTCAAGAAGTACTGGTTTTATTAGTTAGTTTGTTGGTGGAAAAATGTTTTAATTAATATCATTACTTTATGCACTTTGATGCATTTCTTCCATAATTTTGTTGATATTGATTGAGTGTATTATCGTGATGCTAACAGTTTCCTGTATTTTTGCACTTATTTTGTCAAAATTAACCCAATATAGCAGATGGACGGTAATGATATTTCAAGTTCAGCATTAATATCAGTATCTGTATTTGTATTCTAGGAGGAATCACCTCAGCATCTATAAGGTATATGGTATTGGTACCATACCAACACCATAACCAATACCTGACCTTCAGGTTGGTCTAATTTGTGAACAATGTACACTTGCCAAGTCAGTTGCTGCTTAACTTCAGCCCCACTGAAATAACCTTTTTGTAATACAGTAGAATCCTCTTTGAATATTCATTTTGCCAGTGAAAATTATTCAGTTAACAGAAGTATACAATTAACAGGGATTTGGTCAGTTTCCTGTGTTCTGGAGGTAACCTGAAATTTGATTTTTTTGGGAGGCTTCTTGAGACTGTTTAGGTACCTCTAAATATCTATAAACCTTACAGGGTCCAATTCCAACTTTGATCTGTTTTTACAGCAACAGGACATGTTCCCTAACATGCAGTCTTTCGGCAGGCCTGTCATTCTCAGGTGGACGATCATCCTGGGCCACAGTTGCCTGCCTAAAGTCAGAAATCTGCAGACAGAAAACATCTGCCTGACCCTGATTTCTATGGACCATTAATTCAGTCAAAGACACCTCAAATTCAGCCTTCTCAAATGCAGATACAAGGAGGCAACAAAGCACAATTCGTGCTGTCTGAAGTGTGTCGTCACGGTCACCTGCAGTCACTTCTCTGATACATTCTAGCCCATAGGTCTGCAGAATTACAAAGTTGAAATTATAGGGTATTTTTTGTTGGTTTCACAATGCTGTTTGCGAAGCAAGATCTCCCAGGTACGATCCAAACACTGAAACTTGATTTGCACAGTGCGATTCAATGTTTTTTTCCTGATTTTTTATTCGCTCATCCAACTTTCCAACTCAAAAGTGATAAAACTAGATAAGCAGTGTAACAATACACCAATTATCACCATTGGTTGTGCATAACGATAAATTGAACAACCATTTTTACAAGTTTTTTCCAATCAGTTGACAAAACTCCACTAGTGTTTTCTAACATATTAGTGCCTCTAAATTAGACCCCTTGGTGTGCACCAGTCATTCTCCAGAATCATCTTCCAACAACCTTTTTCATTTGAGTGGATTGATTTGAAAACTACCGAGTGGAAGTCGAACCATAAACTGCAAAAAATAAAAGGTAAAATTTTACGCATCCAAATACCAATCCATTGGGTCATTTAAGGCGAACCATAATGGCCCTCCTGGAATTTTTAAAATGACAGGCCTGTTTTGGTAAACTTGAAAGTTACATTATAAGTCCTTGGACAGCTGTTTCTAGGCAAGTCTTGGCTGCCTCTAAAGGCAGCCAAGACTTTCCTAGAAACAACTGCAAAGTTACAGGATATAGATTGTCATTGTATACAAATCACTAGGACTTTCAGGCTTAAATTACTTTTTATGAAACTGGACAAAAAACACAAAACAATCCATATTATGTGCCCTCCCCTCTAATTTAGGAACATTCCTATAATTTTGGGACACTGGTGTGAGATTGGTGAAAATTAAAGACCTACCAATAGATTATTTTGGGCATCCTGCCAAGCTGTAGATCACCACTCTGCAACTAGTAGAAATTTATAGTGTTTATATTCAATTATTTATTTATTGGTGTTTAAGACCACATACTTATGCATAATGGCCAATCATGTCCATGACAGTTTTATGGGTGGAGGAAGCGGAGGAAGCTGGAGAGAATCACCGAGCATCGAAGAGCAACTGTCAGCTCCTCACTATTCTAACTCTGTTCAAGCTCCGCTGAAGCAGGGTTACAGTGGTTGAACACATGTGCACCATCGACGTGCAGTACACCTTAGTACATGGCGTCATCATGCCCCCATGTAGGCAATCGGGATAAAGTGCCTTGCCCAAGGGCACAGTGCAGGTCGTCCCGGACGGGGATCGAACTCGGGACCTCTAGCAAAGAAGTCCAACAGTCTACCACCGAGCCACCATGCTCCCATTATATTAAATTAAAACTCATGAAGATGATAAGACATGGAAGACTTAATGAATAATGAATGTATTATTTGTCACTATGTTAGAAATAATTAAGGTATTTGCCACTGCCATTTGATGTAAAAAAAGAGTGAAAAATCTGAAAGAAAATTTTTTCTCTGCTTTTTGAAAAAGCAAATGACCAGTTGTAAGTGCCAATGAAAATCAAGCTTTTCATGTCGGCCATTTTTGATTAATGTTCTGTTGTATGATCCTTTTCATTATTATGCCCCCGAGAACCTCTTGACGGCATTATATTTTCATCATGTCTGCCCGACGTTCCACATCCGTCATCTGGCGTTGGACCATTGACTTTTGGTTTCTGTTAAATAACTAAAGAACTGCTTATTTGATCAAATCATAATTTTAAGGGTAACTTGTGGATGACAAGACA
This sequence comes from Pictodentalium vernedei, assembly GCA_031216915.1. Taxonomy (NCBI): domain Eukaryota; kingdom Metazoa; phylum Mollusca; class Scaphopoda; order Dentaliida; family Dentaliidae; genus Pictodentalium; species Pictodentalium vernedei. Next base: position 248,826,665 of record CM062291.1, read on the forward strand.
ATGCTTCCTTTCAATTTTAGTCCAGCTGACCAATTCAATATGGCCACCATGGTGGCCATATTGAATTTGGTTTCTTATCAACCTACCTACAATTGTTTACTGCAGGCTTGCACTACAGTGGAAGTCCCTAACTCGGATAATATACTCTCTATTTTGGTCTTTCCCAAGCAATTTGGGAAAGAAAAGAAGTGGTGCAAAAGCACCAAGAAAAAATAAGCCAAAACTGGGTCGAGTGCAACCGGCGCAGACCTAGTAGGGGATGCTCTCTTCCAAGTACAACTCCACGACTTCTGTTGCCAGTGCGCATATGCGTCGCTTATGACTCATTCTTTTTTTTGTCTGCCATGTGACGAGATGTTCTTCTGCACTCGTATCAGTGTTCATCCTGCTCGTTGATTGTTGTTTTCTGCATCAAGTTGGATCTGGATCCAGGTATCTTTTTTTCTTATCAGGAACTGTTTTATTTATATTCTCTATACAATTATTCTCCAAAATGTATTATATGTTCTTTATCCGAGTTGCGCGTGATTTTCGTGAGCCGTGCGGTTTCGGACTTAATTCTTCACAATTATTGTAAATGTTAAAATTGTTCATTTTTCAAACTGTTAGGTGTCAGCGGGATACCTTTTCTGCAGATTCTCTTCTCTCCTTTGAGAGTGGTCATTCTGTTGTTTCGTTCCCGGTCGACCGTCTGGGGTCTATTTTTCTGTCACCTTTCTCTCTTCTTTGGGGGTGTTCTGTTTTCTTCTGATTTCACCTTCTCTGCTTCTCTCACTTCTATCATGCCCAGGACTATTCCTTGTGGGCAATGTTTGCTTTCAAAGCAAGTGGACGATTCACATGCTTCATGCTCCTCTTGTAAAGGGTGTTCGGCCGATCGACCCTGTAGTCTCTGTGGATCGTGGTCATCCACTTTCTGGGCATCTGTGAACCGTGTTGTGCATTCTCGTGGCCGTACCTCCTGCTCCCGTGGGAAATGGGAACGTGGTCGTTCGGGGGCTCCCAAACCGACCATGTCTGGTGAGAGTTATTCCTCCTCCGTGGGGGATGTGTAGTCTATTCCTGTAGTGGATACTGCGGGAGCTGTTGAGTTGTCTGGTGAAGAAGTGCCTGGTTCCGGGACTGCAGTTCCCCTCCAGTCGACATCTGAGGCTCTCACTAGGGTTGTGACTCCTCCTTCGGAGCCGAGCAGAGGTGCTCTCTCCACAATTCCACCAACCTCAACGACTCCCGACGTATCTACTATTACTGCTGGTCCGTCTGCTTCGTCTTCGGTTTCAGCCGGCCTTGGCTTATTCCTGCAGGGGACTGCAGGGATGTCTGGTCGTGTGGACGTGGGATATTGGCCTCAGCCTTCCCTGGCTTCAACTTGGCGAAGTTGGAAGTGGCTGCTGGCCGAACCCTCTACTGTGGTCTCTGCGCCTTTGAGCACCACAGTTTTGTCATTGGATTCAGATGTTCATAGTGGGGACACTATGAACTCCGTGGTGTTTCCCTCCACTCATTCTGGTCACACGGCCAATTTTGAGGGACCAACGTCTTTCGTGCAACCTGGACCTTCTGCCCCGCAGATGTCCGGCGACTCTCCTGAGTTCCCGCTATGTTGATCCTCGGGGTGTGTCGTACCTCTATACGCGTCTGCCTTCAGATGTTTCGGCTGCCGCCCGTTGCCCTGCTTTGGGTGTTTTGGAGGATCGTGACCCTTCGCTGGTTAAGAGGGTCAGAGGTTAAGCCACTTTGCCAGTTCGTCCCCATGTCGAACCGGCCGGTACGGGCAGCGAGCTTAGGGAGGCTCTCTCCTTACTCACTCAGGTTCTGTCCAAGAGCCTTCCCATTGCTTCCAGCGAGGCAGCAAGTGGTTTCCAGGCGCCCCTTATGGAGCCGCCTCCCGGGATGGAAGCAGGCCACTTTCTGATCCCCCTGGAGTTCCTATACCATGGGAGGCATCGGCTGGTTTGCCTACGATGGGCTACGTGTCTTCCGACTCAGGGGAGGAGTCAGACATGCTTGATGTCGAGAGACAGCAGTCTTCTGACTTGGGGGCAGCTCTTGACTTTGTGTTTGGGTTTCTTCTGGATCTCAAACCATCAAACCAGCTGAAAGTGTCAGTCAGGCCACGATCATTGGTCGCGGTTTGGACTCTAAGCTGTGTTCCAAGGCTATGAAGGCTCCATTCTTCACCAGGGTTGACACCTTTTTGCCTCCGGTGCGTTATCGTTCCTACGATTCTGCCAATCCGTCAGTCTGCCAGACTTTGACGATTTGGGATCCGGACTCCAATTCCCTCGGGCTTTCCAAGCCCAAGTCTGCTGTCATTTCTATGACGACTCTGGAGTCCACGTTGGGCTTATCGAGAGAGATGCTGGGTATGCTTTCTCTCTCAGATCACGTCGTCTCTGCTTTAGCTGCTTATCTGCCTCCAGATAAGCTTGACGAGGTACAGGCTCCTTTGCTGTCCAAGGCGCTCATGCATCTTACTCACAAGCATGCCTGTAACATGGCTAATTTGGAACTAGTTCAAAGGGACTCTGTGCTGGACACAGGCCGGTCTCTTCCTGAGGAGCAGCGCGCTGCTCTTCGATCTGCTTTTTTGGCAGGTCTGCAACTGTTCCATGGTTCCGTGTTGACATTCCGGGATGATGTCCTACATCATTCCAAAGATCAGCTGCTGTTTCGTCAGCTTGATCAGCCTTCTAGGGGAGGCAGGGGGCCGTTCCAAGCCTAACAAGTACCCTTCTGCTTCCTCTGCAAAGCAAAGGGCTGATCCTTCTGCCACCGCTTCTACTTCTGCATTTGCAGGCTAGAGGGAAGTCTCAGGATTCTTAATACAGTAGAGGAGGTGATTTCTTCTCTCGCAGGCCTTGTCGGGGCTCGAAATGAAGGTCCTCACCTCGATTTGTCCCAGATTGGATGAAGGATAGTAGAGTTCGCAGAGCGTTGGGCCACCATCACATTCGATCCTTGGGTTTTAGATGTTGTTCGGTCTGGGCTGCGAATATCCTTCCGGTGGCCCCCCACTCTGTCCAGAGTGCCTCTTCCACAGTTCCTTCAGACATTTTATGTCGGGAACTTTTGTCCACGGAGATAGGCAGTCTCCTGACAAAGGGGGGCAATTGAGGTCGTCAAGAACATTCAATCATTGGGGTTTTATTCCTGTTTGATCTTGGTGCCGAAGCAGGACAGCCGACTCCGACCGGTTATCGATCTGAGTATCCTGAACTATTCTATCATTGCTCCCATGTTCAGCATGGAGACTTTCAGGTCGGTCCGCTGTTCAATTCACCAGGGAGATTTCGCTTCTAGCATCGACCTGCGAGACACTTACTTTCACGTTCCGATTCATCGGGCCTCTCGGAAGTATCTTAGGTTCGCTTTTCTGTGGTGAGTTTACCAGTTCAAGGCCATGCCTTTCGGCCTCAACCTGGCTCCTTGGGCCTTCACCAGACTGATGTCGCATGTGATAGCTTTCCATCGCACACAGTCCAGGCTGACTACTTCAGCATATCTGGGCGATATCCTCCAGAGGCATTCCAATGCTGCCTTACTGGAGTTGGATGTCGCCACTCTGTTGAGCTTGTGCACGTCGCTAGGATTCAGAGTCAACAAGGAGAAGTCGGACCTGGTCCCTTCTCAGTCGTTTTGTCATCTGGGGATGGCCTTCCGCACTCAATTCAATACGGTGGCGGTTCCCCAGGCCAGGGGTGTGATTATCTCAGCTTTTGCTCTGACTCTGTCCCAGTCCACATCCACGATGGCACGGAGTATTCTCTGGCTGCTCGGTTTCTGCGGTTCGGTGACGGATCTCATTTCTCTAGGTCGGCGATGTGTCAGACCTCTCCAATACTTTCTGCTCAGTCGTTGGAGGCCGAATGTTGATTCTCTGGATTTGGTGTTTCAGTTTCCAGAATCACTTTATCCTCACCTTCTCCCCTGGATGGATGTTCAGTGGCTTATGCAGAGTGTCCAGTTGGACTTACCCACGTCTGATCGCGATGGCAGATGCCAGCGATCTCAGATGGGGTGCGATGTTGGATCCTCTAGGTCTCTAGGTGCCCTTCATGGGATGTGGGATCAGGCAGCTCTACACATCAACCAGAAGGAGCAGTGGATCCCTCACCTTTCGAATCGCCAGGTCCTTCTGTTGTCCGACAATTCGACAGTGGTTGCTTACATTCAGAACCAGGGCAGCACGCACTTGGTTCCAATGTACAAATTGGCTCGGGATCTTCTATTGCTGACTCAGGATGTCAATGCCGGGATGATTGTTCGTCACATTTCCCGGTATTCTGAACATCCTAGCCGACTCCCTGTCCCAACGAGGCAGGGTCATTTCCACCGAGTGGATGCTCCACAGGGCAGTGTTCCAGTCTCTTTGCGATCTCTGGGGTCGTCCCCACATCGATCTCTTTGTGACTCGTTGGAACCATGAGGTGGACACTTTCGTGTCCCCGTGTCCAGATCCTCTGGCTTTTGCCGTAGACGCTCTGTCACTCAATTAGAACGGTCTGGTCGGTTACGCCTTCCCGCCGGTTCCGATTCTGCCTCAGGTTCTAGCCAAAATTCGAACCTACAGTTGTTGAATCATTCTGATCGCTCCCCTGTCGCCTCAGCAGGTGCTGATGGTGGTGGTTCCGGCACGTCTCCCTCTATGTCGCGACCTTCTTTGCCAAGGTCACCCAAGGAGGTTTCACGTCGACCCGACTTCATTATGCCTTCACGCATATCTTTTGTCAGGTCCTGTCTCCTCCATAGAGGTTTTTCGAGACGACCAGTGGAGTGCATTTCTTTCTTCAAGGAGGCACTCCACTGGTTTAGCTTATGCAGCTAAATGGAAGGTCTTCTGTCGATGGTGTGCTGATCACTCTGTTGATTATGCCAATCCTTCAATTTCACAGATTGCGGAGTCTCTAGTATATCTGTTTGATTCTCGGGGTCTCCAGCCTGTTACCATCAAGGGTTACAGGTCCATGCTTTCGTATCGGCACTAATCCTTACCTCTCCAAGCTTGTCCAGCACTTTTCTTTGAAAAGGCCTTGGACTTTGCAGCTTACCCCACGATGGAATTTTTTGTGGGTGCTGCTTTGCTTGGGGGAGGGGGAGTGGGGGGGGGGGGGGGGGGGGCATTCGAACCTTTATCCCAGGTGGATATGCATTTACTCACATATAAGACGGCTTTTCTGATGGCTTTTGCTTCTGCCAGACGGGTTAGTGAGCCTAACACCCTCTCGGTTAACCCGGCCTTTTTCAGGAGCTCTCCCAACATTGTTACTTTTACCACTGATTGCTCTTTTCTGGCCAAAAATCAGATACCAGATACTACTCCTCCTCCTATCTGTGTCAGGGCTCTTCCTTCTGTTGAGGGTAATCGCCCTTTACTCTGTCCGGTCCGTGCTATTTGTATTTATCTCAATCGGACACAATTCATACGGAAAGGCAGGAAACGTTTTTTTCTGTCTCTTATTCCTGGTCGACAGATCTCTCCTCAATCCATTTCTCGGTGGATTTTTCTTGCTATTCATATGCCTTACTCTCGTTTAGCAGCTGGCGATTCTATTACCAATCGTATTTCTGCCCACGAGGTGTGTGCATTGTCTACCTCTTGGGCTTATTCTAACTCCGTCAAGTTGTCGGATGTTATGCAGGTAGCCGACTGGAGAAATGCCTCTACTTTCTCCACCTTCTATCTGCATCAGTTGCAGGAGCAGACGGAGGACCTTTTTGCATTGGGCCCTCTTTCTTCTGCTCACGCTGTCGTCTGCCCTAGCCATTAGGCTTCTTGAAGGTCAGTTTCAGCTCTGTGCTGTTACTGCCCTTTTCTGTCTATGTGTCACACAGACCCATATGCCCCATCTCTCATTGTCTTTTACTAATGATTGTGATGCTATGGTTGATAAGCCTCGGGACCTCTTCCGTCTGTTCACGGTTCCAGTGCACTTGGGTTATGTGTGGGTTGGTTATGCGATTCCCTCCAGCCTATTGTCTATTCAGCCTGTAGTAAACAATTGTAGGTAGGTTGATAAGAAATTTAAATTTTATAGTAAATTTCCTTTCTTATTATACCTACCACAATTGTTTACATGGAGGCCCTCCCGTCTTCTTATACGGGTAAGAATCATTCCTCTCCGCTGATCACATAACTCTAACATTGACAGATTAAAAAAGAATGAGTCATTAGTGAAGCATATGCGCACTGGCAACGGAAGTCGTGGAGTTGAACTTTGAAGAGAACGTCCCCTTCTGGGTCTGCGCCGGTTGCACTCGACCCAGTTTTGGCTTATTTTTTCTTGGTGCTTTTGCACCACTTTTCTTTCCCAAATTGCTTGGGAAAGGCCAAAATAGAGAGTATATTATCCGAGTTAGGGACTTCCACTGTAGTGCAAGCCTATAGTAAACAATTGTGGTAGGTATAACAAGAAAGGAAATTTACTATAAAATTTAAATTTCTGTCCAATAACTAATGAATGCTGACTCAAATCATTTGCATTTATAAAATTATGCATTGTTGGTGTCTAAAGGAAGCTTCCTTTCGATTTTGGACTAGTTAGCTGATCCAAGATGGCCACCAGTGGTCAATTATGACTTCCATGGTGGCCATCTTGAATTTGGTTTCCGTCCAATTTCTAATGAATACTGACTCGAATCAATTTCAGTTTTGGGTTATGCATTATTGGTGATTAGTGAAAGCTTCCTTTCGATTTTGGTCCAGCTAGCCAATTCAAATTGGCCGCCATGGTGTCCGTATTGAATTTGGTTTCCATCCAATAACTAATGAATGCTGACACGAATCATTTTTATTTTTTAATTATGCATTGTTGGTGTCTACAGGAAACTTTCTTTCAATTTTGTACCTGTCAGCTGAACCAAAATGGCCACCAGTGGCCAATTCATTATGGCTTCCATGGCAGCCATCTTGAATTTGGTTTCCGTCAATTAACTAATGAATACTGACTTAAATCAATTTCAATTTTTGGTTATGCATTATTGGTGTCTAGAGGAAGCTTCCTTTTGATTTTGGATCAGCTAGCCAATTCAATATGACTGCCATGGTGGCCATATTGAGTTTGGTTTCCATCCAATAACTTATGAATGATGACTCAAATCAATTTTTTTATGCATTATTGGTGTCTACAAGAAGCTTCCTTTTCATTTGATTACGTCCACGAGAGACTTACCAACTCTTTTATGACAATGTCGGGGGCATATGCCATGCTTTGCTTTACTCTTGTTCACACAAGTAAACAGGGCGTATTATGGCATTGTGCGTCTTGTGGCTGTCCATCACTCCGTCCATTCACTTTTGAGATTTTAGAGTGTAATTTGTTTGTCTTGAATTTCCACAGTTTATAGTTTCCGGATGATAACTCCAGCTGTAATCTGTATAGCCAATCCATTTTTGGCATACAACTTAACCCTTTGAACTCTTATACACAGGGCATTGATGATAAAATAATAACTACAGTCTGCAGCCAGGTGGCTGCTGACTGCAGTTATTATTTTATCCTCTCTTTATCAGCGTAACTTGACAAAGTCAAGATAAGTTATTGCCATCACGTGTGCAGAAGTCTGTGAGTCTGTGAGTCTGTGAATCTGTGAGTCTGTGAGTCTGTTCACATTTTCCTTTAGCACAGGCTACACCCCACAGTTCTTGTCTGATCGTCACAAAATTTCATATGCAGGTATGGGGTCATGTCTAGATGAGAACGTCCCCTTTTGGTCATGATCGGTCAACCGGTATGGCTGCCCGAACCCAAAACCCGAAAACCATTAGCACAGTCTACAGGTCGTATTTACGAAGGGATTTCATTGTAACTTGATAGGATGCCTCTGTATAATGCCCAGATGAGAACGTCCCCTTTTGGGCACGATCTGTAAACCGTGATGGCTGCCCAAACCCAAAGCCCAAAAACTTTTAGCACAGTCTGCAGGTCATGTTTAATATGGAGGGATTTCATTGTAACTTGGTAGGATGGCTCCTTATGATGTCTAGATGAGAATTTCCCCATTTGGGCGTGATCTGCCAACTGTGACGACTGCCCGAGCCCAAAACTCGAAAACCTTTAGCACAGTCTACAGGTCATATTTATTGAGGAATTTCATTGTAACTTGGTGGGTTGACTTCATATAATGTCTAGATGAGAAAGTCCCCTTTTGAACGTGACTGGGCAACTGTGACGGCTACAGGGGCCCGAAGCCCAAAAACCTTTAGCCCAGTCTACAGGCCATATTTATGAAGGGATTTCAATGTAACTTGATAGGATGACTCGTTTGGGAATAATTTCACTGTAATTTGGTAACTTTCGTTGATATACGTTAACTGCAAGGGCTATATACATTAACTGTGAGGTCATATTAACCCACCCCTCAGCTCTTTAGTACAATGTACACCTCATATTATTTTTTATCAAAAACATAGCATACAGGGAACAGAAATGAACATATTCCCAATTATCACAATTCTTGTCTTATTTCGTAATCCTTTCATAAACATTGAACATTATCCTTTTCATCAAATACAACAAACAAGTTAAGCTACAGTGTCATTGACACTTTCATATTAATATTGGACTGACTCATCTCACTCTAAGTGTACACAAAGGCGATACCATTCCAGGAAATGTGGGTTCAAAGGTTTAAGCAAGTAAAATTAAGATTGAGTTTGATTTTGGTGTTTTGGGTGACATTTTCTTGTCAAGTTATTGCCCTTTATTTTAGCTAATGGTGGGAATATAATAATATGGACCAACATTTTGGTACTTTGAGATCAGCATTCATTGTGGTCCTTGAAAATCGTGAAAGTCCTTCAATTGAAAATGTGTTTTTGAGGTCTTGAAAGTACTTGGAATCTGTGCATTAGCCTTGAAAGTGCTTGATTTTTAAGAATGCCTTAAATTAAAACTTTGTGGTATTCTTACTCTTTCCCACTCAAATGAAAAGTCCTTTGAACTTTAGCCCCTTCCTTGAAAAATACTTGAAATTGTTTCTAGCTTTGAAAAGTCCTTGATTTTCCATCACTACCTTTGAAAAGTACTTAAATTTTTACCTATAACCTCAAAGAAAATAAGTCTAAGGATAACCCTCCCCACATACATGCGATGTCACAAAATTAGTCAGGAGTCACATATACTTGATCTCTATTTTGTCCCCTGAGTTCTACAAGGCATCATCTGCAATGCTTTAGCATTGCAGATGGCTCTTTGCTGAAATCAAGGAACGATATATATCTAGCTGGTTTTCCAGAAATCAGGCCCTTGAGAATGAAATTCTTTGTATTGCTATGGTGTTGTAGGTTCATAACAAAATTACAGCAGTTCTTGAAAATGATGGTCAGAGTCCTTGAAAAGTGCTTAAATAGTGCTTAAATGTGCTTTTCTGATATCAATGGGAACCCTTTCTTAAAAATCAAGGACTTTTAAAATAAAATCTCCTATGTTCTATCAGACATTTTATATGACTGATAAAGAAGCTTGTTTGCTGCAGAATTCTCTTTCTGTTTTTGAGTTTATGAGTGGAAACCTTCCTTTGTAAACTGATATCTATATTCTCACTCATAAGGTACTCAAAGTTAAACGAAAATAGTGAGGAATAATCTCAACAGTTGTCTCAAAGGTCCTTGAAAATTACTTAAAAGAGTCCTTGAAGTAATCTCATTCTTGAAACAATGTGCCTGTGAGATTCCCTCAGCACATTAAATCCATATTGGCCTCATACTATTGGTTCTGTAAATATTTGATATTCGAAAAACAGTTGAATTCAAAATGCACATTTGAGTCACATAATCAAGTTGAAATCAGATGTGAGTATGGAATTTTGAATATCATAAACAAAAGCAGTGCAGAAAAACTTGGGTTTTTCAAGCCTGGCATCTTTAGGAGAGCTATTTATTCGCTTGTCTACTGCTCGCCTTAAAAAAATTAAAATTAAGGAGGGCGAAAACTAGTCCTCTCGGCCTTAGAAAATAATGATTACCATAAAAGCCTATTCCCAAAACCCTCATTTTTTCAGATCTCTGATATGTTAGTGGTCTCTGTAAGATGGCCACACTGCCCCTCCTACACCTCGGGCCTTACCAGGGCCCAGAGGTGTGGGAGGGGCAATGTAGCCATCTCACTGAGACTACTTTGTTAGCATAATCAAATAAAATGTACAGTGCCCACTAGGCAGAATTCATGAATAGTAAAACTTCATTTTGCCACTTATAGCTTTTGTAAGCTTGAGGAGAGCTAATTGCTTCCCTGCCATTTGAGGGAGCGATTTTAGACTTCCTTCATTTTTAAGAATGCCAGGCCTGGTTTTTGAACTATAATCATGACTGACTGATATTTCAACTACATCATCAAAGCATGCCTTCAACAGAGGCATGCCTTGTGATGATGTTGAATATTTTAAGAGTCAGTAATTTAATCATCACAGTCAGAAGAATCAGGTTTACACCCACACCCCTTCTCGACACTCCTTGCTTCAATATGCTGCATGGGTCATGAACAGAAAAAAATATGCTGTATTTGTCCTAAATAGAAAAAATGCAATCATCCATATTTGATGTTTCATAATCATTTGATTTGAAATTTTTGGGTCCATATTTCATTCAAGATTCGATTCTAGTGGAAATGCTGTATTTGCATGCCCTGATACCTATACTACACAATATATACTGTATACCACCCACCTCAGCTCATAGTATATTAAAGTGCAATTAGGAACTGTCATTGGGCAAAGTTTTTTTTTAAGTTTGCATCAGGTAAATGAAATGTTGAAATGACATGTACAATATTGTGTGATTTATTTGATATTTTCATTGTTTTGTAGAGTGCATGTGTAGCCCTGAACAATCTGTAAATAGGGACTGTGATAACAGTGGACAGTGCACATGTCTGAGGCAGTTTGGTGGTGTAAAATGTGAATTTTGTTCTGTTGGATTCTTTAGTTATCCAGTGTGTGTTCGTGAGTAAATTAGATTGTAGAATTGACTTAATTTAATTGTTTGGGACCCACTTGGAATGGCTTGTAGGTATATCTGTAGTATATATTTTCCAATAGCCACTACAGGGATTCTTCTGCCTCTTTGAGAAAGGGTTCAGGGCCCATGCAATTGGGAACACTCACGTCATGAAGGCTCCAATTGGGAATAAGAAATGTTACCTTTATATTGAATTGAGAACATTAATCAGTCTCTGTAATCTCTATTAAATAAATTGTTCTTATTCTATTAAATGGTGAAGATATTTATGCATTTTGCTACACTTCGACAGTCTACATTCTGTGGTTTTACAGTTGTGTCTAGGCAAGTCTTGGCTGCCTAAAAAGGCAGTCAAGACTTGCCTAGAAACAACTAACAAGGCTCTTGGGATGTAACTTGCAAAATGCATTTAAAAACTACCTGCTGAGGCAACTGTTTTGTTGCATTGAAAAGTGATGAAAGTCAAAATTAGGCCTTCAAGAGTAAAAGAGGAATTGAATTTTTATTTGAATGTGGACTGTGATTGAGAACTTTTCAGTTTGAATTGGGGAAAAATCATGCCAAAATGCCACTGGGAAAGGGTCTCATTTTGGCCCCTGTAGACACCCAAAAGAATCCTGCACTATCGAAACATTTGTGTGAAAAGAAATATGCATCACTTTGGGCATTTAAATCTCTTTTTCAATTAGAGCCTCTCCGATAATTTTTTCTGTGCAAAATGCTGGAGGGTCATGTGACAAATAAGAGAGAAAATTTACAAAATAGAGAGTACTGGTTACAAAATCAAATTTTACAGGGAAAATTGTCCCAGCAAAATCACACCAATAATGAAATGCATGTTTTAGGTTCCCCAAATCACACTCTCTTTTCTATTATATATTCAGCAATGATGTTAAAATTGAATAGAATGCTTTTTAAGATATCAAAACAATATAGTTTTTTTTTCAAGTTGCATCATTTCAGACTTCCACGTTTCAAGGCAAGTAACACACATTCAAGTATTTATTACTTTTACTTTAGTAGCATGAACAAAGAACAAATCATCCCTTGAGTGGAACCAAGTGCCATCTGCAGTGCTTAGCACAAAGAACAAATCATCCCCTGAATGGAACAAAGTGCCATCTGCAATGCTATCGCTAGGGATTCAGATTGTAATTGCGGTGCAGGATTTGTAGTAAATTCCAGTGAAATTTTGCTTCTATTTAAAAATAGTCTGTCAATGATTTCTGTTCCGTACATATGTGCAGAATAGATTTTCATTTTCTGCATGATTTAGTGTTGCTGTAGATGGGGATTTCATAGAACAGGCATGTAATAATTTGTATTCTGTATGGATTATAATAATGTACATCACAAAACATCGGGTATAATGACTTTAGTTAAAAAGAAGAAAATTCATGTTTATGCAAACAATCATTTGGTTACCACTGAACTTTCCCCATGGGAACGTGAGAAAGTGGCACAGTTGCCTAATTACTGTGGTAAACAAATTATGTTTTACTTGTAGAATAGGGGTTGTAACAAATTCCTGGGGTGTGAGTTCTCAAAAGTGGGCAGCATCACAACACAATGTGCTAAACTTAACTTCATACATGTGATTGTGTTAAGGTATGATATAGCTGAAAGCAACACTAAACAAATTTTAAAAATAAATAAATCAATAACTTCCTGATGGGGAATCAAAAAGAGAATTGTATTATTATTATTTATTTATTGGTGTTTAAGGTCACATACTTATGCACAATGGCTAATCATGACCATGACAGTTTTACGGGTGGAGAAAGCTAGAGTACCCACAGAGAACCACCGAGCATCGATGAGCAACTGTGAGCTCCTCAAAATTCTAACTCTGTTCAAGCTCTGCCCCCATGTAGGCAACCGGGATAAAATGCCTTGCCCAAGGACACAACGCGGGTTGTCCCAGACAAGGATCAAACTCGGGACCTCTAGCATAGAAGTCCAACAGTCTACCACTGAGCCACTGCGCTCAAAAAGAGAATTACGAATGCCCAAAGTTCAATCAATATTAGATATGCTCTTTGTGTTTAATTACATGCACAGAGTATTTTTTGTCTTGCTTGTTTGAATTTGTTTCAGTACATTGGAACCCTGTTAATTGAACAGCCATTTTGTCACTAAGAATTATTCAGTTAACAGAAGTATTCAATAACAAGATAATTAGTCACTTGCCAGAATGGAAAACTTAGTACCCATTCTCTGGCTGTTTTGTTTATTGAAGCAAATAACACAGCCCAGTCGCAACACAGTTGGCTCCTTCAACTTTAAAAGTCTGAAATGTCAGAGACTATTGACTATCAGTTGGCTATTGTTTGTTATCAAAGACTGAAACACCTGGATATGCCAATTTCTCAGGCAAAAAGGTGCATCCCTTCGCTCCAAATTCTTTGTGACATTCGGCTCTTGCAACGCCACACTAGAGTGTTGCAATGAACAAACATGGTTAGCAGATACATCAGCTATGAATAGCACTGATGAATAGAATCACAAGCTACCAAGAAAAGCTAACGTTCTGCTTGAAAACTCTATTTTGTCAAAGTTGAGCTCGAGATCATAAGTGTTTCCGATCTATATCCATATCCTTTATTTTGGAGCATATACTTTTCTTCATAAGTTTCATTGCATTTTCAGCATCACAATCATCATCCTGAGTAATACGTAGAGTGATCCAGATTTTGATTTGTCTGCTAAAATCATGGCTATCCCTTGCGAGGAAAGGACGAAAATGTCATTGCCATACTTCTCACCAAGCTTAGCAACAAAAACTTGACAGGAACAAGTACCCCCACACTCACCATACAGTTTGAAAAAGTCGACCAAATTCCAAGTTAGGAATTGGTCATCTCTCATGAAAGCAACCACCGATTTCAAAGCTTCGGCATCAGGATTTGAAGCTGTTGAGGTAGTGTCAATGAATTACTTTGCCACGGACACTACAGATCTTGGATTCATAAATGTTGCTCTACAGACCAAACGAATTGCTCATAGCACCTAGAACCCTTAACTTAACCTCTTCCCCCATTTATCTTTTGGCAGCTCACCAACCCAGAGTAGCTCATCCTTTGTAATGAACTACTGCTTGTTCCAGGATTCACTACTTGATGTAAAATATAAGCCTATATCCACCTTGTTGGGTTTTCGGGGTCTTTTGTCACATCACAATTGCAACAACAAAATAGACACTGTAATTTGAAATCAAACACAATTGGTGCCTGACATCGCCTAGATCTTTTCTCAGGTGGTGCATCCACCTTGGTAGGAATATTTCTGCTTGATGTAGCTTGCCTGACACTTTTCGGGTGAACATATTTCTCTACACAATATTTGTGACTTCTCAAGACTAAATTGGCATCCAAATCTAGCAGTGATTGTAAATCTACATGCTGACCATCATTATACAGTTTGCTGCATCTGATTATGTTCTTGATTTGCTTCGATGCCACATTTATCAGACGGTCAGTTACCCTAGCAACTTCACATCCATATTTCGGTGAGAAAAAGCAAGAATCGGGCATGGCAGATTCTGCACATAAACCAACAGAAAAATTCAGATAATGTCGGACTAAAGAAAAATGAAATGACAAAAGAATAAGACAACCTTAATAAGCCATCAAATGCTGTTCATAAAACGCTTATTTTCAAAACAAAATAGCAGTCTTTGGCTAACATTCCATGCATTGAATAATGTCATTTGTGTCTATATGAGTATGAACATCTAGATTTTTTCTGGTAATATATATGAAAATTTCAGCATCAAAGCTAACTATGCGAATTGAAATTGAGTACCCATTTTCTGTGATGAATATTTAAAATTGTTCAGTGTTGTCAGACATCCAGTAAACTCTGAATCAGGAGATGTCCCTCTATCAGAAACCACTGAGAAGAAAACTTTAGATGCGACTAAGTTGGGCGGAAAGTTGGCATTTGGCAGCCCGACTAAAGTCACTATGTTACAAGGCACAAAACATTTATCAGAGGGAATGTCTTTTTCTTTCACCAGAATTCATGTTTTTTTCTAAATTGTCTCTTTTTGTTCTTAAAAAACCTGTAATAGGAGAACATTTTCGGGAACATTAAAACAGATACACTCAATCTTATCATATTCTAGGCTGTGGGTCAACCTACTCAATTCAAATTTTTTATTCCTTCCATTCAAGAGGCATCAAAATTTTATTTATTTATTTATTTATTTATTTATTTATTTATTTATTTATTTATTTATTTATTCCTCAGGGTCTGAGTTGACTAGAAACATGTGTTGTAATTAAAGCCAATCCCCATACTGGGAAGGAAGTTTGATAAAATAGTTTGTGGTTCTTGTAGAATTAGCAAATGAATATGAAGGGCAAGTTGAGTCAATGTTTTTGCTATTTCTCATAGATCTGATAATGCAGTGGAATGACAAATCAGTTGCCTCATTTCCTTTGAGGTGAATGATAGAACCAAAAGAACAACTATTTACCTACTATGTACAGGCCTGCTACATTAGTTTGGAAAAGGTAAGCCGAGATGTTAATGCATTTTCTGGAAATACCCTTGCAACATGAGAATATTTCTTCACCTCCTTTCAACCTTATGAATGTGTTGAATGGAATCGCTGTATACAACACTGCCTGTTTCAAATCTGTCAATGCATTTAGCATTTGTGTTGAGGTTCAGAAATAATTTAATAATTTAATCCTACAGCCCAGTTGGGCTGTAGGATTAAATTATTCTGCAATCTCCTGACGAATGTTTTGAGATTATTTTATCTATACATCAGCTGTCAAAATTTATTCCCTCTGTATTTAAGGGTTAAAATAATGGTATTTTGCCCTTAACCCTTTGAAGCCGAGAGATTGATTTTCTGGTCTAGGAACATGATACGTCATAACTTCATTAAATAAGGTTGCTGCTAATTGAATGTGTGGGGTAGACCAATCAATATTTTCAATGTGCAGCCTATGCTGCCCGCTGAAAATATTAATTAGACTACCTCCAAATAATGAATATAGACTCTTCCAAATGATGCTGTTGAACTGACATGGCAGATATCACCAGGGTTCCAAGGATTAATTTGTCTCAGTGGTTAACTTTTGGATTCTTCTTTTTCAGCTTGTTTATGTAATAGCGATGGAACAGAAGGAATTTTTTGTGATCAGGTCACTGGTCAGTGTACCTGTAAACCAAATTTTATTGGTGCTAAATGCTCCAAGTGTAGAGAAGGCTACTATAATTTTCCTGTTTGTGAAGGTATAATTATTTAACTGACCTCCCACTGGATTGTGTAAATTGAAAACGTTTTCATTGTTTGATTGGACCGACTTCCCTTACATTATAAGATAAGATTTTATTTTTACCACAATGGCCCACATGGGGTATACATGTATATACATGGCAACAATGTAGTAAATGATAACAATGAAGTAAAAAGCTCAAGTCAAAGTATGCCCTTTTTTAACTCCAATTTCAGAGCCAAGGAACTGAGAGACCTGTCAATTTTCACTGTTAGATCTCCTTTGGAATACATGTTTTTAATGATATTATAGAACTTCCCACCAACGATTGATTGTAAAAGTTTTATGAGCAGACCATGATAATTAATAGTGTCAAATGCTTTCCAAAGATCCACAAAACAGCAGAAGAGTTTCTGACCTCTTCCACTACTGTATTTATCTATGAGACTTTTCAAATAAACATATGATCTGTTGTTCAATAGTTCTTCCTTAACCCAGCCTGATCAGTTAACAAAATGTTATTTTGTTCCAGATATGTTGTTAATCACATGTTAAGTATGTTATTAAAAGCTTTTCCTACACAAGAGGTAATAGTAATTCCCCTATAGTTATTTGGGTCTTTAGGGTTTCCCTGTTTAAATATTGGTACAGTTTAACCTTTTGACTATTCTGAAGTATATATGCCCTTTAAATATACTAAATTAAAAAGCTTATTCTACAGATGGGTGATAAATGAAAAACTGGCTTTTATGATCTCTTTTGAAAGAAAATCCAAGCCCACAGCTTTGTTCCCTTTAAGAGATGTAAAACTATCTTTAATTTCTTTATTTGAAATTCTAAAATCTAGTTCTATGAAACTTTGAAGTTTATGATTGTCTTTTTCAAGATTTTCTAAAATTGCTGCTGAGTATTTCTTTCTGCGAATGTTAGATTGAGATTTTCAAAGTGCAATGTCTAACATTCAATGTCAATATTACTTTCTAACGTGGTCTCTTGCCTGCCTTCTTCACTGTGAAGTAATTTAAGTAATTTCCAATATTCGTTTGGGCTGCTTTCCCTTAATTTGTTAAGTTTTTGTACAAGAATCATTTTATAATTTTTCTTTTTAGTTTGGAGAAGAGTCCTATACTGGCCATAAGCTTCGAAATAACCGTCACGTTTTGCCTTATTGAATGGTGAATCTGACATTTCCCTTCCTTATGTTCTAGTGTTTTGTGCCTATCCCTCAATTCTCCATCAAACCAATTTTTATCCCATTGGTACTTCTTTGGTTTAGTGTGTTTAAGCTTCAGTGATATGTTGGCAAAGGTCCTTGAATTTTCTCTGAAGAACATGGGAGGTGATTGTATGCCATCTATGTGCCTAAAGTGATCTTATAAAAACATTATTATTAATCGGTTTTAAACCGATATTAAATACTTAACAGATAATGAGCGTAATGATTTTTAGAACACAAATTGGGGGTACCAAAGTTGAAGGGATGAAACACGGTTATTGTTTTCACACAGTGACACATTTTCTGGATTGGATGTTCGAAACTGAATCACAAGTTTGCCATTTGTTTTCAATTGAATGATTCTATTCTTACTAAGTAGTTCAACAACAATAATAATACAGCTATGCCTGTGAAATGTAAGTTTAAAACGACGTGGCTTCGTATTAAGGAATACTCTGAATGGTTATTACCAGATATGGACATTAACAGTGCGAGATGCAAATTGTGCTGCAAATCATTCAGTGTTGCAAATATGGGCGAATGTAGTCTGAAAAGTCACATGATCTAAAAAAAACATAAATCACAACTTCCACGCAATGCAGATTCATATGATCTATCGTATGTATTTTCGAATCGACCGGTTACTGGCAGTGACAAAACTGAGCGGATGGAGGGGCTGCAAACAGGAGTAACTCCCTCTGCATCGACATCAGTATCATCGTGGGTAATGAGTGAGGGCTTGTGGAATGCAGAAATATTATGGAGTCTTCGGTTCGTGGAGGGTCACTTTTCACAGAAAAGCTGTGAACTTAATTCTGATTTATTTGCAAAAATGATTCCAGATAGCTTGATCGCCAGATCATATTCATGTGGAGAAAGGAAAACTTCATATCTCATCAACCATGGCATTGCCCCTTATTTTAGAGATAAATTAAAAACTGAATTGAAAAACATTGATCATTACGTTCTACTCTTTGATGAATCAATGAATGACAGTCTAAAGTGCAAGCAGTTTGACAAACATGTTTGTTTTCTTGATAAGAAAAATTTAGTACAAACATATTTTTTGGACTCTGCCTTTATTGGACATGCCACTGCTGTTGATTGTATTCAGCATTTCCAAACACTTACCAAGGATATAGACTTAAAGAGTTTACTTCAAAATATCAATGGATGGATCACATGTGAATCTAAAATTTTTCAAGGATTTCCAAAAAGAAGTGTTTTCCACCGTGACCAATAAAAAACTTATTGACATAGGAACCTGTAGTTTACACAATGTACATAATGCATTTCAAGGTGCGATTGAAGAAACTAACTGGGACATAGGTGTTTTTTTTTAAAATTGATCTATTCACTACTGATTCTCCTGTCAGGAGAGAGGATTATAGCACTGTAACTGGAAGTAAATTGTTTCCTCTCAAATTTTGTAAACATCGTTGGGTTGAGAATATACGTGTAGCTGAACGGGTTTTAGAAACTGTTACTAACATGTCAAAGTTTGTCGGTACTGTTCAAAGTGATAAAAAGTATCAAATACAAAAGTGTAAATCTTTTCTAACTGTTAAAGAGGGCTGTAGGGATCCGTTAATTGCTGCTAAATTGGGTTTTTTTTTTCATATCAGTATCAAAAGAAGTGAATTCTTACCTAACATTAATGCAGACTGATCACCCTATGGTCCCTTTCATAGGTCTCATAATTTGAGTTGGAAGGTAAAATATATGCTAGGCAAATGTAGATGTTTTTTGATAAATTGAATAAATTGAAGAATTGCTTGTCAAGCTTAAGCCACTGGTAGTCCCTGCAGTTGTTATCAAGGATATGAACTCCTGGGGTTATGCTGGTGTTTATAAGAATACCAAGTCCTCCGTAATATCTGCCATTAGAGGAAATATTACGACATACTTGATAATAATTATAACCAGGTATATTGATAATTTCTTCAGGACCGACAAGTGTTTCTGCTAGTAATACAATATTACATTCAGAAATTTGTTTAATGAAATATGGGTCATTGTATTTTATACATCCCAGAGGTCAGGCCACCAACATTCCAGGATAAAATTTGCAGATCATGGGTAAACTTATTGTTCAAATTTTTCTTAATAGTTTTTGGATGAAATCAGTTGGAGGAACGATTTTGGTTCCCCCAATTGCTGTATCTTTTGAACCTAAAACCACAGTTTTCACTAGTACTATTTTGTCTTAGACTGCCGTGCTTGTAGTTGGATCATCTGTCATTTTGATAGCTGACTTGTTGGTAGTTAGATCGTCTGTCATTTTGATAGTTGACTTGCTGGTAATTTTGAGAAGTGATCCCCAGGCATTTTTTGATTTCATTTGAAATATTTGTGGCAAAAACTGCTGCACCATTGTTTGAGAGATGATACATGTCATCTCTATTCAAAAGATGTTCCTTGGGTTTTTCATGGTACCACATGTTATTGTGTTTGCAAAGTGAAACATCTTTGCTTTGAAGAAAATCTCTTTTCAGCATAGCATTCACCACATTCACTTTTGCAAGGTGACTATCAGCATGTAACCTCGGTGTCCCAAGTGATATGATGAACTTTGTATTAGGCATCTTCTTTTTCACTGTTACTGCCAAGGCTCTCATCTTTGGTGCACAACTTTCAGAATCAGATTTCAGGTCATTTGTTAAAGAATGCAGCACAAGTACTTCAGGATGAGCCTTTGGGCTAACATTTTTTGTGAATTCATTTATTTCTTTTGCAGATTCATCAAGAGTAAAGGCTTCTATTTTTTGATATTTCAAACTGTTGTGACATTCTTCTGGGGTAAATTTTACGAATATTTGAAGTCCCAATCAGAATCACTTTTTTAGTTTTTGCTTTGTTGTATTCTGATTAGCTGTTTCTGTTGTGCAAATTCAAAGAGATTAATTCTTCCTCCTTGTGTGTAATATCAACTTTAAGTTGCTTAATTGCGCCTTCTAGAACAATTAACTCCTTCAGTTTCTGTTCATTCTTATCAGTAAGATACTGTAGGCATTTTGCATATTACAAATGACTTTTGCACGAGATGCTTGTATTTGAGTAATGGCGTTGTGAAGTGTCTTTATCTCTTTATTTAATGATTCTACTTCTAATGCATTTTCATACTTTTGTTGTAACTTTGTTTCCAGTTCCTTTTCTCTTAAACTATTTACTGGTTTGATTCTGAAGAGAACTAGCACTTCATTTAGTTTATGAGACAAATCTGATATTGAGTTTCCCTGTTTCTGCTTTTCTGATGCGAGGCACTCAGTGCGAAACTTCTCAAAGGCAGCTGTTAAATTCTTTTCCAAGTTACTAAACATATTGTTCTAAATTTCAGTCAACCTTTTTTCAATATTAGTTTTCAAGTCTTCAAGGTCTGGAAATGGTGTGGGTTTCAACAAATCAGAAGGTCTGTCTCTATTTTCTTTATTTCGAATCCTAACGTTAGATATTGTTTGTCTCTTCACTGTACACAGAGGTGGTTTCTGATGAGGAAAGGGTGGTTTTGTTTGTTTTGGTGTAAACATTGCTATTGAATTTTCTGCTTTTTTACACAGTGTCTCACCTTGATCAAAATATATGTCCATTGTTGTACATGTACATTTGCTCTTACATTCTAATTCAAAATCAGCATCAGAGTCATTTTCGTTTTGAGATGCGAGTTCAATTAAATTATCCTCACTACTGGGACTTGCAGGTGAAATAAAAAGAGAGTTTTTATTTATTATTCCATTTTCCAATTGCTGTTCAAACTGACTGTAAGACAAACCCCTTGCTTTGAATGTACTTCTAGATTTCCATTGCCAGCAATTTGTAGTTTGTTGTTTTCGGAGTATATTGTACAGCCTTTATAAACTGCCGATTTAACGTTAAGCACGAGTGGACCACACACACTATCCAGTCTGTAAAAATACCACTTATACCATCTTTTCCATGTATAACACAGTAAAAGGCTTTCTTAGTGATTTTATGAGTGTTCATCTTTTTCAGTATTTGTTGTTTGTATCATGAAAATAGGGTATCTTTGATTGTTGTAGTTGGGAAGTTTATTACTTGGCAAATATGTAAACACAAGTCAATACTCACGACATCAGGACTATTGTAGCCACACCACCACAATCATGATTGTTTACAGACTATTCATCATTTAATGCATACTATCGATGATAAATGTAGCATTAAACATTTCAGTTAATCGGAATTGGAAGTCTTCAGTGTGTTGACATGCACTACTAAAACTTGAAATTTACTTCATCAATTTGAAGTGCCATAGCTGCTTGCTGAAGCAAAATTGTTGGATGTTGGCAACTAAATGGTGTAGCAGAATATATCTTTGTATGCACACATCAAGCATTTAAACTGACATCATGGCATGCATCAAGAATCACTGCCCATGAGTTGTTGGTTAAAATTATCTATCCATGAAATCATTGGTGAATGGTATACGCCAATCAAAAGAGGTCGCGATATTGAAGATGGTCTGATTACCAAAAACAAATGTAAGTTTTCTTCAGGGCTTGTGTGAACAGTTTCTTGATATAGATGAACATAAATTAGTGCACTGCTTCAAGCTGATATTTCTGGATTGGACAAAGAAATAAACTTTTAGCTTTCCGATGAAATTGAGAAGACATTAAAGAAATGAATTCAAAAAGACGTTGATTATTTACTCATGTGAAATGTCAGAACGAACCACCCACACACATTGACCAGTCTCCCAGTTGAAAACACCTTCACTGACAAGTGGTATACCCCTCATGAAATACATTTTGACATGAGGAATAAGGCTCTTTGGATGCCGTAAATGAAGGAAATGTTTCCAGGACTCACTTAACAGGAGGATTACTTCTTCCTCATGCTTGCCCCGACAGACACTTTGCGTGTTGGGTCATCATTACTTGATAACATGCCTATATATATATATGCCATTTCTAATCATTTGGGCTTCCGCAGGTTGAATTTCAGACCTGGGGCACTTTAAAGGTTCACATTTATGGGTCCATGTTCTGATAAATAGGTAAAAGAAAATGCAGGTAATTCTTGTCCTTTTCATCTGAAAATGTACTTAACTGTTTCGTGGAAATTCCCCCCTGCTGCATTTACTAGTGGTCCACTCTTCATGTATACACCTGGAACTTAAGCACCCCCTGTTTTTTTTGCAATGGTGTTAATAGAAACTGTCATTACTTTCATGCTATCTTTTATATGGCCAAAAGTGATTGTTTGCCGAAAAAAATGGTCTATTGACAAATGAAAAACAACTCAATGATGAAAATATGCAGTATTTTAATGGCGCTAATTACACATGTCTGTCACTAATGTTTTTGATTGAAAAATGTTCTCTCGACAAGTATGGTGCTGGAATGGTCCATGATAAAACAATGTTGGTAATTACTAACAAAAATGTAACTTGCGATCTCCTGAACACAATAGCAATGTCTGACGTTAATAGCGAGGTTATCCACCACATGCCCTTGTGACAGCCTGAACACTCCTCCCAATGCTACCAGTGAGCCTTCTGATATGGTCCAGAGACAACTGCAGCCACTCCTCATGCAATGCAGCTTCTAAATCAGCCAAATTGTGTACAGGTGGATCCCTTTCTTGCGCACAATGTCCAAGAAAGTCCCACATGTGTTCTAAGGGATTCAAATTGGGGCTCATTGAAGGCTAAGGTAGTGTGGTAATAGTATTGTTCTGAAGGAAAATTCTCACAGCATAAGAACGATGTGGCCTTGCATTGTTGTCAATGAATACAGGGCGAGTAGCCAACAGGTGGTTGTCAAAATGAGGCACGACAACTGGATTGAGAATGTCCTGGATGTACTGATAACCAGTGAGATTCCCACGCACAGTCACCATTTCAAGTTTATAATCACGAGAGAGGCATCCCCAGATCGTTACTGATCCTCAACCATAAGGAACAGTAGATCTGAGGTTCCTTGGCATGTAAGCAGTATTTCTATGCCTCCACACTCTCATGCAACTATCTGTGATGTGAAGCAGGAACCTACTCTTGTCTGACCAATGAACTCTTCTCCACGTCCTGAGCGTCCTGAGATTCCTATGTTATTGTGCCATACACCACGCCAAACATTGTCTTTGATGCTGATCAGACAGAGCTGGGCATTTGATGACCCTTCTGGACCTCATACCCAGTGCTTTGAGATGGTTTCGGACAATCCTGTTGCACAAATGCCTGTTGAAGAGCCAAAGGCATTTCAAAACCCCACTTAAACGAAAGGGTTCATGCTTAATGAGCCATGTAAGATGCCGATCTTCCCAAGGAGAGGTCTTTTGGGGTTGTCAGACAAGTCTGCAGATGACAGAATGACTATAGCCAAGTTGCCTTCCAGTAGCTTTGAATGACATGACTGTTCCATGCATGCCAACAATTTGCCATCTTAGTGCCTCTGACAGTCTTCTCCTTGCCATGTCAGCATTTAAAAGAACTAACAAATTTTCTTGTTTTATACCCATATATTGCATGTGGATGATATTGTTTTTTGTGACATTCGTTGGACGCATGCTTCACGTGAATGAGGGGATGAGTTTGGGGCACGCTATCAACCAGAAACATCATGTTTCACAAGATGAAATGTACTGCAAGGCATAGCCATCATTAAAGTATTATAATCAGTAACAGCAACTTCACTGACATTTCAGGGAATGCTTAATTAAGTTCCAGGTGTATATAATAAACAACATTATTTTTGTCAACAATCTGTGTATTGAAAGTGTACAGGAACTTCATCATCAGTACTGTTACTATATTATGCTTATTCAACATTTTTAGCTCACCTGACTGAAAGTCAGGATGAGCTATTGTGATCACCCGTTGTTTGTCATCCATGAACATGGTGTTTGCACCTTCTCCTAATCTGCTGAACTGATTTCTGTTAAATTTGAGGTGATTGCTTGTTCTGACATGTGTACAAGGTAAGAAAATTGATAAATTTGTCCCTTAACTGCAAGAAGGGTTTGCAATGCTTTAGCATTTAGCTTTTATCATTGCAAAGCCTTCTTGCACTCAAGGGATGACATATACCACTATCCATGCTATTCTGTAGATTATGAGGCCTAAAAAGCAAAACAAACCAAGAACATGAACTTTTGAAGCAAAGAAATAATTACAAAAATAAAAAAATAAAATAAAAAACCACCGCCCTCATGCAATTTTACAAAAAATGGCCTGAGAAACAGAAGATCTACTCTGTGGAGCCTAAACCATTTAATTTTTATTTTTTTAAGTTTGCATTGATTATAAAAAGAGAGCATGCAGCAGCTAAAAGGACCGTGTGGAAAGCCTGAGAAACAGATTTTTAACTTTTTTAGGCCTTATATATTATATTGAACAACCAAAAAAAGAATCTTGCCTCTCTTGATTAGGATACCTGTCCTTAGTGCACTGACTATTGTCAAGAACCTTTACCCAAGACCAGCATTTTCATTATTGAACTTAAAAATAAAGAGACAAAATTCTGGAAAAATTCTCTTAAAAGGTCACAATGTGTTCTGTCAATCAAACATCCTATAATACTCCCTGGCTTTTTAAAGAAAGTGGATACTGCACGGAATAGTGCATAGTTATTTTTGGAACCTCCATAGATAAAACTATTAGTAATTGTATACTATCTCACAGCCGATCAGAAGAAGGGCAAGTCACATGAGATATAATATAGAGTGATTGAGATGTTATTTCCATTACCTGTATGTATGTAGGTTTAGTACATCACGTGACAAATCCCCGTATTCTCATTGGCTGTATTGATAGGGACTATGAAAGCATAGTGCCCGGAGTCAAGCATAGTGCCCGGAGTCATGCAATAGTGCGCACGCATTGCAAACAGAATCCCGAGGGGATTCCCCTTTTCTTCTGAGCAGATGGCAAATGTGGAGATGAATAGAAATAAAATGAGCGTTTCGAGATTCGCAAGCGAGAATGTTAATTCTTTTCTTGAACAACATCAGAGCCAAAAGACTGTTAGTTTAACCAAATATGCTGTCAATATTCTCCGGCAGTTCTGTTCTGACAGAAAAAGGAATGATGCATTTGAAACGTGAGATGTTGGAAGATAAATGGAACTATTGAAAGACTTTAATACAAACGTTAGAAACCATGATGGTGATTTGTATTCCTAAAGCAGTATTTGTGCCATTCGTCAAGGAATAAGAAGATATTTGCAAGAACCCCCACATGAGAGACACTTTGATATAATAACAGACCCAGCTTTCAAAGGTGCTAATCGTGTATTCGACAGCATGTTGAAGAAGACAAGAGAAGACGGAAAAGGAACAGTCCGACACAAAAAACCCATTCCGCCAGGTAACTATAAAAAATACATAATAAAATAAAACACAACAAATCTAGAAAGTGAACAAGTCAGTGTCTGCAATAGACAGTGGTGTTGTAATTATTTGTTCTCGTATAAATACACAGTCTTGTTAATTACATGAAATAGACGAGTGTTGTTTATTACTCAAATCGACAAGAGACACATAAGAACAGTTGTGAGAGAAAGTAAATAAATAACGGGCAGCAATGTTTGCTGAAAGTTATCATAAACATGAATAAATAAATAGATAAATTACGGGGAGCAATGTATGTTGAAAGTTATCATAAACATGAATAAATAAATAAATTGTAGACCTATCAATTAAATAGTTTTGAATAAGAGTGTTAGAGAGGGCACTGAATATTATTTATCTTCGATCACAATAAACGATTGTGATTGACCGTGTAAACGTTTATTCTGCTTTGATGCTTAGTGTTTCATTCTATTACAGGCGATCTAAGGAAATTATATCAGCACCCAATTGTGTTTAATCCGGACATTCCAAGAGGTCTTTTGAATAAAGTAATGTTTGAGCTTTTATTTTACTTTTGTCGGAAAGGGAGAGAAAACATTCGAGAAATTAAAGCTTGTGATTTTGTAGTTAAAACTGATGACACTGGAAGAAAATACATCCTGAAAACTACTTCTGAGCGAACAAAAAATCACACAGGTGTAACGAATGAGGATGAAGGTGATGGACCTAGAATGTATGAAACTGGCACAAAAATGTGCCCTGTTAATAGTTTTCAACGATATCTTATGAAACGAAACCATGAGTGTGATGCGTTCTTTCAAATTCCCCAAAATTCATACCACGAGAATGACGAATGTTGGTTTGAGCGAAGGGCAATGGGAAAAAATTCCATAGGAGAGTTCATGGTAAAAATGTCTAAACAAGTTGGTCTTTCTGATACATATACCAACCACTGTGTGCGTGCTACGACCATAACAATTCTTAATGATTGTGGATTCAAAGATCGCGATATTATTTCTTTATCGGTCACAGAAATGAAAAAACATTGTCAAGTTACGTTTCGGACACAAGAGCTGATGTCAAACGAGGTATGTCAGAGAGCTTGAGTTCCATGGTCGATAATGCAGATGCTGAACATTCAGAAATGCCTGCAGAGAGGAATGCTGTTGAAAAAACAACAACGCAACTCTCTTTCCAGTCAGCAAATTCCACAGTATCAGCACCCGAATTATTAGATACCGATATTGATGACGACGATCTGATAAGTGCGTTGGAGGAAATCGAGTGTTCAAAAAACTCAACATCAATTGACATTCGAAAGCAATCCAAAGAAATATGCAACAAAATGCAGTATTGTGCCCCAAAATTCAATTTCAGCAATTGTGTTGTAAATATTTACAATAATTAAAATGTGCTCATACATCAGAGGAAGTACCCATAACACGTTCAATGGGGTGAACGTTAATAAAACTTTAGTGCCATGAATAATGGAATTTCTATAGTGCCTCACAAGATCTGTTAATACCACCATATGTGAGACGT
The DNA here is from genome assembly GCA_031216915.1 of Pictodentalium vernedei. Classification (NCBI taxonomy): domain Eukaryota; kingdom Metazoa; phylum Mollusca; class Scaphopoda; order Dentaliida; family Dentaliidae; genus Pictodentalium; species Pictodentalium vernedei. Next base: position 248,853,924 of record CM062291.1, read on the forward strand.
TGATTCTGTTGTATGATATCTCGTGTTAACCAGTTATGTGCCACATGATTGGTTGATCGGTTTCATGTGTTTATTTACATTATTCTACTTTACCCGTTGAGTTCGAATCCAGTTGATAGTTTAATGTTTTCCTGACATTTTCATGTTATTAATTTCATTGTTTTATTTTGGATAGTAAGGTGTTAGTTATCTCTCCGTTCCTTCTTTAATATGTTGTGGAGATGGTCTGGGTGTGATGTACTAAACCCATTAATGCCTTCCGTTTCGGGCACTATGCTCTCATAGTGTTGCTTCGGGAACCAAATAGTGCCCTCGCTATCACTCGGGCACTATTGCATCCCTCAGCAACACTGAGAGCATAGTGCCCTCAACGAAAGGCATTAATAGGTAAATAGTACATTCCCCATGTGAACTCCAAGATGTGGAAAAGTGTGTTCTAACGGTGGTAAACAAGTTCTGTTTCACTTAAATTGGGCACCAGTAACTAATGTCTGGGGTGGAAGTCGGTTCAAGCGGGAAGCATAGATCAAAATGATTGGCTTGACTTCATACTTATGTTATTGCCATGACATAGCCACGGATGCTCAAAGTTACCCGACACACCAATAAATAAATGAATGAATAACTAAACAATAAGGCCCTACAAAGTAGATCTTCTATTTCTCAGGCCATTGTTTTGTAAAACTGCATGTGGGCAGGTGTTTTTTTAATTATTTCTTTGCCATCAAAAGTTCATGTTCTTGGTTTGTTTTATGTTTTAGGCCTCATAATCTACAGAATAGCATGGGTGGTAGTGTATTTCATCCCTTAAAGAGTAAGACTTTGCAATGCTTTAGCATTGCAAAGCCTTGTAGCACTCAAAGGACAAAGTTATCAGTTTTATTAACTTGAGTAAAATATCAGACATAAATCATTTACATTTTTTTTTTTAAGTTTGCATTGGTTATAAAAAGAGAGTGGTCAAAAGGATCATGTGGGAGGGCATGAGAAACAGATTTTTAAGTTTTATGGGCTTAAGTGTGGTACTATTCTTTCACTTTTATGTGGAGATTGGATTGTCACCAATATACTTACAGAGTGATGGTTTCCCACCTTCAGAAGTGCAAGCAAATTTTCAATGAATAGACCTCCTGGTTCATTCAAGAAGTTCATTATGTGAAACATTGTTTATGATTCTACAGAGGTTTAGACATCTTCTCCAGGTGGAATCTACACTCTGTGAAAGTCTACACTGTGAAAATCTGCACTCTGTGAGTCTTTCAATATTAGTGTACTCTGTGTATACTCTTTTCCACTGTACAGGGATGTTACATTATTAGTTATACAGTGCTTTCACAGGGACACTTGCTTATGTACTCTGTCAGAAATGTATGTACCATGAGTCATAAGTTACATGGGCAGTGTACCCTGCTAAATATGTGTATAATAATTGTTTTGCTGAAAAGACTTTTTTAGCACATCAAAAACGAACGATATTTCAAATGTTCTGAAGGTTGAGATTTTATATAGCATTTTTAAATGACAATTGAAGATGGTGTCTGGTTTTTTGTCACTTAAATATTTACAAAAGTTTTAGCTGCAAAGTTATATTATTGTGTTTGCAAGCACTAATTTTAGTCTATATGGTTTGCAATCCTTTCGTGTTTACTTAAATGTTTTAGTTGTTTTGTTAAACAATATTTTTTATTTCATTTTTCTGAAATCAAGTTTGGTGAGCAGACTTTGCCTTTCTTTAGTGAAAAATTACATTGTAGGGTACTTGTGCACTGTGCAAAATTATATCAATACAAAAAACATATTTGTAAATTTATGCAAAATACCATTGCAATTGAAACAGTAAATCATGAGAGTCAGAATGAAGTACTGTAGTTTGGTATGTTTCCCCACTAGACAATGGATTAAGTGGAGTGTTCATAACAAAGGCAATTCACAAGTCATGACTGAGGGATGTTTTGAGAAATGCTGTGTAATTTACTGTGGTTCATATGCACTGGACATTGAGTTTTACATTAATTCAGTTGTTTTGTTACATTTCAAAGTCTACATAACTTTATTCCTAGACATAATTGTTTTCTTGGTGCAATTTTAAGGGGGATGTACCTGGCACCTCCCTTGACCATAAATGACGTGTGCTTTAATGTACACCAGCAAAAACCAAAAGTCCTAAAGGTTGTTTGCCTTATTCTGTTAGATACAGAATGGGAGGTTTAAACATTTTTCTCACGTATACCCTTGTATATTTATTAACCTTACTTTATAAGGAAATTTTGAATTTAATAATCAATCCAATATTTTCTAAGGAGCGTTTCATTCTTTAATAGCATGTGACTGTGATCCTGCTGGTTCTAAAGACAGAACAGGAATTTGTGGAACAATCAGCTTGGAACGTCCATGTAACTGTAAAGAGAATGTTATGGGAAAGCAGTGTGAGCGGTGCAAAGAAGGATACTGGAATCTGGATGAGCAAAATGAGCTGGGATGTGATGGTATAGTATCAGGTTTTAAAACCAGTCAATCAAGTTTAATTTGTGGGAGAAGGGTGGAGGCACACATTTGCTTACATCTGATCTATAATGTTTTCAAGAAATTAATATCAAGTCTCTAGCAAGTATATATGTGTATACTTCTCAACTTTGAACTCTTGACAATTTTGAGTTGCACCCATTCTATGAAATTATCTCCTTAGATTTACATGTTATATTGATTTCTATATGAAATTCATGCACCAAATGCTCATAAAGGTGCTTTCCAGTGTAGGTAGCACACAAAGATATATATACACACATCCCTTGGGGATTAAGGGCATACAGAGACAATAGTTAACTGCTCAGATTCAGCGAGTGCGATTTTTAGCCTCGAGTGGGGCACTCAGAGGATTATTTCATGAGGCGTTAGCTGAGTGAAATAATCTGCATGGTCCGCGAGAGGATAAAATCATACTCCAATACGAGAAGTGAATTTTTGTATTGAATTTATATTCTCCTTATTTGTTTTCCCCAAACAACCCTTTGTAATTGATTCTGTGGTTACTTTTAAAATATGTCCAAAAAAAAATAATTGTCTGTCATAGCTGAGAGTGGAATACAATGCTGGGAGTGGAATACCATATTTGGCAAGTGGGAGTTGGAATATAATTTGTTTTGGGGGAAGAAAAATGAAAGAAAATAAAATAAAGAGGTATTATCAACTGAAGGTAATAGTTCTTGAAGATGTTTTGAGACTGTAACAAGATGACTTGTTACACACAGAGAGTGTTTAGAATTTTTAGAGACAAGACCAAGTCATGTGACAGACATTTTTGTTTATTTTCTAATTTTATTTTGTAGTGATGATATACTGTTTTGGAATACAGTGAGCCCTTTCCAACTGCGATACATATATATTATCACCTTATGTTTTTTTTGTACATGAACATAACGATGATAATAGATTTATCTTATAACTCTTAACTGTAGTGTCAACAACTTTAGTAACTAGAACTTTAATTTCATTTTCAGACTCATAAAACTTTGTTTGTTATGGTTGAAACTGTATGCAGATGCCTTGAACTTTCTCTATCATGGGATAATCTTAAATGAGTGTGTTTGTTCGACATTCTGAAAAAGATTGGACACTGTTACTTTATATTGTTTCAACTTTACTAATTCAGATATAGAAACATAAAGCAATGTGTTTTTTTCCCACCCTCTCTTTACTCTGAAAATCACACAGCCCTCAGGTTTGTTGAGATATAGAGAACAAATAATTGAATGGATTCAATAGACAGTGATGTTTTGGTTAGGGTGACCTTGGAAGGCTCGAAAACCATGGATACACATTCAGAAGTGTTAGGGAATCCTTGGGGTGGAGGTATAAAGATAACTACATGGACTAGAGGTCTGGAAATAGGCAGACTATCATCTACAGAATGAGGTCCCCAGAGGGTGAATTTGGGGATGCTGCCCTGCACAGCAGGGTAGCATCACTAAATTTACCCTCGGTGAACCTCAATCTGAATAAAGGTCTGAAGCCTGAATAGAAAGAGGTACCCAGAGGGTAAATTGGCCCACTGTAAAAGATAGCATCAGTAAATTCACCCTCTGGGGGTCCCATTCTGCAAATGATAGATTGCTTATTTCCAGGCCTGAACTCAAATGTATGCCATGGGGAGGGGTCATCTGTGAGAGTATCTATTAAGAAAAAAAAGATAAAAAATCCAAAGATTTTATGTCAAATCCCGTGTCGGACAGGAATTCCGACGGGCATGGTCCTGGGACTATGCCTGGTGGACTTCCTGCCTGACATGGGTGATCCATAATTGGATCCAAGCAGTTGCAGTAACAGAATTAATAGTAAAAAGTATTGTAATAAGAACTAACAATAGATAAACTGAGATTGCTGTGTCCAAAAGCTGGGACCATAGATCACCATCGGAGTGAGCACGATGGAATAGGTCCATTTGTTCTTGCTGGCTCCTTCGCTGAGCTCGCTACGATGAGGGGTCAAGGACTGTGTTTCAACATAAAAAATGAATATACTTAGCCAAGTAATTTGTTTGCCAACGTCACCTGCCTTTCTTGTTGGTTAAAGGTTAAGCTTCTATGAGTTATGTCAAACCAGCTGCTACCAATGGGCAATACGTTTTTTCCATGTTTTCTCCTAGTCGACCTTTTATCCATGTTTTCCCCGCAGTCTACCTTTTATCATTCTTTTCAAAAATAAAAACACGTAATAGTACTGTGATTGCTTATGGGGCCCACCTTGAGCAAGGAGGGTTAGAGATGAAGAAAGTTGAACTATCGATTCTGATCAATTTCCTCTCATGAAGTGTGAGAAAAGTTTTAATGATTTTCCAAACTGAGACAAGGGACCCAACTGATATGAGCTTCCTTTCCTCCAATTCGTGTTTGCTGCAAGCTGCATTAAATCACATTTTCAGTGAACCCTCTATTCAACGCCGATCGGTGTTTTTTTATGTTCCTACAGCTAAGAACTGTCCAAATCCCCTCGACGACATCACTCGACTTTTTAATCAGATTCTTTCCTATGTTTGCTATTAATCTTTTTATAATCATGTTCTTCTCTTTATTTGTTATCTACCATATAATCATTCCTACACTATCTCAGACTGTAAAAAACATAAAGCTAATTTCTTCATCAATTTATTTTTCACAAAATATTAATCGTCTTGAGAGTCAATGTCTAAAATGTACAATGAAGACTTCAATGGACATTAATCAATCCACTTCTGATGTTAGAATGGAATCAGGTGGCAGTATTGTGAACAATGGCGGGTAACTTAACCCTGGATGAGATCCAGACAAGTGTGGAATACGACTTCACCGCCCATATAAATTCAATTAATAATGCATTAATCGATGTAGATGACTCTCCATAAAATAATATTGAAACAAACTGTAAATATTACCAGCCCGATGAATTTCTCTCAGCATTTGAGAACATCCACAAATCATTTTCCCTGTTTCATATTAACTGTCAAAGTCTGAATGCCCATTGGGACTCGCTACATGAGCTGCTTTTTAACCTTCAAGGAGAACATAACATGTTTGATGTTATAGGTCTAACTGAGACCTTCCAAATTCCCCCTAATACATCCTATAAATTGGAAGGCTACCACCCCCTAGTAAAAAACACTCGTGCTGAAAACGACGATGGTAGGGATGGTGTAGGACTCTTTATCAGGGAAGATACAGAGTTTAAAATTCTTCACAATTTATCAGTCTTTATTCCTCACATATTTGAATCTCTTTTTGTGGAAATTAAAGTATGAAACTCACGAAACATAGTTGGAGTAATATATAGACCCAACACGCCATCCAAAACTGACTTGGATCTTTTTCTTATGAAATTAAACTATATAACTGATAATTTACTTCACAGCTGTAAGAAATCATACATAATGGGGGACATGAATATCGACCTTTTAAAATCGGAATCTCATCTCAAAACAAAAACCTACACAGATCTAATGTTTAGTCAGGGCTTCATACCCTTCATCGCCAGACCTATAAGACTCACGCATAGTTCAGCGACTATTATTGACCACATTTTCTCAAATAATATCATCACCAAAACACTGTCAGGAATAATCATAACCGATGTTTCTGACCATTTTGGCATCTTTTACCTTGAAACTATTCCAGAGAGGTAAAAAACACAATCCCACGTTCTGAAGCGGAAAATTAATACTGAGAGTATTGCAAATTTCAGAGCCATTCTTGCAGAATGCGATTTCTCCCCAACCATGGGATCTAGCTGCCCCGACTTTGTTTATGATACATTTATGAATATATACCTTAATGCATTTGAGGTTGCATTTCCCCCAGAGCTAGTTAGACTAAATAAGCGGTGGATAAAATGGCAACCGTGGATGACGAAGGGATTAATAATCTCATCAAATAACAAAGCAAAATTTTATAATAAAAAAACAAAAAACCCAACCGATATAAATACCCAAAACTACAAAAACTACTGTAGAATTTTCAATAAAATTAAAAAACAGAGTAAAGCCATGTACTATAGGAAAATACTGAATGAATCCAAGTATAACATTCGTGACACCTGGAAAATTTTGAATGAAACAATTAGAAAAACAAAACAGACATCAAAACTACACTCTTTCTTCGTTCAAGAAAATCAGGAAATGAATGATCCACATAAGATAGCCCAAGAATTCAACAATTTTTTTGTAAACATGGGGCGGCGAACGTGTGAAAATATAGGAAATGCTAAAAAATCATTCCGTGACTACATGTAAACTCCCATTACGAACAACTTCTTCATAAGTCTGACATGTATTAATGAAGTCCTACATGTGGTTAATTCTCTCAAATTTAAAACAAGTAAAGACTGGAATGATATAAGTACGGAACTTTTAACAAAGACAATAGACCTAATAGGCGATCCTTTGACACATATTTTCAATTGTTCATTTGCGGAGGGAATATTCCCAATCAAAATGAAAATCGCCAAAGTAATCCCGATTTTAAAATCAGGCGATGAACACACCTTCACGAACTACAGACCTATCAGCTTGCTGCCAACTTTCTCAAAAGTACTTGAAAAACTTATGTCAACTAGACTAATCAATTTTTTGGACCATTTTGGTATTTTGAATCCTAATCAATATGGCTTTCGGAAAAAACATAGCACTATCCATCCAGTGCTGCATCTACTAAAACACATTGGACAGGAAAACAATAAGATCAGCAAAGATACCACGCTGGCTGTCTTCTTGGACCTATCAAAGGCTTTTGACACATTACAGCATGACATCTTATTGAGTAAACTGAATAGCTATGGTATAAGAGGATTAACGAACGACTGGTTCAAAAGCTACTTGTCCGGTAGACAACAGTATGTTAGCTATAATGACAACAGATCGGAAATGGCTGAAATAACACGTGGCGTCCCTCAGGGATCAGTTCTTGGCCCAATCAATACTTTTTTTGTTATATATCAATGACATTTATGAAGCATCTTCATTACACCTCCTCGTGTTTGCTGATGATACAACAGCATACTCATCAGGTCCCGACACTTGCATACTGGCCGGTTATATAAATAAAGAACTTGAAAAGATTTTTGTTTGGTGTTGTGCGAACCAGTTCGCCTTAAATGCCAGAAAAACCAAATATATTTTGCTCAACCCAACCCAAAGTAACAGACAAAGACCAGTTAAACCAAATATCTTTATAAACAATGAGAAAATAAGTACTTTAGGGTCAGAGGAACCTGAAAAAGCGATTAAATTTCTAGGAATACATATTGATGAAAACTTAACATATAAGGACCACGTAAATAAACTTTGTTCTAAAATTGCATATGCAAATTTTGCCCTAAATAAGGTGAAGACTGTATTGCCAATTGATGTCATGCAAACACTGTACCACGCACCAATACATAGTCACCTGGTATATGGAATTCATATCTGGGGAAACTCGAAGGCAATGAACATGGTGTTGTTGCTCCAAAAACGTTCCCTGCGTATAATACATAACAAACGTTATAATGCCCACACAGATCCACTGTTCTTAAAAAGCAGAATATTGAAAGTGAACGACTTATTTAAACTCCATGCGAACCTATTTGTTTTTGACTTTCTCAATGGTAACCTCCTTCGATCTTTCGAAAACTTCTTCAGTCTTGTCAGCAATCGATCAACTAGGAACAGTAGACAATGTAGTACACTAACAGTTGAACGAACAAGAACTAAAGCCTTAGATAGGTTCCCAAATTATGCTTATCCAAAATTATGGAACGACCTAAACTGTGAACTATGTGCGATAAGAAGCAGAAACTTGTTAAAAAAAAGAAATAATGAATAAAATACTCGCTTCATATTCGGGTACTGTAGAATGTAACAATCTGTATTGGCCAGACTGTAACTCATAAGTTAACCCTTAGAATCATAATTACTACAAATCCTATATATTACATCTTGCATTAAATCAAGTCTGGTATTCTCGTCATATCGCACCTCACGCTTCCCATCCACTCCCTCCAGCTTGAAATATATTTGATGTTTCGGTAAATAAAACTGTTTTGTTTCCTCTAAATAACCACCTCAAGGGCCGACGTTTAAAAACAGGATGACCAAAGCGTGAGGTAGGATGAATTTGTAGACACTAGCCACCTGATTCCGATCGATTACGATTGCAAAGAAGTCTTGTTAAATTTATTAATACTTGTACGAAGTATTCAAAATTAATGGTTGCTAACAGTCTGAGTGTGTGCCAAATGCACTTTTGGTTCTATAGGGGATGACAGGTAGACAGCCAATCTGGCTATGTCATCCCCTGGGGTATACATATTTATGTCAATAAGGTTTCTGTAAATTTGTTCATTGTTTTCTGTGTTGCATGATGTATTATGTGTGCTCCTAATAAAGTATCTATCTATCTATCTATCCCACAGTAGTACTGCCAGTACTTTCATTTCAGTTGAGTGTTTCTCAATGGTGGAACCCGATTTTTCATTTTCCACCTTTATCCAAAACAATACGCAATATATATGTATATTTCTCTTGATGTTTTATTATCAATGCCTTTATCAAGCCTACTACTGTCAACGTTTGTAAATCCCAGCTCTAAAAAAAAACATATCTGAAAATGTGGTACTGACCTGTGAAATTCCCCACTGGTTATGGCCAAATTTTCGGGTTATGGTATTGACATCAACATCACAAAAAAAATAAATCATGTATGATTTTCAGGAAATCTTAGTATGTTGTAGAGCTTGAAAAATAAAGATACACATGTTTTACATTTTTTTCATTTAACATATCTTTGATGTTTTTATGTCAATTACCATTTTACACCCCCCCTCCCCCTCCCCCTCCCCCCCCCCCCCATTTTGTGTGCACTCCCACAGCTCATTCTACGAGAGATACCCCTATAATATTTTCACATTCTCCAAGAGGAATAGTTGATGTGAGGTCTTGTGACATTTCAATTCACATTGTTTAACCCTACCACAAAATTTCCAACAACGGCTGGAAACCCACAATATTAAATTTCATTGCATGGTTTTGAAATCTTAGGACATTTTAGTACGCATTGCCCCAAATCAAGCCTGAAAATAAGCAGACTGTCATCTTCAGAATGAGGACCCCAGGAGTGAATTTGGTGATGCTACCCTACACAGCAGGGGAGCATCACTAAATTTACCCTCTGTGAACCTCAGTCTGAATCAAGGTCTCAAACCTAAACAGCAAAAGGTACTCAGAGGATAAATTGGCTTGGCACACTGTATGGGATAGCATCAGCAAATTCACCCTCTGGGGACTTCATTCTGCAAATGACATATTATTTATTTTCAGGCTTGTCCCAAATACAAAGATAAAGAAATATTGAAAATCCAACATCAGGTACCAGGGATGTGACATAAGCTACATCAGGATATGCCCACCCATTTTGTGAGCCTCCCTACAGCACAAACTGCAACTGATACCCTCAAATATTTTACATATTCCTAGACATATGGCTGAAGTGATGTCTCATCCAATTTGTAATCACATTGTTGGACAATATTTACAACAAAATACCCACTGATGGTCGAAAAATGTCAAAATTGAATATCACGGATGTAATAGTAATCATGGATCCAAATAATAAGTTGAAAAAAAATTTGAAAAGACTTCAGATACAGAGATATGACAAAAATAACATCGGAACTTCAAAAACCTGAGATATGACGTTAATACCACAGGGCATATTATTTCATCATTTAAGACATTTTTCATTAACAATGCTATCTTGTGATTCACATAGCCCTGTATTTCCTAGGCACACAGCTTCCAAACTTCACACACTTTTTTCTGGTTATATCAGGTTATATGAAATTGTTCAATTGTACTTTTCATTCAAAATTTACGAACATGATGCCAGCAATGCAAATTCTACGTATTTTTTTTTCTACACCTTTTATTTTCAACCTTAGCAATTCAAAATTTTTGAAATATAATCTCTGCCAAAAAATATACCTAAATGTGTGGTGCTATCCTATGAAATTTTTTACTATTATAGCCGACCAGTGAGGTGATGTCAAAGAGGGTCATAGGGTAAAAAATTTAATTGCACTGGATTTGGGGGAAATTTTAGTTATATAGCCGACCAGTGAGGTGATGTCAAAGAGGGTCATAGGGTAAAAAATTTAATTGCACTGGATTTGGGGGAAATTTTAGTTTGTTGTATTAGCTAAAAAAAATGACGGCCTAAAAGCATTTTTTCAGTTTTTAATTTTATCACCATTTTTATGTCACTTCAAAGTTTGTTAATTCATTACATATTTATTAATAAAAATGCTAGGCTTTAAAGGGTTAAAAAAAACGTTTTCAGGAGCTCAAAATGCTATCATCATGTTTGGCAGATTTCCGACAAATCATACTGAAAATTTTGACAAGCTTCTACCAGAAGTTAGGCACACAGTTTACTGTTAGCGGACGGCATTGTTATTCTGGCCTGAGATATTAGCTTTCAAGCGACAGGAAGTGACATGGGACTCATTATCTAGCTGCCACGTACATAAAAAGGCAGCAAAACCTTTTCCTTGGTGATGGGTGTGTTTCATGGATTACTTTGGGAAATTTGCTTGTGATTTGAAAATGTGACTTATAGCAATCGTCTGCCTTTTTATGCCTCCGCGACTAAAAGTCAGGATACATATTGTATTACCCTTGTCAGTCCATCCATCTGTCCATCCATTCTTCTGTTTGTCAATTTGTCTGTTCGTCCATCCGCCTATAGGGTACAAGATTAGTCCCCCTAACTCCTCCTACAGTTTTCGGGCTAGAATCTTTTCATTTCACAGGGTATTTATACATATAACGAAGATGTTGAACTCAGTAAATTTTTGTGAAATTTTGAATATAGGGTACAAAGTTTGTCCGCCTAACTCCTCCCACAGTTTTCAAACTGGAACCTTTTTATGGCACAGGGTATTTATACATACACCAAAGGTGTGCTTATTGCCTGGAATTTGATTTTGTTCAATTTTTCACAAGATTACGGGTTGTTGAAATTGGTAAAAAATGTTTTAAATTTTGAATATAAGATCCATGATTTATCCAACTAACTCCTCCAACAATACATATGTAAATTAAAGTACATAGTAGAACCCATGATTCATCATATGTGCCTTACAGACACAGCCCATGTACGAGTAACAAATCACTATTTGCTCTTCAAGCTCCTGTGTCCTTGTGCTGTGTGGGGGCTTGCTTCAGTCCAGTCTTCCTTTTTTGACATTTTGTTTTCTTATTCCACCACTTTTTAGGGTACTTCCTCTTCACCCACAATCATGAAATTTTGCAGACATGTTGCCAGCCAGATATAAACATTAAAAATTGTTGGTTTTACTTTTTTGAATTTTCACCTTTATCCAAGACAATACCCATTTAATGCATTTTTAGTCGAGTTGTGACGAAGTCAAACTCGACTTATAGTTTGGTGAATGGCGGGCGGGCGGGCGGGCGGGCGGGAGGGTGGGCGGGCGTAAACAATTGGTTTCCGGATGATAACTTGATAGTGGTTCAACTCACATTCATTAAACTTCATACATAGGTTGGTCTTGGTGGGAGGAAGAACCCTATTGATTTTGGACATGCTACGACGAAGGTCAAGGTCACAGTGACCTTGAACATAGTAAATCTTAAACAATTGGTTTCCGGATGATAACTTGATAATGGTTCAACTCACATTCATGAAACTTCACAGGTAGATTGGCCTTGGTGAGGGGAAGAACCCTATTGATTTTGGACTCGCTACATCAAAGGTCAAGGTCACAGTGACCTTTAACATAGTATATCGCAACAATTGGTTTCCGGATGATAACTTGATAGTGGTTCAACCTAGAGTCATGAAACTTCATAGGTGTGTTGGCCTTGGTGCGAGGAAGAACCCTATTGATCTTGGACTCACCAGGTCAAAGGTCAAGGTCACAGTGACCTTGAACATAGTAAATCGCAACAATTGGTTTCCGGATGATAACTTGATAGTGGTTCAACCTAGAGTCATGAAACTTTATAGGTGTGTTGGCCTTGGTGCGAGGAAGAACCCTATTGATCTTGGACTCACCAGGTCAAAGGTCAAGGTCACAGTGACCTTGAACATAGTATATCGCAACAATTGGTTTCCGGATGATAACTTGATAGTGGTTCAACCTAGAGTCATGAAACTTCATAGGTATGTTGGCCTTGGTGCGAGGAAGAAACCTATTGATCTTGGACTCACCAGGTCAAAGGTCAAGGTCACAGTGACCTTGAACATAGTATATCGCAACAATTGGTTTCCGGATGATAACTTGATAGTGGTTCAACCTAGAGTCATGAAACTTCATAGGTATGTTGGCCTTGGTGCGAGGAAGAACCCTATTGATCTTGGACTCACCAGGTCAAAGGTCAAGGTCACAGTGACCTTGAACATAGTATATCGCAACAATTGGTTTCCGGATGAGAACTTGATAGTGGTTCAACCTAGAGTCATGAAACTTCATAGGTGTGTTGGCCTTGGTGCGAGGAAGAACCCTATTGACCTTGGACTCGCCTGGTCAAAGGTCAAGGTCACAACTCGAAATTGGATCTGTGATCCTGAGCGGCATTTTTCTTGATCTTTTAATATCGAGGCCTGTATCAAGCCGACCTATTTCAATTTTTGTCAATCTCTTCTCTGACAAAGACCATATCTAATAATGTTGTACAGTGGAACCCACTTAACTGAATATCTCTTAACTGAATAACTCTGATAATTGAATATAATTTCCATACACAAAACCATTTACCATACCTCCAGTACACATTTTACCTGTTAATTGAATACAGGTTATGGAGTAAACTCCTGTTAATTGAATAAAAAATCTTACAACCTGTCAGGAAATTACCCTGACTCTCTGCAGTTTTCCTTTGTTTTTTGGCCGCATTACATCCAATACAGGCATTTAATCTATTATATCTTGTTTGACAGAGCTCATGGAGCTTTGTCAAATAAGATATAATACAATAATGCTAAGTTTATCTCTAGAATGCAGGGAAGTGACACAATCCCTGCTAATTGAATACTCCTGTTAATTGAATAATTTTCATTGGCAAAATAGCTGTTCAATTAAAAGGATCCCACTGTACCGACCTGGGAAATTTTCAATGGTTAATGCCGATTTTTCGAGTCACCATTTTCACACAACCATCACAAAAAATTAAATTTTGTCCAATTTTCATAAAATTTTAGTGTGTTATAGACCTCAGAAAATAAAAATGTATGTGTTTTTGGCTTCTTTAAATTTACGTCTTTCTCAACATTTTAATATAATTCAAAGTTTTTCCCTACCCCCAAAGTACATAACACAGCACTATAATATTACCCCCAACAGAGGTAAAACTAAAGTTGTTTTGTGATGTGTTCAGTTTCATCTAAATTGTCAGATTCAGATTCAGAAGTTTTATTCACAGTGTGCAGGAAGATTTTGATTACAGTACATCACAAGTTACAGAGAAATGCACACCATTGGGGATGACATAGCCAGATTGGCTGTCTACCTGACTCCCCCTTTGGATGTCTACCTGACACCTCTTTGTAGGAAAATTGATAACATTATAATGTCATCAGCAATCAAACTTCAAAATTAAATTTCACTGCACAGTGTTGAAATCAAGGGAACTCTTAGTACCCATGGTTCCAATTAACAAGTTGAAAATGTTTTGAAAATCTCACTTCAACTGCCGAAGATATGACATCAAAACCGACAGATATCCCCCCTCCCTTTTGGTGACAGGCCTAGCCCCCAAACCATTGTTAATGCTACAACATTATTGCTGATTGAACATCAGAAAATGTCAAAATTAAATTTCACTGCATGAAGTTTAAATGAAGGGAACTTTTAGGGCTTGTGGTCCCAATTAATAATTTACCTAACATAGCGGCCAAAAGCAGTCAAAAAATTAACCAGAATAAGCCTACCACAACCTAAAATATCTCTTTAGTTTCTCAATAAAACCATACACATGTGGATATCATTAGAACCAGCTTGTCGAGCTGGTTCTAATGATATCCATAGTTGTATGGTTTTATTGAAAAATTGTAAAATTTGTTTTTGAAAAATGTTAATTTTGTTTTTTTTAAATATTGTGGTAGGTAAAGGGTTAACAAGTTGAAAAAACTTTGAAAATCTGACTTCAATTTCCGGAGATATGACTTCCATGCTGACAGGTGTTACCCCTCCCTTCTGATGACAGCCCTAGAACCCCCAAACTACATCACACAGCACAATACTAATATCATTAAGCAATGTCCAGCCCGGTTAATCCTTGGATGGGTGACCATTCGGCGATTGATTCAGGTGCTTCCTGTAGTAGGGGCTGGTGGGTGATTGGCAAAGTTTGAGTGTGTTTCTGGGACGTTGCATCACATGCCAGCTGTAGACGTTGGGAATGTTCACCAGTACTACGCAATCCTCACCATACCTAGGTGTAAAATAGGGACCTGTTGAGGTGCTTGCCTTATGTGCCCATCTGTGGAGAGGTATGCTCAGTTGAGTTGAGCTGAGAATGTCATAGAATGGACAAAGGGTGTGAACACCTGTGATACGGGGTAATAGTGTAAATAAGAAAGCACTGCGGTGGATTCCAGACGTTAACATTACATTATTATTATTAACATAGTCAGCAAGAGGAGTATTTGAAATCATGTTGTGTACAGTTTCATCCAAATTGCAGAAATTATTAGTGCCACAGTGTTATTGCCTATCAAGCATTGGAAAATGTCAAAATTAAATTTGACTGCATAAAGTTTAAGTCAAGGAAACTTTTAGGACGTCTCTATTAACAACTTGAACAAATTTTGAGAAACCAGACTTCAGTTTCCATAGATATAAAGTCAATACTGCCACTTGTTACCCCTCCCATCTGGTGACAGCACTACCCCCAAACTACATAACATAACACTATAAAAATCCCTCACCTGGGAAGAGAAATAGTTGAGGACAAGTTATGTGTAGTTTCATCCAAATTGACAGAAAATTGATAATGCTTGGTTGTTTTTGGCGATCAAACTTCAAAAACATCAACTATTTTCACTACAAAATCTATATTCTGTTTCTTCCACCTGACTGTGGGGGGGGGGGGGGGAGGGGCATGGTGGCTCAGTAGGTAGAGGTGCAGACTGCAAGCCGATGAGAGGTCCTCAGGTTGAATCCCACCTACGGCAGGCGCATTCTCATTTTTTTAAATTTCCACCTTTATCCAAAACAATACACAATTAACATGTTTTTCTTCATCCTTTAATATCGGCACCTGTATCATGCCTCCCTATTTCAACTTTTGTAAATCTCTTCTCTTACAAAAAACACATCTAAAAATGTCATACTGAACTGGGAAATTCTCACTGGTTATGGTCGATTTTTCTGGGGACCCTTTCCACACCAACATCACAAAAAATTGAATTGTGTCTGATTTTCATGAAATTGTAGTATGTTGTAGAGCTCAAAAATTAAAAATATATGTGCTGGGCCGACTCAGTGATGGACATGTTTCCTTGGATGACTTCTGGAAATTAGCATGCAATTTCAAAATAATCTGGTTATAGTTTTGAAATTGTAGTGATAAGTATGAAAAGTCTATTTTGTAAAATAAAAGGTGCATGCTAGAGCTGGGTAGAATAACGTGATATGGGTATTATGCCAAAACCAGTTTATTTAATGCATCAGAATTTTCAAAATTTTTCGAATGTTGTACACCTCCAAAAAATTAGAGATGGCATTTTTTCAATGTATCACAATGTTTCAACATTTTCAGTTCAGTTAACATGGCTTTTGTTTCATTGACCTAAAAAGAGAATTTCAACTTGACATGGGTCGATTCGATGGTGGACGTGTTTAGTTGGATTACTTCTGAAAATTAGTTTGTGATTTCAAAATAATCTGGTTATAATTTTTGAAATTGTAGTGATAAGTATGAAAAATCTATTTTGTTAAATAAAAGGATCTGGGAAGTACAACATGTGGTATGGGTATCATGTCAAAAGCAATTTACTCTACCAAGGAAATCTCATAATATTTTAGGACTGAAAAATACTTGTTGATGAACATAGTTCAGACTGTAGAACATTAACTCTTTACCCATCATAATGGACAAAACCAACCAGCACTATTCACAAAAAATCACCATTCAATTTTCATTATTTTTTTCATTTTTTGTCTCAAAAACATAGCTTACGAGCCCTCTTTGGAACAAGCTTATTGAGCTCATTCCAATAAGGGGTCATAATCTATGTTTTTGATGCAAAAAATGAAAAAAATAGTTCAAGAATTTTGTTTGCAAGTGTCGTGAAGGTAAAGGGTTAACCCAAAATGACTGATGAGAAGAACATGTGGACTACTCATTTCCATAGGCAGTCAGCACCAGTCGATTGATGTAATAAAAAGTAGTGAGAGAATACCCCTGGAGGTATTTTCATGTAGCCTTTTGTTAACTCACTTGACTGAACGTCAGGGTGTGCTTTAGTGATTACTTTTCATTCATCTTCCAGCATCCAGCGTCATCCTGCGTAAAGGTGGTGTTTGCAACTTCCCCAAAACTCCAAATCGAGCTGCTTCTAATGATATCTATATTTGTATGGTTTTATTGAGAAACTTTCAAGATATTTTAGGCTGTGGTAGGCTGATTCGGGTTAATTTTCTGGCCGTTTTGGCTGCTGTGTTTGGTAAAGGGTTAATCAACATGTCCAGAATATGATACTTGCAAAAACATTTCTTGAATAATAAAATTTTTATTTTCTGTCTTAATCCTTTATCCAACGAATCTGTCACATCCCCCCACGTAATTTCAAAAATGAGCAATTTTCAAAAAATTAAAAAAAAAACATATCATGTGACCTCATTAGGAAAGCCTGTCAAGCTTGTTCCATTGAGGAGTCACATAATATGGTTTTATTGAAATGTTTTGCAAATCTGGAAAAATAATATTTAAAATCTTAAATTTTGATATCGTGTGCATTGGGTAAAGGATTGATAACATAGCTTATGACCCCTCATTGGAATGATCTCAAGTTCATTACTATAAGGAGTCATAAGCTAGATTTCTGAGGCAAAATTGGAAAAATAATGAAATTTGAATGGCCATTTTTGGAAATAACTCTAGTCGGTTATGGACATCACATAGGTAAAAAGTTAAAAAATAAGCTTCAGTACAGCAAGATTCTGACATTCGGAAAAAATTGTTCAAGAAATACATGTCACCATATTAATAATTAATTAATAATTTATCAATTTTCAGAATGTCATTGTTACATACCAGGAAGTCTTGGTGCTATAAATATTTGTAATACAACAACAGGAAGTTGCAGATGTAAACATTATGTAAAGGGGCATGTGTGTGATATATGTGAAGATGCATTCTATGGTCTTCAGGCAGCTAATGTATTTGGATGTAGAGGTGAGATAAAACTTTTTTCACAAAAAAATTGAATGTCCAAA
Source organism: Pictodentalium vernedei (assembly GCA_031216915.1). Classification (NCBI taxonomy): domain Eukaryota; kingdom Metazoa; phylum Mollusca; class Scaphopoda; order Dentaliida; family Dentaliidae; genus Pictodentalium; species Pictodentalium vernedei. Next base: position 248,871,885 of record CM062291.1, read on the forward strand.
AAATTAAGGGTCCAAAAAATTTAAATGCATGCAGTTTTCACAAAATAGTATTTTGTAGAGCTCAAAAAATAAAAGAACACATGTTTTGTGATTTTTTTATTTAAGATCATCTTTTACATTTTTATGTATTTCATGCTTTCAGATGTTACCATGCATACCACTCCATCTTCTGATAATCCACCCTCAAAGACCGCTGGAGATACAGATTTCACACATTTTACTTACTAATAAAGAAATACTTGACCTTATTAAATGTCACATTCTTATTCAAGTTGACTTGATATACTAACCACTATGACAGTATACCAAACTAAAATGCTTGAAAACTATTAAATATCAATGTATCAAGTTGAAATTAAGTGAGATTTTTGCCCACATTATCTGAACATCGTCTCCTTGAGGTGGGACAAATTGGCATTGGCCATGCTTCATTGAATGGCATCTGGTGATTTGCTTTGCAATCTTAAGAAGGCCTCCAGTATTTTCAGTAACTGTGACAGTGCACAGTCAAAATAAATCTAAATGAATATCTTATTCCAATTATTTTTTCTCTCATATTTTTCACAAAATTTCAACAAAACCATATGATACCGTTTTGTTTAATCTTTTTTTTTTAAGTAATTTTTTTTAGTTCCTTAATTTTGTAAATTACGCATGCAGATGCAGCTGATTTGTTAGGTGAACAGTTACTGATGTAAACTTTAAAGTGAAAACATCTATATTGCAGAGCATATATTTTTTTCAGTCTATTCTAAGCTGCCCTGTCAGCGTTATATTTAAAATAATAGAAGTAACAGATCAGAAACAGAAAACATTTTTGTTATCCCATGAGTCAAATTTTTTTTGTACTCACTTTATGACAAGAATGTGAGCAATTATGAAAAGTACACTGTCATTTGATAGTTTGTCATTATTAGGCAACTGAGAAAATCTCACTTAGGGATCTCCCATGGATGCCTGGAAATAAGCAGACTGTCATCTGCAAAATGAGATCCCCCGAGGATGAATTTTTTTATGCTATCCTGCACAGCAGGGTAGCATTACTAAATTTACCATCTATGAACCTCAAGCTGAACCAAGGAAAGAAAAAAAATAAACAGAAAGAGGTACTCAGATGAGAAATTGGGGGATTCTAGCCCACTAATTCACCCTCTGGGGACCTCATTAAGTAAATGACAGATTGCTGATTTCCAGACTTCCTCCCATATTATTGAAATTCATTCGCATTAATTTTTTTTTACCTGGTTTATTTCGAACTGGTGATATGTTTTGCTACTTTAGCTGATGTATATAGTACTTGTATATCTACACTGACTGAAATTAATTGTTTCAAAATGTTGAGTTGTGAACAAGATGGCAATTTGGGCATGTGAAAATAGCTGTTGAATACCTTTACCTGGAGTAACACTGAGCTTTGTCAGGTGTATAATCAGGCTAAATAAATGTTTTGACATCAGAGTCTAGATAGTTGAATTTCTTAGACTATTCCAACAGCATTCAGTTTTGTTGTTTGGATTTATAAAAAACAAATTCCTGCCTCCTTTGTCATAAACTAAGGAAAAATGCCTGAGAATCAAGCTTTTTTATGGGCCTTATTGGCTCACTGTAGAGAAGAGTTTATTCCATCTGCTGTATTTATGCCATCAGTAGTACATGGGTGTTGATGCCCAAGCGTGGACTCTTTCACTAACTCAGATTTGAGACATTGCAGGGATTATTCCATCCTCTTTGGGAAAAGGTCCGGGGCCCATGCCATTGGGAAAATTTGCATCATTTGAGAATTTGTTTTGGAAGGGAAAAAACATACAGAGACTAAGAAATTTTACAATCAAATTGAACAGAGAACACTAAGACCCATAACTGAGCAACTGCATGTATACTACAAGTAAGTTTTGTAACAACAGTCATATGCAATCATATTCACACAGCCTCTGTAGTCTCCATTAAATTATTTTCATACAACTAAAAATCTTGTCATTTGCCTTTGAATTTAGGGACTTCATTAGGCAAGCAATTAAAATGTAATGTATAATTGGTGTCCTGAATTTGGTAGTCATAAGTCCTCAGAAAACCAATGGTTTTCTGAAGCCTTATGACTACCCAGTTCAGGGCACCAGTTGTGCATTAAATTTTTGTTTCAATGGGATTGGAAAATTCAGGGTTAAGAATTGGGAAAAATCAAGCCCAAGTGTCATTGGGAAAGGATCCCATAAACGACCCCTGTAGATACCCAAAATTACCCCTGCATTGATACGCACTCTTACTCTCCCTCATTGATCTGAGTCTTATAAAGATCGGTGCATCTTAAGCAATAAAACATGTTCAATAAAATGAACTGCAAACAAACCATTAGTTGAAAATAGAATATGTTTCCATTTTTAGAATTCACTTTCACAAAATTTCCCACAATCCGGTATAAGTATTTCTATTAGTTCCTTGAATGCTGTGCACACCCTATGTAATATGTAGCCAACTAACACTATGCATTTTACAGCATCAGCAAGTGTATATTTTCATGTAGTGTGTGATATGGTAGCCTATCAACTAATTCTGTGCAATGCCCATGGTTAGTCAGTGTGTGTAATGCACAGGGTTAGTCAATCTTTTCTTTCTGGTTAGAAATTAGATCAACTCCATTATGTGACTAACCCTGTGCATTGCGCAGTCTTAGAGTATATTTTCATGTAATATGTGAGATGGCAGTTACTAATTGCACTTCACAGGATTAGTCACACTTTCTGGTTATAAAAAAACCTTTCATTATTAATGGAGTAACTAACCCTGTACAGCCTTAGTGTAAGTCTCATCTAAATCAACTTTTTACCCCCATAGAATGGCCAAAACCAGTCAGTACTATTCTCAAAAGCATTCAGACTCGGCCTATAACCCCCTCATTGAAATGGATTGTCAAAATCTTTTTTATTGAATTCCCAAAATGGAAACATACTCTTTTTTCAATTATAAGCTTGCATGCAACTGTTTTGCCCTCCAAAATATTACTACAACCAGGTTTTCTTATGTCCAGAAGACAGGAATGGTGTATCCTGGATGCTACCTCTAAGTAGTTTTTCTTGCAACAGAGAGTATATGGAGAGATCTATTTTCACATCAAAATTCAAGTTTGACCAATCAAACACACCTTCATCGTGGCAAAATTTTCCTTCTATGCCACCTGATAGTCTTGGCCACCTGATAGTTTGAACGCATAACATACTGACATTCCCTTTTTTTAATGAAAAAAGATATTTCAGATATCCTCTGCAGCTCATGACATTTTCAACCCTGCTGTGCAAATTGTATCAGTGGTGTTGCAATTCCATACCCAACCTGCATATAATGCACTTCTCATTATATGTAGATGTGTTGAAAATTTTCTTGAAATTTCATGCTTAGCTGCGACAAGCAGCTCTATATTTGGCAATGTCAGATGGTCTGTCAGTTTGTCTGTCATCAACAAGTTTTTAAACTCCATAGTTTTTAAATTATTATCCTTCAAAGTTAGTTTGTCCAAACAGAATGCTGGAATACCATGTAAGGGTTCTGCCATATCAGGTAAGTCATCTGATATTATTTGATATCAGGTGAGTAGCAGCCATTACAATTTTGATCAAATTGATGCATTTCCACTTGCTTCGAATTTTCAAAATTTGAATTAAAACAAAATAGGAGAATTTAAGTACCAAAAATATTTTCAAGGTACTGTATTTATTGATTTAAAACATTAAATATTTAAAAAATGGAAAGAAAATATTATTTGTAGCCCCCAAAGTTCTTTGTCATTTTTTCGATTCTATAACGACTATAGTCTACTGATTTTTTATGCTAAAGCGAATTTTTCTTTACAGTTTACCTAACTGATTACAAGTGATTTTTTGAATTTTTAAAAGTGCTTTGTTAATCCTTTTTCAGGTGGTAATAACAGTAAATGTAGGTAAAGGTATTTCAGATATGCTTGTAGCGATACATTTTATTTTGTAAACAAATATCGCACTCTGAACAGCGAATAGCTGGTTGATACATTTCCATACATGGCTCCGAGTGTCCATATCAGGTTCAGCTTTGCCTCACCTGATATGAACTCTCACCCCCTTGTATAGAAATGTATCAGGCAGCTACACGCCATGTAATTTATAATAATATTTGGTATGAAAGTGTGTTTATTTATATCTGTTCCCATGTTCAGTGCCTGGCTGGTGTTATTTTGAATATTTTTGTTAAGAGTTATTGCCATTTATGGAATTGGAATTTGTTTCATTTTTTACCATGTATGCAGCTAAGGTGTGACCTCTAAATTTGTTTATGCAACAACGTGAATGGTAAACAAAAGATTTCAATAAATTTTGATATACTGCTTTGTATTATATTAATAATATCTTGGACAAGTTCCAAAATCACAATTTCTTAAAAAATTGAGGCAGTTGTTGCCTATTGTTGATTCTGTTTTACTTAAATTTTTTAATGTTTGTGGCACATTGTATTACAAATTGTGAAACCTCAGATTTCAATAAATTTTGATATGATGCTTTTATCGGTTGAGTTTTAAAAAAAAACTCAACTTACAGTTTGATGAAGTCTGTACATGGCCAGGCAGACTGGCAAGTGCTTGGGTGGGCATATCAGCTTGTTAGCACAATAGCTTGAACAAATCTTAATGGATTTGGTCAATATTTGGTATGTGAAACTTTCTTAACAATGTCTTGAATTAGTTCAAAAAGTGGTACAGTTTGGCCATTCTGAGCCGAGTTATGGCCCTTAATTCATTAATTTTTGCCTGTTTTCAGCTCATTAGCATGATAACTTGAACAAATATCAATCAATGGATTTTGCCGATATTTGGTATGTGAGACTTTCTTAACAGTGTCTTAAAGAAGTTCGAAAACTTGTACAGTTTGTCTCCACTGAGCAGAGTTATGGCCCTTAATTCATTAATTTTTGCCTGTTTTCAGCTCATTAGCGTGATAATTTGAACAAATATCAATGGATTTTGTCAATATTTGGTAATGTGAGACAGTCTTAACAATGTCTTAAATAAGTTTGAAAACTTGTACAGTTTGTCTCCATTGAGCAGAGTTATGGCTCTTAATTCATTAATTTTGCTTGTTTTCAGCTCGTTAGAATGATAACTTGAACAAATATCAATGAATTTGGTCAGTATTTGGTATGTGAGACTTTCTTTATGTCTTGAATGAGTTCAAAACTTTTATTTATCTTTGAGCTCTACTGGAGTCCAAATTTTTTAAAAGGCTTTAAAAATCTTCTTCTCCAGAATCCCTGATCAGAATCTTTTGATATTTGGTATACAACATCCGTAGGTATCAGATTCAAGTTTGTTCAAATCAAGTCTCCTGGTTCATATTTGGACTCCATACAGGAGCTCAAATTTTTTAAAAGGCTTAAAGAATCTCTTCTCCAGAACCACTGGTCATGATCTTTAGATGTTTGTTGTACAGTTTAGTGAGATCAGATTCAAGTCTGTTCAAAACAATTCCCTACGTTCAAATTTGGGCTCCTCTGGCAGCCTAAATTTTAACTTTTAGCACAGTGTCTGGAATATCCTTAAAAAATATTCTTCTCAGAACAACCAGTCCTAATCTTTCAATATTTTGGTATTCAACATCCTCGGGAGAGTCAGATTTAAATTTGTTCAAACCAAGTTCTTATGTTAATACTTGGACTGCCTATGGGAGCCCGAATTTCAACTGAAAATTAATTTAAAAAAAAAAACTTCATCTCCAAAACCACCTGTCTAGATCTTTTAATATTTCATCCGATGCATCCTAAGCGGGATCAGATCAGGCATGCAGATTTCAGAAATTTGCGGAACCTGAAAAGAGGTTTCTGTGTATTTGATGTCTGGGAACTATACTGAACCTACTTTTGGGTTCCAACATTAACTATCAAGGAGCATATTTTTATTTTTCATTTCTATTGTACTCATTTTCTTGTTCTGATTTCCAGTTTAAGACCTGCAAATGTTTAAGAAGGACATAGAATGTGAAGTGGATTGCTATAGATGAGAGGATGAATACATTTGATGAAATAAAAAATGAAAAAACAAAGAAAGTTTCCCCTCATCGTCAGTTTCAGTGATAAAATGTGATTTGTTATTGTTTTCAATGATACAGTTTTGTATTTGACTTCACATGTTTTTTTTGTCAAACACACCAAAATTGGGTGCATTCAATTTTAGTAATGAAGAATTAGAAACTGTTGGTAACACACATGCTCATCAATCTGAATGGACAGAGATTGTTTTATCAATGATAAATAATACAATTTTTTAGTCTTGGCTGAAAACTTGTGTGTTTTCAGTGTCCCTGATGAAAAGCGAAATGCTAAAACATTTGTGGGAACCTATTTTTTCATTTCTGTAATTTTGGCCTGACAGAACCTGCATGGAAACGGAACGATCATTTACGTGAAATCTGCCTGCCTGTAGATACAAGTTAATCCAAATCAAATCGCTGAGCTAATATTTGGGATCTCTATTGGAGACAAATTTTTAACAAAATGCAATATGAGGAATATACTTTAAAATCTTCTTCTTCAGAACCTTCAGTCATAATCGATATTTGGCATATAAAATCTTGGGAGGGGTGGGGGCAGATTTTAGTTTGTTCAAACCAAATTCTTCGGTTCACATTTTAGTTCCTTGGTGAGTCCAAATTTTATCTTAGTGCAGTATGAGGAATAATCTTTAAAAATCTTCAGATCCACCATTCTGAATCTTTTGATGTTTGTTTTACAGCATTTTAAATGGGATTGGGGGCGCGGAGGCGTTGTGGTAACTGGTGCTCGACAGATCACTGAAGTTAAGCAACATTGAGCCCGGTTAGTACTCGGATGGGTGACCGTCTGAGCGATCGATTCGGACTCCCGCGTTGTGTCCTTGGGCAAGGCACTTAACCCCGATTGTCCACATGGGGGCACGATGACGCCGCGTACTGAGGCGTACTGTACGTCGATGATGCACATGTCTTCAACCAATCTAACCCTGCAGTGCGGAGCTACGATGTTGGGTAGCTGGCAGCTGCTTGTCGTTGCTCGGTTGTTCTCTACGGGTACTCCAGCTTCCTCCACCCGTAAAACTGTCACTGTCATGATTAGCCATTGTGCATAAGTATGTGACCTTAAACACCAATAAATAAATAAATAATAATGGGATCAGATTCAAGTTTCTTGATAGTGCAATATTGGGAACATTATTTTAGAATCTTCTTCTTCAGAACCACCAGTTCAAATCTTTTGATATTGGGTATGTGACATACTTAGATGGATTAGATTGTAATTTGTTCAAATCATGTCCTTTTGTTCATATCTGTGGGCCCTATTAGAGCCTGATTTTTAACTTAGTGCAATATGAGGAATACTCTTAAAAATCTTCTTCTCCAGAACCCAATGGGAGCCCGCATTTTAACTTAATAGTCCACTAGGAAGAATCTTTTAAAAATATTTTTCGTAAAAATGTCCTTGTTTTATCATTAATGGAAGTACGAGATATCCAGGTATTATTTCTACCAAAATTATATCATACCAAAATTGCATATTTTCACTAAGAGGACCATAGCAACACAAAAATTCACAATCACTAATCTAACCATAGCATATCTTGTCCAAAATGAAGCACTCTCTGATACAGAAAAGCAATACCAGCCAAAAAAAAGAATGGTTTTTAAAAAATTTGAATTTTCAAAGAAATTTTGCATAAAAATTGATGATTTTTCAGATTTTCGAGCACAAAGAAATCAGCCTACCTCGAAAACCGTTCTTCCAATAGACATAGCTATTGTTTTAAAAGTTTCCTGAGTCATTTGCCATTACAGATCATGTTAAATGTTGTCTGTTTCTCCTATATTTTGTGAATTAAATTGATTTAAGTTACCCCTAGCCCAAAAATAGCTAAAATTTTATAGAAATTCTGAAAATTCCAGCTCGGTAAAAATAAATCTTTTTATGACTTTGAGGATTTTGAACTACATGTGACATCTTGTGGCAAATAACTATACAAATAGGAACTAGCTTGTTTCTCCAGTTCTAATTATATATTATTGTTCATATTATACCAGTATTCAGTCTTCATCGACACTCTCAATCCACCTTCACAAGAATTTCTTCAGTATCTTCAGGGAACACATTGTCTCACCACTTAGGGTTCATGTCTTCATCCCATCCATGTTCAATGAAGTCCACTGGTGGAACATTTCTATCCAAGGCTTTCCATAGTTTAGCTATACAGTTTGATTTCAAAACATGATAGTGGAGGCTGTTACAACAAGGAGGAAGTAAAGACATGTCGATTATCTTATTATTTTATAGTTTTCTCTGATACAGAACATGCCTGACTTTATCTACACTTTTCTCTTTCATATTGTACAAATCACACACATAATGTTCCACGAAAGAAAGCAGGTCATCAGTTACTTCCCACAAATCATCCAATTTTGACATAGTCTTAAGATGTCACTCCTTTTCGTTCAGAACATTCCAGCACATTCTTTTTCCTTTGCAAACAAAAAAGTTGAATTATAGTCATTCCCAGTGAGAGCACGATATCCTATCACTGATTTTTCCTGTTGATCACTCATATCAATATCTGAAAGATGAATAATTTTTTTGGAGGCTCATTTATTTGAATCTATGAAAACTATTTCAGGATCACTAGGAGAAGATATTGCCAACACAATTATCACCTGAATGTGACCAAATTATCACCACTGCATCTTGTAAAGTTCACTTAGCATGGAGAAATACCTTCGTATCAGCTTCTGGCTGATTTGAACATAGCTCCTGAACAACCAAAGTATTATTCCTTGTTAATTTGAAGTACTCATTGTGAGATGAAAACATAAGTACATCTGTACACAGTTTATCAAGAATCTCATCCTTCTTCCTTTTCAATACACATGGGAAGAGCTCAATAACCTACTTTTGTTCTTTCCACATTTAAGGAATTCACTAAAATCATGGAGAAGTTTAGATTTCTCTGATTTTACCACAACTGTGTCAGAAGAGCCTCATTTAAGATGTTCAGGAGATTTTAAACTCTGTTCTTAAACATATGAATCACAAACAAGGTCAACTCGTTTATAGTTTCTTGGTAAGCAAGAGATTACTTTCATGATAAAATCTTCATATGTTATTTGCGAAGATGTACTGTTCACACAGATAGCTGCCATAAGATCTACAATGTATGCTACAACAGTTGATTTAGGAGGCAATTCAGCATTAAATTATTCAACTATCTCTAATATAACACTTTTCTGTGTTGATCTCATAGTACCATCAGGAAAAGCGAGACTAAGATGCAATGATGATAATAGATTCTAGTGCTTTTGTAAAATCAATAACTTTGTCATATTTTTGGGGATAATGCAAGTAGATGATCTAAAATATCTCTGTTTGCTTCAATCATCCTTGTTTTGCCTTTCACACTTACTTGCTTATTCTTTACAGACTTAGACAACAGTTTCTCTGACTGTCTCTTTGCTGGATCATGAAATGGTATTTCCATGGAAGCAAGTTGATCATTCTAGAATTTAGTTTGTTCTTCCTTTCCCTTGGCAAGAATTTTGAGAATTTTTTCACAAACGTCATTATCAAAAGGTATGCCAAAGCTCAACATATACAAATAGTTGAGGTTCAGCTCACTACTGAAAGGATCTAAGTATTCTTGCATTAGTACAGTCATCAACTTGGAGACATTTACTTCTGATGACATAACTTGAGATTAGGCTCCTGCGAAAATTCAAAATATGATTTGAAATTCGATTTGAAAGTCAATATTCGATTCAAAATCAGAAATAAGAATATTTTCAAATATACTTTAGCCATAACCGTGAATGTTTACGGATTGTAATTGATCACATTATTTTATATTGAGTATTGTTCTGAGTGGAAACAAAACTGACTTACAGTGGTAATAGTGTTTGTTCATGTTCATTTCAACTTATTGTGCATTATGACCAGTGACCATTTATAAAAATTTAATGTTTCGAACTTTGAAAAGTTATTCAGCTGTTCAACTTCAGTAAATGATTTGTTCAACAACATGATCAAAATATTTCATATTGAGTATTGTTCTGTTCGATACATCTTCAAAAGCAACAGTTTTCTAAAGAATACCCCTGTTTATTATATAAACAGAAGTAAAGCAGGCATTAATTTACAAGTGGATCGACTCCATTCGGCATTGAATTATCATTTCATTTGAGTCATTCTGCATTTTTATTTAAAACAAAGGGCTTCATGACTGAATGGACCGATCCAATTTGAAACAAAGTTTTTTTTCCAAGAAAACATGATAATAGTGAGGTATCAGCCTTATCAGCCAGGTTCGTTTAAAAATCTTTATAGCTGCAGTTTCGAAGCTACAAAGTCAACAATTCACATAGTTTCAATCAATAGCTAGTATATTGGTTTATATATCAGTTTATAGCATAAGAAATGATGAGGCAAAAAATGCACTCTACATAACCGTGTGTCTTTTAATAATCGGGGGTATTATTTTAGAAAAAAACTTTTTCTTTTGATGATGTACAGTGAAACCTGTTTTGAACGACCACTGTTTTGAGCGACCACCTGTCTTGAGCGACTGGTTTTCCGAGTCACCGACGAGATTTCTTCTATAATACCACTGCTATGAACGACCACCTGTCTTGAACGACCAGCGACCGCCCTTTTCATGTCCCGAAGTGTGTTTTCACCTGTTATGAGCGACCAGGGATTGGGAGAATGATCGAGAGCGATCGTGATTTATGAATAATATGAATGCCAAACAATTGTGTGTTGAAATTAAAGTTAAATAAAAAATATTAGAAATGTCTTTACCTGTGTTTATTCTTAATTTTATTCCTGCTATGCACGAGATTCATGCAAGGCAGTGAAGTTCTACATCACAAATCCTTGCATAATCCAGAAAGTTAAATGAATGAAAAGTTTGTATAATTGTCCAACTTTGACAGATATTTTTGTAAATGAAAGTGTTTAAACAACAAGCAGTGATTTTTTTTCACAATACACTTTAACACAACACCAGTACACAGACACTGGACACTTTTGTTAGTAAAAACATGGGATGTTCAATCAAGTATAACTTGTCTGTAAAAACACTGCCATCTGTCCAAGTAGGCTAAACTGTCGGCATCCCTCTGATATCACAAGCGACTCTTTCAATTCGAAACAAACTTGAAATGAAAAGCCATTAGCTTGTTGTATAATTTATAAAAACTCTGGAAAATGTATATGTATCCATTAACTGTGATTCCATTTGAAGTTCGTTTCAAAATTCAGTTCGAAATTCGATTTGAAATTTGATTTGATATTAAATCGGCAATTCACAGGTCCCAACTTGAGATGGTCTAGTTTGTTTATAGATTCCATGCGATGGATTCACACTTGCAAAGGATTTCAGTGCTTTAGTATTCTTTGCTTGCTGAGATCTGTTGAAAGTCCAGTTGAGTAATGCATTGTTGTCAAGATGGAGTAACTCAATGCCTCCAGTAATCTTTGCATCATGATTTATAATCTGTTCTCCTCTTTTATCTAACAATCATATACATTTTGACTTGAAAACCACGAGAAACGGTACGTATCACATAATGTGTTCCAATTCCATATCATATAGACGACTCATTTTGATTCTGTATCATATAGACGATTCATTTCCAAGAACGCAATGGCCTATCATAACAGGCGCATGAATACATTCTATGTGCGTTTCAGTGATCGGCTCAGCTGATCGCTTTCAAAACAAAACAAAATTCCTTACAATTGGCGAGAGAACTAGTAATAGCCAATGCCCCCCCCCCACACACACACACACAATAAATAGAAACTGCACAATTAAATATTACACACTTCTAAATTCACATGAATCATCATAGGAAGTGACACTGGGAATGAATAACTTTACAAGGCATGCAACTTTGAAAATTAGCGATGACCGCGTTACTCATTGTTTGTTAAAGTGCACAACAATATTGTTCCATAAAATAGTGGGTTTTTTTTAACTTTTCTCCCCCAACATTATGTCCCAAAACTGTATTAATAATTTAAGATTTAATCTGTTTATGTGACACAATTGTTAGATAAATAAATTATCATAATAATATGCATGTCCTGTGATTTGCATCAAATTCTCGGTAGTGACAAGAATGGGATCACAACTCGCCAGCAAAGCCGGCTCTTTGAGATCCCATTCTGGACACCACCTCGAATCTGATACAAATCACAGGACATGCACATCACCATGATAATCTGTATTAATCAATAGCAGTACGTAAAGGAAATAACTCTTGACCTTGTCATCACAAAGTCATCACATAGTATGAACCATTTCATGCATGATTTGTCTTGTCCAAGCAGAAACAGTATGGCAGCACAAAATTCTATGCATTTGTTCTTCTATGAGAGTCATTTTCCTGAATAGCTGTATGCATGATATGTTGGCACTCCATTATCCATGTAATATATCAGCCAAAATTATGGTGTGTTTACATGTAAGGCCTTTTCGAATATCCTGTCTGTACATTTCCAAGGAATGCAGGAATTTCCTGACACTATGAAGATCTAAAATCTCTCGAACTTTATCCTTATCAGCAGCAGAAAAATCCATCTTGAGTTCATCTGGGATGTTCATTCCAGTATTTTCTGAAAACCTTTGTATCAACAGACGTCATAAAGCTTCATAGAGAATAGCATGCAAATTCCAACACCAATTATAGTGGTTACCCTTTAAATACCCTTTAGACACCTTATGAACATATATCAGACTGAAATGTGATGTCCTCAAATCCAGAGTTTCTGATGAGCTTTCCTATCACTGCAAAGTTCTCTTTCTTGAAATGAAAATCACCAAGATTGATCATCACATTCCTAAATCCATCTGGGAAAAATCACAGTAGTTTGTAAGCATTTATTGCAGCACCAACATCAAATATTATATTTACATATGGCATATTTGCTGTGATAGACAGTTTTTGCAGCTTACAAAACAGTTTGTACAAGATGGAAAATTCAGAGATCGGATGAGGTATTGGATCAAAGTATGTTTCTTTGGTCTTCTGCAATATGCATCCCTTGGTTTCCTTTTGTAAAGTCATTAGCCATCCTGACAGCATTGGAATAATAGGATCGTTGAATGTTACAAGTATCAGAATGGACCGCATTTGAATTAAATTCAGCATGTTTGATACAGTAGAACCTGTCTTGAGAGACCGCCCTTTGGGCCACACAAAAGTGGTCTCTCAAGACAGGTGGTCTCTCATAACAGGTTTCAGGTTTTCTCAAGTCAGTGAATAACCAACCACAAAATTCAGAAATGGAGAAGAATGGATTTTTGTAATTACTTTGTAGTTCTTTTTTTATGAAGTTTTTGTAACAAATTGAAATGGACTGTTATAAAAATTATAAAAATAAATTAGTGTTGAAAATCTTCATTGAAGATTTTCAACACTAATTTATTTTTATAATTTTTATAACAGCCCGTTTCAGTTTGTTACAAAAAGATTTTCAACACAAATTTATTTTTATTCCTATCTGTCACATTTCAGGTATGTATGAAATTGTTTATTCAGCAATAATCCTAATCTTTTCACATGGGTCTTATAAAAACATCTCAATCTGTAATGAGTTAGCAATTGAAACCCAATTAAGAGCTTTTAATGCTTTTAATTATGTTAGTATAACCACAATGGATTTTCCAATTCCAGAACAGGTAGAAAGTTTTTGTCATGGTTTCAGTCTTCAAAGGGGCGGTCTCTCAAGACAGGTCCATTATGGCATAAAAATACAAGTTGGTACCAGGTCACTGTGGTCTCTCAAGACAGGTGGTCTCTCAAGACAGGTGGTCTGCCATAGCAGGTCCATTATAGAGTAAAACCAATCGGTGCCTGGTAGATGTGGTCTCTCAAGACAGGTGGTCTCTCAAGACAGTGGTCTCTCAAGACAGGTTTTATTGTATGTCTGTTGAATGAGAAGGTTTCATCTTTGAATTCATCAGGTGCTAACACATGTCTTGGGCATATCTACCATATTCGGTTCAACATTCCCTTCTAGTTATAGTAGGCTTCTTTTATGAAAACATGATGATTCTGTTTTGTCTTGAAATGCAACAATATGAGTTGCACCCCTAAAGGCTTTTTTGCTCGTAGTGTCTCTTGACATATTAAAGTTATCATCCCAGTATACAATGATAATTGTTTCTGCTGCTTTTGGCTGGAGAATCAAGTTTTCATTGTTAGAGTCTAAATTCTGAGCGGCCATAGCCTCAGCACTCTTGAGTTTCACAAACTGTTTTATAAGATATAGAATGTCCTAAGTGTGAAAGAATATTGATTGGAGCCTTTTGTGCTTTCATGTTATGGAGAGCCACTCCTACTAGAAAGTTTTTCAGAGTTATGACACGACCTTTAGTGACCCCATAAATGACATCGCTCATGAAAGTTGGGTTAAGTTTGCCCTATGTCCGACCCAAAAATCTAGGAAAAAAGAGCCTCTTTTTTCATATGGATGATTAATGAATGTTGAACTCCATCCAAAACATATACTCAATCCTTTGAAAGTGACAAAATAGTGTGTTTGTCAAGAGAAGAGGTGTTTGCTATGATTTTATTATAAAAGTGACTTTATTGAAATTTGGCTATTTTGGGGGTAGGGGTAACATAAATCAATTTACTTCACAAAATACAGGAGAAACAGACAACATTTAACATGATATGTAGTGGGTAATGACTCCGGAAACTTTTAAAACAATAGCTTTGTCTATTGGAAGAACCGTTTTAGAGATAGACTGATTTCTTTGCGCTCAGAAATCTGAAAAATCATCAATTTTTAAGCAAAATTTCTTTAAAAATTCCTGCTTTTTAAAACCCTTCTTTTTTTTTTGGGCTCATATGACTTTTTCTGGACAATATATGCTATGGTTAGATTAGTGATTGTGAATTTTTGGGTTGCTATGGTCCTGTTAGAGAAAATATGCAATTTTGGTTTGATTTTTCATCAAAAAGTGAAATTTCTGAATATTGGACCACCAGATACCTAGTTTCATGAAGCCAATATGACCCAGATATAAAAACATGTGAAAATTACATCCCTTCCAGGTGACACTGACCTTCACTAGACTCCGGTCTACATATATATGTGAACTTAAAAGTAATCAGATTTCACCAACTTTTAGTATGCTGCTTTATATTTAACCCTCTGCACACAGATCTCAAAATATTAGAAAATTAAGCAAATTTTTCAGATAAAGCAACTAAGAATTTAAAAAATTTGTCCTCATTTGACAGAGCTTAGTGAATGGGTTACAATTCCCAGTTGCATTATGAAAAAATCTGCTGTTTGAAATTTTGGTATTTTGGCAGCAGTGTGCAGAGGGTTAATATTGTCTTGTACAAGTTTGAATGCCATGGTGAACTGAAAAATTGTATGCATTAGTTTTTTTTTCACTAAAAATTTTAATGATTATGTGATTACTTGAGCAGTAATTTTCAAAGTTCAATTCTGTTTAGTTTATTACCTTTTTGCTTATGCCATGGTTCCTCATTGTGTAGAGAGATTTACTTTGCAGTGCAATGCTTTTTTACTTTGTACATAAAAAAAAACATTTCCTAGGTCCACACTCAAATGAAAAGTTCTTGAATTTTGGATACTTCCTTGAAAAGTGCTTGAATTTGTTTCTGGCCTTAAAAAGTACTTTACCTATAACTCGGGAGATGAGAAGTTTTATGACAAACCACCCTGCATAAATGCAATGTCACAAAATGGTCAGGAACCACATCTATCTATCCCTTGAGTGCAACAAAGTGCCATCTGCAATGCTTTGGCATTGCAGATGGCACCTTGTTGCACTAGCAGTACATTATATATCAAGTTAGTTGAGTTTTCCAGAAATCAGTTCCTCAAGACTGAAGTTCTTTGTGTTGCTCATGGTATTGTAAGCTGATATGAAAATTATAATAGTTCTTGTAATTCATGGTCTGAGTCCTTGAAAAAGTGCTTAAATAGTGCGTGAATTTGATTATCTGATATCAGTGAAACGTGTCGTTAAACTCCAATAAATAAATAGATTTGGGTTCAGAACTTTTCAAAAGTGAACTTAATGAGTACATTTATTTGAAACCATATTTGCAAACATGTTGAACCATGAAATTCTTAAACTCAAACCTTGGTACCAAATATTTGGCTCATTATACATGTAAAATGTATTTTTGTTCTTAATTTTTGCTTCACATTGTAGATTGTAACTGTGATGTTGGTGGTGCAAGAGGGAATCGATGTCATAAAATTACAGGACAGTGCTCATGTAAAGCAGGCACTACTGGACAAACATGTAACAGGTATCAAACATAAAATTCAGATGAGATAAAGTTGCTGTTATTATTGCCAGTGAAATGTATAAAAATATTCAATTAACCAGAAGTTGATCAATTTTAAACATTCTGTTGATAATTTGAGTATTTTAGTACAGTCAAAACTCGAAGTTCATTGGATCAACAGATGAGTGTAATCTGTGTTTGAGTAATTAGATGGTTTGGGCAGGAGAAAAAGAGGCAGCAAAATGTTATGCTGCTTAGGTGGGCTGTACATGCAGTGACTTATCATACTCAAAGTCGAAGTATTTTAATTCCAGCTGAAATGGAAACTCAGTTTACAGTTTTTATTCTCGCGAATCACTCGTGACATGAACACTGTTTTGATTTGCATTCAGTAAAATAGTTCCTTGTTTACGCCTAAAAAAGTTTAAAATCTGTTTCTCAAGCACTCCCACATTGTCCTTTTGGCTGCTGCATGTTCTCTAGGGCTGCAGCAGTTCACCGCAGGCTCGGTGCACCACGCTATTTTTCCACGGTACAATACTCGGTTCATTCAGCCTAATTTTCGGTTTGCACACGGCACAGCGGTCGCAGCAGGAGAATTCCAGCACCCCCAAAAGAGGGCCCATGAAGTTGGATGTGAATTTCAAAAAAAACTCTCTGTGGGATCAAACTGTTCTCCCTTTCCCTCTCTCTGAAAAATAGAAGGTGCTTGCCCCTATCCTCCACCACCCCCCCCCCCTCCCCCCATCCCACACACACACACACTCAGTAACTCACCCGATTGTACGGACATGGAATCATCAAAATTTATTGGGAAATTGGGGCATATAACCTTGGTGGATAATATTTGTAATAGTTGGTGAGGTCAGTATTTAAATAGAAAAAAACTTTATACATACGATTTCAAACATTCATTTTAAAAATTTAACTTATTCAAATCACTTGACAATAAAAGTAAGTTTGGAATTTCAAGTTCATAAAACAATCGGATGTGGTGGGGTCTTCCACAAAGTTGGTGCAGTTCAGACAAGCGATAAATATATTCAGTATTCATGACCATGTTGATCATGTGATTTGGGGATACATTTTTATTGGTTTGTGACAACACTCATTTTCATATTGATGTCAGACATTTAGCACATGGTCAACCATGTGTTTTTTCTGTCCTGTTTTGCCAAGTCAAGAGTGCATATTTCTACATCAGCTTAATGGGCTGCCCGGCTGCAACATTTCAGCTTTAATCTACCAAATATGCGGTGCATAGAAGCATGCTGTTAGTTTTAATGGATGGCTGTTGGGAATTGGGTCTGCATGAAAATTTCAATGTGTCGACACAAGCAAACAGTTTGCAAACATAAACAGAGCAGCATGTCGTGCATCTATAAATAACCGACTTGACGTCACTTGAGCTTTGGGTAATTCTGAATGTGTGTCAGGAGAAGTAAGATGATTATTTATTGGCTGATTATTCAACAATTGGCCAATCAAGTTTTGCGTTGTTTATTTGCGTATTTCTGTTTTGCCTTCGTGCACACATGTCAGATCTGAAGTACATCCAATTGTAACAACATGAGTGACAGAAATACTGCCAATAACAACGAAGGTATCGTCAGCCCACCTGCAAAATTTAAATCCCCTGTCTGGAAACACTTTGGCTTTCCCTCAATTAGGGGGGGGGGGGGGGGGGGGGTATTAATTATTCAGTTTTTTTGTTGCAGTGCATTTTTGCATGGCACAGCTGCCAAAGCAGTCCAGCAGCATGCTAGGCTTCTAGCGTATTGCAAACATGCTTCACCATCAGTTTTTGGGCGAATAATGTTAGAAAAAAGGTACTGCAATACGTATTGTACCGCCACCGAAAAACCGAACTGTGTGGTAAGTGTACCGTTGCAGTCCTAATGTTCTCTTTTTATAACCCATTCAAACCTAAAAAACTAAAAAATAAATGGTTTTTGTCTGATATTTTACCCAAAGTTAATAAAATTAATAAATTTGTCCCTTGAGTGCAACAAGGCTTGGCAATGCTTTAGCATGTCAAAGCCTTCTTGGACTCAAGGAATGAAATACACCACCATCCATGCTATTCTGTAGACTATGAGGCCTAAAACATAAAACAAACCAAGAACATGAACTTTTGATGGCAAAGAAATAATTACAAAAATGAAAAATAAAATAAAAAAACACCCGCCCACCCACATGCATGCAGTTTTACAAAAAAATGGCCTGAGAAACAGAAGATCTACTTTGTGGGTCCTTAAATGACAAATTGTCACTTTTTAGTGAGATGTTGTAAGATAAATTGGTCATTCCCACCCTAGGGGTTCTGCTATAATGTATTGAAGTCAAGATCTTGTCTCAGTGGGTATATCAACTCTTCCTTTTTGGACTGCTCTATTTACAGTACATCATACAATAAAGTGGAAACCTGCGGTGCTATTAGTGTCTTATTTGCATGGTATGTTCACCACTATTTGCATTTGCGATGCAGTGGAACCCTGTTAATTGAATAACCACTTTGCCAATGAAAATTATTCAATTAACAGGAGTATTCAATTAACAGGGATTGTGTCACTTTCCTGTATTCTAGAGATAAACTTAGCATTTATTCTATTATATCTTGTTTGACAGAGCTCCATGAGCTCTGTCAAACAAGATATAATAGATTAAATGCCCATATTGAATGTACTGAGGCCAAATAGGTCTATAAACAAAGGAAAACTAGGGAGAGACAAGGCAATTTCTCGACATTTTACAAGATTTTTCATTCAATTAACAGGAGTTTACTCTATAACCTATATTCAATTAACAGGTCAAATTTGTACTGGAGGAATGGTAAATGGCTTTGTGTTGGGAAATTATATTCAATTAACAGGGATATACAATTAAGAGTTATCCAATTAAGCTGGCTCCATTGTACTCTTAACTGTTAGAGTGCTAAATTATTTTTGGTCATCAGAATTTGGTTTCCGTTCTTTGCCTTGTTACAATTTATGAGAGAGTGCCTGTGGGCACTCTCTCATAAATTGTAACAAGGCAAATCCTTGCAGACTAAATAATTCCACTTCAAAGATAATAAGAAGCACGGCCATTGAATATGAAGCCTTTTATTTGGGGTCCCCGTGGTTTGGATTAAAGCCCAAATATGAGCTTTCAGCACTCTACCAGTTAAAGCAGTAATGTGTCAGTTGGTCTTAATTTTTCAACCAAATTCTTTAATGTGAATCTTCTCACAAAACATATCAACACCCAATATGTTGTGTATGCCTGTGATACAATCGTTATACAACTTACAAGCCGGTTTTGAAAGTTGAAATGGAAGATAAGTGTAACAAAGTGATTTTCATAGTTACACAACTTACAAGCCGGTGTTAAAAGTTGAAATGTAAGGAAAGTGTAACAAAGTGATTTTCATTGTTTAATTTACCAGGCATGGAAATAAAGAGCTTTTATCTTAACCCATTGGCAGGTTTTGCTACATTGCATGGTGGTAACCCAAAGGAAAAAGGGTGTTGTGAAGCTTCTCTGCCTTCTCTGTGTTTATTATATCAGTCATGCTTTTTACCTGCGTCGCCAGTGGCAGAGCAGGTCTAGTAACCGCTCGACTCCGTCTGTCAGTCCCTCAGTCCATCCGTCAGTCTGTCCGAAACACTTTTTCCGTCAAAGTTTTCTTGGCTTCTATGAAAGGAAATGATTTTATATTTGGTCTGCTGCTTCATAATGATGAGTTGTATCGTGTAAGCAATTTTCAGATCTGTCGTGCAGCCACTTCCTGTTTGCCGATACTTTGAAATTTTACTGTACCCACTGAACATTGAAATTTTCCGTCAAGGTTTTCTCGGCTTATATGCAAGGGATTGATTTTATATTTGGTCTGCTGCTTCATAATGATGAGTTGTATCGTGTAAGTAATTTTCAGATCTGCCGTGCAGCCACTTCCTGTTTGCCGATACTTTGAAATTTTACTGTACCCACTGAACATTGAAATTTTTCGTCAAACTTTTCTCGGCTTCTATGCAAGGGATTGATTTTATATTTGGTCTGCTGCTTCATAATGATGAGTTGTGTCGTGTAAGCAATTTTCAGATCTGCCGTGCAGCCACTTCCTGTTTGCCGATACTTTGAAATTTTACTGTACCCACTGAACATTGAAATTTTTGCGTCAAACTTTTCTCGGCTTCTATACAAGGGATTGATTTTATATTTGGTCTGCTGCTTCATAGTGATGAGTTCTGTCGTGTAAGCAATTTTCAGATCTGCCGTGCAGCCACTTCTTGTTTGCCTATACTTTGAAATTTTACTGTACCCACTGAACATTGAAATTTTTCGTCAAACTTTTCTCGGCTTCTATGCAAGGGATTGATTTTATATTTCATCTGGAGCCTGATAATGATCAGTTGTATCGTGTATGCAATTTTCAGATCTGCCGTGCAGCCACTTCCTGTTTGCCGATTCAATTGCATGCAGCGACGCAGGTCCAGACCTGGTATTGGTCTTGGCTTGTTTACATCTTAACAAGATTTCTGCCTATTTTAATATCAACAACTTAGGCACAATCTCGCGAAAGCGAGACTGCACTTTAGTTGTTGCCATTTATTGGGGCAGAAATTTTTTTTTAGATGGAAGTAGCATGTCATTCTATGTAGATTCAACACTCAATCGTTGGGTCAAGATAGTTCCGAAAAACTGTCAAGTCTTTCTGGTAAAACATACGAGGTTGGTAATTTAATAAAGTTATGTTGAATTATTTTGTCGTAACCTGTAGTCCTTTCCTGTATGTTACAATTGATGTAGCCTACATGTAACCTAAATGGTTATTTTCAGGCCGGATTTACAAACAATGATTGTGAACATATGGCATCACAAGTGCCTTCGTCTTGAGATATAGGCCATGACATTTCAAAACTATCACGCTAATGCTACAGGAATATTGCCATAATAAGGCACAAGTGAAGCATTATTTACAAAAGCATTTGATACTATAAATCACTCGATCTTACTAAAAAAGCTAGAACTCTATGGAATACCGAGCCATGCAAATGCCTGGTTCGAGGATTACTTGACATACAGATCCCAGTTGGTGTCCCTCCCAAAGGCCATTCCGACTTCCAGGTCATACCAACTGGTGTCCCTCAGGGATCTATTCTTGGTCCTCTTCTTTTTATAATTTACATAAACGATATTATAAATTCGACACTTTTGAAAATTTTATCATATGCAGACGATACTACTGCCTATACATCTGGTAATAATATAGATACTATTATAGAATTAGTTAACAACAAACTCAATAACATATACTATTGGTGTATGGCTAATAAACTTGCTATAAATGAGAGTAAAACAAAATTTATTATTTTTCACCCTCAGAGTGACATGTACTCCATTGAAAGCGACAGAATTGTGCTTAATAATTCAACGATCTCACTCGTTGCAAATAATCAAGAGGAAAAATCTGTAAAATTCTTAGGAATCCACATAGATGAAAATTTGAATTTCAAAAAGCAAATTTCAGAAGTCTGTTCTAAAATTTCCAGAGCAAATTATGCCATAAACAAAGTTAAGCGGATTCTACCGAAAAAGTGCCTAAAAATATTATACTACTCTTTGATCCAGAGTCACATGATGTATGGTATTCATATCTGGGGTCTCTCGCCATAAAATCAAAACATTACAAAATTACAAAAGAAAGCCATTCGAATTATATCTAACAAAAAATACAATGCTCATACAGACCCCCTGTTCAGAGAACATGGTATTTTAAAATTTACAGACCTGTATAAACTCCAGATCTCTCAGTTTATGCACAACTGGTACAACAACATGCTACCCGAAAGCTTTGTGGACACTTTTAGAATTTACCAAAACCCCTCAGAAATGGACACAAGACAGTCGGGTAAATTACATACATTAAAACCATGAACTCAGTTCTCCGCAAACTTTCCAATTCATACTTTCCCTTGGATGTGGAATTCATTAGAACCATCGATTCAAAACTCTTCCAGATCATCATTCAAAAATTCTCTAACAGAGTAATTCTTGAATTCGTACTCTTTTCGCGTCAGGTGTAATAATCCAGTTTGCTCTGACTGTAGGTCCTAGCTCTGTAATCTCATCCTTATCTATTAACTACCCCTAAATTGTTTCATTTTCTAAAAATGATGGAAAATTATTCTTATATTTATATGGAAAGAACCATTTTAAAAATTAATCCATTCATTTTTCTCTTCATTAACAAAGCCGTTGTCAGGATTGTCTCATTTTACTTCTTTGTTTTTATTGGGAATGGTGGGAAGACAGCCCCAGTGGCTATGCCATCTCCCTGTAGTGTAACCTTATATTTGAAATAATTGATATGATATGATATGATATGATATGATATGATATATTTTATTCAACAGTACACATTTTACAATTCAATGGTGAAGGTGTTACACAAAATATTACTACAGTTTTAATGTATACTGTTAGGAAATGGCATTGCCAGATTGGCTGTCTACCTGCCATTTCCTCAGGGAAAAAAGAAAATCATACGGCTCTATCTGGTATCAAACAGACTGTGTCAGATGTTTCAGTAAGTGATTATATTAGTAACTGTTATGGGTTAGAATGGTAATTTTTGTACCTCACTCACCCAGCGTGCTAGAAGGAATTACTAACGCTATTAAAACTCTTACTTTTTAAAATGGTGTTATTTTTTAATTTCTCTCCTTCAAAGCACTGCCAATGACGCCCCATCGAAGCGAGCTTATGGCTCTCGCTTCGATGAGGGGTCACAAGCTATGCCGCAAAAGCAAATAATTAACTTGTATAGTTATAATTGTTCACAGCCTACGCTGGGCAATGGGTTAATTTGAAAAAGTTTGTTGGTGAAATGTTTCGTAACAACTTTGGTGCTGACAACTGTTTTATTGAAATGAGTCAATTGCTCCGTCCGTGCATTACAGATTCTAGACGCGTGAACAAAGCAATGGGCCTCTCCAAAATGGATGAGAAAATCAGACATAATTACTGTATATCAGATATTTTATGCATATATATACTTACTCTGATTTGTGTTATTCGGGCGCAAAAACAAAAACTAGGACTTAGATAGATCCGCAGTCAGGACAATATGGATTGTTGCACTCGATATTTCGTTCAGTCATATATGTACTTATAAGTTTGAGTGTCAGGGTCTTCTTAAAAACTTTTCTATTTTCAATATTACTAATCTCCCGGTCCAATCGATTCCAAATTTGGGGGAACGAATATGTAGGCAAGTAGTCTAAGGACTTAGTACGCGATTTGTTTAGGGTCAAGAGACCTGTTTGTCTTGTTGTGGTACCGGTCGGGTTATTGACACAACTAAAGAAATTATTAAAAGAATTTGGTAGAAGATTATTGTACCAGTCAAATATGAATAATGAGACGTTCAGTGTGTATTTTATCGTGGAAAAAGAGAGGGTCTGTGTGGGCGAAGCGTCTATTATTATTCAGTATTCGTACTGAGCGCTTTTGTATTTTTTGAAGTTGGTTAATTCCTCTCGAGTTGCCCCAAATATGTATACCGTACAGGAGATAACTGTGAATAAGTGAATAGTATAGTGTTTTCGTTGCACCGTGTGGGAGAATATGTCTAACTTTATTCAATGCAAAGTTGGCCCTTGCCACTTTGGAGCATACTTGACTAATATGTGCTTTATAAGATTGCTTTTCGTCCATGGTTATCTCCAGAAATTTAACACTTTGTATTGCCTCATTGTTACCAATTCTTTCTATGTTTTCGTTGTTGATCATATGTCTTTGTTGCTATGAGCGGCTGACCTTGCAGAAGGATTAAAGATCACATATTTTGGTTTTTTAGCATATATCGCCAGTTTGTTTGCTGAGCACCATACAAATATTTTCGAAAGTTCTTGATTAAAATTTTTGATTTGCAAATCTATGTCGGAACCTGATGAATGGGTAGTAGTGTCGTCTGCAAATGAGAGAAGATTACACGAAGTGGCCAGGTGGATATCATTTATATATAGCAGAAATAGTAACGAGCCAAGTACTGAGCCTTGCGGAACTCCACATTTCACTTCTTGCATGTCTGAGTTGTAATCCCCAAATACAACGTATTGGGTCCTTTCCGATAAATAACTACGAAACCAATGGTTACATATACCTCTAATACCATACCTTTCCAATTTATTCAGCAAGATGTCATGGTTTATTGTATCAAAGGCTTTCGAGAAATCCAGGAATAATGCAAGAGTAGATTCTTGTGTTGGTTTGTTATTTTGGTCCACTATCTCTTTCAATAAATGTAGTACTGGATGAATGGTTGAATGTTTTTTCCGAAATCCATATTGATGGGGATAAAAAATGTCGAATTTTTCTAGGAATTTAATTAGTCTATAGGACATGGCTTTTTCTAGGACTTTGGAGAAAATTGATAAGATGCTAATAGGTCTGTAATTTGAGAGATTGTGTTTATCTCCTGTTTTGAAAATTGGGACAACTTTAGCAATCTTCATTCGGTCTGGAACAATGCTGTGATTAAATGATTTGTTTATAATATCTGATAAGGGGGGCGCTATAATATTGATAGAACGCTTTAGAAGATTTGTAGAAATATTATCCGGATCTCTTGTTGTTTTTAGTTTAAAAGACTTTACTATATCAATAATTTCACCTGGCGTCGTTGGGGTCAAGAAAAAGTTGTGATCAAAATTGTCGGTTAAATAATCAGTGAAATGTTTACTTTGTGGAGGTATTTGGTCGTTTACTGTTTTTCCAATATTGGCAAAAAATTTATTAAATTCTTGTGCTATTTCCTTCAGGTTCGTTATTCTTTTATCGTGGTGGCTAAACCACGAAGGTGAATTGTTGGTTATTTTCACTTTTTTGATGGCTTCGTTTAGAATTTTCCATGTTTCACGCATATTGTGTTTGTTTTCTATTAATATATATTTGTAGTATGATGCTTTACTTTGCTTTTTCATTCTGTTGAATATTCTGCAGTAGTTTTTATAATTTTGGATGTTTTGTGAGTTTGGATGCTTTAGTTTTTTGTTGTAGAATTTTGTTTTATTATTCGACGAAATGATGAGTCCCTTAGTCATCCAGGGATGCTGCTTAACAGTCCTTCCCATATAGCGGGCGCATATGCTCTTGCGCCCGTAAGCGCTCGCATTTTCCAATGAACAAGCGCTAAAAACTGCGCCCGTCAATTTTTGGCTCGAACTGTACAACTGTATTCGCTCGATCTTCGTTCTGAATGAATTGTGTTTTACTCCAAGCTTCTCATTCGACAGACCTTTGATTTTGGAAAACAATGCGTGCATCGTGTTTAGCGCTAATAATTTACCCTACGTGTGCTTTTTTTCCGAAGGCAGTGGGTTTTACAGTGTGATTGTTTCGGGGCGATGGTTTTCATTTGTGTTGTTTTTGACCTTGACCGTGTTCTCTCCGAGGTCGGTATTCTATTTGACAATAATCATTCAGTGATGATGTTGCACATCAAGGGAACTAATTTCATTAGCAGCGAGGTCGGTGCTTCTTATAAATCACGATATCGATTGTTAGGTTCCGTTCACACCTGAAATCCCGTCGGATAACCTGTATTTTATCCAAACTGTCCCCCAGGTACCGTCAGAGACGTCTGATACTTCTGCTGACTGATGTCATGAAACAAATTGTCCCCAGACCGAATCGTCCCGAATTAAACTTTATTTCACCAAAACCATCCACCAGGTCTAATACTCCTGCTGGGTTCTGACTGACTGTTAACCCTATCTATTCACGATGATTCACGGGGATATACATTGCCTTGGAAGATTTTCCTGTGGGAACCCCGGAAAATGAGGTAGTGCTTTCTTTACTATGGTAAACAAGTTCTGCTTTACTACCCAGTCACTGATGCTTGGGGTGGAAGTCCTCTAAAATGGGCAACATGGGGATAAACGATTGACTAAACTTGACTTTATGTCCTGTTGTGTCAAGCTTAGCTATTGTGCATAAATAGGTGACATTAAACACCACTAAATAAATACAAATTGTTTTGATGTTGGACAACATGGTTGGCAGGCTCAAGTTGAGCTCGCAAGTGATTTCACAAGCTCATATTATTGCTCTCGCAACATTTTCCATAAGGAAAGCACTGGCTTAATAAACTTTTTTTTATGCGTACTTCCTTTAGTGGGAAAGCAGCTTCATAAGATGTTTGGAATGTGTCAATGAAGATGTCATAGCTTGTGTTTGGGCAGTTTGAATTGGTGATGTGGGTGAAATCACTCTGTTCAAGAATGGATTCGAAGTTTGCAATACTTTCGTTGTTTATTTTTCAAGTTTTTATAGTTGGTAGATCATTAATAGGTTTTGGATTTAATTCAATATGAAATGTTCCGAAGTGGTCAGATACGTCTGCAACAATGATACCGGAAGAGAAAGGTGATGTGATGTTTGATGAGAATATATGATCTATGAGGGTGGCTGAATGCTCAGTTACTCTTGTTGGCTTTGTGATGGTTGGTAGGAAACCTTCATTTAACATTGTGTAGATAAATGTACACGTCTTGTTTTGAGTTGCGGATTTGAGAAGATCAATATTTAGATCACCCATGATATATGCCTGTTTGTTTTCAGTATTTGTAATTTCCATTATGTCATTTAATTTAGACAAAAAGAGATCGATGTTGGCTCTTGGTGGTGTATTTGGTCTATATATAATCCCAATTATCCTTGGGGAATTTTGTACATTGATTTCAATAAATAGGGATTCAAATACAGGAGGGACGAATTTTGATAGGTCGTCCTGGAGGTTGAAGGTAATGCCCTCTTTAATGAAAACTCCCCCCCCCCCCTCCCCGCGACCATCATCATCTGGTGGTCTAGATTTCACTAATAGCGGTTGATAACCTTCTAAGAAAAAGGTTGTATCTGTGGGGACTTTAAAAATTTCAGTTAGTCCAATAATATCGAAAGTGTTATCCTTGTCTTGCATGTCAAACAATAAAGATTTTAAAATAATCCCAATGGGCACTAATACTTTGACAATTCATGTGAAATATTCCTAGGGATCCATTTGTCTTGGAGAATTTTGACTGAAATTCGTTCGGAGAGTAGTACTTACAGCTATCTCTGAATTCCTGGAATGGAGATTCATAGTCGTTTGACGTTGAACAATTTTTTTCATTGTAAATACTTATAAGATCAGATTCGTCATTAGTCTGAATCTTATCCAGTGTTATGTTACCCGCCATGAGTTGCCTCTGTATATTGCTGTATTTAGTTTGTATTTGTATACATGTTGTATTACAAAATAAAATCATTCATTCAAATCATTCAAAGAATATTGTACTTTGTTATAGGCAGTACTGTATGCCCAGAGATGAAGTCTTTACTTCAGTACCCCATTTTGGTACTCATTTGAAAGAATCATTTCTCTTGTCATGTTTGAGGATATGCCTCAGTATTTTCCTGTTTTATTACTTTTTTTAGTGTTTCTCAAGGATACTACATACCAACTCTTCATCAGATGAAGTATGAATTTGAAGATGGTTACACCAGTGAAGCTCCTAATGTTGACTATGCATTTGAAGAAACTGCATTTCCTGGGTATTCATGGAAAGGCTATGCTACGTTAATGGCTATACATGTGAGTGATTGAAAAGTTACTGTGTTTTCCAATTATCTAGATAATGTTTACTCCCAACACACCAATGTTGAAATACTATAATTTCAACCTTCAAATATTTCCCATAATGCAACTGGAAATTTATTCTATTCAATCTTGTTTGACAGAGCCCATTGAACTCCAGCAAATAAAATTGAATTGGTTAAATTACCAGATGAATTATGGGAAAAATAGGCTGCTTCAAATTTTAGTATTTTGACTTCAATGTGCAGAGGGTTAATAGAATAGCCCTGTTAATTGCAGATAACCTCAAACAGTAAACCATTTTCCAAATTTCACTTGTTAACTGTTAGAGTGCTAAGTTATTTTTGGTCATCAAAATTAGTTCATGCATCTTTGCCTTGTTACAATTTATGGGAGAGTGCCAATAGGCACTCTCCCATAAATCGTAACAAGGCAAACCCATATAGACTACGTAATTTAAGATAATATGAAGCACATCTACAGAATATGAGACCTTTAGGTTGGGCTACCTGCTCTTCATCTTAAAGCCCTGATAGTGGCTTCTAGCACTCTACCAGTTAATTGCATAATACATTCGGCCATGAGTTGTTCTGAAATATTGTTTTATTAACAGTTCCGGTACAACTACAGTAGCTCACTCCCAGAAACGGTAAGTGCTTGCTGTCAACTTTGTGAGTTGATTGCATATATTTTCTGTGTTCTGTACATCACAAGCTTCATTTTGTTGTGTTGTATCTGCCCTACAACCTATAGAACACTCTGCCACACAACCAGCAACCCAAAATGCCACTGACAGGACAAATACAGTGGAAACAGGTCTGGTTATATGCAGCACACCTTTTTTGATATCATTTGGACAGCTCCATTGTCTCACATATAAGTTCAATCAAAGATCTAGTTTCACTAAATGTTTGTATATTTTCTATTGCAGCCAGATGTTCATATCAAGATCAGTATTAGGAATGGTGGATTGTACAGAATGATTGTTCATTATATGAACTCAGCTAAGCGACTTGTTGATTGCGATGTGACAGTACAAGCTCATACATACCAGGATACGGTTCAAGATGCCAGTCTGTTGTTTGTACCAAAGCAACATCCACAATATGCCATAGTCCGTAAAAATGGAGTCCCAGCCACATTTCTTCTTGATTCTGGCAAATCAACAGTATCATTAGTAGTCAATGATGCAGTGTTATTGGTAAGATTTGCTTCATTCAAAGTACTGTTTGCTAGTGTGATGCTTCCACTCTATTGGTTATAGACTAATAGAATAGTTGTTAACTGCATATAACTAGAAAACAGCAAACCATTTATCATACCTTCAGTGGGAATTTGACTGTTAAAACAAGGTATTAATTGAAAATAGAATATGTTTTAATTTTTGAAATTCACTGAAAAAACATTGAGTGGCCTAAAGAAGAGTTTGAATGCTCTTTGAGAATAGTACTGGCTGGTTTTTGGCTAATACATTTGGTAAAGATTTGATACAGGTGAGATTTACAATAAGGCTGTACAGTTCACAGGGTTAGTTACTCAGTTGATAATGAAAAACATTTATAACCAGGACATTAAAAGTGTGTGGACATGTCATCAGCCAGTGATTTGTTGTTGAATGCCCAACAGATGTCGGTCTGATAATAACAGGCATTGTTCTTGAAAATCAGATCATTGATATTTTTGTTTTGTCGAAGAAACTCCTGAAATGATCAGGGGTGTTTTGAACTAATGAGATAAATTTTTTATCTAAACCAGCTGATGAAAAAAAAACTTGAATGAACTGGTGTGTTTTGCTTGGCAAGAGGGCAAAAAATAGTATTTTAAACTTAGCAAAATAGAAAAGAACAATATTTAAATTATTTACCAAGGTGATTTGGGGAAAGCTTAACTCTTAGCCCACTGAGTATTTTAAAAGAATTTTCCATCAAATCTAGTAATGACTGCTGTACAGTAGCCATGACTAGATTTGATGGACAATTCAATACAATTTAATTCAGAAAATTACTGAATAAAAAGTTGATGCAATTTACTGGGGAAAATTTGGTTAAAAGTGCCCAAATTCTTCTTATTTTTGTACCAATAGATTTTCTGTCCTGGGCAGGAATATCTGCCAACAGCATGCAAGAGTTTATAAAACTGCATTGTAAATCCCTTAAGATTTGATAGGCTGTTTATTAACAAAGTACACTTATGGATCTGTTTTTTTATCTGTTTTTCATGTTTCATATAGGATTACATGGTTTTGATACCAGAAGCTTACTATGAACCCAAAATACTACAATACCACATATATAAACCATGTCCATTGAGAGGTAGCCTCAAGAGGTAAGTATCAACACTATGAATTTCATATGTAAGATTCTTTTGAGAAAAATCTGGGTTCTTTCAGCTCCTTGAAAATCCAAGAATTTATAAATTCCTTTCCAAAGTACTTCAGTATTGGAACCATGTTTGAAACTCTTGAAAAATAAATGAGGTATCAGTTGATCAAAGGAGATTCATTTTCCTCATTTCACATCCATATAACTATGTGTAGTTCTTAGAAGGGAGCTCCCATGTTCTTGCCCTTGAAAATCTATGAAAAACCCTGAATTCCTCACTTCCAGATCCTTCAAAACCATTGAAAAGATATAGGCAGAGTCAGTTCAAGGGTACGAACCCTGAAAATGGATAGAGAATATTGATGGGTGCCTAAAAATCCTTAACCCTTTACCCAACATGAATTGACGATGATACTTCCTTTTCCTTGATTAATTAACTATTTTCATATTTTGCGTTGAAAACATTTAAACTCATTTATCATTGATAGATCAAAAGCTATGTTTTTGAGACAAACAATTAACTGGTAGAGTGCTAAATTAGCTTTGGTCTGAAAACTTACGCACATGTTTTTACCTTGTTTCAGTTTATAGGCACTCTCCCAAAAATTGTGACAAGACAAATTGACACAAAAAAATATAATTTCACTTTTTAGATAGTATGAAGCACATCTACGTAATATGAAGCATTTAAGCTGTGGTTCATGCACATCAGTGTAAAGCCCAATTATGGGCATCCAGCACTCTATCAGTTCAGAAATAATAGCATTTGAATGGTTATTTCTGTGAATATCACTGTGCAGTTTAGGCTGTTACTTTCAGTACATAGGTAAAATCAGAAAATAAGTTTTCAAAATCTTGACAGTATAGTTAGTGAAGAACCTGTCTGTCTTTCACAGGGTCTTCAAAGCAATTATCACTCCACTGGAGAAACGAACTAAATCACATTTCCTCCATTTTCCATTTGCTCAGTAATGGGGCATGTACAGCTTTGAAATCTAATTGTTACATTACAGTTTAGAGGTGCAAATGAGTGTACATACATTCATGTTTGTACATATGTTCATTCAAACATAACATACAAACATACATGCATATGATCATATGGGAGGGAGCACGGTGGCTCAGTGGTTACAGCATTGAATTTCGAACCGAGAGGTCCACGGTTTGATCCCTGCCAGGGGTAACTGCATTGTGTCCTTGGGCAAAGCACTTAATCCCAATTGCCCATGTGGGGGCACGTGTCGCTGTGTACTAAGGTGTAATGTACGTCGATGGTGCTCCTGTTTTTAACCATTGTTAACCCAGCTTGTGTGGAGTTAGTACGTTGGGGAGTCTGACAGCTGCTCAGTGGTTCTCTCCAGGTACTCCGGCTTCCTCAACCTGTAAAACTGCCTACACGGGGTGACTCTGGATGTGGAAAGTGTCGTTAAACTTCAGTAAATAAATATGTTCATATATTTATACCTCCACTCTTGAACAGAGTGGGGGTATACTGGATTGCATGCGTTACATGCGCCCATACATCTGTCTGTCTGCAGCGATACCTTACCAATGAGTGGATGGATTATTATGCCCCCGAAAAAAATTTTTGGAGGTATATAGTCGAGGTCCCTGTCCGTCCGTCCGTCCGTCCATCCGTCCATCCGTCCGTCAGTACTTCCGTAAGTCTGTACTTCCATATGTCCTTCTGTCCGTCCGTCCATACAAACATTTTGTATTATAACTCGAGCATCAGTTGTCGGATTTTAATGTTCTTTGGTATGGTGATAGGGCAGCTTGGGGAAACAGATGCCCTCGTACCTAGCGTTTTG
The DNA here is from genome assembly GCA_031216915.1 of Pictodentalium vernedei. Taxonomy (NCBI): domain Eukaryota; kingdom Metazoa; phylum Mollusca; class Scaphopoda; order Dentaliida; family Dentaliidae; genus Pictodentalium; species Pictodentalium vernedei. The sequence continues at coordinate 248,903,959 of CM062291.1, forward strand.
ATCATTCATGTTGGGTAGAGTTATGGCCCCTGTTTGTTTTTGTCCTCTGTTTCTGACTAAGGTAAATTGTACCATAGCCTATAGGGCAAAGTGTTGTGTGCCCCGAGGGGGTATATAGTCGAGGTCTCCGTCTGTCCATCCGTCCATTTGTACATCCATACGTACGTCCTTCCATCCATCCATACGTATGAACATTTTGTATTATAACTCAAGCATCAGTTGTCAGTTTTAATGTTCTTTAGTATGGTGATAGGGCAGCTTGGGGGAATGAATGCCCTCGTACCTCTAGCGTTTCGTCCATCCATGTTTGGTAGAGTTATGGCCCCTGTTTGTTTTTGGCCTCTGTTTCTGACTAAGATAAATTGTACCATAGCCTATAGGGCAAAGTGCTGCCCAATTGTTTTTTTAGTTCATTTTTAGTTCATTATTTTTCTGTGGCCCAGTGCTTGCAGGGGAGGTTGCATGACATTTTAACCTCCACATATCAATATATCCATATAAATATGGATGACACAAGAATTATAGTGATTTTGGTTCCAGACCATTTAAAATGTACCACCGCACAAATCGATTTCAAATTTTATTTGCTTATTACTAATGTCAAAATACAGGTCAAGTTCGATTTGGAGGTTCACTCCGACCATTCTTGCTAGAGTTTTGCCTCTTTTTGAATTAAAAAATCACAAATTTCCCAATTTCAGCTTTATTCTTACTGTCCAGTACCTATAGGGGAAGTGCTGCCCAATTTTTATTTAGTCCACTATTTCTGTACTGCCCAGTGCTTGCAGGGGAGTTTGTATGTCATTTTAAACTACATATCAATACAACCATACAAATATGGATGCCAATTTCAGCTTTATTCTTACTGGCCAGTGCCTGCGGGGGAAGTGCTGCCCAATTTTTTTAGTCCACTATTTCTGTGCTACCCAGTGCTTGGTGGAGAGGTTGCATGTCATTTTAACCTACTACATATCGATATAACCATAGAACTATGGATGCCAATTTCTTCTTTATTCTTACTGGCCAGTGTCTCATAGGGGAAGTGCTGCCCAATTTCTTTTTAGTCCACTATCCCGATTTTTTCTAGTTCACTATTTCTGTACTGCCCAGTGTTTGCAGAGCAGGTTTGCATGTCATTTTAACCTACTACATATCGATATATTCATATAAATATGGATGATACAAGAATCATAGTGTTTTTTAATTCCATTCATTCAAAATTGTTTGGATGAACCAATTCTCTTCAAACATTCAGAAGTTATTTATTTACATGCAAGTTTGACTTTGCTACCTTCGGGGGCATCAGCAAACGCATTAGTGTTGCTCTTGTTTATTTATTTATTGGAGTTTAGCGACACCTTTGACAGTCAGGGTCACCTCGTGTTGGGCAGTTTTATGGGTGGAGGAAGCCAAAACGCCCAGAGAGAACCACCAAGCAGTGGCATGCAACTGTCCGACTCCCCACCATACTAACTTCACACAAGCAGGTTAGCATTGGTTGAAGGCAGGTGCAACATTGATTTGCAGTATGCTTTAGTACACAGTGCCACCGTGCCCCCACTGAGCCACAATACTCCCAGTAGATGGATTTCAGTGAAATTTGGTATTAGGAATCCTTATGACAAGCCGCTCCTGCACATGTTATAAAAAAGTTGCCAGCATGTTTTCAACAGAGTTATGGTCCTTAATGTGTTTTAATCCATTAGCCCAGCACTGCAGTGAGATTGTAATTGCCTTCATCAATAGCTCTTGCTATACATCTGTTACACATTATATCTGTCTAACATGTTTGTTGCTCAAACTCCACTACTATTGCATTTTAGTCCAGTTGTGATGAGATCAAAGTCACAGTTTCATGAAGGTACATCTTTTCATTAAACCTAGTTTGCCACAGTATGCAATGGACTCACATAACAAATGTTTCCCAAAAAAGCATTTTTTGAAGTGTAATAAAAAAGTAATACAAAAATTGTAATAATTTCCAACCATATATAAGTGTAATAAATTACATTTCATCACTTGTAATCATAAAATATCATGGTTACTGATTACACTTGATTACTTCCAAAACTGTAATTGATTGCAGTTGATTGATCACTGATATGATTACCACAGCTCTGTATTCAAGCAATAATAACAAGCTATTAATTGAAAATAGAATATGTTTTCATTTTTGGAATTCACTTAAAAAAAACTTTTCACAATCCATTCCAGTGAGGGGACATAAGCTGAGTTTAAATGCTTTTTGAGAATATTATTGGTGGGTTTTGGCCATTACATTCGGTAAAGAGTTGCTGTAGATGAGATTTACACCAAGGCTGTACAGTGCACAGGGTTAGTTACTTTGTTAATAATGGAAATGTTTTATAACCAGAAATTGTGACTAACCCTGTGCACAGGGTAAGTCATGCTTTCTGGTAAAAAAAAATAGTAACTGCCATATCACACACTACAGGAAAATATACATTCACTAAGGCTGTGCAATGCACATGATTTAGTCATATAATTAGTACACTCACTAACCATAGGCATTGCACAGAATTAGTTGATAGGCTGTCATATCCACATGCTACATGAAAGTATACAGAGACTAAGGCTGTAAAAATGCACAGGGTTAGTTGGTTACATGGACAATCAATGGAAATACTTATACAGTGGAGCCCACTTAATTGGATATCTCTTAATTATATATCCCTGTTAATTGAATATAATTTCCCAACACAAAACCATTTACTATACCTCCAGTACAAATTTGTCCTGTTAATTGAATATAGGTTATAGAGTAAACTCCTGTTAATTGAATAAAAATTTGTAACATGTCGAGAAATTTCCCTAACTCTCCCCAGTTTTCCTTTGGTTAAAGACCTATTTGGCCTCAGTACATCCAATATAGGCATTTAATCTATTATATCTTGTTTGACAGAGCTCATGGAGCTCTGTCAAACAAGATATAATAGAATAAATGCTAAGTTTATCTCTAGAATACAGGAAAGTGACACAATCCCTGTTAATTGAATACTCCTGTTAATTGAATAATTTCCATTGGCAAAGTGGCTATTCAATTACCAGGGTTCCACTGTATTGGATTGAGGAAATTTTTTTTTAAGTGAATTCCAAAAATGAAAACATTTTACATTTTCAATTAATGGCATGTTTAACTTTAATTCCACTTCACACTGCCCAACTAATATATGGTGATACTCCCATAGAAAGAAATGAACCTGATTGATTCACAGACTTTTCATGAGAAGGTCACTATTACTCTGACAGAAAAAATTTGGTAATTTAATTGGCTAAAACACTCATCAGAAGTGTTGATATCCTCCAGTATTGCTGATCTATTCTATTTTTATCAAAATCAAGTTGATATTTCACTGCCGTTTCATTATTGTATACAAAGAGCGCACGTAGGTTGATTTTATGATTCCAAATACCTGTTTGCGATAAAAATAGAAATGGCATTTCCAACTTGCTAATTTGAATGTTTAGGAACTGTTCAAATATAACAATTAACAACAACATGAACAAATAAGTAAATGCACATTGCTTCTTATCTATATATATATATATATATATACTGCTCAAAGTTTGCTAAGCATATCCAACTACTTTATTTACATTTTAGTTGAAATATTGTAATGAAAAGTGTACATATTTTTTATTTAATTATATCTTTAATGATTTAAGTACAGAAATTAAGATTTTATTTGTGTTTGACATTATTTTTTAGCTTTTGAATATGATAACCTTGGAAAATGGATATTATTGGTAAAAAAGGAAATTTTTCAATTTGCCAACAAGTTGACAGAGTGAACTGGTATGGGTTCAATATCGAGTATGAGACCCATTACTGTTAATTACAGCTTGACAACGCCTTCTCATGCTCCCAATCAGGTTCCTGGTGGTCCTTTGTGGGATGTTGTTCCATTCTTGACCAGCATGGCACCAAGCTCCTGGACACTTCTTGGCTGAAGTTGCAAGCTGCAACTCATTCCAGACATGTTCGATTGGATTGAGGTCAGGGGATCTTGCTGACCAGTCCATACGCTCAATTCCCTCCCTCTGTCGGTACTCCCCGACAGCATGAGCAACATGAGGACGGGCATTATCTGGGCATTATTGTCCATCAGAATGAATCACCCACTGAACCTGCATACAATCTGACGTGGACACCCAGGATCTCATCAATATACCGTTGTGCACTCAATGTACCACGTTCAAGGACACAAAGCTCTGTACGTCCATCCCAAGTGATACCCCCCCCCCTCCCCCAGACCATGCTTGACCCTCCACCATAGTGGTCATGCTCAGCAATGTTGGCTGCATGGAATCGCTCTCCTGGTCTTCACCATACCCTAGAATGCCTATCTGTGTGGTCTAGGCAGTACCTTGACTCATCCGTAAAAAGGTCAGGTCGCCAATCTTTCCTGGTCCATCCAACGTGGTCCATGGCCCATTCATATCGTGCCTGGCAGTGGTTCTAGGACAGCAGAATGTGAATACATGGTCTTCCCGATCGGAGACCACCTTCGTGCAACCTTAGCTGGATTATTTGCATCGAAGCATTCTGAAGGGCACTGTGAAGCTGGGTTGCTGTGGCAAAGCGGTTCCTTCGGGCCTGAATGATCGAAAACCGGTCTTCAACAGCAGATGTTGCCCTGTCTCTGCCACTACCATGCCGTCTTACTGGTGTGCCATACTGCTGAAATCTTGCCCAGGCTGTGGGTTGCACACCAAGGGCTTCACTAACCTGTTGATGGGTAGCCCCTTGTTCCACCATTCCTACAGCCCACCACATTTCTGCTTCAGACAAATGTCTGACATATGCATTTGCCATATTCAATCATTAAATCACAAGGGTTTGTTTTGAAATGAAGACTGAATACCCTACACATGTCATGTACATGTAGACAGTACATGAAAACATCATGAAAATCAAGGGGTATGTGCTTTCCATGACTGTCACGAAAAGTCTGCCTGTCAAGAGAGCTAATGTAAACACTGGGGACCATCTCAATACATTCCTCAATCATATCCACCAAAAATATCGCAGATGTGTCACAAGCAAATTTCACAATGATGAGTCAAATATTTGGTGCTTAGCAAACTTTGAGTAGTATATATTGTATAAAGTTGCACTTTTTTGTTTTGGCTTAATACCATTAGTTCTTTTTGCTACAGCTGAACTCTCACCCTAGCTGTTGAGAGTGTTGTTAAACAAATAAACACAAACACCAAGAAGATCCCTTTTGACTTTTAGGCTTTTTATCAAAGGCATTCACACTGTTACAAAAAAGAGTACTTTTGGGTTTCTAGGCAATATTAATTACTTTAACCCTTTCAGGGCGTATTGGCAGGCCAATAATTCAGTCACAGCATGGACTACTTGGCATGCCATGCACCAATATTACCTAATGTCTTCTATGCACTCTGCACTCTCAGTCTGTCATGTGTAATGTCTGTCATTTGTAGGAAACGTTGTTTTTCTTGGGCATTTCTGTAGATTAGTTGTAGGTCACAGTATGTGATGCAACAGGCCATCCTTACAGCAGTGGGACGAACTGTACAAGTTAAAATTACCTCTTCTGCAAATAGTAATTGGAGAACTAGAGGTGTTTCGGATATTGTTAGATGGAGTTATGGTGGATTCGGAGAGTGATTGCGACAGACAGACTGACAGACAGACTGAATAACGATTAGTCTGATGGTGAATATAATATTTACAAGGAGCAGAGTGGGAGGAGGGGGCAATCATAGTGATTCCAGTGATGAATATGACTCTGATGTGGATGGAATCACATTCTGGTTCATACTACCAAATTCTGATATAATATCCTATTATGTTCATTACCAATGTTTTTTTATCTTCATTTTATGCATGCAGGCTTTTATATTTATTTTACAAACACCTTCCTTTACTTTTCTGAAGAAGCAAATATGGTGAAGTTTTACAAGTAAAATTGGTGTAGACATGATTGCGTTAAAGAAATGCAGAAAGTATCCACATATGCGAATAGGCCCTGTTGTTTTTAGAGCCTGTGGCCATGAGCTTAAAGGTCACAGAAGCGTTTAAATAAATTAGAAATTTGTCAAAAATTGCTACTGGATAATAACTTGAGTTCTATTTGATACATTTTGACCAAATTTACAGGTTAGAAAACCCATCGGTTTTGAAGTCTGGATTGTAATTAAAAAGTTAAGGAATAATTAAATATCACAACTCGACTTGTGAATCTGCAATCCTCTGCATCTGCTATTTTTTTCTTTTTAGTTGCATTCAATTCCAGTTTCCTGACTTAGAAGACTTCACATCGTTAGATGGTGAATCTGGATATAGTTTGGACAGTAGTTACACTGCTATAGATTTATATGCAGATGACATTATGTATAATGAGTTTGGCACCCCAAGTATGGGATATATTGATGAAAATCAGGTGAGCTCTGAACTTCTGTTTATAAAGTGGTTATATTTTCTGACTTTAGTCTCAGAATTTTCTATTTTGGGAGTAGGGGATGTGATTTGTGGGTTTGAGACAGCCCATCCCCTGTATGTCTTGTTTCTGTTGTTAATATCAGCATGTCAGCAAATGCTTCTTTGTTCAAAATATCAATGTCGCATTTGACTCCTTGCATGCTGCTGGAAGATATTCCTGCCCAGAACAGGAACTCTCTTGCCACTAAAATAAGTCAAATTGAGCACACTTAACCAAATTTCTGCTACAAATTGTATAGACCCTTTAACCAACCATTTCTTGATTCTAATTTTCATGAATTTTTCATCAAATCTGGTGATGGCTGCTTTACAGCAGCCATGACTAGATTTGTTGAAAAATGTTTTGAAAATAGTCAGTGTGTTAAGAGTTAAAAGTCTACCTATCTTTTTCATTTATAACATTAACCCTCTGCATATGATGAAATAACAAAATCTCAAGCTGCTGTTTCCCCAAATGCATCTTGGAATTTAACCAATTCTGTATTGTGTGTGGATAAATTCATAAATGCAATATGGAAAAAATGTGCTGCTTGAAATGTTGACAGCAGAGGGTTATGAAATGTAATCTATGATCACTGATACAACCACAATTTTAGGTGGAAATTATATTGAATATAGCCATATGTCTCGGTGCTTACTATGGTCTTGACTTCATAGACTAGAAAATATTATTTGCACCTAATTTACCATATATGTCCTTCTATATGTCACCCCCGTGTATAAGCTGCACCCCCAACTCCCACTTGGATTCCTCCCTTTTGCCTAAAGCCCATTGATAAGTCGCACACCCATTTTCAAGTTTATGCAGTCAACAAGAGTTAATTGCAAGTTACGTTTTGCCAATTTGGGGCAGTTTGGGATGCAGCGGAAATTTGTTCACAAGTTTTCATGAGTTATCATGTGATGAATAAGATAAAAGAATAAAAAGAATAAAGGAAAATGATTATAAAAGATTTAAAGAATACCTGCATTTATTTGTTTTTCATTATTTGTTTATCACCCAAATCTCTTCATCCCTGTTTGATCATATTCAAGAAAATCCAACACTCATTTGTGGCTGAAACTTCATAGTTTCAGAGTGCCGTAACCTGTGCAGTTGCTGTGTTTTTGTTGGTTTTTCCTGAACATGAGCACGTTCAGGAAAAACCAATATAAATACAACGGCACAGGTTACAGTGCAAATTGTTTTCAGATTGTTGTCCTACATAAGCATTGTTGGTGGTCTAAAGATCACAAAACAAATTGACAGTGGAAGGGAGATAATCAAAACTTATCACAATACATTTTTGAGGGGAAGTCCTGTGCTATTGAAACTAACTTTATGTGGTGCACGTGTGCGTAATTTATAACTGGACATTACACATCAGTGAACTGGAGTTCATGAAATAAATAAATACTTCTCTCCAGGTATTATTGGCGTACATTTGTTTTGTTGTTATTTATTTTTTCATTGTTATTTTGATGATTTTGTATGGTTTCACCCATATTAACCCCTCAGACCTGTTCATTTCCGGTACATGCTCTGATGTAAACACATATGGGCCGATTGAACAACAACGACTAAATAGAATACTCTTTATTATTATTTATGGATAAAAGTAACAGAAAAAACATATAATATTTTATTGACAATTTATTTTCTGAAGAATTTAAACTGTAATAAAATGAAAAGAAAATAATTTGGGTGAATCTGCGCCCAGTCAAAAACATGGTTATACTGTTATCCAATTGACAAACGACAGGAACAACTTTTGTTCGAAGATGTCAGTGCCCTGAAAATTCTCTGAAACAAGTCGTACCCATGTTTGAGACGCACCCCTGATTTTGACATCACTTTTCTTGGTAAAAAGTGTGACTTATACACGGACATATATGGTCCCATACAATAATTTATGTGAACATGTGTGCATGAAATACTATTTTAAACTTTTATGTATCATTGAGGAAAAAAGACTTGTGTTTGTTCTGTGCAACAAGTGCAAACAATGATGCTTCCAATTCCTCAGACCATTGTCTGAACTTTTCACTGTAAATCAAATTGAGATACCAGAAATATTTCACTTTTTGGGCAACTGATAACAAAATAATGCACAAACAGTGTAAAAAATAGAAATTTGTAGCCAGTTTACAGCAAGCTGAAAATTGCTTGAGGGATCTTGTCTGTCTGATATGTGTCTAAAAAAAGTGAGATCAGTGATTGTGGATAATATTGTGATATGAAGTCCCTATTTGAACCCCAGAAAGTGGAGTTAACCAAATAAGAAATATTGATAAATGGCAGGTCTTTTAAAATTCTCACTCTGATAAGTAAATGTGTCGGTATACTAATTCACTATAGTTGATCATCCCTTCCAGATCCTGATGAAGAGATATTTAGAAAAAAAGATTCACTTAGTTTTACAAATTTTTATGGTACAGTGAGAAAGATAAAGTTAAATGTGAAATGAAATGAGAAATTATTAGAAAAACTGTAGCTTGAAATTCCACTACATTTGGAGTCTGTGCTGGAAGCCCATATTTGGGCTTTATTCTGCAGTGCAGGTACTGCAACTTGAAGGCTTTGTATTCTGTGGATGTGCTTTGTATTATCTGAGAAATGAATTTATTTTGTTTATTAGGATTTTCCTTGTTACAATTTATGTGAGAGTGCCTACAGACACTCTCTCATAAATTATAATAAGCCAAAGACACATGAACACATTTTGATGACAAAAAATAATTTAGCACCCTACAAGAGAAAACTATCATGAATTAAAAAAACTTGTAACCCAAACATAATGACGCACTGGGAAAAGTTTGCTTCAGGTGACTTTGAAGGGTTAGGAAGTTTTAACATATGAATTCTCCACAAAATACAACAGGGTGAAAATAGAAAAGAAAAGAAATGAACTGTTGATACGTGGATCCTATTATATTCTTTATATTTTGTTTGTCAGAGAACTTTGTGAAACAAGATTTATCAAATTAAAGGATTAATTCTTTTATTTCAAGGCCAAATTATGTTATGAAATAATAAGAGCTGCCAACATTTCTTGTAATTTCTGGTTGTCTCAGAGTATTGCATTCATTTAACCTCAAAAGGTCTATTTCTGAATTTGAAAAATGTGGCCTCAAAACAATTGTTCAACACACAGCAGTAGGGAAGTCTTCCATTCAAGAGAAGACTTCCTCTGGCAATAGTAGTTTTTTGTCAAATCAGGCAGCCAAAACTTGACAAGAAATCTCAGTCCCACTGCTATACTAAAAGGTTTTGACATAGTTGACATTCTTGTAATTTGCCCTGGCTTTTAAAGATTAACAGGGATTTATTATATAATCAGTAAGTTGTTCATCACTAAAGTGATATTCATCATATCAGAAAAGATAAAAATGCCTGAAAAATACATTAAATTAACTGCAATATTTCACTGTAGTAATCCCAGGAAGTGGAGCAATCTTACTGTGGTGAACAAGTTCTGTTTAGAAAATAGGATCTGACAGCTAACTTCTTGGGTGGAAGTCCTCAAAGGTGGGCAGCAAAGTCAATATTTATTATTATTATTTATTGATGCTTAATGCCACATCAGCAGCTAAGGCTATATCATGGCGAGAAAACAGTGGACAGTAAAAAGTCATTATCAGTTATGAAGTAGAAAGATTGAATAAAAATAGAAAATAACTACAATAGATTTGTCAAAGACCGGAGTGATTTGAACAACAATGGGTAATGAGAAAAGAAGTGAATAACTTATAAATCAACCTGATGAATTGAGACTTGATGAGTTTTGATTAAAAGAACAAAAACAATTTTAAAATTTATTAAAAAGGTTGATTTCCTTCAAGAACGACAGAACTTTATGAGGATTTGTACTGTAAAATAGGTCTTGAAGAGACACAACATTAAAATACTGTCGTCTGCTAAGATTAAAATCAGCACAATGTAAAAGAATGTGCTCCACTGACAACACTTGCTGGCAGGGAACACACTCTGGTTGCACAGTACCCTCCAACAAAAAGGAATGTTGTGTATGACCAACATACCATCGCGTCAAAACTGCAAGATCCTTTCTACAAAGTACTAGACAGGTAGTGATCTGAAATAGTTGGTCGGAAGCGATGGAGCTTGTTATTTGTTACTGAATCCCAATCCGCCTGCCACATAGATTTGATGTAACTACTGATATGAGGCTTGAAACCACTGAACGGAATCTTAAAATCAGTGAGAGGCTTGGTTAAAGCCTGTTTGCTGCACTGTCTGCTCTGGTGTTACCAGCGATACCTACATGTCCGGGTAACCAGCAAAACACGACATCATATTGGTCAGACATGAGAGTTGTTAACTTCTCACGAAGCTCCAAAATGAGAGGGTTCTTCAACTTGGGGTTGAGTAAAGCAAGAAAAGAGGAAAGAGAGTCGGAAAAATTAATTGACTTCTTTTCCTGTACATTCTCGATGTGTTCAAACATGAGTTGTATAGCTTTAACTTCAGCTGTGAAAATAGAACTCTGATTCGGTATTCTGATTCAGGTGAAATGATCACCAGTAACAGTAGCTGATGATACTTTGTCACATCTTTAGATCCATCTGTATAGATCCTTGTATATGTACTATACTTGGACTTTTTTTCAGCATATTTTTGTTTAAACTGCAAAGAATTGGTATCAGATTTTTTGGTAGAAGCAAGGTCCAAAATGACTGTAGGTTTTTTTGAGATGCCAAGGAGGAATATGTGTTTGACAGTTTTCTTTTATAGAATTAAAATCAATTTTGGCAGACTCCATGTGGGGTTTAATTCTTATTCCCAGTGGAGGAATATGTTTCTGGTGTCAGTTAAAAAATTCAATATTTTGAGGGTCTGAAACACAGTTACGGTATAAGCAGGATTTGAAGGATTGGGCAAAAGTTTAGATACATACTGGAGAGACAATTTAATTCTGTGCTTCTCAAGGGAAGGCTCCTCTGCTTCAACAAGCATCGAATCTATTGGGGATGTTCGAAAAGCCCCAAGACTAATTCTAATACCACTAATTGCATCAAGTGGTTTGAGATATGACTTCCTTGCAGAACCTCAAACTATGCAACCATACTCTAATTTTGATCAAACAAGTAATGTTTTTTGGTCAGCACCCCAATCAGTGCTACCAATAACCTTCCGTAGGTTCAGAGCTCTCTTACATTTAACTTTTACTTGTTTTATGTGGGAAGTGAAATTCAGTTTGTTGTCAAACAACAAACCTAAGCATTTCACTTCCTTAACAACTTTAATAGGACTCCCATTGATTTTTAACTCCGGATCGAGGTGATGTTTCCAAGATACAAAAGTGAACACAATTCGTTTTTGACTTTGAAAGTTTAAAACCATTTTCTGTGGCCCATTTTTTAATCCTGTTTAAACACAGCTGAAGTTTGTGCTCAATAGCATTTATGTTTTTGCTGCTACAGCAGATTAAAAAGTCATCGACATACAATGAAGAATCTACCATATTCTCAATTGCATCGATGATACTATTAATTTTTACCGAAAACAGGGTAACGGATAAAATACTACCCTGAGGAACCCCCAACTCCTACTCGTGAAGATCAGATAACGCCGACCCTACATGAACCTGAAATTGGCAGTGCCTTGAAAAGTTTTCAATAAAGGCATACACCCTTTCAGCTCCATGTTAAAAAAGATCTTTTAAAATCCCATATGTCCATGTTGTATCGTATGCCTTCTCCAGATCAAAGAAGATGGCGACCACATGTTTTTTTCTGGTGAAGGCATTTTTAATAAACGTTTCAAGTCTAACTAAATGATCCACAGTACTTCTGTGGCCTCTGAAACTACTCTGAACATTTGCAAGTAGATTGTTCGATTCCAGAAACCAGACAAGTCGGTCATTGATCATCCTCTCCATGGTTTTGCACAGACAAATGGTTAAGGCAGTAGGCCTGTAATTACTTGGGTTGCTGTGATCTTTATCAGACTTTGGAATAGGAATTATTATTGCTTTACGCCAGGATGGTAGAAACTGGCCAGTTACCCAAATGCCATTAAAAATTGATAATAAAAGTTCAAGTGAAGATTGAGGCATATGTTTTAGAATTTTGTAGTGTATTTCATCGGGACCAGTGGCAGTATCCTTTGCTCTATGCAAAGAATGCAGAGTTACTTAACTCTTCCATAGCGAAAGGTTCATTGTAATCCTCTAAATTGTTGCAGGTAAATTTGATCTTTTGTTTTTCTTGCTGTTTTTTAATTTTGATAAATTCTGGATCACAATTTTCAGACGACAAATGTTTTGAAATGTGGAGGCCAATGTGTTTGAAATTTCTTTTTTTGATGCAATTAGGATGTTGTTTTCCTTCAGGTGTTGTACAGTTGATTTTGTTTCTTTTTCTTTAATCTTTTTAATCATTTGCCAAATTTTAGTGATGGGGGTGTTTGGATAATCTTAAAAACAAGAACTTTTCTTTTTTTGTTTTATAAGTCATTTTGTTTTTGCCCGATTTATACGTAGTTGATCTAAATAATGTGTGGTTGGTGACTTGTTAAATTCCCTTTCAGCTCTCTTGCGATCCTTTATAGCCTTTTTATATTCATCATCAAACCATGGTTTGATGAAACGTTTTGGATGTGCCGAGGTTTTAGGGATGACTGTGTTTGCAATGTCAAGCAGCTCTTTTGTAAAATATTCTATTTGGTCAGCACTCTCTTGAAATTTCTCCCATGTGAGGCGTTCAGAACAAAATGATGAGAAAGTGTCCCAGTAAGCTTTTTTAAAGTTAAACTGGGGCACTCTCTCATCATTCGCTGGAACTACACTCTCCAACACCACTCTTCAACGCAATTGGAAAGTGGTCACTCCCGCACAAGTCATCTTCTACCTTCCAAGAAAAATCGAGGAAGATAGAAGGGCATGCCGCATGCAATTGAAAGATCAGTTGATGTATATGAACCAGATGCAGGGTGCAGATAAGTGTCTGAACCGTCATTAAACGAACACAAGTCATATTTTGTTATGAACTCTTCTACCCTTTTACATTTTGCATCTTCTTGACTGCAGGAATTACCCCAAAGGGGGCTGCGTGTGTTAAAATCACCCAACAAAATATATGGAGTTGGGAGTTGTTGAACTAATAACTCAAGATCATTCAGTTGTAGCGTTTTACTTGGTCAAATGTAAATAGAACATGATGTGATTGTCTTATCTAAAGTTAGGCATACCGCTACAGCCTGCAAATTTGATTGCAAAGATACAGAACTGTGAATAATGTCATTTCTAACCAAGACAGACGTTCTACGAATAACGAATATGAAGATCAGTTTCATCTGCCCAGTATGAAGTATAATGCTTAAAAGCTGAATGATTTTGAGCCTCGGGTTTCCTTAAAAGAGTTCCCTGCAGGCAAAAAGCTGCAGGTTTATATTTCTGGCTTAACCCTTTACCCAACGAATTGGCCGCATCCGCCCACATAATATGCAAATTCAGCAGTTGGAAAAATATTATTTTTCAAAAAATTTCAACAAACCCATATCATGTGACCCCTCGTTGGAACGAGTTCGTCCCAACGTGGGGTCACATGATATGGTTTTGTTGAAATTTTTTGAAAAATTTGAAAAAATTATATTTAAAATAATAAATTTTGATATCATCTGCGTTGGGTAAAGGGTTAAAAGACCCAGTTCATTAAAATTTGCTGTAAAACCTCGACAATTCCACTGTATAATATTTTGTTTGGGTGTGTTATCCATGTTTGATTGGGGATTTGGAAGATGGATGTATGGGTGAAATTGCCCCCGTGTTTTTCTTTGGTGAATTTTTAAGTGGGGACCTATTCTGAGAGGAGTCTGATCATAAGTGTCCGAACGTTTCGTCGAGGCACTCACCGACATGCATAAATTCAAAGCCTTGAAACCTGTTACGGGTAACAGGGTCTTGAAGGGATTTAGGTGTTCTATCTGTTAACTTTTTCTGTTTTTCTTTTTCTAATTTCTTTCTGAGTTTTTTTTTAAATTTTTTTTCCGACTCTGACAAGATTTTGAGGTTCTGCTTTCGGTTTTGAGTTGGGGTGCTCATTTTTCTTTACTGGTTTTGGTTCCTTTGCTTTGTCCTCTTCTGGTTTAAGTTTGGCTTGTTCTTTTTTCTGATCTGCTTGCAAGTTTTCTTTTGATAGTGTTTGAGAAGTTTGTGGTGTTTGAGTTGACTGTTGCTGAAGTTGATTGCTGTGCTCTATTGTGAAGTCATATAGTAAGGTTGGTATTGAACCTACGAGCCATGTATATTTTGTTTGACATTCTATCGACTTTGTTGGAACTTTCTGTTTTGTTACAGTAGCATATGATGGTGTTGAAGTATGCATGCCAGGAAGCAAAGAAATAATTTCTCGGGCTTGTTTGAAAGTTATCTGTCTTTCACATTTTATTTTTTGTATGGCATTTTCTTTTTACCAAATGGGGCAATTTTTTGAAGAGGACGTACGATTGCCCTGACAATTTACACATTTAAAAATTTTGGTGGTTCATAGCTCATCGTGTTTTTGGCTGCATTTGTAGCAGATTGACTGGCCTCTACATGAGTTCTGACTGTGTCCGTATTTTTGATATTTGAAACATCGAAGTTGATTTGGGGTATATAGATCCACTCTGACATTAATGTAGACTATTTTGACTAATTTGGTGGCTGGGGAGTACTGAAAGTGAATATATAGGTGTTTGTACTGATTTCATTGCCATTTTTCTTTATTTTTATTCGTTTTACACCTGTTACTCCCTGTGTTTTCATTTCAGTAACAATTTCTAGTTCATCAATGTCGGTAAGCTCACAAGTTCGAACAACGCCTCTGCTGGTGTTGAGGGTTCTGTGAGCTTCTAATTAGTCAGGAGGGGACTACCTATAGGTTTGCACTCCGTCCATCCGTCAGTCTGTCCGTCTGTCAGTCACACTTTAGTTTTCCGGAGTTTTTTTGGAAACGCGTCAACGGAATGATTTCATTTTTGGAAAACTACTATAGAACGATGACTTACAGATCAAGTTTGAGTTTCATGCTGATTGCATTATTCTTGTGTGAGTTATGGCCCTTGGAAATATGGAAAAGCGCCAAAATATCAGTTTTCCAGAGTTTTTTTGGAAACGCTTTAACAGAATGATTTCATTTTTCGTAAACTCCTATAGAACGGTGACTTACAGATCAAGTTTGAGTTTCATGCTGATTGCATTATTCTTGTGTGAGTTATGGCCCTTGGAAATATGGAAAAGTGCCAAAATATCAGTTTTCCGGACTTTTTTTGGAAACGCTTCAATGGAATGATTTCATTTTTGGTAACCTACTATAGAACGATGACTTACAGATCAAGTTTGAGTTTCCTGCTGATTGCCTTATTCTTGTGTGAGTTATGGCCCTTGGAAGTATGGAAAAGCGCCAAAATATCAGTTTTCCTGACTTTTTCTGGAAACGCTTCAACAGAATGATTTCATTTTTGGTAACCTACTATAGAATGATGACTTACAGATCAAGTTTCATTTACACTCTGTCTATTCATCCGTCAGTCTGTCAGTCAGTCTGTCGGTCATACTTTAGTTTTCCGGACTTTTTTTGGAAACGCTTCAACGGAATGATTTTATTTTTGGTAACCTACTATAGAACGATGACTTACAGATCAAGTTTCATTTGCACTCTGTCCAACCGGCAGTCTGTCAGTCAGTCTGTCAGTCATACTTTAGTTTTCCGGACTTTTTTTGGAAATGCTTCAACCGAATGATTTCATTCTTGGTAACCTACAGTAGAACAATGACTTACAGTTCAAGTTTGAGTTTCATGCTGATTGCATTATTCTTGTGTGAGTTATGGCCCTTGGAAATATGGAAAAGCACCAAAATATCAGTTTTCTGGACTTTTTTTGGAAATGCTTCAACGGAATTCATGCTGATCACATATAGGTTATAACATTTGTATAATTATTAATGCTCATTAGTCTGGTAGGGGACATTGTATTGCTTCAGCGATACGTGCGCTCTTGTTTTACTTCAACATCTAAAAGTTTCTGGGTCTTTAAGAGATTGAATGACTGGATTTTACCAGCACATTCAATCAATATGCCACCTGATTGTATTTTTTTCATGTTTTTAACAGTGATGCGATCCCTTTTATTGCCTTCTCTAATACGAAGGGGTTAAAATTAACCTATTTGTTTTCATCTGCTGGACGTATATGTATGAATCTAGGCCAGTCATCTGTTTGGTAATCAGTATCAGAATCAGAGTCAGAAGATTCATCATTTGTCATATCCAATGGTCATTTAATTTTTGTTTTTGTAGCCATATTTTAGAGCATTGATGATTCACTGCCCGTCTCCCACCCACCACGGAGTCCAACAAGGGGTAGGGTTACTGCTAAACAGAGAACCCACAGGATTACCAGCATTCCCACATACTTGTTTTGGAGCAGTATACTCAGTCTGTGTTGGTGCCGGAGCATACCAGCAAAGTCATGGAGGAACGGTTATATTGGAATCAGTCCATCTGTGGACACAGTTTTGTCCAGTGCTTTTTTCGTTTATTTGTGAATCAAGTTTTTTTTAAACTTGGCACATAAGTTAACCACCATGGGAACCTGTGAATCTGTGAACCTGCTATTTTGAGATTGATCGAATATGTTGTTGCAGAGTTATTGGCCCTTCTGAATTAGAATTTGTCATCCATGGATGCAATTTTGTCTGAGCTTGTATTCCTTCATTGTCTGGCCATTTTTTTAAAAGAACTTTGCAGAGATCAACTTGCATATTGACCTGTGCACTTTTGATATTGAGATTGGTCAGACTCATTTTGGCAGAGATATTGCCCTTTTTCGACTTAGAGAATTTTCTGCAACCTTCATCATTTTGGCTGTATTTGTTTGGCTATGTTTTTAAATTAAATGGAATCCCCAAGTGAGCCCTGAGAAGTGGAGCAATACTGGTTTACAGCAGTGAATAGTTCTGTTTTACTGGTTTACTATATAACCAATGCCTTGGGTGAGAATCTTTCAGGGTATCTAGTCTTAGTATAAATGGTTGTCTAAAAATGACTTTATACTTGTAGTGCAGTCATGATCTTGCTATTAATGCTAAAAGTGTCCTTAAAGACCAATGAATAAATGTGTAGATTAAGTGGAGACAACTATAATTTTGTTTCTGGCAAAAGCTGATTGCTGGAAGCCCAAATTTAGGCTCTTTTCAAAAGTGCTGGTACTGCAATTAAAATACTTAATGTTATGGAGATGTCCTTTATATTCAGTTAAAATCAGAAGTATTCTGTTCAAACAAAAATGTTTTGAAACAATTTATTGGAGAGTGCCTATTGACATTCTCCAATGTATTGTGGCAATACAAATCCATATGAATAAATTTTACCTATTGAAATAATTTTGCATTCTACTAGTTAAATAATCTTTTTCGTGATGTAACAAAGATTTGGCCTAAAAAAGTGAAAAATCTGTTTCTCAAGCCCTCCCACATGGTCCTTTTGGCTGCCACATCCTATCTTTTTATAACCAATGCAAACTAAATAAAATAAAAATTAAATTGCTCATGTGTGGTATTTCACCCAAGTTAAAAAATGATAAATTTGTCCCTTGAATGCAAGAAGGCTTTGCAGTGCTTTAAAGTCTTCTTGCACTCAAGGGACGAAATACACCACCACCCATACAATTCTGTAGATTATGAGGCTTAAAACATAAAACAAACCAAGAACATGAACAATTGTTGGCAAAGATATAATTACAAAAGTAAAAATAAAATAAAAAATGTCCACCCACTTGCAATTTTACAAAAAAAATGACATGAAAAACAGAAGACCTACTTTATGAAGCCTTTATTGTTTAATTTATTGTAGATGTCCTTTCTCCTGGATGTTGATATTGTGCGTGGTGGAGACTATTTCATTGTGATCAACTACTTAACTCCATCAAATAATGGTTCTCAGACAATAACAATATCTGTTCTAGAAAGTCTTCAGATCGCTGAAGTAAACTTGTTCCAGTGTTCATATACGTAAGTAACCTATAACTCTTTCTAACAATTATAATGGTATGTATATATATAGAGATATACGTAGCTATATCTACGGAGATGTGTATCATATAAGCTCATGGAGCTCTGTCAAACAAAATATAAGAGACTAAATACCTGGATTAGATGAACTGAAGCCAAATAGGTCTGGAAACATGGGAAAATTGGTGATTGTCAGGATAACTTCTGGAGATATCCATATTTTTTCATTCAATTGCAAGGAGTTAACTCACTAACCTGTATGCAATTAGCAGGTCAAATTTTTTCATTCAATTGCAAGGAGTTAACTCACTAACCTATATGCAATTAGCGGGTCAAATTTGTACTGAAGGTATTGTAAATGGTTTCGTTTTTGGAAATTATATTCATTTAACATGGTTATTCAATTAGGAGATATCCATTTAAGTGGGCATATAATTTTATTAGAATCAGGCTGATGGTCTGGGAGAAGAAGGCTGAAAGATCACCAAAAGGAAGGACGGATGACCAATGGAAGGATGATGACATACAAAGAGTGATCAGTACACCTCCCAGACTGTTAGTTAAGCTAACACCAAACATTTAACCGCAACACAAACAGAAGAAATTGCAATATCATTTGTGATAACACACTTTCTATGTATATCTACGTAGATACACAGTGGAGCACACTTAATTGTATATCTCTTAACTGAATAACCCCATGAATTGAATATAATTTCCAAACACAAAACCATTTACCATTCCTCCAGTTCAAATTTGACCTGTTAACTGAATATCTAATATATAAATGCGAATGTCTGTATCTTTCTCTCTCTCTATCATTTTGACTTATCGGGGTGCCCGTGCAGGGTGACCTTGACCTTGAAATTGGTGACCTTGACCTTTTATTTCAAAAATGGCTGGGCCAATTGCTCTAAAATTTCATATGTGCGGGTATATTGACCCATCGATCATTTTGACTTTATTGGGGTGCTCACACAGGATGACCTTGACCTTGAAATTGGTGACCTTGACCTTTTATTCCGAAAACGGCTGATATAACCATCTTCTCCCGTGCAACGCCGGGTATCACCTGATAGTCTAATATATAAATGTGAATGTCTGTATCTATCTCTCTATCTCTGTAGCTATCTCTCTCTCTATCTTTGTTCCGGGTGAACTTCTTGATGACCATGCCCTTGTAATTTCGAAAACGGCTGGACCGATCGGGGATAGAATTTCTTATGTGTGGGTATATTGACCCATTGATCATTTTGACTTTATCGGGGTGCCTGTGTGGGGTGACCTTGACCTTGAAATTGGTGACCTTGACATTTTATTTTGAAAACAGCTGGGCCGATCGAGCTAAAATTTCATATGTGCAGGTAAATTGACCCATTGATCATTTTGACTTTATCAGGGTCACCGTGCGGGGTGACCTTTACCTTGAAATTGGTGACCTTGACCTTCTACTTCGAAAACGGCTGAGCTGATCATATCTGAGGGTATATAACCATCTTCTCCTGTGCATCACCGGGTAACACCTGCTAGTAGGTTATAGAGTAAACATTGGCAAGACACATCAAGGGACGTAACTGAATTAAACAATGAATTTCACAAACTGAAAACGTGTCCTTGCCAACAGTGCGACATATGTGTTGCGTAATAATTATCTGCTATTGAAAATTTTTTTTTTTTTACATATTTTATCCATTTTATTCTCCAGTTGTGTTTTGATGACAGTATCATGAAATCAAACTGCTGACAACTGGTTGAACCCATTGTATTTATTTTTTAATGTAATGTACTCAATGCAATGTTGTGTTATCAAGGGCCTGTGACTTCGATCAGCCTGGCTCATCCAGGTTGCAATGAAAAACAAAATCAGCCCAATTCCTGTGTTAAATGTTGAGCTCATAGTGTTAGCTCTGTGTTTTTCAAACATTTTTGGAATGTACAGGAACAGTATTCTTTGAGCAGTGTTACATTTTTGTCAATCCAGGGAAGCAAGGGGAATGATTTCTCGACATGATGATCTTTTGATTTTTTTATTTCTGACAGTACAAAACAATATTTTTTTTTATAACCGGAAAATTTTTTTTACATTTTTTTAATTAAACGGAAAACTGCCCAGCACTATTAACAGGATTCCACTGTTACAGATTAAATGGTCAGGTTATCTGGAGAATGCAGCAAAGTGTTAAATCTATGTTAATTAAATCATCTTGTTAACTGAATAATTTTCGCTGCATAGTGTCTATTCAATTAACAGGGTTCCTCTGTATAACATCTTTGTAAAGACAATTCACAAGGTTATTCAAATTGACACCCTGATGTCATTTTTAACAAAAGATAATTTGGGTAACATTAAAATGCACTTTCTCACAAACTAGCAGTCAGGACAATTTCTTGTTTGACATATCATATCTTTGTAATCATTAGTCACACATTCATAGAAATTAAGCCACTTGAGAAATTTTGAGGAGTGCTCTTCCTGCCCTATGACTCCACAGCTTGTCTGTTCAGGGTGGTAGTGGGGTAAACGGAAAGAAAAATCTCCTGAACACCAGCAGATTGATATCTTATATTCACTGTATGATGGGCAACAGATTTTTTTTCCTTTTCAAATCTTTAAAACTCTCTTTAAATAATCAAAGGGTTCTTGTCAAATGAATTTTAATGCCCATTGGGACATGAATTTGACTTGGTTCAAAATCATTCCAATGATTTGATTCAATTTTATGTCAGTCATGGTGATTCGGAAATTTTCGAATTGTTGAGATATTTTCCAAGTCCAAAATAGAAGACCTGATGATAGAAGAAGAATTCAAGGAACGTCCACTACTTTGAATCCATTCTGGAATATTCTAGAGTTGAAACGGTTAACCAATTAATCGATTAACCAATGATCAATGTCTTGATTGATTGATTAACCGTTACTTTTTTTACTCACTGTATTTTCTGGGTTAACAAAGGAACAAACTTGCCCCAAAACAGGCAAACATTGTCACACTGACTCACATCAATTATATGAGACAGAGTAAAGCATACAAGTTACGTGATGACATACTTGTTTACTTGCATGATCATTATACTGTATCAGTAGCTGGAACTGGTCATTATTAAGTTAACCTTTACCCAATGTAGGCAACAGACGACACTTGCAAAATAGGTTCTTGAATTACTAAAAATTTTCAATTTTTTTCTCAAAAACATATCTTATGATCTCTCATTGGAACGAGCTCACCAAGCTCGTTCCAATGAGGGATCAAAAGCTATGTTTTTGAGACAAAAACTGAAAAGATAATAAAATCTGAATGGAGATTTTTGTATGTAGAGCTGGACAATTTTGTTCTTTACTTTGGGTGAAGGGTTAATACTATAAATCATCAACTGTACGGCAGTTATTCAGCTGCCTATAAGGGCAAGTGATTAATTGGTTAACCAAGGTTTATCCATGTGATTAATCGATCAAGAAAACCCTTTAACCATTTCAGCTGTAGAATATTCTGCTTTTTTCCTTGATTTGCCCAAGCAGATGATCCGGTATTGCTTTCAATACTGGAGTGAAAACATACAATATTTATGGCTGTAAGAAGGTGTAATATTGAAAAGCGGTGAGATTCAATTCGAGATTTGATTTGATTCAAAATCTTCTGTGTAATTCAGTTCCAGATTCCATTAACTTGAAATTTCCAGGACCCTGTCTTGTTTTCTAGGTGATGGACAGTCAAAAGTCTTCAACATAGGAAATAAGTTCAGAAATAGAAAAGTTACAATTTATGGGGAATACATGGCCGGAGGTTTCAGTCAAACTTGAGTGGCAGGGATTTTTTTTCAAGAATAGTATATAGCATTTGTAATCATTGTCATTTATAAACATATAATGTGTGGTTGAACAGCTTGGGAGCATGGTTAAATGAGGGGAGAGTGGGAGTGCGGGTGAATAAAGAAAATACTTGCTGTTTGACATGTATGTAAACTGGAGACAATGGGAGGCAAAATTTGTGGTTTACCTCAACATCTCTGCTAACTAAATCTGAGGCTGTTTTTTAAATATTTTAACTTAAAGTTCAACACAATCTTGCCTCACCTGTGAAAGTTACAGTACAGTCAATCGCTGTGGACTGGTCGTAATCCACATGTGGGCAGTCATATCCGCGCATTCATTTACTATGTAATAAAAATCATTATTTTAATTGATGAAGCACATTATGTGTATGCTCCGTTTAAAACCTGTCTTCGTCAAACCCCATGATCACTCTATAATATACGGGTCCACCACCTGCCTATCGAGGCTAATTATAGATGTGTGAGAAAACCAGACTTGAAGCAGAATGCCGACAACATGCCTCAACGGATAGCAGCGAGTGGTGCAGCGATATAATATAGTTATGCAAATAAACTCCTGATCGCAAACTTGACCAACAAAAAAAAAATATGTTTGAAAACACAACATTATTCCATTATGATTACATTACTACGTTCATTTGTATTTTTCTTACAAGAAATGGCCCATGGAGCCAGCATTTAAGAGAGCGGATAAATACATTTCTGCCACTTAAAACCCGACCAATGAAACTGAGGCCCAAACTATTCCGTAAAAAGTTTTCTTTCCTTCTTTCTTGATTTTCGTCACCTGTTGGTTGATTGATTGACTGTTGATGTACACTCACCATATCCCTCCTCCAGATTTGCCATTGAAAACAATAAAAATTCACATATGTGTGTGTGTGTGTGTGTGTGTGTGTGTATGAAGTAGTGTGTGTTTGGTGGGGGGGGGAGGGGATATATTTATTTTTTTATTTGAGGGGGGACACTCAAGGAAGCAGGTTGGTGAGGTAGTGAAGTGGGATAAAAGCCTGTTTTATGAGGATCGACCACCTCCTGTAGTGCCACCCTTGCCCATGAGCCTCATTCTGTAAAATGTTGGTGAACTTGGTGTGAAGCCAACCGGGCATGTTTTAAGGCATTTTATGTTTTGTTACTCTATTGTTAATTTATTGAGTTTTTCTACCTGGTTTATATTATTGCAAGTTGGCTTTCTTCTTGAAAAATAAAATTCCACTTCATAATACCCTTCTCGTATACATGTTTGCCCAGAATCTCAAAATAAATGGGCTATACAGTCATTCTAATTAAATTTGTTTTGATGGGAATCGTCTTGTTTGGATGACCAATTTCAACATT
Source organism: Pictodentalium vernedei (assembly GCA_031216915.1). Taxonomy (NCBI): domain Eukaryota; kingdom Metazoa; phylum Mollusca; class Scaphopoda; order Dentaliida; family Dentaliidae; genus Pictodentalium; species Pictodentalium vernedei. The sequence continues at coordinate 248,927,613 of CM062291.1, forward strand.
CGTTTTGTGAATAAACTGTATGAGGGGGTGTGTAATAGCAAATTTACAGGTGAAATATTTCATACTTTATTTGGATTCTATTTGATGAAAATTCGGCATAATTATTGATGCCTTTCACAACTTATAAATTATGGACACAAACGGACAGAGTCAAGGAAATTGAGTTTTTTTTCTTCTTGAATTTCAAAATTATTCCCTGGGGAAAGCAATGTGCCTCGTCCAACTAGAGAGTTCAACCCCTCTTGTGCTAACCCCCCATCTACGTGACTCGGACGATCCTGCGCATCACATTCTGTATGCCCCTGATGCAGATGCCATGAGCGATGATAGGTGGTTTGGGGTAGCTCCCCCCCCCCCCCCCCCCAAGACATTTTGGAGACTTCTGGCGGGTTTTGGGGTGAAAGATCACGTTATTTGTTTGGCCTCCAGAATGACGTTTTTAGGGGAGAGGTGTGTCGATCGTCTGATTGATCCAAAGCTGGTCATTATTGAATAAAAAAAGCATAATTGTTTTCTGTTGAATTTGTGATCAACATGTGGTTATAATTATGATTACGCTAAAATAATAACAAAAATAATTGAAAATGTTGATTGCAGTCTCTTGTTTTTCCTCAACCATGTCATGTGCAGAGGTGTTAAAACAGATGTTTGTTTGGAGGACAAAAGCTTCTGTTGCACCACCAATTGGTATTTCACACCTTGTGCAAGCAGTAGTTAATTCAATCAACATGTACTTTAATTAATCCCTTCAGTCATGATTAGTTTAATTGCATGGCCCTACAACCTAACAATTGAGTTAAATGATTTGTTAATGGGGGGGGGGGGGGGGGGGGTGGAGGGGAGGAGAGAGAGAGAAAGAGGATCGTAATTAAGTTTATATCTGATTTGTTTTTGTTTAAGTAATCACCTTGGTGACCAAGAAAATGTTCCAGCACAGTCAATCAGGCTGATTATTCTATTTTTAGCACATCTATTACATAACAGCAATTCTGAAGGCAGTTTTAAATGAGAGATACACGTAATAACCGTGTTGTACCCGGTGCTTCGTTAATTAATTTTTTGGTGATTATTCCTATAATTAGTGTTTGAAATCTAATATTATTTTGTCCGTGAAAAAATTCCCCACCAGTGACCAGTCCACAACAGCCGTACTATACACTTAATCTAGCAAATTGATAATTATGTATAGGATCTCTAAACAAATTGCCCGTCAGGCTAATAAAAACACAGACACCTCCCTCGTCATTAACAATCTGCCTCATCTTTTTATTTTTTCACCTGTAAATCTCTTCATTGATACTATTTTGCACTTGTAGCACTAAAAATTTAACCAACCTTATCTTGTTTTACAGAACTCACTAAGCTCATATAAGGCTCTCTTTTTATAAGCAATGTAAACTTAAAAAGGAAAAAAAATTAAATGGTTTATGTCTGTTATTTTACCCAAGTTAAAAAAAAAATTGTCCCTTGAATGCAAGAAGGCTTTGCAATGCTTTAGCATTTCAAAGCCTTCTTTCTCTCAATGGATGAAATACACCACCACCCATGCTATTCCGTAGATTACGAGGCCTAAAACATAAACCAAGAACATGAACTTTTGATGGCAAAGAAATGATTATAGAAATAAAAAATAAAATAAAAAAACACTCGCCTGCATGCAGTTTTACAAATAATGGCCTGAGAAAAAGATGTACTTTGTTTGGCCTAATTGATTAAATTTCCAACTGCGGTACGGGAAGTTTTTACTACTGAAAACATTTGTTTTTGCCCAGAATAGTTTTAAGAAGTTAAATAAGTAAACCCAACCTTTTTCTGGACTATTTTATGGATTAACAAAGAGAAAAAAACCTCTCTCCCTCAGCATGAAATTGAAGGGAAATTGCCTGAGAACCAAGAAGTTTTTTTAATAGATCTAATGTAATTGTTTACTCAAAATATACTTACTTTGTAGGGTTTTGTGTAGAAATGTACTTCTTGCAGAAGATAATCTTCCTTATACCTTTGCTCTGAACAGTGGAATGACAACATTCAATATTACAGGAAAAGCAGCTTTACACATTGTTATTGTGAGTTAACTAGTATGTATGTGCTATTGCTAGAGCTTCCAGAATTGGGAGAAAGCCTGGTAAACCAATTTAAGGAAAGGTTATGGGAAAAGTTTATTATTTTAAAAGGCCATTGAAAAGTTATTGAATTCTACTTAAAGAGACCAACACTTTCTTGAACTTGGTTTAAACTTTTAGGCTGTGAATCTATATGTTGAAAAATGATTACAATGCAGGGAGATGGAGGACAATTTAATAATAAACATGTAAAATTGTACAATTTATTGTTAAATTGTATAGTAGTTTAAAAATACACATGTAGTTTTGTGAAATAAGATGTAGAATAACCACCAGAAATGTCAGTTGTATTTATTCAGCAATGATAAGTCTGCCCATGATATTGTTTCTCCAGAAGCTCTCGGGAAGAATTTCCCCAAAATTATCCTTGAAAAGTACTTCATTCCCCCCCCCCCCTGAAAAGTACCTAAATTCATTTTATCTTTTACCTCCAAGACAAGAAATTTGAATTTTATAGTAAATTTCCTTTCTTATAAAACCTTCCACAATTGTTTACAACAGGCTTGCACTACAGTGGAAGTCCCAAACTCGGAAATATACTCTCGATTTTGTTTTTCCCAAGCGATTTGGGAAAGAAAAGTGGTGCAAAAGCACCAAGATAAAAAACTGGATCGAGTGCAACCGGCTCACACCCAGTATGGGACACTCTTCTCCTTGTACTAATCTATGGCATCCAGTACCAGTGCGCAGACGTATAACCAATATGTCATTCTATTTGAATCCACCAACATTGGAGTTATGTGATCAGTGGGGAGGAAGGATTCTTACCCGAATAAGAAGACGGGAGGACCTCCAGGTAAAGAATTGTGGTAGGTATAATAAGAAAGGAAATTTACTATAAAATTTAAATTTCTTATCAACCTATCTCACAATTGTTTACAACAGGCTGAATAGACAATAGGAGGAGGGAATCAAACCAACCCCCACATAACCCGACTGAGCTGGAACCGTGGACAGAAGTAGAGTACCCAAGGCCTATAAAACCATAGCATCACAAACATTAGAAATGACAATGAGAGATGAGGCGTATGGCTATGTGTGACACACAGACAGAAAGGACAGTCAGCTAGCACATGGCTGGAACTTACCTTGGAAAGAAGCCTAATGGCTAGGGTTGATAACAGCCTGAGCAGAAGAAAGAGGGCCTAAAGAAAAAAGGTCCTCAGACTGCTCCTGCAACTGACGCAGGTAGAAGATGAAGAAAGTAGAAGCATTTTTCCAGTAGGCTTCCTGCATAATATCTGACAACTTGACGGAGTTAGCATAAGCCCAGGAGGTAGAAAATGCATGCACCTCATGGACAGAAATGCGATTGGTAATACAATCGTCAGTCGCCAGACAAACAGATGACTCTCGAATAGCAAGACAAATCCACCTAGAAATGGTTTGAGGAGAGATCTTGTCGACCAGGGATAAGAGACAGAGAGAATTGTTTCCTGCCTTTCTTATAAACTGCGTCTGGTTGAGGTAAATGCGAATTGCACGAACTGGACAGAGCAAAGGGTGATTACCCTCGATAGAAGAAAGAGCCCTGACACAGATAGGAGGCGGAGTAGAGTCTGGTATCTGATTCTTGGCCAGAAAGGAGCAATCAGTGGTAAAAGTAACACTGTTGGTGGAGCTCCTGAAAAAGGCCAGATCAACTGAAAAGGAGTGAAGCTCACTAACCCTTCTAGCTGAGACAAAAGCCATCAGAAAAGCTGTTTTGTAAGTGAGAAAATGCATATCCACCTGGGATAATGGTTCGAACGGTACCCCCCCTCCCCCCCCCCCCCCAAGCAAAGCAAAGCAGCACCAAAAAAAGATTCCATCTTAGGGTCAGCTGCAAAACCCTAGACCTTTTCAAAGAAAAATGCTCAATAAGCTTGGAGAGGTACACATTAGTGCCGATACGATGCTTTCCCACATACAAAAAGGTCTCCGAAAACATAGATCTGTACCCATTGATGGTTGAATCAAACAGATATACCAGAAACTCTGCAATCTGTGTAATCGAAGGATCGGCATAATCAACAGAGTGATCAGCACACCATTGACTGACTTTCCACTTAGCCACATATTGGATTCCCACCTTGAAGAAGAAATCCACTCAACTGCTCATCTCAAAAAACCTCTACAGAGGAGACAGGACTGGACAAAAGATATGTGTAAATGCACAATGAAGTCGGGTCGACATGAAACCTCCTTGGATGACCTTGACAGAGAAGGTTGCGCTATAGAGGGAGGCGTACCAGAATTGCCACCAGCAGAGAGCCGAGTTGATTGATCACACAAGCTGCGATCAGAATGGTTTGACAACTGCAGGTTCGTATCTTGGCTAGAACCTGAGGCAAAATCAGAACTGATGGGAAGGCGTAGCCAACTAGACTGCTCTAATTGAGTGACAGAGCATCCATGGCGAAAGCCAGAGGATCTGGACACAGGGACACGAAAGTGTCCATCTCTGATCGTTCCAGTGGGTCGCAAACAGATTGACCCAAGAGATCCCCGACCCCAGAGATTGCAAAGCGACTGGAACACTGCTCTGTAAAGCATCCATTCGGTGGAAATGACCCTGCCACATCAGGATAGGGAGTTGGCTAGGACGTTCAGACAACTGGGAATGTGACGAACCAACACACCAGATTTGACGACCTGAGTGAGAAGTAGAAGATCCCAAGCCAATTTTTACATGGGAACCGAGTGCGTGAAGCCCTGGTTCCGAATGTAAGCGACCACTGTCGAATTGTCGGACAACAGGACCTGATGAATCGAAAGGTGGGGATCCACTGAAAAGCCGGAAACTCAGAAGAAGAGCAAGAAGCGCCTTCTGGTTGATGTGATGAGCTGCCTGATCCTGGTTCCAAACAGCGTGAAAGGAAAGACCTATCTGAGATCGCTGGCATCTGTCATCAGAACATGATCGGACGTGGGCAAGTCCAACAGAACTCCCTGCATAATTTACTAAAGATGTATCCAGGGAAGAAGGTGACGACTGAGGGATGCTGGTAACTGAAGCACCAGATCCAGAGGATCAACATTTGGCCTCCAACGACTGAGCAGAAAGCGTTGGAGAGGTCCAACATACAGCCGACCTAAAGGAACCTGCAACTGGAAAATACACTCTCAGCTGTCATGGATGCTTGCTAGGCTTGGAATGGCTCCGGCCTCCAACAGAAGGCAGATCAAGCTGGCGAAGCAGCAGCGGCTGATCTTAGGAATGAAGCAAGACGTCACGCCGGACCATCGCCACAGAATCATGGAATAGACATGGACCCACCAAAGAAGCAGATCGAAGAGCAGCGCTCTGTCCTTCTGGAAGGGAACGGCTAGTGTCCAACACAGTGTCCCAGCGAACTAATTCCAGATTAGCTTGTTACAGGCATGCATGTGAGTAAGATGCATGAGCGACTTAAAAATCACATGCAAAAGTGCCTGTTTGTCATCAAACTTATCTGGAGGCAGATAAGCAGCCAAGACAGAGACAACGTGATCCAAGAGAGAAAGCATGCCCAGCATCTCTCTGGATAAGACCAACAACGATTCCAAAGTCGCTGTAGGAATAACAGCCGACTTGAGCTTGGAAAGCCTGATGGAGGAGGAGTCCTGATCCAAGACCATCAACGAATTGGCAGAATCGTAGGAACGATAATGCACAGGGGGCAAAAAGGTATCAGCCCTAGTGAAGAACGAAGTCTTCATAGCCTTGGAACTCAGCTTAGAGTCCAATGCTGCAAAAGCTTCAACCACCTGTACCGACTGGTATGGTCGAAGATGCCTAGAAGCAGGTTGCTCCACAGGCTGTAGGCGTTCGACCGATGATCGCAGCCTGACACCTCTGGCTGGTCTGGAGGTTTGAGTTCCAGAAGGAACTCAAACACAAAGTCAAGAGCTGCCCCCAAGTCAGAAGACTGATGGTTCTCGACATCAGGTGTGTCTGACCCATCCCCTGAGTCGGAAGACACATAGACCATCTTGGGCATACCAACCAGTGCCTGCCATGGTGTAGGAACACCTGAGGAATCAGAAAGCGGCCTGCTTTCAATCCCAGGATGCAGCTCCACCGAGGGTGTTTGGAAGCCGCTAGTAGCCTCGCTTGAGGCAATGGGAAGGCTCTTGGAAAGAACCTGCTTGAACAAGGAGAGTCTGCCACTCTTAACCAGTGAAGAGTCATGATCCTCGAGAACACAAAAGTGCGGGAACTCAAGAGAGTCGCCAAGAAACTCTGAGGTACAGAAGGTCCAGGCTGCACAAGTGGCTGAAGGACCAGAGTGCATGGATGGAAGCATGGGCATCTGAATCCAAAGCAAAACCTGCTGGGCTCGACGGCTGAGAGACCACAACTGAGGAATTGGCTGGCAACCCCTTCTGACGTCGACTTCGACAAGTTGAAGCCACGGAAGGCTGAGTCCAATATCCCATGTCTAAAGGAGCAGATATCCCTGCAAACCCCTGCATGGATTAGTCAAAGCCGGCTGAAACGGAGATCATAGACATTACAGACCGAGCAGCAGCAGCAGAAGATACATCGGCAGCTGTTGAAACTGGTGGAAAAAAGGAGAGAGCAACCAAGGTCGGCTCCAAAGGAGGAGTCACATCCCTAGTGACAGCCACAGATGTCGACTGGAGAGGGAGAATAGTCATCAGAATTTTGAACAGCTCCCGCAGTATCTACTGCAAGAATAGAGACTAGAAATCCAAGCCCAAAAGGTGGACGACCAAGACCCACAGAGCCCACAAGTTCGGTCAGAAGAACATCAATTACATGTGGTGCATGAAGCTTGAGAATCCTCAATATGCTTTGGTTGAAGGCATTGCCCACAAGGAACCATCCTGGTCATAACTGAGAAAGTAGATGGGATGGTGAACACAAAAGAAATAAAAAGCAGAACACCCCCAACTACTGGAGGAAGGTGGCAGGAAATAAAACATCACTGTACACAAAAAGTTGTGTGCAAACACAGAGAAAATGTATATAACAAAAAATGTGGTGGATATACCGAGAGAATATACAGAAAACACAGCCCTGTATTATTCAATGGTCAGCAGATCCATAATTCAGCACAGGAACATATTGAAAACAAGTTGAAGCATCACTGATTAGAGCAAATGAAGAAACGCATCTTCCTCAGATGGAAGAAGAAAAAAGAACGACACGTTGCTTATACGTCTGTGCACTGGTACCGGAAGCCGTGGATTAGTTCTAGGAGAAGAGTGACCCTACTGGGTGTGTGACAGTCGCACTCGACCCAGTTCTGACTTGTTTCTTGGTGCTTTTGCACCACTTTTCTTTCCCAAATCGCTTGGGAAAGAACAAAATAGATAGTATACTTCCAGTTTAGTGAGGTAGGAATGAACAAATTAGAGTATACTTCCAATGTAGTGAGGTAGATTGATAAGAAATTTCAGGATAACCTGCCCTCATGCATGTGATGTCACAAAATCAGTCAGAAACCACATCTCTTTGATCTCTGTATTGTCACTTGAGTACAACAAGGTGCCATCTGCAATGCTTTAGCATTGCAAATAGTGCCTTGTTGCACTCAAGAAATGATATATATCTAACTGGTTTAATTTTTTAAGAAATCAGGTCCTCGAGGTTGAAATTCTTTGTGTTGTTCATGGTGTGGTAAATTCATTTGAAAATTATAATAGTTCTTTAAAATCGGTGTCAGAGTCCTGTAAAAGTGCTTAAATAGTACTTGAATTCGATAGGTGTATATCAGTGGGAACCCTGTGAATCAAAATTGGAAATGGCATGAAGAATGTTTCATGAAATCATTTTATCTAATTGCTGTGCATATCTTTGCAACTTGTGTATGCTACAGACAGTGTAAGTATCCAAGTGCAGAGGTAACAAGTTACATTGATACAAGAGTACTCATGAAGTAGAGTGCAGGATTCCCATGCTCCACCTTAAGTACTGTAGTAACAATGTAACTTGTCAGGCAGCCAAGTAAGCTGATTGAACTGAAAATGCAACAGGCAACTATTCTTTCATTTCTGCAGCTTGATTCTGCCAGTAGAAGACAATTATTTCCCATCATCCCTTTGCAAAAAGACATGAGTTAATGATTCAAAAATATATTCATCAGAAAGCTGATTCAATGTTAAGTCTAAATCAGGCCATCGATGTTAACTTTGAATCAAAGATTTGCAGGGCCCTGTATATCGCGTTATGTTTTTCCCCCAGAGCAAGAGTGGACATGGAAAAATATGTGTTTATCATTGAAAAAGTACAGAGGTGTGGTCTTGAAGTGTATATCTTTTAATTCAATACTCCTGTTAATGGTATATAACTTAAAAACACCAAATTATTTACCATATCTTCAATACAAAATTGATGTCTTAGTTGCCTATAGATTGTAGAGTAAACTCCTATTACTTGAATAAAAATTAAATTTTTTAGTGAATTTTGTTTCTTAGCATACCTACCACAATTGCTTACAACTGGCTGTAACATCAGTGCAAGCCCTACTTCAGAACTTAACTCAAGCTAATAACTTTTCCAAACAAGTATGGAAAAGTGGAAGAGAGCAACAGCACTATAAAGAGATCGAAAAAGGGTCGAGCAAGACTGGCGCTCGACATTACAGGTACTCTCCCTGCACACCTCTTCCAGTTTCCGAGCCCATGCACAACAACTGTGACAGCAATTCCCAATTTCCGCTAACGGGAAGTTTTGTGATTTAGCAGGGAGACAACGATATCAAAAGATATCCCCTAGGAGGGTGGACCTCCGGTAAACAATTGTGGTTGGTATGCTAAGAAACAACATTTACTAAAAAATTTCAATTTCTTTTCAACCTACTTACAATTGTTTACAATTGGCTGAATGAACAATAGGAGGAGGTGAATCACATAACCAGTACCAACAAGCGCAGCTGAAAGAAATGCAAGGAGGGCAGGGAATGACAGCAAAACCTGTAAAGGACAAAAAATGGGAAGGTGCTGAAAAAGAAGCTGAAACACAACACCACAGTGTTGAAAAGCATGAAGCACCTGAAAAGAACAAGGCTGAGTGATAAAAAATGCACAGACCTGAAAATACATATTTAACTAGGGTGCACAACAGCCTGAGCAGCAACTAGAGGGCCTAAAGAAAAAAGGTCCTCAGATTGTTGCTGTAGGTGGCAGAGATAAAAGGAGGACAAAGTAGAGGCATTCCTCCTGTAAGCCACATTCATAACATCCCTGATCAAAACAGAATTGAAGAATGCCCAGAATGTAGAAATGGTACGAACCTCATGAGCATTAAATCAGTTTGAAACAAGATCTGAAGCAGACAAACTGGAATAAGCCAGCTTGATTGTGAGACATATCCACCTGGAAATAGAATGGGAACAGAGAGACTGTCTCCTAGGAATGAGACAGAAAGAATCTCTTCCTGCCCCTCCGAATGAACTGTGTGATTAATACAAGTCTTGATCGCACGAACAGGACAAAGAAGAGGCCTCCAGACATTGACAGAAGGAAGTGCTCGAATGCAGATGGGAGGAGGCACCGAATCATGAAGTTGATTCTTCGCCAGAAAAGAGCAATCAGTAGTGAAGGTTACACTGATAGCCTCATTTCTGAAGAAAGCTGAATCAACAGAAAGTCCATGAAGCTCACTGACATGTCTGGCAGAAGCAAATGCTAGAAGGAAAGCAGTCTTATATGTGAGAAAACGCTTATCAGTCTCAGATAAAGGCTTGAACGGCACCACGCAAAAAAAATGCAACACGCATGAAGAGTTTCATTTGGGTGTAAGACACAAAACTCAAGGCCTCTTCAGAGAAAAGTGCCGAATCAGTTTGGAGAGAAAGTGATTCAAAAAGGTATACCAGAAAATCAGCAATTTGAGCGATTCGCGGTTTTCGGTAATCCACATGTTGAGCTGCACACCACCGACAGAAAACTTTCCACTTAGCAGCATAAGTCATGCCAGTGGAATGTCGCCAGATGCAGAAATGCACTCCACTGTTTGTCTTGAAAAACCTCTACTTTGGAGACAGGACCTGATAAAAGACAGGCATGAAGGGACAGGCTCACCAGGTTGTTGTGATACTTCCTGGGCTGGCCCTGGGAAAGAAGATCGTGGTGTAGAGGTGGACGAATTGGCTGATCTGCTAACAGAGGCCACAGTTGATTGATCCACACCCTCTGTGGAGACAGAGGAGCGATCAGAATGACCCTGCAACTGCTAGAACGAATCTTCGAAAACACCTGAGGAAGAATCAGTGCAGGAGGGAAGGCATAGCTGATCCAACCTGTCCAGTCCAGAGACAGAGCGTCCACCGCAAAGGCTAGTGGATCTGATGATTCCAGCAAGTGGTGAAAAGGTCGATAAGAGGACGACCCCACCATTCGCAAATCATCTGAAACACTGAACGAAGCTGCATCCTTTCGGTGGAAAGGACACTGTCTCGTCGGAACAGGGAGTTGGCTAGGACATTGGGACATCCAGCAGCAGAAGATTCCAAGATAGCCAATACATGGGAATCGAATGCGTGCATCCTTGATTCCGGATTTAGGCCACCACTGTCGTATTGTCCAAAAGAAGCAGGACTGTGTGATTCGACAGGTGAGTGATCCATTGATGAAAACTCAACTGAAGAGCAAGGAGCTCCTTCTGGTTGATAAGAAGGGCCATCTGCTCTCGGTCCCACTCATCATGAGTAGACAGACTGAGAGGATCTGACGTCGCCCCCGAGCCCCGATCGCTGGAATCTGCAGTTAGCATGCGATGGGCCGGAGGAAGATCCAATGGAACACCCTGAGTCAGCCAGGGAACATTGGTCCAAGGCGGAGGTGACAATGCTAGGACTGCAGAATAGGAGGTTCCAGGTCCAGAGGATCCACATTCAGATGCCAATGATCCAACAGGAAGTGTTGGAAAGGTCGGACAAACAAGCAACCCAGCAGAATGAGATCCGTCACCGAACCGCAAAGGCCCAGCTGCCAAAGGAAAGTCCTGGCCGAGACCAAGGAGGATCGGAGCAGGTCCCGAGTCAGGGCTGAAAGGATCAACGGCTGAGCATTGGGAACAGACACCACACTGTGAAAAGTGTCGAAATTCATTCCCAAATGACAAAATTGCTGAGAAGGAATTAGATCTGGCTTCTCACAATTGACTCTGAAACTCAGCGACGCTAGCAGGCCAAGCAGCCATTAGACTCTAGAACTTCAGCATTGTGGTGCCGTTGGAGGATTCATCCAGGTTAGCTGACGAAGTCACAGCCGACTGAGTACAGTGAAACACGAGCACATGTGACATCAGTCGGGTGAAGGCCCAAGGAACCAGGTTCAAACTGAACGGGAGAGCTTTGAATTGAAAAAAAATCCCGAAACGAGAACCAAAGGTATTTCCGTAATGCCAGGTGAATGGGCACGTGGAAATAGGCATCCTTCAGGTCGATACTGGCTGCAAAATTGCCCTGATGAATCGAACATTGAACGGACATGAAAGTCTCCATGCTGAAACGAGGTGCTATGATGGACTCGTTCAGGATACTCAGAACGATGACAGGATGAAACTGGCCGTTTTTCTTTGGCACTAAGAAAAGTCTGGAGAAGAACCCCGGAGAAAGGGTGTTCCTAACCACCTCGATCGCCCCTTTAAATAGGAGATTGTCGATCTCCTGTACCAGAAGGTGCTGACCATCAGAAGGGATGCGACTTGGGAGGGGCACCCTGGATAAACAGGGGTGCCGATGGAAGGACTGTCGCAGACCTGATTGGATGACGTTGAGGACTCAAGGATCCGACGTTATCTCTGTCCAATGGTCAAAAAACAGTGACTGCCTTCCCCAGACCTCAAAGAGGCCCCCAGGATGAGAAACCACTCCCTTGGGAGTCCTGGGACTTTCCTCTCTGAGACTGCCAGCAAGTCTGGCCGCGTCGACACTTCTACTGAGCAGAAGGAGCGGACATAGCGAAGGTGTGGCCGACGCAGCTGGGCACTTGGCGGGCCTAGAACGACCACAACCTGCAGCAGCAGGTTGGTCCAGTTGCCATAACAAAAGCTGGCCCTTTGAATGACAAGGAACCTCATCACAGACACTGCTCACAGAACCATGGAACAGCTGAGGTCCAACCAAAGAGGTAGACCTCAGAACAGCACGCTGTTCAGAAGGAAGGGATGGAGAAGTGTCCAACACTGCATCCCGGCATGCAAGCTCCAAATTAGCCGTGTTTCAGGCGTGAGTGTGTGTCAGGTTCATAAGAGCCTGAGACAAAACACTCAAAGGCGCCTGAGCATCATCGAACTCGCCTAGCGGGAGATAGGAAGCCAGGGCGGCTACGACGTCCACGAGAGACAACATGCCCAGCATCTCTCGGGACAGGCCCACCATAGATTCAACTACTGACATCTGGAGAACTGCCGACTTAGGCTTAGCTAACCTGAGGGAAGAAGAATCCTCGTCCACAGTAGTCAACCCTTGGAAGACTGGTAGACACAAAACTGCGATGGAGGCAGAAATGCATCAGATCGTGAAAAGAAGGAACCCTTTAGGGCCTTGGAATGCATTTTGGCATCCAGGCCTTGGAAGTACTCAACAACCTGAGCCAATTGTAGAGGGTGCAAAACCCCAAAGCTAGAAGGCTCGACAGGGTTGCGGCACTCCACAGAGGACTGTGGCCAGGTGGTCACTGAGGGCTGGTCTGAAAGCTGATTGTCTGGCAAGAAGCCAGAAACAAAATCTAAAGGGGTGGTGGAGGGTGGGCATCGCCTTCAAGCAAATCGTCATCCTCTGTGGCAGAAGAGATGCAGCACAACTCAGGCTGACCAGCAGAAACCTCCTGTTAATGCTGAACAGCATCCAAAAAGCTAGGCGAAGAATCTCTGTGACTGACCAAAGGAGGTTGTGCCTCAGGAGGCACAGGGAAGTCAACTTGAGGGTTGCCAGAAAGCAACCAGGTGAGCACCAGAATGGCCTGCCTCAGCTCACCCTGAGAATCCGTTGGAGCAGCCGCGCCCAGCAGAGTGTCTTCCCAATGGACTCTTCTAGAAGAAGAACCCAAATCCTCAGAAGGGACCGATGATGAACATCGATCAGCAGACAGAGTAGGGAGACAGTGAGAAGACACTGGAGGATAGTCCCAAGAGTGATGCCCAGGGGCATTCACGGACCTCTGCAAAACAGAAGGCCCTGCCTGTAAATCTTCTAGAAAGACCGACGGCATACGTTGATCGGCAGCTGGACCTGGGACATGATGAGAAGACACCAGAGGATTGTCCCAAGAATGACAAGAGACTGCCATTGGCCTCTGAGAAACAGAAGCCCCAACTACTTATCTTCTGAGACCGGCGGTAAGCATCGATCCATAGCCAGACTTGGGACATGGTGAGAAATCACTGGAGGAGGATCCCAAGAGTGACAACTAACAGAAACCGTCACTGGCCTCTGCCGAAGAGAAGGCCCTGGTTTCCAATGTCCCATCCCCATCCTGCTAGTCGGTTCTGCAGGAGAAGGCGGAACAACTAAAAATTTGCCAGAGGAATCGCTGCCAAAACAACTGAGTGCCCCAACCGGCCAGGAGTAAACATAGTCAGATGAGATGGGGCAGCCAGCAAACCCGTACAGCTTTGCTGAGAAGTCAGGGAAGACTGGGAGCCCTGTGACACACCACCAGATACAGCCTCGGGCCCCTGAGACTGTATACCATCCCTAGAAGAGATGGGAGGAGCACTATCACTCAAGATAGGAGCAGCATGAACAAACACCTCATCAACTGCAGATGATGCAGGTGGTAAATCGGAGAGAGCGACCGAGTGGACCTCGGAAGAACTCTTCTCAATGAAACTGGTCACCTGAAGGGTGACCACTGGAGCCAAAGGAAGGGTGACTGTAGTCCCCATTTCAGGCGTCCCAGCACCACCAACAGCTGCGGAGTAATCTGCAACCGAAAAAGGCTGCCCAACAGCCTGTGTGACAGAGTCACCACGTGCACTCTCAGAAATATCTGAAGAGGCACAGCTACCTTTGCCCTGTGAACGAGAGGTTCTAGCTCTAGTTAGAACCACCTTGTTTACGGAGGCCCAGAATTTGGAAGACCAAACACGAAACACCACAGGGATGGGCCTGAGAGCAATTGTTGCAGGTGACACAAGTACTGTGAACATCATCGACATGTTTCACCTGCATACAAGAAGGACAAGGAAGTGTTTTCAGCATTGTCCAAAAAAGTGTGAGAAGAATTTTTTGAGGGAAAAATCCCCCAAAATAAGCCAAAGAACCAAGCTTCTCACTGGTAGAAAACCGATCAACGCGGGGTGTGTTTTCACGGCACGGAAAATACAAGATACTCGGAGATAACACAAGCTAAAATTAGCATAAATACAAATTAAACAGAATAATTTTGAGTTTGAGAAAAGGATACAATCTTACAATGTTCTTGTATCAATAATTGTAGCAAGTTAATCAAGTTGTTCACGAAGAAACGAGATCAGAAGGCACGAGTCACAAAAAGTCCGACCATACAAGATGGCGGAAAAACAGGAATGCACTTGATAAATGCAAGAGGTGTGCAGGGAGAGTACCTGTAATGTCGAGCGCCAATCTCACTCGACCCTTTTACGATCTCTTTATTGTACTTTTGCACTCGTTTGGAAAAGCTATTAGCTTGAGTTAAGTTCGGAAGTAGGGCTTGCACTTACGTTACAGCCAATTGTAAACAATTGTGAGTAGGTTGAAAAGAAATTATCAGTTTCCTGTTAATTGTTTTTCTTCTGTTAATTGAATATTTTTTTTCTGGCAAAATGACTGTTTAGTTAGTAGGGTTCCATTTTATTACAGTTCATTCCACTTGCTCTTGTTTATCACAATTTTAATGGTTCAGTGTGCTAACAGGGTTGTAAGGTTTTCAGTCTGGTTCAGATTTTTTTTTGTCTTTAAATCTTGTTTTAATTTTTCATTCAATTTTTTCAACAGATCATTAACTGGTAATGTATTTTATTCCATATTCTGAAGTTTCCATTTCATATTTGGACACATTCTGCCATATTATATCGCTGATGCTTGAAATGAACTTCAGTTTTTAGATAAGGTGTGGGATATTTGTTTTCTTTTATATTTTGTCCATCTCCTATGAACAAGTTAACATGAACAAAAAATAAATCAGCAGCCAGTTAAATGTTGGACTGAAGATTAAATTCAATTGGCCTTGAGTGGAGGAGAAGGATATCAACAATGATTTTCTCATTACATAAAGAGTGAGTGGTGTCGAGAGCATACCTCTTGTAGTGAACCTGGTATTAGGGATCGTCATAGTCCAAACTAGCACCTTAGTATATCCTTCATTTTTGCATCTCTAGCTACTTGAAAATTCTTACAAATATACTGGAAAGGGCTTGAAAACTCCTGGAATTCACTACTCATTCAGGTGCAGAAACCCTGAGTAAGTTGGTTCAGTGAAAAATTAATTCTCATAAATTCTGTCTTTGTGCCTGTTGGCTTTACAATAGAATTAATATATTTCCAATTCATTATAACTTTTCTGAAATTTGCAACATCTTTGCAGTTGTTTGCAGACAATACTCACAAGTATTGTCTAACATAGCTTTGAAGTAATATACAAGAAATTTATGTGACCTCAAGATAACGCACAGAATCTCATGCTATTTGTGACCTGCATGAATTTCTGTTATAGTCTTTCAAGTCTTTATGCTTCCTTATTTATTAGATATGATTTTCTTTCCCAGAATTGCCCATTATCAAGCTTAGCTGATATGACTTCGAATTCGGCTGATATGATGCCAATCTCGGCTGAAATGAACCAATCCAGAGTTGTTCCCCCTGATGCATTATTAACAGGCACAACCAATTTGTTTACATCAAAACCCTCACTCATCGAATGCAATAGAGAAAACCAATGTTTTATAATGGAGTGGTTTGAAGCAGAGTTTTTGAATGATGAGTTAATGATGGCAATGAGTGAAGATTATGGTGGAAGAAGATAAGAAAGAAGAGAGTTGTACAGAAAACTCAAAACAGACTCAAGATCCAGAGTCAAAAGCAGAGATTCATCGAAGTGGGAGAAAAGATGATAGTTCAGCTATCCATGTGTCGTGGCTTCCCCAGTGGGGAATCCGCGACTGCTGGAGAGCTGAATTAGGAAAATCGGACTTTGTGAAAGGAATGAGAAACAATAACACAGCCTGAAAACTGTAACCATTCTGAGAACATATTGTAACTATTTAACATGGTTTAATAAATAAAGAGGTTTTTACATGGTTAATTACATATCGGCTGAGATATCAACCTTTGGTAACTTCACATCGACCTTCGGTCTCAAGCCAGTGTGGAGTTACCTTGTGCTGATATCCCGGTTGATATATAACTAACCAAGTAATAACCCCTATTTATCATCAGTTTGAATTTCTTGTAATATATAGGTAATGCTCTTTGATTTGATAATGGGCTGTTCACATTTATGTACAGTGATCTCTTCTTCCTATGTTCATTTCAGGATTCATTAGTGTTGATACCGCTGGAATGGTGGGATATCAGGTACATCAAACCATATGTAAAATGTATTCGGAATGGTTCCAGGTAAGTGCATAACTATTTTCTATCCCCAGATTGTATGGTTTGGGTTAAATGTAGTGAAGCATAGTGCCCATCCATTTGTCTCCATGTAGATAGATGTTTCAAATTTTACTTTGTGGGAACCTTCTAAACTGAAACAGTGCTTGTTTGCTGTGGTAAACCTATTTTGCTTTACAGGTAAAATAGGTCCTGGTAACCAATGCCTGGGAGAAAAGTCCTCTAAAGTGGACAGCATAAATATAAACAATTGACTAAACTTGACTTCATGTGGTCATGATATAGATTTAGATGTAGATAGTGACCCTAAACACCAATAAACGAATAATTAAGTTTCAAACTCTATTACATTAATTTGAATATTTTGGCTTGTTGCTATTAGCCAAACATTGATTTGCAACAAGAGTAGCCATCCCAGAATATGGAGATAATGAAAATAAAATTTATTTTATTCGATATTCTCTGGATAACATCAACTGACTGTTACACTGTGACTGGCCTTTTGAGCAAACAACAGACTTACCATATCATATGTTGTACTGGGATGTAATAGCATTTGCATTTTATCAATTTTATGGTAACTTATTAATAACAAATGACTGAAAATAAACAATGATGTTATATATCACTCGTCTGTTGCAAATCATTATCACACGGATGTTAACTTTTATTTCATTTTATTAGCTCAACTTTGATGTAGTCAAATTTGAGGTTATGTCATGGCCTATCTGTGCGGTTCATTCCCACTGGACCAATTCCCTTTAGACCAACTCCCACTAGGCCAATTCCCAAAAGAACAATTCCCCTTAGACCAACTGATATGTTCTACTTTTAAAATAATTTTATATCAATAATTTGATATATTTATAAATATTTATAAATGTATTTAATGTTATTGATATTTTATACATGTTGGGCTGATTTTTCATAACAATTGTTACAGTAATCACATTCTTTCAAAGGATGTGATTCTTTTTGTTGTTTTTTGGTTAACAGATGCTGGGCTGATTTTCCTAACAAAACAAACACAATCCTTTGTGTTGTAGGTGATTGTGGTGACTGTGTGGCCACCAGTGGTTTATGGATAAGATTACACACCAATTCCTTGGTCTTCACTGGGTTGGTAAGAGACGTGAAATACCCGATAGAAAAATAGACCAGGTGTTCAAGTGACATCACTTGAATACCTGTACTCACTTACCATACCTGGGTCCATGAGTTCTGTGAATTGGTGTGTAAGTAACTTACTAACCTCGCTGTCAGTATTCATGAATGTGAACAACCTGCCAATGTGCTGTAACACCTCGCCGCTTTGCAGCTCGGCGTCACATACCGCATGTTGGCAGATTGTTCAAATTCATGAATACCTCCACCTCAGTTAGTAACTATTACGTAATCACAAACTTTCAAATGATGTGAGCCAATAAATGGGGAGGTCAATGCAGAATCATTACTCGACCAAGCCAAGTATTTGTGCTCAGTATAACTGTCACATATATTGCTGTTGAGGGTTATGGTACAGGTGCATCTTTCCACATCATGTGTATCAAAGAAATGTCATGTTATAAATCTATATTTTTTGTATTTGGGAAATTGTGAAATTTACCCAATCCCCCCAAAAAATATATTTGTATTAAATATATGTTTTCCCAAGTATCCTTAATCAATAACAATAATGTTATGCATATAAATATTTTTTTATCAAATAAAGTGCTTTTCAGTAAATAAATGTTTTCCTAATTATCCTTAATCAACCCTTACTCAATAACAGTAAATAGTTGGTCTAAGGGGAATTGGTCTTTTGGGAATTGGCCGAGTGGGAGTTGGTCTGAAGGGAATTGGTCTAGTGGGAAGACACTGTCTGTCCGTCCATCAACAATTCAATATGGCTAGGGCTAGAGGCCATATTTATGAACCGATCTTTACGAAACTTCTTGGGCACCTTTGTTATCAATGTGGGACAAGAATTAATATTTTGGGTGCGGTGCAAAATTCAAGATTGCCACCGGCAGCCATTTTGTACCAAAATTAGTGCAATCAGTTTTTTGTACAGAACTTCTGTATGAAAGTTCTGATTTGAATAAATTTTTGTATGAATGTTTAGTAACATGGAATACATCACATATAATACGCGTTTTTTTCTCGTGCAGAATTTATGCAAATTAGATGAACTTTGATTTATTCAGTACTACTTATACAAAGTAAGTACACATGTCAATACAGCTCGGGCTTGGGGCTGTATTTATCAATCGATCTTCACAAAACCTCTTGGGTACCTTTGTTATCACCTTGGGATGAGAACGAATGTTTTTGGGTGCGTTCCAAAACTTAAGATGGCTGCCGGTGCCCATTTTGTACCGAAATTAGGTACAATCAGTTTTTTGTACAGAACTTCTATATGAAGGTTCTGATTTGAATAAATTTTTGATTGAATGTTTAGTAACATGGAATACATCACATATAATACAGGTCTTTTTCTCGTGCAGAAATTATGCAAATTAGATGAAGTTTGATTTATTCAGTGCTACTTATACACAGTAAGTGCACATGTCAATGCGGCTTGGGCTGGAGGCTGTATTTATGAACCGATCTTCACGAAACTTCTTGGGTACCTTTGTTATCACCGAAATTAGGTACAATCAGTTTTTTGTACAGAACTTCTATATGAAGGTTCTGATTTGAATAAATTTTTGATTGAATGTTTAGTAACGTGGAATACATCACATATAATACAGGGTTTTTTCTTGTGCATAAAGTATGCAAATTTGATGAACTTTGATTTATTCAGTGCTTCTTATACGCAGTTAGTACATATGTTAATACAACTTGGGCTAGAGGCTGTATTTATGAACCGATCTTCACAAAATTTCTTGGATATCTTCGTTATCACCTTGGGCGAGAACGAGTGTTTTCAGGTGCAGTCCGAAATTTGAAGATGGTTGCCAGTGGCCAATTAGACAAACTTTGATTTATTCAATGCTACTTATACTCAGTAAGTGCACATTTCAATATGGCTCTGGCTAGAGGTATCTAACTGTCACCCACTTTTACAATACTTTACCTGTATATTTGTTACAGGCTTCGGTCAGTATTTATGTATAGACCTTTGCAATTCTTTACATGTACCTTTGTTATCAGGTCATTACCTAGATGTGTGTCATTGCTGTGTCACATACTATACATGTACATGATACAGTGTCATTGACACTTTCATTTAAAAAGCAGACAGGTATAAATAAAAAGAAATGACCAGTTGCATGTAGTGAGTCATATTCAGGTAGTAAATTATTTTTTTTAAATATTATTTTCACGAAATAAAACAGCCTATTGGTTTTCTGTGGGTTGGGTTAACACCACAGTTGTATGACAGTGTTTAGTAAGTGACAAGAAGAAAATATATATTTAGTGCCCATTTTTCACCAAGTCAGCGTAACACAAATCATAAGAGAAAATAAATATTAGTTCTATCATTAATTAAAAATGACAATTTAATGGGTTATAACTTATAAAATACTCACTTCATGTGATTTAGAAAAAATTGGGTTCATTTTTAGCTTGTCCGCCAGCTTAGATATAAAGCCTGTTGACTACTCAAAGGACGGTTTTTGAAGACAAAAGTTGAGAAATTCTCTCAAGTTGTAGAATTTTTCAATTTTCCCCTTAAAAATGCATTCAAGGCATCAGAATTTCCTTCCATCAGATGGCTCAGACTTCAGGAAATTGCATCCCTCCCTACCCCTAGAGATTCCGAGGGCCTAAGCAGCCCCCACCCCCACCCATTGGGCAACCATGCAACTGTGTTGTTCTCACTTTACAGGCCCACTGTTTTTCTTTGTAACGTGTTCTCATCCCTGACTTACCGCATCTTCAGTGCTAATTTGACCTGTTAATTGCATACTGGTTATTGAGTAGCTCGTCTTACCGGTAATTGAATAAATTGATCAAAGAATTACTCTGGCAACCACTGAATTTCCCATGTCTTTTTACGTTTTCTGTCTCAAAAAGCTCCAAGAGCTCTGTGTCAAACAAGATGTAATAAAATTAATGCTCATTATATCACTAGAATATAAAAAATCATCAAATACATGTTAATTGAATATTACTGTTAATTGAATATTTTTAACTTACAAAGTAACTATTCAGTTAACAGGGTTCTGCTGTATTATTATCCTCTGTCATGTGATGGGAAGTGGATATAGGAATGGGTTCCACCTATCGCTCCTTTCTATCATTTCATCCATCCTACCCCTTTTTTTGTCATCACATTTTAAAGGAAAGGAAACCATTCAAAATGTTTTTCTCAAATCCCCCTTAGTGTTGCACTTACTGTTTTAGATGTTGAAACTATCAATGAAACATTAGTGTGATCAGTTCTTAATTTTTTTTAATTCTTTTTACTGATTAGCCCTTTACCTAACACAAAAGCCAGATGACATAAACAAACAAAATTCTTGATTAACTAATTTTTATTTTCATTTTTTGCATCAAAAATATAGATTTCAATCTCTTATTGGGAACTAGCTCATTCCAATGAGTTGAGTCATGAGCTATGTTTTTGAGACAAAAAATACTGAAAATTGAATGGTGATTTTTATGAATAGCGCTTGTCGGTTTGGGTTTCATAGGGTAAAGGGTTAAAGTGTGTTTGTGTTCCAGCTGTACAGAATCTGCATTTATGATGCCATCAAATTTAATCAAAATAGAAATTGAAGTTCCACCAAATGAGGGAAGGGTAACAACAGATTTACCAGAGGACATATTTGATAGAAACACTGGTTTAGTCAAACTTACTGAAGAAGAGGTAATTATGCACAGTTATGTATACATTAATATTAAAACACTGTTCTTTTTGACAGAATGATATATTCAGCTTTGGTTACCTGGTTTAGTGCAAGATTACATGTATCTTTGGTAGTCATAATTTGTTTTATGGATTTGTTGTGTTACAATTTATGGGAGAGTGCCAAAAGCACCCTCCATTTCATTATAGCAAGACATATTCTTAACAGCTTAAATCCACCCCTCCATGACCCTTTGTCTGTTGGACATTTTTGTTGTGTGTCAGAAAACTTGTTGGTCACCCAAACGCAAACATTTTCTCTTAAAGCTGCTAAGATGACCATTTGATGAAACCACAGCCTGTCTGACTGGCAACCAGAATTTTTGGACTATCAGCAAGCCTTGTCTTTGTTGATATAAGGGCTGGTTTTGCAGAAAATATGGAGCTGAAGTTTAGAGGGAGATATAACATAGACAGGCTACAAATGGCACAACATGGTTGAATATGTTAACCCTTTACCTAACGTAGCGGCCAAAACCGGCCAGCGCTATTCTCAAAAATCGGCAATTAATTTTCATTATTTTTTTCATTTTTGTCTCAAAAACATAGGTTATGACCCCTCGTTGGAACGAGCTCGTCGAGCTCGTTCCAACGAGGGGTCATAAGCTATGTTTTTGAGACAAAAAATGAAAAAAATTAGTTATTCAAGAATTATTTTTCAAGTGTCGTCTGCTTTTCAGGTTAGGTAACGGGTTAACAGAGTAATGGAAAATACCAAGTAATTAGAGCTGGGAGGTTTTGATTTTTTAGATTCAGTTTTAGTTCTGTTTCAGTTTGGTGTTTCTTTGTGTTAAGAACAGATAATAAATGACACTTCAGTTTCTTTAACATGTACAAAATCTGCAATAGTTTGTATGACACCACTCAACACAAAAGTCCTGTCTGTATTGGGTTCAGCCTAATTTCCCTGTTATCTTTCATAGGAATTCTAAGGGATCATTTGCTAAACCTATTCAGTAAGAAAAAATTGCCATAAATCAGGGTAACAAATGAATCTAATCTGTGTTGTGATCTCATTGTCACATTTCTCCCATATTGACTTATCAGAAAATGTGTTGGTCACCAAAACACCAACATCTATATTATGATCTCATTGTCACATTTCTCCTTTATTGTCTGTCATGACTGGTCCAGAAGGGAGAAAATGTGACAATCAGAAAATGGACAGACTAAGTGACGAGAGTCCATAGTGGTCACAAGTCCAGTTCCCTCCAAATAAGGTAGTTTGATCAGTTTATGCACGAACACAGTAAAACCATTCAACTGTTTTTTTTGCTGGGTCCTGCAGCTCAGTTTTGCTGCAAAAAACAGAACTGAACTGGAAAACTGAAAAACTGCCCAGCCCAACTTGTAAAATGAGAGTGGGAAATTTTTTAGTTAACAAAAGAATATGACTAAGGTGTTTGAAAGTTACAGAATCAGAGGTAGACCCCTCTGTTGATTAACTCCTTACCCAACACAGATGATATCAAACTTTATTATTTTAAATATTATATTTTTTTCAAAGGTTTCAACAAAATTCAACAAAACCATATCATGTGACCCTTCTTTGGAATGAGCTAGACGAGCTCATTCTAGTGAGGGGTCACATGATATGGTTTTGTTAAAATGTTTTGAATAATAATCTCTTTTCAACTGCTCCAGTTTGTAAATTACCGGTACACAATCAGATGTGGCTGATTTGTTGGGTAAAGGGTTAAAAGCACAACATGTATATCCTGTCACCACTCCGGTAATTCTGTTCTTCCATGTTTTATTTACTTCTGTGAGTGAGAACTGCAAATGGCTGTGCCCTGTTTTTGGCATTAATAAAAAATTGTTCTTACTGTTCACATTTAAAACCACCACATTGATAAGTAAAAGATGGAGGAATGAGTATATTCTCAAATGTGGCCACAAAACAATGTACAACAGTAGATTGCACATGAAAGGATATTAACAGGAGTGTTGTTGCTCTCTGCAGTAAAACATATGATATCTTCAACACCAGGGAAACAGCTTTTATTGAACCTGATGTGTGGAAGGAAATAATATTCTTGCAGACCTTTTTTGTAAAAAAAAGTATTCAACTGTATGTTACAGATATTTTTTGGAAAAATCTTCTGTCAGAATGGGTGTGGGATGTCAACTAAACAACTTACAGTAGATTATTCCTGTTGACTTCCAAAAATCAATAATTGTTCCAACACTAGTGCTCTCCAATACAACAAAAGACCAAATTAAAAAATACTAATTTTCAAAAGCACTCCTTACCATGAGCAAAATTAAAAGTCAGCAGTGGACAGCTCTCCATCAAATCTCCTATCACTAGTGGGAGCAGCTATCCTGGACAGTGTAGGTGCGTCATTCAATAGATGGTGGTTTAAAAAGTTGTGATTACCATAGGTGCTGATATTAAAAATAAAATATATTTCAAAGACTAAGTTTAATCATTTTATTCTCAAAAATCTACACTCAAAAGTTTACGTGTTATGAAGTCACACAAATAAGTAGAAAACAGTGGAATTTACTGGGTGCTTATTTAGGTCTCTTGCCTTGAGGACAGTCTGGGTCAAATATCAGGAGACATGTGTCACTTAATTGGGGACTTTCCATGTGCGATTCTAAAGTGAACATTCAAATATTTGAAGTCTCAAACATGTGTAAATGGTCTCAGCCAGATGAAATTATGTAATGTTTGTGATCGATTGGGGTATGGTGCATTTATTTTTGTACATTTAATTGAAAAGGTATTGAGAGAATCACAACATTATGAAAACCAGAAGAATGAAAGATTTTGAAGTATCAGCTATTGGTACATCATGAGTTAACATTATCTCATCAGCAATATTTAATGATAAATCTATCTGGAAGTTGCTTGACTTTTTTTTCTTCTCTGAATCATTTGTGCAATCACCATATATAGCACCCGTTACTTGCCTTTACATTTACTGTTCATGTTACTAAATTTTCTGTAAGTGAGAAAGGAGGAATTGTCCATTAAAATGATGTTCCGGCAAAAAAACATATGATCGCATCACTTTAATTTTGGCATTCAAATATCTTTGTCGAGTATAGCCTTTCAGACAACTTTTTCTGGACCGCGAACAAGGGGTCAAGCAACAAATAAGAGAGAAAAACTGACACGAAGGGAAGTACCATTCACATGCACATATTTTTCAGGGAATTCCCCACAAAAACACACAAAAAGTAAATTGTATTTTTTAGGTCCAAAAGTCATAAAATCACCGTCTTTTTTCATCAGGAATATTCAACAATAATGCAAGATGTCAATAGAATGTTTCAAACGTTTATTGAAATAATATATTTTCCCAAGGCTATTTATTTTTAGAGATTGCATCATTTCCAAGTGCAACATTTCAAGGCGGGAAGCTCTAATTCAAATATTTAGTTCCCTGCTACCTATAATCATCCCCAACCCTACCAAAGAGAGATTTTACCACTTCCATGAGATAAAAGAGTCATTTCTGCATTAGAATCCAACTTTTGGCTTCTGCTGAGTCAAAAACATGGGAAATTTGCTCTTTTAAGGAAAAGTGTCCAAACTTTGTCAAAAGGGCTTAAATATTGGTATTGCCTCCAAAAGATTTTTCTAGCATGTTACCTAATAAATTAGCTGAGAGAGATGAGAATTTACTGCTTTCTTTAAAAACTACCCTGATCCCAAAATAAAACTAAAATCTGCATCAGCACACAATACCCTGCATTTAAAATTTCCACGGACTGGCAAGGAAATTTTTAGAATTCCTAGGAAATCCAAGGATATGGCATGGGATTTATGTGATTGGTAAAAAATTCCTTGCTACCATGGAACAAGTTCCATGGAATTACTATGGACAGCTGATGTTCACTATGGACATACCTTGGTCACAGCCCGGAAAAGGCACGGAAAACTTGGACTTATTAGCTCAACTTGACAAAGTCAAGCTGAGCTATTGCCATCACTTCTCGTCCGCCGGCATACGTACGTTAGTATGTTAGTACGTTAGTACGTACGTCCACAATTTCCTTTGGCACACCTCACAGGTCGCATTTATGATCAGATCACTTTGAAACTTGGTATGCTTGTTTGGGGTGACCTCTAGATGGGAGCTATCGATTTTCTTCAATTTCCGTCAAAAATTGTTGCCGCGGCCAACGTTCTTAGAACTTAGTTTAGTGAAACCTCAATATTTCCCTTTGGCACACCCTACAGGGCACATTTATGATTGGATCGCTTTGAAACTTGGTATGCTTGTTTGGGGTGACCGCTAGATGAGAGCTATCGATTTTTTTCAATTTCCGTCAAAAAATGGTGCTGCGGCCAACGTTCTTAGAACTTAGTTTAGTCAAACCTCAATATTTCCCTTTGGCACACCCTACAGGGCAAATTTATGATTGGATTGCTTTGAAACTTGGTATGCATGTTTGGGGTGACCTCTAGATGGGAGCTATCGATTTTTTTCAATTTTTGTCAAAAAATGTTGCCGCGGCCAATGTTCTTAGAACTTAGTTTAGTCAAACCTCAATATTTCCCTTTGGCATACCCTACAGGGCATATTTATCATTGGATCACTTTCAAACTTGGTATGCTTATTTCGGGTGACCTCTAGATGGGAGCTATCGATTTTCTTCCATTTACGTCAAAAAATGTTGCCACGGCCAACGTTCTTAGAACTTAGTTTAGTCAGACGTCAATATTTCCCTTTGGCACACCCTACAGGGCACATTTATGATCGGATTGCTTTGAAACCTGGCATGCTTGTTTGGGGTGACCTCTAGATGGGTGCTATTGATTTTCTTCCAGTTCAAAAAAAAATGTTGCCGCGGCCAATGTTCTTAGAACTTAGTTTAGTCAAACCTCAATATTTCCCTTTGGCACACCCTACAGGGCACATTTATGATTGGATTGCTTTGAAACCTGGCATGCATGTTTGAGGTGATCTCTAGATGGGAACTATCAATTTTTTTCCATTTACGTCAAAAAATGTTGCCGCGGCCAACATTCTTAGAACTTAGTTTAGTCAAACCTCAATATTTCCCTTTGGCACACCCTACAGGACACATTTATGATTGGATCGCTTTGAAACTGGGTATGCTTGTTTGGGGTGACCGCTAGATGAGAGCTGTCGATTTTTTTCAATTTCCGTCAAAAAATGGTGCTGCGGCCAACGTTCTTAGAACTTATTTTAGTCAAACCTCAATATTTCCCTTTGGCACACCCTACTGGGCACATTTATGATTGGATCGCTTTGAAACTTGGTATGCTTGTTTGGGGTGACCGCTAGATGAGAGCTATCGATTTTTTTCAATTTCCGTCAAAAAATGGTGCTGCGGCCAACGTTCTTAGAACTTAGTCAAACCTCAATATTTCCCTTTGGCACACCCTACAGGGCAGATTTATGACTGGATTGCTTTGAAACTTGGTATGCATGTTTGGGGTGACCTCTAGATGGGAGCTATCGATTTTTTTCAATTTTTGTCAAAAAATGTTGCCGCGGCCAATGTTCTTAGAACTTAGTTTAGTCAAACCTCAATATTTCCCTTTGGCACACCCTACAGGGCACATTTATCATTGGATCACTTTCAAACGTGGTATGCTTATTTCAGGTGACCTCTAGATGGGAGCTATCGATTTTCTTCCATTTACTTCAAAAAATGTTGCCACGGCCAACGTTCTTAGAACTTAGTTTAGTCAGACGTCAATATTTCCCTTTGCACACCCTACAGGGCACATTTATGATTGGATTGCTTTGAAACCTGGCATGCTTGTTTGGGGTGACCTCTAGATGGGTGCTATTGATTTTCTTCCATTTCCATCAAAAAATGTTGCCGCGGCCAATGTTCTTAGAACTTAGTTTAGTCAAACCTCAATATTTCCCTTTGGCACACCCTACAGGGCACATTTATGATTGGATTGCTTTGAAACCTGGCATGCTTGTTTGGGGTGATCTCTAGATGGTAACTATCAATTTTTTTCCATTTACGTCAAAAAGTGTTGCCGCGGCCAATGTTCTTAGATCTTAGTTTAGTCAGACATCAATATTTCCCTTTGGCACACCCTACAGGGCACATTTATGATCGGATTGCTTTGAAACCTGGCATGCTTGTTTGGGGAGACCACTAGATGGGAGCTATCGATTTTCTTCCATTTCTGTCCATCAAAAAATGCTGCCGCTGGCAACTATCTTTGAACTTAGTTTAGTCGGGTATCAGTATATTCCTTTGGCATGCCCTACAGGCCCCATTTATGATCAGATCGGTTTGAAAACTTTGTATGCTTGTTTGGGGTTTCCTCTATTGATTTTCGTCGATTTCCGTCAAAAAATGTTGCCATTTGTAATGACCTTCGATGAACTTAGTAAAAACTTCGTGCAGTTAAGCATCAGTATTTCCCTTTGACACACCCAGCAGGGCACATTTATCATGGGATCACTTGCAAACTTGGTGTGCTTGTGTGGTGTGACATCTATATGAGAGCTGTCAATTTTCTTTCTATTTGTCAAAAAATGTTGCCGCTGACCTGTGAACTTCGTTTAATCAGGCCTCAACATTTCCCTTTAACGCACCCTTCAGGGCACATTTATGATCGGATCACTTTGAAACTTGGTATGTGTGTTCGGGGTGACCTCTAGATGTGGGCTATTGCTTTTTTTCATTTCCATAAAAAATTATTGTCGTTATCACCAGCCTTTGAACTTACTGCATTTGTGCATCACCTTATCCCTTTTGAACTCTCAGCAGGGTATATTTATGAATTCCCATCCCCCCCCCAAAAAAAAAAAAACAAAACAAAAAAACATTGCCACAAGCAATGACCTTCTGCTTAGTGCATTTGTGCACTAACATCTTCCTTTGGTACGCCTCAGAGTGCACATTCATTATCATGTTGTTTTAAAACTTTGTATGCTTATGCAGGGTGACAAAGATAGGAACTATTGATTTTCTTTTCATTTCCATCAAAAACTGTTGCTGTTAGCAACAATCTTTGAATTTATTGCATTTGTGCATCAACATTCTTTGACATGGCCTACAGGCCACATTTATCATAGGATTGTTTTTGAACTTGGTGTGCTCATTAGGCAAGACTTTAGATAAGAGTCATTGATTAGCATTCATTTCTGTGAAAAAAGTTCCATTTACAATAACCTCTGAACATACTGCATTTGTGTATCAACATTCTTCCTTTAGCCAGTCTTACTGTTTACATTTAAAAATTAAGTGGATTACTCTGACGTTGTGCACACACAATGCTGTAATGTTGAAATTTCATCAAATAACATAGGTACCAATGATCTTCAATTTTGCTGTTTCATTTATAACTTACCAAGTTCAAGTTTGTCAAGTTGAGCTACAGTGTCATTGACACTTTCATATTATTTTCAGCATGGAAATTTGAATGGAAGCACGGAAAAAGACTCAGAAAAAATACCCTATGAAAATGATTGGACTTCCAACTTAAATATAGTTCTTGTGTTTATGTGAACGTGCATCGCTGAATCTTAAATAAAGAGTTGCTTACGTGCCTTGTATTTTTCATGTTTTTTTACATGCACAACGCGACTGTCATCGTGCTGTTGATGAATGGGAGACGGGAACAGTTCATCCGTAATTTTCTAACCGTTAACATTAAACATTTGGCCTGAAAATAGGCTCTTCTGTCTGGGAACATATTTGACAGGCAACATAAAACCTAACAAATATTTTAATATGTAGAAGTAGAATTGGACGGTTAACCCAAAATTCGGTTTGGTTTTGGATTTATCAAAACCGAAAATATTTCAGAAAACCCATCGTCGCAGTTTTCAACTTCTATATTTCTAGGCCCTACCCCTACCCCACACCCATACCCAAAGAAACCATGCCCAAAATTCTGCGTTTTCCCTATACGTTCAGAAATCAAACGCACCTACATAGCCTACGGCCACAAAGGAGTGCTTTATCAGTAAGAATATTGAGTTTTTAAATTTGGCCGTAATGGTAGGCCTATATAGCCTAGCCCTCCTCACCCCATGGACCTGTAGACCTACGTATGTCTTCATGCCTTCGCATGAGGAGCTTCTTCGATGTTGAATTCTGTAATAGCAAATGTGCATATCATTTTGCAGTCAAAACTGACCATGTTATTCTTCCCGAGAATTGATTTTATCTTTAGGTCTACACTTAGCCTAAATGAAAATCCTGTGCCAGGCTACCCAACTCAAGATTAGGCTATGCATAACAGCCATCGTTTGATTCCTTTCATAATGAGAATAGGCCTATGTTATAAATTAGCATACCACACCTTAATGATTCTATAGGCCTATACCCTACACAATGCCATTATTATAGATCTCTTATATAGCGACTGGCACGAGGAACTGAATAGGCTGTCCAACCTCTTTATTTGAGAGCTTATAACCTATACCCCACCTTCGGTTTTCGGACCAGAGAAACTATTCAGGACGATTGGTCAATTGCTCCGAGTCCATACCCCCCACACACACACCTCTGTTGTATTAAATGACCGTAGTAGGCAATAGGATTTCATGGATCTGGGCCTAGGCCTATAGTGTCGCCCCATATATGTAGGCTCTACTGCACCCACAAAAATGGAAGGCTAGAGGCCTATGGTACCCAAGTCTGACCATCGGGCCAACCACCACAGACTGAGTAGGTTGAACACATATTGGTCTATTAGTTCGACATGAGTAAAAGTTCATCTGCTGGTAGGCTGGGGTGGGGGGGTGGGGGTGGGGGGGGGGGGGCAGTGACAATACTAGTACTATTTCAATTCTGCTTTAATAGATTAATACCATCTTCCACCCTCACCCCCACCCCAACAGAAACACAAAAGACCATGACATGGGTGATTCAGACTTTGAATTTAAAACAGTGCAGTCTGTTGACCAATGTACATCAAACGAAGGCATTTGAGCTACAGATCAGATGCTAAATAGAACTTGGGCATAATGGGGCCGAAGTCAAAGCCTGCTATGCCTGTAATCTTATAAAATTAGTGGATACTGCCTTTCAATCTTATCAAAGAGGTTACTATGAACGCTTCCGTAGTGGCTGTACAATCACACTTGCGATGACCCATAATCTCAAACACAACAAACATGAAAAATTTAAACCAATTTTAATATTTTTAATACTTACCAATGGCCCAGACTAGCTGGTGCAACCCAATTTATTACCAGGGCCAAACACATTTTGAATCCCCCAAACCCCCAAAATTTGCAAAAAAACCTAAGAACGAGAAAACCAGTGTGGTCCTCCATACTTTTTGCGCAATGCACAACTTGTTGTCAAGGACAACAATAGGCTACTGCCATCTTGTCATTCTTTATTGTTGTGCCTGCTAAATGTTATTAAGACCTGTAATATAATTCAGCGGGGAGGAAGGAGTGTCTACTCCAGGGAAGGACATCCCCATCTGGGTCATTGGTAAGTATTAAAAATATTAAAATTGGTATAAATTTTTCATATTTTTCCACTATACCAATGGCCCAGACTAGCTGAGAATAGTAAACAGGCAGGCGGGCCTAGTACTTGATATTCATTGCTCCTATTTCAGAAAAAACAATGAAAATATGTAACTCTATTTAAGGCCTAGCATAACCCATTATGCTATTTTGATAAAGGAAGCCAAAATATAAAGAAGTCCAGAGAAACGAGACTCTTTATAAATCATTAAAATTGTCCGAGTATTGTATAGTAAAGCTCGTCTTGACACATGACATATACATTAACGCTTCACATCGAGCTACACATTAAAAGCATATAATACATTGAAGATTGCTTCATATCAAGCTACACATTAAAACTACCACAGCACCGACCCCAGGATACTATCACTGAAGGAGGTATGTCCATACTTTTCACTATAAAGCCAGATGACTATTTGGAAGTACCATCCCCCTCCCCCTTCCCCTTTTTTGGAAAGTAACTACACTTCAAAACGAAGAGGGTAGCAGACTGGAGACAGTGCTAGAGCAGACCAAACAGAAGGTTGAATGAAAATCCTAATTAGAATGGACGACATTCTGAGCTACTGATAACGGTCCTAAAGATCTGAGATCATCCAAAATTGATTCTAAATCTCGAAGATAAAATTTGGTAAAAGTCGTCTGTTGTGTCCAGTAAGCTGCTTGCATCAAATCCTTCAAAGAAGTACTACTAGCATAAGCCCAAGAAGAAGCTAAAGCTCTGACTTCGTGAGCTGAAATCTTATAAGCTATTCTCTGATTCACAGACAAAGCATTATAAGCCGACCGAATAGCTAACTGAATCCATCTAGATATGGAATGAACAGAAATATCAGTTCTGTTAGGAAGAAGAGAAAGAAATAACCTCTTTCTACCTCTAATAAAACTAGAACGCTCCTTATAAATCCTAAGCGCTCTTACTGGACACAACAAAGGTCTCTAACCATCTGAAGACGGTAATGCTTTGATAAGAATAGGGCTAGGCCGTTTGTCCGGAACCTGATTCTTAGCTAAGAATCCCACTTTCGTAGTGAGAGTAATAGAATTACCAACACTACGATAATGAGAGTCTTCAACAGACAAAGCATGAAGCTCACTAACTCTTCTAGCTGACGCAAACGCTAAAAGAAAAAAACGTTTTATAAGTAAGAAATTTAAACTCAGCAGTATTTAATGGCTCAAAAGGTGCTTCCTGAAGGTTCAGAAGAACCCAAGCTAAATTCCACTTAGGGACTTGTCTCAAGGTACGAGGTCTATTCACAGAGAAATTCCTCATTAATTTATTTAAAGATAAATCTGATTTTCCTTGGTGTGCATAGGTGTCAGAAAGCATAGACCTATAGCCCTTAATAGTGACCTATAGCCCTCAAAAAGATAAATAAAAAAGTTAGATAATTGAGGAATAGTTGGGTTAAAAAAATCAATCAATTGTGATTTACACCAACGAAGAAAAACCTTCCACTTCACTTCATAATTTAACGAAGAGGAGGTCCTCCTACAGTTAGAAATTGCTTCCATTGCTCGTCTGGAAAACTGTTTTCCATGCAGGAAGAACCGCACAACGGAAAAACGTGAAGGTTGAGGCCTTCCGGATTGTGATGAAGCCGACGGAGTTTCCCCTGTGTCAGAAGATCCCGGAGAGGTGGTAACTTCCGTGGAACGTCCCAAAGAAGTTCCCGGAGAAGATTTATCCACGGTATGTGAGCCGACAAACTAGCAACCAGTAGAATTTTGCAAGAAGACTGTTTTATCTTTAGCAAGATCTGTTGAATGAGGGGAGCTGGAGGGTAAGCATACCCTATTATCCCGTTCCATGAAATTGACAGAGCATCTACTGCATAGGCTTGAGGGTCCGGGCATGGAGACACAAAAGTCTGTAACTGATTGTTCAGACTCGTGGCAAAAAGATCGATCATTGGACGTTCCCACTGGAAGCAAATCTGATTGAAGACAGTTATTTTTTCAACATCCATTCTGAAGGTAGCAGGCGATCCTTTCTCGATAGAGAGTCTGCTATTACATTGAGACGACCTGGAATATGACGAATCGATATCAGAATCTGATTCTCTTGAGAGAAAAGAAGAATCTTTTCGGTGAGATTCAACAGCTGGACGGAATGAGTACTTCCCTGATTCCAAACATAGGATACTACTGTTGAATTGTCCTTCAGAATTTGAACATGTGAGTTTATTACTCGACTGAGCCAATGATTTAGAGCTAACCAAATGGCCCTCATTTCTTTGTAGTTTATATGGGACACAAGAAACTGACTCTCCCATAAACCGTGACACACTTGATCGCCCGGAATCAGAGAAGCACTCCAACCCTCTTGACTGGCATCCGTCATGATTATGAATGACGGCTCCTGAATCTGAAGTGGTATTCCCTGTGATAACCACTGGATATCCGCCCAAATTTGAAGATGATGTTTTACTGACTGTGTTAAAACAATCGGACTGCCCAACAACTGATGTTTTACGCTCCAATTTTGAATTAGATAAATTTGAAGTGGACGAGTGCGCAAACAACCTAGCGGAATTAACTCTGCGGCGGCGCCGCCACAAAGTCTTAACAGCCGCATAAACTCTCTTGCAGTAATGACTTGTGTGTTTATGCAGTATTTTGCATAAAGAGAAACTAATTTTGCTTTTGCTACCGGCAAACTGACCCGATTGTTGAGAGTATCGAAACTCATTCCCAGATGAACAAACGACCTCGTCGGCATTAAATCTGACTTGTCGACATTGATTATAAAACCTAGGCGTTATAGTAGCGATAGTAGACTCTGAACATCGCTTTGAAGAGCAGGAAAATTTTTTTGGACCTTTGAAGAATGTCGTCCAGATATGCCGACATCATTGAAGCCAAATGAGCTCTAAAGTGGCTCATCACCGCATCCATCACCCGAGTGAACGCCCACGGAGCAAGGTTCAGGCCAAAACACATTGCTCTGAACTGGTATACCTTTCCTTGAAGCGAAACACAGGTATTTCCGAAAAGCCGGATGAATCAAGATGTGAAAATATGCGTCCTTCAAATCTATACTTGCGGCATAATCGTTTACTCGGATGCTGCCTCTCACCGATCGAATTGTCTCCATATAAAATTTTGGAGCAATTATTAGCTTGTTTATCCAACTGAGATCGATGACCGGCCTGTACGAGCCTTCTGGCTCCGGCACAAGAAAAAGATGACTGTAGAATCCCTTTGAATTGGGATTCTCTATGACCTCTACTGCCTCCTTTTGTAGGAGAGAGTCTACTGCTGAAATCAAAGACTCTCTCTTTGGTATATTTTGTGGAAGGTTCACAAAACGCGGAATCCACGTTAATGGAGGTTTTCTCCGGAACAAAAGATGTAGACCATTTTTTACAATGTCTCGAACCCAAAGATCCTGAGTTATTTTTTTCCAGTTGCTTGTGAATTTTGAAAGCCTTCCGCCAACCGGAGAACAGTAGAGGTCGAAATCTTCTTTTGTAGGACTTCGAGGCTTATACTAGGAGAAACCTCGTGAAGCTCTCGCACCCCTCTGTGACGTCGGTGTGGGGTTACGCATTTCGTTATTATCCGTCTGCGTCATCCCCTTTTTGAAATCACTCCCCTGTTTCAAGCCACCATGCCCATGATTAGCTTTAGAAGCAGCACAGGCTGAGCCTCTCTTGGAGAAAAATTTACCTCTCCAAGGAGTACCACTTGTGGAAGGCTGAGGTTGCGAAGCTGAGTGCAACAAAAGCTGACTTGTAGCTTTCTTAGAAGCATCTTCAAATACAGCTTTTAGCTTATCATTGAATAATGAAGAGCCCGAAACGGGAGCGGCCCTTAGAGAGCTCTTAACACTGTCGTCAATAAATGACGTAGATTTAAGGGCAGCATCGTGCCTGACCAACTCTAAATTTGCTACTGAAAGAGCAGAGTGGGATGTTGTATACATGATGGCGCGAGAGAGCACTCTCAAAGGAGATAACAACTCCTGTAAGCTCTCAGATTCCAAATTGCTGGCTAATGCCCTGCAAATATGATCTGCATATGACATAGCATCCAGAATACTTCTGCTAGATTCAATGCAAGTATCTATAACAAAAGAACTGACGCTACACGATGACGGAAGAGACATACCCAAGTCCCTAGCTCCGTCATCCAATCGCAGAGGAGCTCTTGGAATCTTACTCTCGCCTACTGTATTTAAGAAGGTATTGCCTCTAAACAGTAGGTCAAGCTTCTTTTCCAAAAGGAAAGAACTTTTTCTAGCCTGAGCCAGGTCAGCAATAGCTTCGTCACAACAATCAAACGCATCTAATGCTTGGACTGATTGAGACGCATACAGAAGGATACTTTCCTTCGACTTAATGACCTCCCTGTCTAAAGAAGACAGGCGCTTGGCTCTAGAAGGTGCAGAACTCTGACCAGAAGGAATTAATTCAGGTGAAAAATCCTGCAGGAACCTCATAGTTTCCATATGCAGCTCAGCCAAAGATGTAGTGTCAGTCTCGTCTTCATCAAACTCCCTAACACTACCAGCTAGAGGTTCCTGGTCTGGTCTATTATCAGCATACTGATTATTTGAGGAAACCCTTCTTTCTGCCAATCCAGCACCGTCCGAATCATCCGAAGCGGAGCTCGATGACGGCCGCATATTATGCTGCTGGGAGTCTGCAATTAGCTGGGCAATTTGCTCCAGCAATTCCGTATTCGAGGCTATGTTCACCCCAGTTCTACACCTTTTTGGCTCCGGAAGGTGATCTGACACAGAGTCCTGTGCCTGTCTTAGAAAAAGACGTTTGCCTCGAAATGCTAGCCTTAGAGAGAGACAGATCCTGGCTCTGACTCTCTACCTCTGGATCTTGCCGGCTAGCATGTGGTCTGCTGTGCTGAGTCCTGGAAACAGACGAAGAAGAGGCTCTTATATCAAAATTACTGCCAGCCGCATTGGCAGAGAAAGGTACATCAGAAACAACTGGCTCCGAAGCATTTTCTACCGGACTACCAGCGGAACTGGCAATAAAAGTCAAATCTTTCTGTTTTGACCCCGAAACAGAAGAATGCTTCGCTACTGATGCACCTTTCAATTTGACTGGCCTCTTCCCCTTACGTGCTGTCGTCTGAACAGAGGACTGTCTTCCATCCTCCGTATCCTGGACCACTATGGATTTTCCCGGTACTGAAGCACTAATTAAAGGCTCCGTTACACCGGTCGTGCTAGTTGACCGTCTGCTTGCCCGAGGTACCGAGTATTCTGTGACACCTCGTAAGTCAACAGGCTCTGTATCTGAAGTCGACGGTAGCACAGAACTTGATGTTATACCATGACCAATACCATGTTCTTGTTCCTCTGAAATGGAAACTAAATTTTGATTAGTTACCTTAGGCGAAAGCACCGAAATCGGTGCTTCGCCAACACATACATAAGTTGAGAGAGAATTCCATCGCTTGGAATCCCAAGAACAGCAAGTTGCACAGGTAACATCTTTCGAGCAACGAGTGCAAGCTAAACATGAAGAATGAGAATCAAGAGAGGACTTCTTCCTCTTACTTTTCGAACATGAGGACTTCATAATACACACATGCCTGAATAGGAGCTGGTAACCAAGTCCAAAACAGGCACAACAAAGGCCCAGGTCAGACAACCGGTATCCCAAGAATACCCTTAACAATAGAGAAACTTCCCCAGAAGATTCCATATAGAGAAGAGTAATGGCAAACAGACACTCCCGACTAAGTCAAAAATAGCCGGTACGTGACAAAGGGGTTACAAATAATCCACATTCCGTAAATTATCTAAGATTTTTAATAAGAAATTTAATTAATAACAAATTCGCAAACAGCAAATAGTTCTTAAAAATCTAATGAGAGGATTCAAAGGGAAAAAGGTGAACATTGAACACACACATAATGATAAACCAAGAATGAACGAATCAGGTGCATATCCCAAAAACGGGAAGAACAAGAAATGTGATTTAATTTCAATAAAGTTATAGCCCTGATGTTCAAAAACTCAATGTCTATATTCAGCTAGATTCTGCTGCAATTATTCCACCATTCCACTTCAAAATCGTGTCTGGCTACATTATACTTTAGGATTTTATATCACAAAAGTCAAGATGCATGTTGATCTGACATGGGCCAAACAACAGAATGACAAGATGGCGGTAGCCTATTGTTGTCTTTGACAACAAGTTGCGGATTGCACAAAAAGTATGGAGGACCATACTGGTCTTCTCGTTTTTAGGTTTTTTGGCAAATTTTGGGGGTTTGGGGGATTCAAAATTTGTGTTTGGCCCTGGTAATAAATTGGGTTGCACCAGCTAGTCTGGGCCATTGGTATAGTGGAAAAACATCTTGTTTCAAAATGTGTGTGTGCGCTCCTGTGACATTTCATGACATTAAATTTACCATATTTCTTTTGACTCTTTGACCTTGAATGGTGTTGATTTCGCGTTGGTTCAAAATATTCATTTTTATGTCTTACTTGAAAAATTTTTTGCCTCAACATGAAGATTGGTAACAACTATGTCGGGATGATGACCAACATATTTATATTATGGTTATGATGACAAACAATACACCACGCATCTAGCTGAAGAACTAACGTATGCAAAGCTGGAGTCTCGAAAAATACCTGCGTCCATTTGATTTTGGAAGTTCATATATTTGTTCAACATGGAATAACTACAAATGTCTGGTGAGTAGCTTTTCTGGAATTATCGAACCCCTATATTTCTGTTTTAGTTTGATCAAACACTGAATTTGAATTTAGTGTAATTAAGCTGTGGAACTCTTGCGAACCACTAGGGTAACACGGGTTTGCTATCGACATTGTGGCATTTGTGTGTGTGTGTGTGTGTGTGTGTGCTTTCCTGAATTTCAAAAGTGAATGTTTATTTCCTCAAGTGCAGTTTGCAAGGTCACGAATGTCTGTTGGCTTTCAATACTAGATGTCGCGATCCCCAATTTACGCAAATTTATAGAATGTTTTGATTTTAGAATTTAGTTGCAACTTGCAAGTGAAACGAATGTCAAAACACTGTTTGATTTTTTTTTATTTTGCAAACCAAGTATTAAATTGTTATAAATGAAATCAATCACAGTTACACAGCATCTTTACAATTCTATACATTT
This sequence comes from Pictodentalium vernedei, assembly GCA_031216915.1. Taxonomy (NCBI): domain Eukaryota; kingdom Metazoa; phylum Mollusca; class Scaphopoda; order Dentaliida; family Dentaliidae; genus Pictodentalium; species Pictodentalium vernedei. The sequence continues at coordinate 248,965,651 of CM062291.1, forward strand.
AATTTCAAAATCTGAGAGAGTGCCAAAGCTTACTGTTCTCACAAGTGAAGTGTCAGTGCCACAGGAAATCGACAACAGAATGACCTGAAGTAGTCTTTGAAATGGACAACTAATATTGATAATACCTTGAAATGCAAATGCCTATAAATGCCGCTTCAGCTTTCACTGCAAAGTTTAAACTTGAAAGCAACACAATATCAATAGTACAAGAAAGCTTTTTTATTGGACAGTTCCTGAATTAGGTTGAATTAAATTAATTGTTTGCCCCTCCCATTTTATAACCAAGTAATCATCATGCGTCTTCAAAGATTTATCATTAAAAACGTCCATCGTGAAGGTGGGCCTTGTTATCCCAAAGCAATGGCCCGATTTGCATGAAATTTCACCTGAGTAGTGGGTATATAGGGGCATTAGGTATTTTCTTCAAATTGGGTTTCTGTTCATATTAAAGAGGGGGTGGGGACAAAATGCTCCAATTTAAAAAAAAAAAAATTTTCATGAACCAGCAGTAGCAGAGACTTCATATTTGGTATACAGCTTCCTTTTGAGATGTAGACTCAAATTTGTTCAAGAGAAGTTTGATGGGCAATATTTGTCGTCATTACAGGAGGGGCAAGAATTTTTGTCCCATCCAAAATTTCTTTTTTCCAAACTGAGAGGCCGATTTGAACAAAATTTGATATGAATTATTAGTGGGTCATAAGTACTTGATTTATGAAAAAAAAATGTCCAAATGCCCCGTGTGAACCCCAGGAGCTAAAAATAGAAATATTTTCAAACACCCATATTTCCCAAACCACACCGAACAGAGAGCTATAATTTGGAGTGAAGCTTCCTTAGGACCAGTAGAATGGAACGGTAAAAAAAATTGCTATCGGTTATCTTAGGGTGTTCTGTAGAGGGCATCAAAAAATGCCGAGTCAGCATATTTGCAAAAATGTTTAAAAATCTTTTCTCCAAAACCAGTGGTCAAAATCTTTTGATATTTGGTTTACAGGATCCATATGGGGGTCAGATACAAGTGTGTTAAAATGAAGCCCATTGGTTCATATTTAGGCTCAATACTGGTGCCCAAATTTTTAACTTAGGGCAGTATGGGGAATATATTTTAAAAATCTTCTTTTTGAGAACCACCAGTCAGAATCTTTTAATGTTTGGTATACATCATTGTTATGAGAGTCAGACTCCAGATTGTTCAAACCAAGTCCCTAGGTTAATATTTGGGCTTCCCATGGGGGATAACTTAGTGCAATACGGGGGATAATTTTTTTAAAATCTTCTTCAGATCCACCAGTCAGAATGCTTTCATATTTGGCATACAACATCTCTAGGTGGTTCAGATTCAACTTTGTTCAAATCGGGTCTCTAGGTATATATTTGGTGTACCAATAGTAGCCCAAGTTTTAACTTAGTACAATATGAGGAAAATTTCTTTAAAAATCTTCTTCTTTAGATCCACCAGTGGGAATGGTTTCATATTTGGTATACAACATCTCTAGGGGAAGGGTGTGAGGGGTGAGTGGTGGTCAGATTCAAGTTTGTTAAATTTGAGTGCCTGGCTTAATATTTTGGGAACCTGAAATTTAACTTTGTACAATATGAGGGAATTTCTTCAAAAATGTTCTTCAGATTCACCTGTCAGAATCCTTTCATATTTGGTTTACAACATCTCGATGAGAGTCAGATTCAAGTTTGTTCAAATTGGTTCCCTGGGTTAATATTTGGACTCCCAAAGGTAGCCCGATTTTTTAACTTTGTGCAATATGACGAAATTTCTTACCAGTCAGAATGCTTTCATGTTTGTCAGAATGCTTTCATATTTAATATACAGCATCTCGGGGGGTGGGGGAGGGGGGGGGTGGGGGGGGGTGCAGATTCAAGTGTCTGTAGATTAGTAGCCCAAATTTTAACTTCGTGCAATATGAGGAAATTTCTTTAAAAATTTTCTTCTTCAAATCCACCGCTCAGAATGGTTTCATATTTGGTATACAACATCTCTGGGAGGTCAGATACAATCAACTTTGTTCAAATCAAATGCCTGGGTTAATATTTGGGCTAACTATGGAAGCCAGAATTGGCCACATAGTTGAAGAATTAGAATTTTGTATTCAGTACCCTCTAGAGGTGTGTAACTAAGATTAATCCACATAGGTTGTATCAAGGGACTTCATAGGGGAGCTCCACATTTTACAGTATGATCAACTGAAGAAAAGGCATGATGCTTGGACTATTTGTGTCACTCCTGAGGGGCTCAAGGACTGACAATGTATCCTGTGGAGATGGATTGCTTAATGTAGATTCATTCTTGGACTCTGTTTATATTGTGTTCTGTTCAAGGTGAGTGCTTCAGGCCCCGTGGGGCCTCTTGTTTTTCTTTTTCTCTGCTTTAAACAGTTTTGAAGGATTTCAAGTGATTTTATGCAGCCAAATAAATTTTTTTCCGCTTCAAAATGAGTTTTCAAGGAACCAGGACTCATAAGGGATTGGGAATAATAACAACAACTTTTTACAATCAAAGTTTTAATTAAAACCTGCATTACAATTTATGGTAATGAATGGTTCAAATGTACCATTTTTCGAACAATGAAGTAACACAAGCTATAATAAGATATAATTGCCAGATGTGTAACTTATAACCAGGAGGAAACTCTTCCTTCCAAATATTTGTGCCATAAAAAATGCTATTTCTAGGGCTTTAATATGACTACCAAATAGGTTCCAGAATCAATCTCAGTGCATTAATTGAATTATCAAAATTTTCTCTTGGAGTACCCCCGACCTTCCACCCCACCAATTGATGGGAGGGGGACACCTCCTCCCATACTCACCCCACCTCAGGCCTCTGGCCTTTGTGGAAATAAAATGTACGTCTCCTGGGACAGGTAGAAATTTGAGAACATTTTGAGCCTTGGGTACCACAGGGGACATAACTCTGTTTGCACCCATACTATTTTTAGCTTAACTTGACAAAGTCAACATAAGCTATTGCCATCACGCGTGCAGAAGTCTGTGAGTCTGTTCACAATTTCCTTTAGCACAGGCTACACCCCGTAGTTCTTGTCCGATCATCACGAAATTTCATATGCCGGTTTGGGGTCATGTCTCAATGAGAACGTCCCCTTTTGGTCACGACCGGTCCACCATGATGGCTGCCAGAGTCCAAAACCCGAAAACCTTTAACACAGTCTACAGGTTGTATTTATGAAGGGATTTCATTGTAACTTGGTAGGATGCCACTGTATAATATCTAGATGAGAACGTCCCCTTTTGGTCATGATCTGTCAACCGTGATGGCTGCCGAAGCCCGAAACCCAAAAACTTTTTGTCCAGTCTGCAGGTCATATTTAATATGGAGGAATTTCATTGTAACTTGGTAGGATGACTCTGTATGATGTCTAGATGAGAACTTTCCCATTTGGTCGTGATCTATCAACCGTGACGACTGCACAAGCCCAAAACCCGAAAACCTTTAGCACAGTCTACAGGTCTTATTTATGGAAGGATTTCATTGTAACTTGGTAGAATGACTCCAAATAATGTCTTGATAAGAGCGTCCCCTTTTGGTCATGATCTGTCAACTGTTATGGCTGCCCAAGCCCGAAACCCAAAAACTTTTTGCCCAGTCTGCAGGTCATATTTAATATGGAGGAATTTCATTGTACCTTGGTAGGATGACTCTGTATGATGTCTAGATGAGAACTTTCCCTTTTGGTTGCAATCATTCAGCCGTGATGGCTGCCCAAGCCCAAATCCCGAAAAACTTTAGTATAGTCTATAGGTCGTATTTATGGAGGGATTTCATTGTAACTTGGTAAGTTGACTCCATATAATGTCTAGATGATAACGTCCCCTTTTGGTCATGATTGGTCAGCTGTGACGGCAACAGGGGCCCGAAGCCCAAAAATCTTTAGCACAGTCTACAGGTCATATTTATGAAGGGATTTCATTGCAACTTGGTGGGATCACTCCAGATAATGCCCAAATGAGAACGTGCCCTTTTGGTTGCGATCATGCAACCATGATGGCTGCCCGAGCCCAAAACCTGAAAACTTTAGCACAGACTATGTATTTATGAAGGGATTTCATTGTAATTTGGTAGGATGACTCAGTATAATGTCGAGATGAGGATGTCCCCTTTTGTTTGCGATCGGTCGACTGTGATGCCTACACAGTCCCGAAGCCCAAAAACCTTTAGCACAGTCTACAGGCTGTATTTTTGAAGGGATTTCATTGTAACTTGATAAGATGACTCGTTTTGGAATAATTTCACTGCAACTTGGTAACTTTCGTTGACATACATTAACTGTGAGGGCCACATATATTAACTGTAAGAGCCACATTAACCCACCCCTTAATTCTTTAGTACAGTCTACACCTCATATTATTTTTATTGAGAACTTAGCATAGAACAGAAATTAACATATTCCCAATTATCTCAATTCTTGTCTTATTTCATGATCCTTTCATAAACATTGAACATTATCCTTTTCATCAAACACAACACACTGACAAGTTAAGCTACAGTGCATTGACACTTTCATTTAGCTCACCTGAGTGAAGCTGGGGAGCTTTTATAATTGTGATCATTTTTCTTCCGTCGTCTGTCCAGCATGAATTTTACATCATCAACTTCTCTTAAACTAATGAACTGAACCAAGTTTTAAATGCAGGTACCTTATCAATCATATGTCAGTTCATTCAAGTTTGTTCAAATAAAGTTACCACAACCATGCATCCCTGCAAGGGGCATAACTCTGTTAGACCCCCCCCCCCCCAAACAAACAAAAAGGAAAAATCGAAAATTTCTTTTTTCAGACCCACCAATCGGCATCCTTTGATATTGGTATACAGCATCCTTAGGAGGGGCAGACCGAAGTTGATTCAAATCAAGACCCTGGGTGTATATTTGGGCTCCCTACATTTTAACTTTGTGCAATGTGACAGAATTTCCTTGAAAATCTTTTTCAGATCCACCAGTCATAATCTTTTGATATTTGTTGTACAGCATCCTTGAGGAGGTCAGATTCAAGTTTGTTAAAAAAAGACCCAGGATTGATATCTGAGCCCAAATTTGAACTTTGGACAATATGAGGAATATTCTTTAAAATCTTCTTTAGATTCACCTGTCAGAATCATCCGATGTTTGGTATGCAGCCACCTTATGGGGCAGGTTTAAATTTCTTCAAATCAAGTCCCTGGGTTCCTATTTGGGCTTCTTACGAGAGCCCAAATTTTACTTTAGTGCAATATGAGGAATACTCTTTCAGAATCTTCTTCAGATCCACCAGTCAGAATCTTTTCATATTTGGTTTTCAGCATCATTGGGGGTGCATCAGATTCAAGTTTATTCAAATCAAGTCCCTGGGTTTATATTTGGGCTTCTTATGCGTGTACAAATTTTAACTTAGTGCAGTAAGAGATTTGTTTAAAAATTCTTATTCTGCACCACCTGTCAGAATCTTTTGATATTTGGTGTGGGGGTGAGGGGCTCAGACTGAAAGTCCCGGAGTTCATATTTGGTTTAAAATGGGGGTCTCCTTTTGAGAGTCCAAATTTTTAACTCACTGCAGTGTGAGAATTATAAAGTTCTTATTCTGATCTAGCAGTCCAGGCCTGTCGATTTGAGGTCAACGGCCATTTGGCTTGCTTGGAAGTTACCTAAAATGAAAAGCACACAAATGAAAAGTGTATCACGCTAAATTGTCATCAGGTCACGCAAAATTTTCACCAAGTTGAATGATCCAGTATGAATGAATGGTGGAATGATATTTGCCAACAGAGCAGCTATACTTAACCCTTTACCTAACACGAAAAGCAAACGACACTTGCAAATAAAATTCTTGAAGCACTATTTTTTTGGCTAAAAACATAACTTATGACCCCTCATTGGAACAAGCTCAATGAGCTCATTCCAATGAGGGGTCATAAGCTATGTTTTTGTGACAAAAAATGAAAAGGTAATAAAAATTGAATGGAGAATTTTGTGAATACTGCTGTCCGGTTTTGGCCGTTACGTTGGGTAAAGGGTTAAGACATATGCAAACACCAATGCTGATGATTGGTTGATGCTCAACATCCTTTTAAACTTGTTCTTGTTAGGATGTAGCATAGGTACAAAATCTGGGAATGTTAATAATTCTATTATTCATGTCTCTGCTACAAATAGTGATTGTGGGTGCCATACTCTTCTGCCGCATGCTAGCCCATGCCAAGATTAGGCTATAATTGCAACTAATTTGTATCTAAATTGCTGCAACACAGCCTTGTTATTGTTCCTAAGGATTCCTCTTTATTCATCAGTATATTACCCATAGGAGCAAGAACTTGGCTATGATACAACAGTTCATATATCAGAATAATTGCAACACATATATATTTAGGTTACCTAATTGGTGACCTGAATCAAGTACAGGGGAATGAAAGATGAGTTCCCAAAGCTCAGACCAGATGAATGATAAATGGGTTACGCAAATTTTGAAAACAAAACGCCTGCAGTCAGAATCTTTTAATATTTGGTTTAAAGTGTCCATAGGGGGTTCACATTGAAATTTGTTGGAATTAAAACCAAGTCTCTGTGTTTATTTGGGCTTCCTTTAGTAGCCCAAATTTTAACTTCGTGCAATATAAGGAAAATTCTTTTAAATTGAATTTCAGTTTTTGCAAGGCATGGGATGGGATTCTTAAAAGAAATCTCATGAATCCATAGGTACACTGACTTGACAGTACATTTCATCTTTGAAACAAAGATGTTTATCAGTTTGTGATTTGGATTCTTTATAAATTTTGCAAGCTCCCTAGACCCAATTTCTTAATGCAGGCATTTTTCATTCATTATTTCTTGCTATAGGCATTTTTCATGCATTCATCATGATTAATATGTTTTTTTCTATTCTTCGAAAGTATTATTCAGCACTCAGACATGTTACTTTTCTTTTCTTTTCAGAAATGGTCAACAAAAAGTACCCTGCTATAACAGCAATGATGATAAATATCTAGCTTGGGGAACTGCTGAAGCCAGTGAGACACAATGCAGGTTTAGCACCCTACTTCTTGAAACTGTGAAGTACTGGAAAATGAACAAAATGTTTCCAATTTCCATGCATTGGAAAATTCCTAGGGAAATGCTGATTTTCTTTAGGCTGTACTGGAAAGTCTTCAAAAATATTATTTTTGTTGCTCCGGTGCATGCTGTGCACTCTTTTGAGTGACACTTTCCATTCTTTTTTGATGAGTCAGATGAACACAAGCTGAAAGTGTCACAAACTTCTCTTTTTAAATCATGGAACAAACAAACAACCTCTCCCACCAATCATCAAATTTACAATAGTTGGAAATTCAAAGCTCTGAATTTGAGAAAGTTGGAAATTTCAGACAATTTGCTAGTGGAAATTTTCCAAACATGATGTCTAAAATTTGGCTGAAATGTGGAGTTTTGGGACTGAAAAGTAGTGAATGCCCTCCAAATATTGATTGAAAAGAAGTAAAAAATCCTCCCCCCCCCCACCTACCTCCAATAGATTACCAACTACCAAAACCCCCTGTTAGATAATTTAGTCAAGGGGGTGTATAAAGGGAAAATTTTTATGTGGGTGGGGTGGGGGCAGTGCTAATTTTTCCCTCTCGGAAATTATGTGGTGGTAATCAGAATTGCAAATCTAGAGGCGGCCACCCCCCCCCCCCCCACCCCCACCACCCCACCTCCAGTCAAAGTCCTCTTCAGGGCTGTCACAAATTTATAATTTTGGAATTGATTAATGGTCACAAATAATTGATTAACCATACCTAGATGACCCCCTCTCCCTCTCTTTGAAGTCGTTAAAAGTGAAGTTCAGGTCAGTTGACCTACCTCAAGTAAACAATGAAGACGATCCTCTTTTAGGTGCATTCAAAGCTTTGATGTTCTGAACTTTTGAACCATCAGTGTTATAATCAAGACTGGACGTCGGTTGCGAATTGCGACCAGTCTTAATTATTACACTGACAGTTCAAAAATTCAGAACCTCAAAGCTTTGAATGTACCTAAAAGACAAATGCTTCCAATGGCTTCTTGAGGTTTAACATCGACGTTCTTGACCTTTTACCTTTAGAAACAATAGTTTTTCCATCAAATTTTTTTTTAATTATTAAACGTCTAAAACGTAAAATTTAACGATTCTTCGACAAAGAAAAATACTAATTGATTTTGGCGTGACCGGTCAACAATTAATTAATCGTGACAGCCCTAGTCCTGTTTGCAGCATCCATGCCCAGAAGCTGATAATCTCCATTCAAACTAAATTGGATAGCAAGGCCATAAAATAATATTTTGCTGTGGTGTATGTTTTTAAGGATGTAACACACCAAAAAATTATTTTATGGGCTCACCAACAAAGTTTGGACAAATCAGTCCTGAAAATGGTGTACAGTTTGCGATTTTAAGGGGATATGGTATTCTACCTGTTCAATAAACATTCACATGCAAATGAAAAGTACTAGAAAATTTTTGTCATTCAGTCCTGGAAAAGTACTTGAATATTCTATGTGTAGTGCTGTAAAAGTTTGGGAGTTTAATTTACTCTGGAAAATTGTGTGCAAACCATGGAATATTCAATAAAAATGTAGTCATCAATTAGTGTTTTACTTTGATGTGTAGAGTTGTGCATCCTACAGGTGTCAGATGACATCATTTGTATATTAGGTAGTGAATTTAGTTCCAGAGGCAATTTTAAACTGGTTTGAAAATGTTTTGTAAACAAATGAAGTAACCTTACCTAACCTGCAGTTGCCCTAAAAGTACCAGGCATTTGCCTTAAAAACTGCCGAATAATTTTAAGCGCCCATACTTATCTTAGATTTGCCTTGCAGATACCATTCCCTTACCCTGAAAATTGCCAAGTGCCTTGGACTGCAGCAAAATTCAGAGGAAAAACTCATAATTCTTCATTACTTCTTCAAAAGTAGAGCATATGCTTAATCCTCAGAGGAATAACTTTGTCTGTTCAGTTAATTTCATTGCAAAAGATAGAACAGGTGCTCCAAGCAATCAACCTTTGGGGTAACTTTTTAAGACAGATTCTAGGTGCCTTGTTAGTTTCTAGGTATTTCTTAGCTGCCCTTATAGGCAACCAAGACTTAAGTAGAAGCAACTGCAAAGCCACAGATGTTTACTATCAAAGTGTAGGAAATAAAAGTTAAGCATTATTTCATTGCTGTGTAATCCATGGGTATACCTGTTTCGTTGGGGGCTTGGCAATAGAAGGAGGGGGTTTGAGGGTGTATTAGCCCCCAAGCCTGGAAAAAAACAACGAACATTTGGAAACACACAGGTAGCAGTTGGAAAATACTCACTTGAGGTGATGGAGGGGAGAATGATTTTATTATTTGTTAAAAAGTGTGATGTTTGGCGGAGGGGGGTTGAACAGTTATATTTTCAGAGGCAATTGGAGCTCTCCTCCCTCACCAGAAAAACCAAGCAAGACCCTCAATCCATGCCCCTGAGTTCCTTGGATTTCCATTGTCAGTGGCCATGGAAAACCATGGAAAGTCAGTCTTCTTGTAAGGTATGTATTTCCAAGTCACCTCTTTAAATTTTCCATGGAATCCATGGACCCAAACCATGGAATTTGTCCATGGTAAAAATCCACGGACAAGCATGGAATTTTATGTTCAGCTTTTTCCATGGAAGTGTGTTCAGCTGGACAAGCATGGAATTTTATGTTCAGCATTTTCCATGGAAGTTGTCTGAAGTTCCATGGACAGAAACCATGGAATTCATCCGAATAATCTCTGTGGAGAAAATCCATGGAAAAGCATGGAATCTTATATTCAGTCTTTTCCATGGAACTAACTGGACTTCCATGGACAGAAACCATGGAATTTGTCCAAATATTTCATGGAGAAAATCCATGGAAAAGCATGTAATCTTATATTCAGTCTTTTCCATGGAACTGTCTGGACTTCCATGGACAGAAACCATGGAATTTGTCCGAATATTCTGTGGAAAAAGTTCATGGAAAACCATGGAATATAAGGCACAAACTTTTTCATGGAAACTATCTGAACTTTCCATGGTTTTCATTTTTCCTTGGTCAAAGAGGACCACAGAAACTGTCCGAATACTCCGTGGAATTAATTTCCAAGGAAATCCATGCAATTTTCCGTGCAATCCATGGACATTTTAAATGCATGGTATTTTTGGAAAAAATCTGTCTCATTTAACCATACTGCAAGCAAAACAGTGTCCCAACCCCCACAGAACAATATGAATGGTTTCAAAAATTGGGGATGCAGCTATATATTTCACCAGTATAAAAGGACTCTGCCATTTTATCCTAACAGCTGATGTCAAATTTTCTTCTACTTACTGATGTGGTAAAATATAACCCTGAATAGGACCTCCTGTATGGCTCTTTTCAACAAAATCTATGATATAATTCATAAATTAATTTATATTGACCCAAAACAAAACCTACTGTGATATTAAATTTCCCATTTGTGATAGTTTTTAAATCACATTCTGAAGATATTTTACATTGCGTTTGATGAATATGTTGCAAATTTTGTCAAGAAAAGCCTCAGTTTTCTCAGTTAAGGCACACAGAGTCATTAGCATGGCAGTGACAAAAACATAAAACAGTGTTTTTTTCCAAAAGAATGACCAGTTCCTGCTGCTGTGATATCTCATAACACTGTTAAAATGCCTAAAACCATCAAATATTGAATCTATAATGCTTGTGCTTCAGGTTCCCATAAGTGCACTTTCATAACTTTTGTTTTAATCCTCACAGACACCCATTCTGACAAGAAGAGTGAAATTGTAGACAATATGTTTCCAAAGAAGATGAATCAGACATTTGCTACAAGAATATAGTGGTCTTTGATGTTTAATATATTTGTGTGTGTGTGTTGTTGGGGGGAGGGGGGGGGGGGGGGTGAAAGATAGTCAGCTGCCAATTATTGAAAATGTAGATCCAGGCAAATGAAAAGCAAAGAAACACCTTGTCTGATGAAGAAACAGACAGATAGGCTTGCAGTTACACATTTAGGAACTCTACCTGAGAGTACTGAATGACAAAATGAAAAATATAGAATGCAGTGGAAGAGCCAGGACAAGGTTGTCAAATAGAAAAATAACTCAGTGGACCATGATTGCTGTAGTCTCAAAGTAAATGATCAGAAGCTGAAATTGTATGATATTAAATTCAGCCTCTAAAAACATGCAGTACAGTCTTTCCATATGTTTATCATCAGCAGAAGGGTTAAATATGTGTGGGTGGGGGACTTGGTTCAAGGCAAGAGCAATATTTATCAGCAGTCACTGTAAATTTGTGCTGTATCATGGAAACCATGACAGCACTAGTACTACACTACTATATTGGTAGCTATGCACAAATGCCATTCATTCACATTTGTCATTCTATTATGTTATTTTTTCCACTGTTGCCCCCTCACCTCCCCAAATTTGTGTTAAAAAATACTCTTTCAATGAAGGAATTGTTTTAAAGAGCATAATATAGAAGAGAAAAACTTCTAAATACCAGTGAATAGAAGTGCAATATAGGTTTTCTGGCTGTGTTTGAATGGTGATTTGGGAGTGAGTTGGAAGACTGGAGTCCTTCCTGTCCCTAGTACTATGAGAGGGAACCATGGTTTAAATAAATGTGTTAATAGGGTAAGATAGGCTGTTAGTTAGCAGCTGCCAGAGGTTATAGTGTGCTCCTGGGGAATACACTTGCTCAAGATGTGAATTTTGCTTGCATTAACAGCCTTAGTTTTGGCAATATATATCCTTTATTGCTGACTGTGACAAAAATGTAACTTTTCAAAACAATAAAACAGTTTGGTAAGGTGCGTGGTCTCCAGATAAACATTTAAATGTGAAATAATCCCCCAAAATAATAACTGAATCTGGTTTGGAAGCCCCAAAACATATTTCCTGTAGGTATCACCGAACTAAACATTTTCCCATAGGCAACCATTATAACGTTGTCAAGTATAGCCCTTCAGACAATTTTTCTGACCCAAGAACAAGGGGTTATGCAACAAATAAGAGAGAAAAACTGACATGAAGGGAAGTATCGGTCACATATTTTTCAGGGAATTCCCTACAAAAACACAAAAAGTAAATAGTATTTTTTAGGTCCACAAGTCATCAAATCACCCTCTTTTTAACTGGAATATTCAACAATAATCCAAGATATCAATAGAATGTTTCAAACGTTTATTGAAACAATATATTTTCCCAAGGCTGTTTATTTTTAGAGATTGCATCATTTCCGAGTGCAACATTTCAAGGTGGGAAACTCTAATTCAAATATTTAGTTCCCTGATACCTAAAGTGTTATATATTTCTTTTTGCTCAAAGTAAGTCTTTTAGTTAACCAGAACAACAAAGTATTGTGGCATAATTGTGACAAATAATTGCATTTTTGTTGACATGAGCACCTCTCAACTGGAAGAAAATCAAATTCCTATCTATCTCTATTCCTATTCCTAACTGAGTGCAGACACAAGTTGTTTCAACAAGTCCAAGTCACAGTGGTAGTAACTTCTGGTGTACTTGCATTTTTTGTGTAATATATATATGTAATCTTTTGCAGTCTACCATTGAATTATATGCCAGTTTGTTGTCAAAGGGTGAATATATGGTGATCTTTCATTATTATCTTCCATATTACATAACCAGTGAAGTGTTAGTTACTGTGGAAAGTGGAGGACTGAAGAATACAGGTAACCACAATATATATGGTAATATTTGTGTGGTGCCCCAATTGGAACCCTAGTATGTGGAGCAGTGCCTGTTTCGTATGAAAAAATAAGTTCTGTTACCAATGCCTAGTTTCAAACTCTTCTGAAGTGGGCAACATGGGTTAAACCTTTTGGGCAACATAGGTGTAACGTTTGGTTTAGCTTGACTTAAGACATGTAATGCTGTCCTGATATAGCAAAGGATGCTGAGTGTGACCATGAATGCCAATAAATAATTAGTTTGGAAAATTTGCACGTATCCTGAAAAGATTTATCTTGGATGTCCCTTGCAAATTAGGTGTCTACTTTTTTGCAGAACTTGCAAATTTTCAAATATTAACCCTATACCCAACAAAATGACAAACCAATATGTGCAAATCACAAAAATCGACATTCCAATTTTATTTTTCATTTTTTCTCTCAAAAACATTTTTTAGTACATTTTGTTTCTTAGCATACCTACCACAATTGTTTACAATAGGCTGTAACATAAGTGCAAACCCTACTTTGGAACTAAAATCAAGCTAATAATTTTTTTAAAAGAATTTGGAAAAGTAGAAAAGTACAAAATCACTATAAAAAGAGATCGAAAGGGTTGAGCGAGACAGGCACTCAAAATTACAGGTACTCTCCCTGCATACCTCTTGCATTACCATGTACATGAGCAACTACCGTGACATCAATTCTGAAATTCTGCCAGTGAGAAGTTTGGTGATTTAGTGGGGAGGCAAAGATATCAATGATATCCCTAAGGAGTGTGGGCCTCTGGTAAACAATTGTGGTAGATATGTTAAAAATTTTTTAATTTCTTTCCTACCTACTCACAATTGTTTACAGTTGGCTGAACAAACAATAGGAGATGAATCACATAACCAAAAGCACAGCTGAAAGAAATGCAAGGAGGGCAGGGATCGACAGCAAAACCGGTAACAAGGAGAAAAAGTGGGAAACTCGCCGAAAAGAACAGATGCTAAACACAACATGACAGTGTTGAATTGCATCTGGAAAGATGTTGCATGAAGCACCTGAAAAACAAGGTTGCGTGAATAAAATGCACAACAATTTGAAAATACATAATCAACAAGGGGGAACAATAGTCTGAGCAGCAACTATAGGACCTAAAGAAAAAAAGATCCCTAGATTGCTGTTATAGGTGGTGGAGATAAAAGGAGGAGAAAGTAGTAGCATTCCTCCAGTAAGCCACATTCATAACATCCCTGAGCAAGACAGAATTGGAGAATGCCCAGGATGTAGAAATGGCACTCACCTCATGAGCATTAAACCAGTTGAAAACAAGGTCTGTTGCAGTCAAACTAGAAAAAGCCAGCTTGATTGTGAGACAAATCCACCTGAAAATAGAATGGGAAGAGATAGACTGCCTCCCAGGAATGAGAGACAGAGAGAATCTCTTCGAACCCTTCCAAATGAAATGTGTGCAGTTAATATAAGTCTTAATTGCACAAACCGGACAAAGAAGAGGCCTCCGGCCATCTACAGGAGGCAGTGCCTCCATGCTGATGGAAGGAGACACAGAATCAGGAAGCTGATTCTTGGCCAGAAAAGAGCAATCGGTAGTGAAGGTTACACTGTTAGCCTCTTTTGTGAAGAAAGCCGAATGAACAGAAAGCACACATAAAGCTCACCGACACGTCTGGCAGAAGCAAACGCTAGAAGGAAAGCAGTCTTATATGTGAGAAAACGCATATCAGTCTCAGATAAAAGCTCAAATGGCACCCCCTCCAAACAATGTAATACCCATGCCTAGTTCCATTTGGATGTAAGATGCAAAACTCGGGGGCATCTTCAGAGAAAAGTGCCAAAGCAGTTTGGAGAGAAAATGATTATGACCGATGCACCACTTTCCCACATAAGAGAAAGTTTCTGACAGCATAAACCTATTGCCTTTAATGGTAACAGGCTGAAGGTCCTTCGAGTCAAAACGATATACCAGAAAATCTGCAATTTGAGCAGTTGACGGATTTTGGTAATCCACATGTTGAGCTGCACACCAGCGACAGAAACCTTTCCACTTAGCAGCATAAATCATGCCAGTGGAATGTCACTTGATGCAGAAATGCACTCCACTGCTCATCCCGAAAAACCTCTATGCTGGACCTGATAAAAGAGAGGCATGAAGGGACAGGCTTGCCAGGTTGTTGTGGTACCTCCTGGGCCAGCCCTAGGAAAGAAGATCGCAGCGTTGAGGAAGACGAATTGGCTGATCTGCTAACAGAGGCCGCAGCTGATTGATCCACACCCTCCGTGAAGACAGAGGAGTGATCAGAATGACCCTGAAACTGCAAGCACAAATCTTCGACAACACCTGAGGAAGAATCGGTGCAGGAGGGAAGGCATAGCTGACCCACCCTGTTCAGTTGAGAGACAGAACATCCACCGCAAAGGCTAGTGGATCTGGACAAGGGGAGACAAAGGTCTCTACCTGATGATTCCAGCGAGTGGCAAAAAGGTCGATAAGAGGATGGCCTGGCAAAAAGGCCGATAAGAGGATGGCCCCACCATTCGCAAATTGTCTGAAACACCAAACAATTCAGCATGCATTCAGTGGGAAGGACAGTGTCTCATCGGGACAAGGATTTGGCGAGTATGTTCAGATGCCCAGGGATGTGCCGAACGGCCACCCAAGCATGTACTTCCCAGGGAAGGCTCGCCAGGTTGTTGTGTTTCCTTCTGGGCTGGCCCTGGGAAAAAAATCGTGGCATAGAGGAAAACAAATTGGCTGATCTGCTACAGAGGCCGCAGCTGATTGATCCACACCCTCAGTGAAGACAGAGGAGTGATCAGAATGACCGTGCAACTGCAAGCACAAATCTTCGACAACAGCTGAGGAAGAATCAGTGCAGGGGGGAAGGCATAGCCAACCCATCCTGTTCAGTCGAGAGATAGAGCATCCACCACAAAGGCTAGTGGAGAAGGACAAGGTGAGACCAAGGTCTCTACCTGATGATTCTAAAGAGTGGCAAAAAGGTCGATAAGAGGATGGCCCCACCATTCGCAAATCGTCTGAAACACTAAACAATGCGGTATCCATTTAGTGGGAAGGACACTGTCTCGTCAGGACAGGGAGTCGTCTAGTATGTTGAGACAGCCAGGGATGTGCCGAATGGCCACCCAAGTGTGTACATTCCACGCTAACAGCAGAAGATCCTGAGATCACGATACATGGGAATTGAATGTGTGCCCCCTTCCGGATGTTGGCCACCACTGTCAAATTGTCCGAAAGAAGCAGGACCGTGTAATTTGACAGGTGAGAGATCCATTGCTGAAAACTCAACAGAAGAGCAAGGAGCTCCTTCTGGTTTATATGAATGGCCACCTGCTCTTGGTCCCACTCGCCATGAGTAGACAGCCCAAGAGAATCTACTGTTGCACCCCAACCCTGATCGCTGGCATCTGCTGTAAGGATGCAATCGGCCTGAGGAAGATCCAACAGAATACCCTGAGACAACCAGGGAACATAGGTCCAAGGGCAGAGGTGACAATGCAAGGACCAAGAAATAGTGAGTTCCAGGTCCAGAGGATCCACATTCGGATGCCAGTGATCCAACAGAAAGTGTTGTAGAGGTTGAACAAACAAGCGACCCAGCGGAATGAAATCTGTCACCGAACCGCAAAGGCCCAGCAACCGAAGGAAAGGCCTGGCCAAGACCAAGGAGCATCGGAGCAGGTCCAGAGTCAAGGCGGAAAGGATCAATGCCCGAGTCTTGGGAACAGACACCACATTGAGAAAAGTGTTGAAATCCATGCCTAAAATGACGAAATTGCTGAAAACGAATCAGATCTGACTTTTCGCAGTTGACTCTGAAACCCAGCGATGCTAGCTGGCCAAGCAGCCGCCAGACGTCAGACTCCAGAACGGTAGCATTGGGATGCCATTGGAGGATGTTGTCCAGGTAGGCCGACGAAGTCACAACCGACTGAATATGGAGAAAAGCGAGCACATGTGACATCAGTTGGGTGAAGGCCCAAGGAGCCAGGTTCAAACCGAACGGGAGAGTTTGGAACTGAAAGACACGATCCTGAAACAAGAACTGAAGGTATTTTCGTGATGCCAGGTGAATGGGCACATGGAAATAGGCATCCTTCAGGTTGATACTGGCTGCAAAATTGCCCTGAAAGTCTCCATGCTGAAACAAGGTGCTATGATGGACTCGTTCAGGATACTCAGATCGATAACAGAATGAAGCTGGCTATTCTTCTTTGGCACAAAAAAAAGTCTCAAATAGAACCCCAGAGAAAGGATGTTCCTGAACACCTTGATTGCCCCTTTGGAGATGAAATTGTTGATCTCCTGCAGCCAAAGATCCCGACGCTGAGGACCGGAAGGGACCCGAGTTGAGAGGGGCACCTGAGATAAACAGGGGTGCCGACAGAAGGACAGTCGCAGACCTGATGGACAACGTCGAGGACCCAAGGATCCGACATTATCTCTGTCCAATGGTTGAAAAACTGACAGCCTTCCCCTGACTGGAGACGAATCGAGGTGAGGACCTTCATTTGCGGCCTCGACGAGGAGGCCCCCTAGAGGAGAAACCACGCCCTCGGGAAGCAAGACGCAACAGAGTCTGGAGACTTTACACCATGAGGCTGTCAGCGAACCTGGCCCCGTCAATGCTGCTTCTGAGAAGAAGGAGCGGACATAGCCGATGGCACAGCTGCTTCACCAATTAGGCTGACGTGGCTTGGCACTTGGCAGGCTTGGAACGACCACTGCCCATAGCAGCAGGTTGGTCCAGTTGCCGCAACAAAAGCTGGTCCTTTGAATGACGAAGAACCTTGACAGCCCCCACAGAACCATAGAACAGCTGATGTACGACCAAAGAAGCAGACTTCAGAAGAGCCTGAGACAAAACATGCAATGGCAGCTGTGTATCATCAAACTCCCCTGGCGGGAGATAGGAAGCCAGGGCAACGACAATGTGATCAGTGAGAGACAACATGCCCAGCATCTCGGGAAAGGCCCACCATGAATTCTAACACCGACATTGGGAAAACTGCCAACTTTGGCTTAGTAAACTTCAGTAGTCAACCCTTGGAAGACTGGTGGACAGGCAGAATCGTAAACACAAAACCGCATTGGAGGCAGAAAGGCATCAGATCGTGAAAAGAAGGAACCTTTTAGGGCCTTAGAACACATCTTGTCATCCAGGCCTTGGAAGGACTCCGCAACCTGATCCACTTGCAGAAATTGCAAAATCCTGGAGCAAGGCTTGACAGGATTGCGATGCTCCACAGAGGACCACGGCCAGGCGGTCACTCAGGGCTGGTCTGAAGGCTGAATGTCTGGCAAGAAGCCAAAAACAAAATCTAAAGTCTGCCCCAAGACTGATGTGGGGGGTGGGGGGGGGGAGGGAGTTGTTGCCTTAAGGCAGGTCGTGCTCCTCTGTGGCAGAAGACAAAAAAAACAAAGGTCGACCAAAAAAGTGCAAGCCAAAATTAGCATTAATGTCAGAATTAATATAATAATTAAGAGTTTGAGTCAAAAGGATACAATCCAGTAAAGCTCTGTCATCAACTGTCCAGCAAATACTAATTAGCTCATGAAGATATGCACAAAGATTCACACGAGTCACAAAAAATCTGACCATGCAGGATGGCAGAAAAAAAGGAAATGACGTCATGGTAGTTGCGCATGCACATGGTAATGCAAGAGGTATGCAGGGAGAGTACCTGTAATTTTTTATTGCAAGTATCTGCTATTCAGGTTGCGTAATGGGTTAATGGAAAGTTACCAGTTGATTGTATCCATTGGTGTACAACATTTATCAGGATAAAAAGTTCTCCAAGATAGTTTTTTCTTTCTGTGAAATCGTGAAGGAAAAAATACAGTAACTGTGGCAGCACAGTGTGGCTTAAGTTTGATTTCTCCAGTTTTTAGTGATTCTTGACAGAGTTATGTCCCCTTTTTTATAAGGCTGTCTGCTGTTGGTCTTTCTGGCTAACCTTATTATAGTAGTGGGAGCATGGAGGATATTGACATGGTTGTTATTGTTGAAAAATTTTGAACAGTACTTGTCAAGAGAAGGTGATCCATTCAGACAGACATCACTTTGTTTGGTATCACTTCTATATCACTAGACTCACACGTAGTAAAATAGAGAAATTTGAGGAAAGTTGTCCAGGGCTCCATATTTTGAAAAAACTTTAGTCTGACTTAAGTTGTAAAGTGGACTCAAGACTGAGTATTGCTCAGGTCAGATATTTTAAAAAAAATCAAGTTCAAAATTGAAATCAGACTCAAGCCTTTACTTAAGATCTTAAGTCCACTAGAAAGGTGACTTAACAAAGTATTTATTTATTTATTTATTTATTGGTGTCTAAGGTCATATACTTATGCACAATGGCTAATCATGGCCGTGACAGTTTTACGGGTAGAGGAAGTCGGAGTACCCGGAGAGAACCACAGAGCAACAATGAGCAGCTGCCAGCTCCCCAACATCGTAACTCCGCACTGCAGCACAGAAGGGTTAGATCGGTTGAAGACATGCATACCATCGACATGTAGTATGCCTTAGTACACAGCGTCATCGTGCCCCCATGTGGGCAATCGGGGTTCAGTGCATTGCCCAAGGGCACAATGTGGGAGTCCAAATTGATTGCTTGGCTCGACGTTGCTTAACTTCGTTGATCTGACGAGAACCGGTTACCACAACGCCACTGCATCCCCGACTTGACAAAGTAATTACGTGAATCTGCTTTGAATTTGTGAAGTTCTGTAACAATTTAATCCTGCAGACCTTTTCGGTTGAAGGATTACATTTTTATTGATCCTCTTAAGCTATATCTTGTTCATTATGCTGTTCACTAATTAACTGATGGTATTTTCTGAATGCAAAAATATATGCATACCCAGTCGTGATCGGGAACCAATACTATAAAACTTTTACAATTTTATTTTCTAGAATTATATTTTCTACCTATTACTGACTAAAATGGATCATCAGCATTTTAGAACATATGGCAATTTCCGAACTGGCAAATTGCTAGATCTTTGAGAATGCTGATGGTTCATTTTAACCCATTTAAAGTCATAACTAGAACATACATTTCTAGAAAATACAATTATCAAAGTTTTATAGTATTCAATGTCCACTTTTATATCTGCAGTACTATACCTTGCCATAAGTCATTGTACCGTCAGAATGGAATTGGTACGTCAGTGTGTTCGCTGGACTCGGCGGCATTGGAGCACAGTTCTTTTTAATGATGAATCACGATTTTGTCCACGGCACACTGATGGTAGGGCAAAAGTGTATCACTGACAAGGAGAACAGTTTTCTGGTGCTTGCGTGCAGGAATGCGACATTTTGGCGGGGGTAGTGTATTGGTTTGGGCAGGAGTTTTCTTGCACCATCAAATGCAGTTGATCTTCATCGATGGTAATCTGAATGGACTGCGATATAGGGATGAAATTCTTAATGCTGTTGTTGTCCCGTTGTTCAACGCTAACGTCGGATTGCAGTTATTCCAGCAAGACAATACTCGATGTCACGTGGCGCTTATCTGTCATGACTTTCTTGAGCAGCTGAGCATCAAACTTCTTCCCTGGCCCCCACTTTTGCCAGATTTGTCACCAATCAAGCATCTTTGGGATCAATTGGACCATCAGGTACGACTTCATGATCTTCAGACGTTAGGCGATTTACATAACGTTCTAAGGCAGGAGTGGAACACAATACCACAGGGTGACATCCAGAAACTTATCAGGTCCATGCGCCGTCGATTTCTTGCCATCCAAGAGGCAAATGGTGGACATACATGCTATTGACTGCATGTGTGAACTTTTCATTTCTCCCCATCTCTGAATTGCGACGTCCTGACATGATGCTGGCAATAAATAGTAAGAACATGAAATTATGTAAATTCATACAGCTAGACTCGAAATATGAATTTACAATAATTTGTTTGGGATTAAAGTCGATAATACTAAAAAAATTGCTTCTCAAAGTTTATTATACTTTCTTTTTTGATATATTCAGTTCTGTTTTGTTAATTAAAGCAAACAATGCTTACCGCCCTCATAAAAAAAGAAAAAAATTGCCGGAGAAACAAATTTTTGTCATTAGACAATTAAAGGTTGGAGATTGTTGCATTCAAATGAATGAAGAGTTGAGCTACTTTTCCAAACCTCATGTTATGCCTCTCTTTGAACTGAATTAACCCTAATGTCAAAAAATCTAAATTTCAACCTGCAAATTTTTCCCATAATGCAACAAGGAATTTAACCAATTTAACCAATTCAATGTTGTTTGACACAGCTTGTTGAGCTCTTTTTCAAAAAGATTAAATTGAAAAAGTTGTGGCTTAAAATTTTGGTATTTTGACTTTGCTGTGCAAAGAGTTGAACAAGCTTTTTATATTCTTTCAGCCATCTTTTATCATTTTTTTTCTTGGGGTAGTGGTGGTGGTGGGTTGTTGAGAGATTGGAAGAGGGTGGAATTATAAACTATGATGGGGCAAAGCACCCATATTTGAAAAGTAACTTTTGTACATAATATTTCTTTGCTGGGTGTTGGGTTAAAGTGCAGTGAGTCACTCTGTCAAAGATTATTTATAGTTATATTTTATGTATCTGCTTTCTACCTCTCTGCACACTGATATCAAAACGTCCAGATTTCAAACAACAGATATTTCCCGTAATGCACCTAGAAATTTAAGCAGTTCAACCTAATTTGACAGAGGTCATTGAGCATTGTCAAAAAAGACTGAATTGGTTAAATTCCTAGTTGCATTATGGGAAAGATTTGCTTATCGTAATATTGATATTTAACATCAGTGCGCTGAGGGTTAAATATGAATTCTCTTCTTCATCAGTTTATTTAATGAAATTTATAAATGCATTTTTTTCAGGAACAGTACACTTGGAATCATGCGTTAGTGTTTCTGGCTGTCGTATTGTTATGAATGTGGATGGTAATAACAAGAATGTCATTGATGTGATCAGTTTAGGTGTTCACCTTGAAATGAAGCGAGTGGCATCTGCATCTGATGTTTGGATAGTATGTATATAATATTTTTAAAGTGATGTAAATAATCATTTAGTTAGGACCCACAAATTACATCTTCCGTTTCTCAAGTCATTTTTGTAAAATTGCATGTAGGCGGGCATGTTTTTATTTTATTTTTTATTTATGTAATTATTTCTTTGCCAACAAAAGTTCATGTTCTTGGTTTGTTTTAGGCCTCATAATCTACAGAATAGCATGGGTGGTGGTGTATTTTTGTCCCTTGAGTGCAAGAAGGCTTTGCAATGCTAAAGCCTTTTTGCACTCAAGGGACAAACTTATCAGTTTTATTAACTTGGGTGGTAAAATTTCAGGCAAACCATTTAATTTTTAATTTTTTAAAGTTTGCTTGTTATAAACAGAGAGCTAAAAGGACCTTGCTGGAGGGCCCGAGAAACAGATTTTTAACTTTTAAAAGCCTTATTCATCTCCAGTTGTATAGTTTATTGCTATATCTAAGTAATTATAAGAAAAATTTAAATTTTATAGTAAATTTCCTTTCTTATTATACCTACCACAATTGTTTACTACAGGCTTGCACTATAGTGGAAGACCCTAACTCGGAAAATATACTCTCTATTTTGATCTTTCCCAAGCGATTTGGGAAAGAAAGTGGTGCAAAAGCACCAAGAAAAAATAAGCCAAAACTGCGTCGAGTGCCACCGGCACACACCCAGTAGGGGACGCTCTTCTCTTAGTACAAATCCATGGCTTCCGGAAAACCAGTGGGTAGGCAGTAACTAATGAATCATTCTTTTGAATCCACCAACATTGGAGTTATGTGATCAGCGGGGAGGATCGATTCTTACCCGAAAAAGAAGACGGGAGGGCCTCCATGTAAACAATTGCGGTAGGTATAATAAGAAAGGACATTTACTATATAATTTAAATTTCTTATCAACCTACCTTACAATTGTTTACTACAGGCTGAATAGACAATAGGATGGAGGGAATCACATAACCAACCCCCACATAACCCAATTGCCCTGGAACCATGGACAGAGGAAGAGGTCCCAAGGCCTATCAAACCATAGAATCACAATCATTAGTAAAATACAATGAGAGATGAGGTGTATGGTTCTGTGT
Source organism: Pictodentalium vernedei (assembly GCA_031216915.1). Classification (NCBI taxonomy): domain Eukaryota; kingdom Metazoa; phylum Mollusca; class Scaphopoda; order Dentaliida; family Dentaliidae; genus Pictodentalium; species Pictodentalium vernedei. The sequence continues at coordinate 248,988,486 of CM062291.1, forward strand.
GACACACAGACAGAAAGGGCAGTAACAGCACAGAACTGGAACTGACCTTGTAAGAAGCCAAATGGCTAGGGTAGACAACAGCCTGAGCAGAAGAAAGAGGGTCCATAGTAAAAAGGTCCTCTGACTGCCCCTGTAACTGATGCAAATATTTGGAGAAAGTAGCATTTCTCCAGTAGGTTGCCTGCATAACACCGACAACATGACGGAGTTAGTATAAGCCCACAAGAGACAAGGTAGACAATGCACGCACCTCATGGGCAGAAATACGATTGGTAATACAATCGCCAGTCACTAGATGAGCGTAAGCCATGCGAATAGCAAGACAAATCCATTGAGAAATGGATTGAGAAGAGATCTTCTGTCGACCAGGAATAAGAGACAAAAAAAATCGTTTCCTGCCTTTCCTAATGAACTGCGTCTGATTGAGATAAATGTGAATTGCACGAACCGGACAGAGCAAAGGGCGGTTACCCTCAGCAGTAGGAAGAGCCCTGACACAGATAGGAGGTGGAGTAGTTTCTGGTATCTGATTCATGACAGAAAGGAGCAATCAGTGGTAAATGTAGCACTGTTGGGAGAGCTCCTGAAAAAGGCTGGGTCAACTGAGAGGGTGGGAAGCTCATTAACCTGTCTGGCCGAGGCAAAAGCCATCAGAAAAGCCGTCTTTTGTATGTGAGAAAAATGCATATCCACCTGGGATGAAGGTTTGAACAGAGGAGAAGATGACGATGAAGAGACTGCGGTAACTGAAGCACCAGATTCAGAGGATCGACATTCGGCCTCCAATGACTGAGCAGAAAGTGTTGGAGAGGTCTGACATGCAGCTGATCTAGAGGAATGAGATCCATCACTGAACCTCAGAGACCGAGCAGCTGGAGAAGACTCTGAGCTGTCGCGGACGTGGACTGGGACAGAGTCAGGACAAAGCTGAGAGAATCACAGCCCTTGCCCGGGGAACCGCCACCATATTCAGCTGAGTACGGAAGTCCATCCCCAGATGACAAAACAACTGGGAAGGGACCAGGTCCGACTTCTCCTCATTGACTCTGAACCCTAGCGACATGAGGAGGCTCAACAGTGTGTCGACATCTGACTGGATATCGTCTAGATATGCCAAAGTAGTCACCCTGGACTGTGTGCAATGTAAGGCTAACACATGCGACATCACTCCGGTGAAGGCCCAATGAGCCAGGTTGAGGCCGAAGGGCATGGCCTTGAACTGGTAAACTCGCCCCAGAAAAACGAACCTGAGATACTTTCACGATGTCCAATGAATCGGACCGTGAAAGTAAGTGTCTCGCAGGTTGATGCTGGAAGCGAAAACTCCCTGGTGAATGGAGCGGCGAACTGACCTGAAAGTCTCCATGCTGAACTTAAGAGCAATGATAGACTGGTTCAGGATACTTTCGGTATCCCGTCGGACCGAATGAAATTTTCGGACGTCCGTACCTGCTTCAGATCGATAACCGGTCAGAGTCGGTCGTCCTTCTTTGGCACCAAGAACAGGCGGGAATAAAATCCCACTGAATGAATGTTCTTGACGACCTCGATCGCCCCCTTTAACATGAGATTGTCTATCTCCATGATCAAAAGTTCCCAACATGTAACATCTAAAGGAACTTGTGTTGGAAGAGGCACTCTCGACAGAGTTGGACGCCTCAGTCTGGGACGAATCGAGGTGAGGACCTTCATTTCGAGCCTCGGTGAGGCCCGCAAGAGGAGAAACCACCTCCTGTACTGCGATGAAGTCTTCATAGCCTTGGAACTCAGCTTAGAGTCCAAAGCTGAAAACGCTTCAACCACCTGTACCGACTGGCTCAGTCGAAGGCGCCCAGAAGCAGGTTGTTCCACAGGCTGTAGGCATGCGACTAATGATCACGGCCGGGCTGACACTATTGGCTGGTTTGATGGTTTGAGATCTGGAAGGAACCCAAACACAAAGTCAAGAGCTGCCCCCAAGTCAGAAGACTGTTGGCTCTCGACGTCAGGTATGTTGGACTCATCCTCTGAGTCGGAAGACACATAGCACATCATGGGCAAACCAGCCGATGCCTCCCATGGTGTAGGCACACCTGAAGGATCAGAAAGCGGCCTGCTTCCGATCCCGGGAGGCGGTGCCGCAGGGGGGGGGGGGAGGGGTGGCACCAGCAAACCACTAGTAGCCTCACTGGAAGCAATGGGAAGGCTCTTGAAAAGAACCTGAGTGAGCAAGTAGAGGGCCTCCCTAAGCTCACGGCCTGTGTCATCCGGTTCGACGTGGGAACGAACCTGCAAAGTGGCTTCACTCCTGACCCTTTTAACAAGTACACCTGACGCGGGGCGACGAGTGGCAGCCAAAACATCTGAAGGCAGATGTGAATAGGGGTATGACATATCCCGAGGATCTACAGAGCAGGAACTCCAGAGAGTTGCCGCGGACCTCTGAGGGACAGAAGGTCCAGGCTGCACAAAGGCATTGGTCCTGCAAAACTGGCCATGGGACCAGAGTGCGTGGACGGAAACACCACAGAGTTCATGGTGGCCCCATCATGAACATCCAAATCCAATGAGAAAACTGCAGTGCTCAACGGCTGAGAGACCACAGCAGAGGGTTCAGCCGGTAGCCCCTTCCGACTTCGCCGAGTTGAAGTCAGGGAAGGTTGAGGCCGATACCCCACGTCCACACTATCAGACATCTCTGCAGACCCCTGCAGGGATAAAACTGCTGTGCTCAACGGCTGAGAGGCCATGACAGAGAGTTCAGTCGGCAGCCCCTTCCGACTTCGCCGAATTGAAGTCAGGGAAGGCTGAGGCCAATACCCCACATCCACACTACCAGAGATGCATCTCTGCAGGCCCCTGCAGGGATAAGCCGAGGCTGCCTGAAATGGTGACCGATGTCGGAACAGCAGTATCAGCAGATACGACGGGAGCTGTTGAAACTGGTGGAAAAGGGGAGAGAGCAACCCAGCTCGGCTCCAAAGGAAGCGTCACAACCCTAGTGACAGCCCCAGATGTCGACTGGAGAGGGACCACAGTCCCGGAACCAGGCATCTCTTTACCACAACTCAACAGCTCCCACAGTATCCACCACAGAAAAAGACTGCACATCCCCCACGGAGGGGGTATAACTTTCACCAGAAGTGGTCATGTCGGAGGCCCCGAACGACAGTATTCCCCCTCCCCGCGGGTGTGGGAGGAACGGCCACGAAAATTTACCACATGCTTTGGCAAAAGGCATTGTCCTCAAAGAATAGTCTTGGGCAAAACAGAGGTGAGAGCAATAGAAGAAAAAGGTGAACTCAACAGATGTAGAATGTAGAACATCCCCAACTACGAGAGAAAGGTGGCAGAAAAAAGGACTTGCGGGAACACAACTGAACCCAGACGGCCGACAGGGACCAAAAAACAGAAATTCTGCCCTCAACAGGGAGGAGAAATCCTGTCCATACAGCCCCACACTGACACCTAACTCCAATAATAATAATAATATCCAAAAGGATAACATAAATTTATCAACCGAAAAAATTTATGTCCAAACCGCACGGTACGCGAAAGTTGCGAGAATATATAAAATACAATGAAAATATGGTTGAAAATAATAACGAGAATATATAAAACACAGTCCTGTTATTATACGATCCTCAGATCCATAATTACAGTCACAGGTAACCATTATCAATGAGTTGAATTATCACTGTTTCTTAATGCAAATGGAGGTCCTGCCACATGGGCGGACGAAAAAAGAATGATTCATTAGTTACTGCGTGTGCACCGGTTTTCCGGAAGCCATGGATTTGTACTAAGAGAAGAGTGGCATCCCCTACTGGGTGTGCGCCGTTGGCGTTCGACCCAGTTTTGGCTTATTTTTTCTCTGGGTGCTTTTGCACCATTTTCTTTCCCAAATCGCTTGGGAAAGATCAAAATAGAGAGTATATTTTCCGAGTTAGGGTCTTCCACTGTAGTGCCAGCCTGTAGTAAACAATTGTAAAGTAGGTTGATAAGAAATTCTTGGTTCTGATATTTGGTTATTCTTTGAACAACACAGGCATATTGTACTTCAATATGAAAGCTGTAATTCATAGAACTTGAAAGAATGTATATCTGCAGCTAAACTGTCGGAAATGTGCTTAGGCAGTTCTTTAAAGTCTGCTGCGGCACTTTAGTCAGAACTATAAAAGGAGCCAGATGATATCAAAATTATATATGGCTGAAGTTACCCAAGATATCTAAGACAAAGCTAGGACATCAGACCAGTTGTGTTGGCAAATCATGCTTGAATTAAGGAATCAAATTGTTGGTTTGTGTTCGAGGGAAACTCCATGGGTGCATCAGGAAGATCTTAGGGAGATCTCCAAGTAGATGTGGAGAACAAATGTTCAGAGTTATCCCATCTGGTTTACCTGATTGAGAACCTGCATATGAAACTGGAAAGGCAAGACAGGTCCAGTAGATCTCCACTCACCAAACAAAAGCAACTTAATATCTCCTGGACTTCTTCTGGGGAGCTAAAAACACCCAAATTAGTTTTTTATGTGCAATGGTCAGGTATGATACTATTTTAGAGGTTGTTCCTGGAATAACATACTTATTAAACCTTAAAGGCCTGGACAAGTGTCCTGAATTATCACCAGCCCATAGCCTTTTATATGTCCAGTGGCTGAGTAGTGATTTCTAGCCAAGGCTTGACTAGAAACCACTGCCTAGGTAATTATTCTATTGTCCTTAGGACATCCCCATGATGGCGTGTTGAGGGCACCTGTTCTGAGGTCATAAAAGTCAGAAACAGTCCAACAAGGGTTAATGTGTTTGCAGTCATGTTTTGAACCAACATGTATACTCTGTAAGTCTTGATTATTGATTAATTGTTTAAATCAACAGATTGAGGCATTCAAAAATAGATGATACATAAATAGAATTGTGTTGTTTTCAAATTCACAAAAAGTTATTGAAATGCAGCTGAAAATTTATTTTGGATCCACTTAAGTATCTTGAACATTTATCTCAGTTTTGATAATAAAACCAATGCACTATTTGTAACATTATTCAACTTGAAGGTCCATTTTCAATCATCTGTTATCTGTCTGTAGACTTAAACATTTTAATTGTTACAATGCCATCATCTAACTCACAGCAATCAAAGAAGTGTTGTGTATCAGTATATATTTTTATCACTTGACAGGTTCAACAAAAACATGTACTCCCTTCTGATAAACCCCTCCTCCCCCAAGGTTTGTTTTGACCTTTTTGGATAAATGTAGAGTAGGGTTAGGGCATTCCAGGGTGGGGTTTAGGAGCAGGGTGTTAGAGTTATGTGGCTAGGGTTAGTATTAGTTTAGGGTTAGGGTTAGCTTAGGGTTAGGGGTGGGTAGGGTTAGGGTCAGTAAAGGGTAGGGTTAGGGTTAGCGGACCCCCCAAAAATTTTCCCCCAAAAATCTTGTTTTATTATGTTGGACATGTGTTTTAGGTTAGCCACCTAATATGTCCATAAAATAGCCACATAAGTAGCCATTTGTTAGAACATCCGTCCGTCCATCCGTCCGTCCGTCCACATGTCGTACAATAACTCAAAAATGCTTTGAGCAATTTTTGTGATTTTTTGATGGAAAGTATATGTTGATGGAAGGAAGCTCCCTTTCGATTTGTGTGACTGTCCGATTTGTCATTCCCAAGTTATGGGACTTTATTCATCAAAATATAGGCAATTTTCCACATGTCGGACAATAACTTGAAAATGACATAAGATATATACATGAAATTCAAATAATTTATTTCCAAATTAATGTACACAGTATGTTATTGGTTATGATTATTGTACAAGAATATAAAAAACCTGACAAGTACACATATATACTCATATTGTGTGCTTCCCTCTTGTAATTAATAACGGGCGTATCATTGCCTCATGGCACAGCTGTTTATTTTACTTGTGCGTGTTTTGGTGTCTAAAATTTTTCTCTCTGTGATTTCCGATAGTTTAGACATCCCACATCAGTATTCCATCGGCTGGCTTCCTGTCAGCCTTGAGGAATTTGGAATTTTAAATATTAGGCCCGAATAACATGGCCACAAATATGACGGAAAAAATCATGTTTCGACCATTTGAAAGATTTAGTGTGAATTTCTTGACCCAAACTGGCGTAGAACTCACCTGTATTATTCCTGATCAACACAGTGTTGTTTAAACATAGAAATCGTTACATAAAGAGTGTTAACTATGCTAGATATGGCCTTTAATATTTATGAGAGATGCAAGCTCTGCCCCAAGACATTCTCGAACATTTCATGAAAGGGAATCATGTAATGAAACATATAGATGAAATTTGGAATGGAATTTGGAGCGACATGTACATCGAAATCACATTCAAGCGTTATGGACATTGTAAATCTGGAATAATCATTTCACTTTGAAACCACAAACTCTCAGATTCAGATAATTTATTCACATTATACATAAATAATAGTTACAAATACATATATTTCATAAGTTTAGTAAATAGTATACTGTAGGGGGTGACATAGCCAGATTGGCTGTCTACCTGTCACCCCCTGGAAGGAAATGTAGTTGCAAACGGACTGTGACCAAATGGTTAGGGGAAAAAAGTATGTGACGCTAAGTTGGAACTGGGGCTCAATTTGTTTTCGTCGCTAAGATTTATTTACAGGATGTTTTCCAGGCACAAGTAGGAGATCGGTGGTTAGAGATTGGTACATTGGTACAAAACTAGCCGCTCTTGGTGGCCACTCCATTGCTCGGTGCCAGGTCCCATCAAACACTCGATGTCGTTCGGAGAACGTTAAAGAAATAAATCTATGTGCATTGAGCGTCAATGTCGGACAGCGCATTCAGAGGACATCATGTTTGGGGTGCTCTATGAAAGCACCTGCAGACATGTCTCACATCTTTATTGTGCTTGGATCACCTACTGAGTGCCAGCAGTGATGCACCTCATTTCTCTCCATGGACTTAGTCCATAGAGAATAATGAAATGCATCACCCCCAGCGCTCAGCAAGTGCTCTTCTATATTACTGGCAACAGATTCTTATTGGGGTGTTGAACATATTTTTTGGTGTACTTATTGGGATGAGCAGCAAGTTTGACCAAGACAAGGGTTCCAGATAAAATTAGGGTATGTGTATTGTGTTTTGAAACACCTGTTAGGGTTATTGCAAATCACAAGTTTACTAAGTGCAGTCAGGGCAGTAGGGATTGCCACAATTGACAAAAGTGGAATAAGATGAAAGAAATAAATTTTATAGTAAATTTCCTTTCTTATTATACCTACCGCAATTGTTTACTACAGGCTTGCACTACAGTGGAAGCACCTAACTCGGATAAAATACTCTCTATTTTGATCTTTCCCAAGAGATTTGGGAAAGAAAAGTGGTTTAAAAGCACCACGAAAAAATAAGCCAAAACTGGGTCGAGCGCCATCGGCGCACACTCAGTAAGGGACGCTCTTCTCTTAGTACAATTCCACGACTTCCGTTAACCAGTGCGCAAGTAGTCAGCAAACAATTCTTCTGAGTCCGCCAACATAGGAGGTATGTGATCAGCGGGGAGGAAGGATTCTTACCCAAATAAGAAGACGGGAGGGCCTCCATGTAAACAATTGCGGTAGGTATAATAAGAAGGGAAATTTACTATAAAATTTATATTTCATATCAACCTACCTTACAATTGTTTACTACAGGCTGAATAGACAATAGGAGGAGGGAATCACATAACCAACCCACACATAACTCAATTGCACTGGAACTGTGGACAGAGGAAGAGATACCTAGGCGTATCAAACCATAGCATCACAAACATTAGTAAAAGACAATGAAAGATGAGGCGTATGGTGAAGTGCGATGCACAGACAGAAAGGGCAGTAACAGCACGGAGCTGGAACTGACTCTGTAAAACAACAGCCTGAGCCGAAGAAAGTGGGCCCGTACAACAAAGGTCCTCTGTCGGCTCCTGCATTTGTCGCAGATAAATGGAGAAGGTAGCATTTCTCCAGTAGGCTGCCAGTATAACATCCAACAACATGACGGAGTTAGTAAAAGCCCTGAGAAGAAGACAATGCACGCACCTCGTGGCAGAAAAAACAATTGGTAATACAATCACCAGTAGCTAGATGAGCAGAAGCTGCACGAGTAGCAAGACAAATCCATCAAGAAATGGATGCAGGAGAGATCTGGCATGCGAGAAAATGCATATCCATCCAGGATAAAGCCGCGAACGCCCCCCCCCCCCCCCCAAGCAGAGCATCGCTCAAGAAGGTGTCCATATTGGAGTAAACTGCAAAGTCCTAGTCCTTTTCAAAGAAAAGAGCTGAACAAGCTTGGAGAGGCAAGGATGAGTGTTGAAACAATGCAGTACCACATATGAAAAAGGTCTCTGAAGCATGGACGAGTACCCATTGCTGGAGACCCTCAGAAATAAACATATACCAGAAACTCCGCAATCGGTGTGATCCAAGAAGTGACAGAAGCAACAGAGTGATCGCACACCATCGGCAGAAGAACCGTCGACTGAGCCACAGAGGCTAAACCAGTGGAGTGAGTGCCTCCTTGAAGAAGAAAAGCAACTCCACTGCATGTCTCTAAAAACCACTACGGAGGAGACAGGTCCCAATAAAAGACATGCGCGAAGGCACAATGAAGTCGGGTCAACTTGAAACCTCCTCGGGCGACTTTGGCAAAGAAAGTCGCGACATAGAGGAAGACATGCCAGAACCGCCGCTAACAGAGAGCGGAGTAGATTGATCCACACCCACTGAGGTGACAGGGGTGTGATCAAAAAGATTCGACGACTGCAGGTTCATATCTGAGCTAGAACCTGAGGCGGAATCGGAACTGGCAGGAAGGCGTAGCCAACAAAACCGTCTCAAAGGAGGGCCAGAACATCCACGGCGAAAGCCAGAGCATCTGGACACGGGGACACGAAGTGTACACCTGATGGTTCCAATGATTTGCAAAGAGATCGATGGAACACCGCCATGTGGAGCATCCACTCAGTGGAAAAGAACCTGCCCCGCCGGGACAGAGAGTCGGCTAGGACGTTCAGACGACCAGGAATGTGACAAACAACCACCCCAGCCTTGACATTCTGAGCGAGCAGTAGAAGATCTGAGCCAAATTGTACATTGGAACTGAGTGCGTGCCGCTCAGGTTCCGAATGTAAGCAACCACTGTTGAATTGTCGGACAGAAGGACCTGACGATTCGACAGGTGAGGGATCCACTGCCTGAAACTCAGAAAAAGAGCAAGAAGCTCCTTCTGGTTGATGTGTAGAGATGTCCGATCCTGGTCCCACATCCCGTGAAGGGAAAGATCCAGAGGATCCAACGTCGCACCCGACCTCAGATCGCTGGCATCTGCCGTCAGATCGCGATCGGATGTGGGTAAGTCCAACGGGACACCCTGCGTTATCCACTGAACATGCGTCCAGTGGAGAAGGTGGGGATGAAGAGATTCTGGAACTGAAGCACCAGATCCAGAGAATCGACATTCAGCCTCCAACGACTGAGCAGAAAGTGTTGGAGAGGTCTGACATGCAGCCGACCTAGAGGAATGAGATCCGTCACCGAACCGCAGAGACCGAGCAGCCGGAGAATACCCCGTGCTGTCGCAGATGTGGACTGGGACAGAGTCAGAGCAAAAGCTGAGAGAATCACAGCCCTGGCGGAAGGCCATCCCCAGATGACAAAACGCCGGAGAAGGGACCAGATCCGACTTCACCTCGTTGACTCTGGATCCTAGCGACGTGAGCAAGCTCAACAGAGTGTTGACATCCAGCTCCAGTAAGGCAGCATTGGAATGCCTCTGGAGGATATCGTCTAGATATGCTGAAGTAGTCACCCTGGACTGTGTGCGATGGAAGGCTATCACATGCGACATCAGTCGGGTGAAGGCCCAAGGGGCCAGGTTGAGGCCAAAATGCGCCTTCAACTGGTAAACTCGCCCCAGAAAAGCGAACCTGAGATACTTCTGCGACACCCGATGAATCGGAACGTGAAAGTAAGCATCTCGCAGGTCGATGCTGGAAGCGAAATCTCCCTTGGGAATGGAACGGCAGACCGACCTGAAAGTCTCCATGCTGAACTTGGGAGCAATGATAGACTGGTTCAGGATACTCAGATCGATAACCGGTCGGAGTTGGCCGTCCTTCTTCGGCACCAAGAACAGGCGGGAATAAAACCCCACAGACTGAATGTTCTTGACGACCTCGATCGCCCCCTTGGCCAAGAGATTGTCTATCTCCATGGACAAAAGCTCCCGACGTAAAACGTCTGAAGGAACCGTGGTTGGAAGATGCACTCTGGACAGAGTGTGATGCCTTCGGAAGGATAGATATTCGCAGCCCAGACCGAACAACATCTTACACCCAAGGATTGGATGTGATGGTGGCCCAACGGTTTGCGAACTCTGCTATCCTTCCTCCAACCTGGGACGAATCGAGGTGTGGACCTTCAGTTCGAGCCCCGACAAGGCCTGTGAGAGGAGAAACCACCTCCTCTACGGAATGAAGAATCCTGAGACTACCCTCTAGCCTGCCGACGCTGACCCTTACCCCGTGAGTAAGAAGTAGAAGTGGTGGCAGAAGGATCAGCCCTTTGCTTCGCAGAGGAAGCAGAAGGGTACTTGTTAGGCTTTGAACGGTCCCTGCCTCCCCAAGAAGGCTGATCAAGCTGACGAAGTAGCAGCTGATCTTTGGAATGACGTTGGACGTCATCCTGGACCGTCGACACGGAACCCAAGGAACAGTAGCAGACCTACCAAAGAAGCAGATGGAAAAGCAGCGCGCTGCCCCCAGGAAGGGATCGGCCGGTGTCCAGCACTGAGTCCCTTCGAACTTGTTCCAAAATAGCTGTGTCACAGGCATGAGTGTGAGTAAGATGCAGGAGCACCTTGGACAGCACACGCAAAGGAGCCTGTACATCGTCAAACCTATCTGGAGGCAGATAGGCAGCTAAGGCAGAGACGACGTGATCGGAGAGAGAAAGCATACCCAGCATTTCTCTCCATAAGCCCAACATGGACTCCAAAGTCGTCATAGGAATGACGGCAGATTTGGGCTCGGAAAGCCCAAGGGAATTGGAGTCCTGATCCAAAACCGTCAAAGTCTGGCAGACTGATGGATTGGTGAAATCGTAATAACGATAACGCACCGGAGGCAAAAAGGTGTCAACCCTGGTGAAGAACGGAGCCTTCATAGCCTTGGAACTCAGCTTCGAGTCCAAGGCTAAAAATGCTTCAATCACCGTACTGACTGGCACGGTCGAAGATGCCCAGAAGCAGGTTGCTCCACGTGTGGTACTCGACGGCGCACAGATCACAGTAGAGGGTTCGGCTGGCAGCCACTTCCAACTTCGCCGAGTTGAAGTCAGGGAAGGCTGAGGCCGATACCCTACGTCTACACTACCAGACACTGCTGCAGACCACTGCAGGTAAAAACTGCTGTGCTCAACAGCTGAGAGGACACAGCAGGGGTTCAGTCGGCCACCACTTCGCTGAGTTGAAGTCGGGGAAGGCTGAGGCCGTTACCCCACAACCACACTACAGACATCCCTGCAGACACTTGCAGGGATAAGCCGAGGCCGGCTAAAAACGGTGCCCGATGATGTTGTAGACGGAACAGCAGTAGCAGCAGATATGACGGGAGCTGTTGGAACTGGTGGAAAAGGGGAGAGAGCCACCTAGCTCGGCCTCCAAAGGAGGAGTCACAACCCTAGTGACAGCCTCAGATGTCGACTGGAGAGGGCGCATAGTCCCGGAACCAGGCATCTCTTCACCAGAAATCCAACAGTGCCCGCAGTATCCACCACAGTAAAAAAAACTGCACATCCCCCACGGATGGGGAATAACTCTCACCAGACATGGTCGAGTCGGGAGACCCCGAAACGACAGCGTTCCACACCCACCACGGGTGCGGGAGGAGCGCACATCCCCCACGGAGGGGGAGTAATTCTCACCAGACGTGGTCGAGTTGGGACGCCCCAAAATGACATCATTCCCCACCCCCACGGGTGCGGGAGGAGCTGCACATCCCCCATGGAGGGGGTATAACTCACACCAGACATGGTCGAGTCGGGAGGCCCCAAAACGACAGCTTTCCACACCCACCGCAGGTGTGGGAGGAACTGCCAAGAGAATGCACCAACGACGAGGGCAAAAGGAATTGCCATAAAGGAACCGAATTGGAAATAACAGAGGTGAGAGCAGTAGAAGAAAAAGGTGAACTCAACAGATACAGAAAATAGAAGAACACCCTCAACTACGAGAGAAGGTGGCAGAAAAAAAAATGGTGGGTACACGACAGAACCCAGACCGTTGACAGGGATCGTAAAAACAGAAATTCAGCCCTCAACATGTAGAGTGAAGAAATCCTGCCCAGACAGTCCCTTATTGACACCTAACTCCAATAACAATAAAAATTTATCAACCGAAAAATTTCATTGCCGAACCGCGTTGACACGATGTCGAAAAAAAAAGATTCGCGAAAACGGAGTATATAAATAATATACAATGAGAATGTAGTTGAAAATATTAACGAGAATATATAAAACACAGTCCTGTTATTATACGATCTTCAGATCCATAATCCAGTCACAGGAAAACCATTATCGATGAGTTGAAATATCACTGTATCATGAGGCAAAGATGGCAACAGGTCAACCACGTTGCACGGAAGAATGGTTTGCTGACTACTTGCACACTGGTTAACGGAAGTCGTGGAGTTGTACTAAGAGAAGAGCGTCCCTTACTGGGTGTGCGCCGATTTCGCTCGACCCAGTTTTGGCTTATTTTTTGGTGGTGTTTTTACACCACTTTTCTTTCCCAAATCTCTTGGGAAAGATCAAAATAGAGAGTATTTTATCCGAGTTAGGTTCTTCCACTGTAGTGCAAGCCTTTGGTAAACAATTGTAAGGTAGGTTGATAAGAAATTTGGATGTCAAATTATTCTTAAACTCGTTTCTGTGACTGATATTACGAGTTGCGTTGTCGACTGTGTTCCAAAGTTTCGGAAAGGTATATAGAGGGAGTTTATCAAGAGATTTTGTGAGGGTTTTCTCTTTTTGTAGGAGGCCAAATTGTCTTTTAGTCCTACCAGATTGATTGTCTACTACCCTAAATATGTCATTAAAGGAGGCTGGTAATCTACCGTTTTTCCAGTCAAAGATGAACAGCAAAACATGTAATTTAAACAAATCATCAACCTTAAGTAATCTATCTTTCTTGAATAGGGGGTCGGTATGGGCTTTGTATTTTTGGTTATTAATTATTCATTGTGATCGCTTTTGCATGATCAAGAGTTTCTTAGTGGCCCTGGAACTACCCCATATCTGGACTCCGTATAACAGTGGCTGTGTATTAAGGCGTAGTATAGTGTTTTCATGGCTCCTGGGGGAGAATTCTCTTGACCTTGTTAAGACTATAATTCGTGAGTGCTATTTTTGAACATAATCGAGATATATGAACCTTGTAAGTCAAATGTTCATCAATGTTTATTCCAAGAAACTTTAGGGATTTCACGGCTTTGGCTGTCCCAACCTTGTTTATTATTTGGTTGTTTATTTTTAGCTCTTGGCAAACAGTATTATTACTTCTTGTTTTTGTCGCATTCAACATTTGCGGGTTAGCAGAGCACCATTCATATATTTTTTTAATTTCATCATTGAAATGCATTGTTATGGGATTATTATGTGAGCTTGAACAGTGTGCAGTAGTGTCATCGGCAAATGATAAAATATTGAGTGAGGTTGAGTTACTAATATCGTTGATATACAGAAGGAAGAGGACCGGTCCTAGAATTGAACCCTGTGGAACACCACAGCACTGGTTGGCAAGGTCTGATTTACATTCCCCATACATAACATACTGCGATCTGTTAGACAGGTAGCTCCTAAACTATCTGTTAGTGAGACCACGTATTCCATACTTTTCCAGTTTGCCTAAGAGTATTTCATGATTTATCGTGTCAAATGCTTTAGAGAGGTCCAAGAATAATGCTAAGGTACTGTTCTTTTCCTGTTTGTTGTTTTCTATTCCGATACTTTTTAGGAGCTTTAGAACTGGGTGGATAGTACTATGTTGCTTTCGAAATCCGTATTGATGAGGGTATAAAATATTAAACCTGTTTAAGAAGTTTACAAGTCTCACCTCCATGAGCTTTTCCGTTATTTTTGAGAATACGGGAAGTGTACTAATCGGTCTGTAATTCGTAAAACTGTGCTCGTCATCTGTTTTAAAAATAGGTATCACCTTCGCAATTTTCATCCCGTCCGGTACTATGCCAGTAATGAATGAATTGTTAATAATATGTGCGAGAGGGTGGACTACTTCATTTACTGTTTGTTTCAGAAGACATGTTTGGCTTCATTTTGTTTATCACATGGCGAACTTCTATTGGATTAGTAGGGGTTATAAAAAAATTATCTGGAATGTCACTATTCATATAGTGCAGGTAAGATTTATTTGACTTCGGGAAATTTTCGGATATTGTTTTTCTGATGTTCATGAAGAAAGTATTGAATTCTTTTGCTATGTCGCGAGCTTCGTTTATCTCTTTATCGTCGTGAATGAAAAAGGAGGGTAATTTATCTTCATGTTTTCCCTTATTGATGGCTTCGTTTAAAATTTGCGATGTTTTTCGCTTGTTAGTTTTATTTTTGTTTAGGAGATCCCTATAATAGATTGCTTTGCATTGCTTTTTAACCTTAGTGAAAATCCTACTGTAGTTTTTATAGTTTTGAATATTCTGTTCAGTGGGCGCTTTCAGTTTTTTGTGATAAAACTTTTAAACGTTTATTGTTAGAGGATATAACAAGCCCCCTGGTCATCCATGGTTGTTTTTTGATAAACTTTTTGTTCTGCCGGACACATTTGAAGGGGAATGCTTTTTCGAAAGCTTCAAAGTAAATGGTTAGGAAGGTTTTGTAAGATGTGTTAGGACAATTTGCTTGCAATACTGGGGAAAAATCACTTTGTGATAGCAGCATCTTGAATTCTGCAGTACTATCTGGATTTATAGTTGTTTTCAAAATAAAGCTTGGTGGATTGCTTAACTTAGGTGCCACTTCAATATAAAAAACACCAAAGTGATCTGAGACATCAGCTATAATTATTCTGGAACAGGCGGTTTCTGAAAGACTATTAGCAAAGATATGGTCTATCAGGGTGACGGAATGACTAGTTACTCTGGTTGGCTTTTTAATATAAGGTAAGAATCCCGGACTGAACATGAGATCGACATATTCTTCCGTCTTGGGGTGTGTGTGCAAGCTTTCAGAAGGTCCAGATTAAGATCACCCATGATATAGACTTTTTTATTTTCGGAATTCAGAACATCGGTTAATTCATTTAGTTTTGATAGGAAACGATTAATATCAGCTTTTGGTGGTGTGTTGGGCCTGTAAATGACACCGATAATTTTGGAATTATGTTTATCTTTGACTTCAATAAACAAAGATTCAAGAACATGAGGAATAAATACAGAGATATCACTTCTAACTTTGTAAGATATTCCTTCTTTAACATACAGAACTACTCCTCCTCGACCATCATCATTCTCGGTATCATTTTATTGATAATTGGATGATAACCTTCCATGTTGTATGATGTGTTTGCAGGAATTTGGTATATTTCAGTAAGTCCGAGGATATCGAAAAAAATTTCTTCTGATTGCAAACTGCATATCATGTTTTGAAAATGAGTCCCAGTGAGCTTTCAGACTTTGGCAGTTGATGTGGAATAAGGAGAATCCTACTTCTATTTTACTGGTTTTCGATCGGAAGTCGTTGGGCAAGAAGTAACTGCAGTTTTTTACATGATGTTTGAATGGGGATTCGTCATTATCGGGCAAAGAACAGACTTTATTATTGTAGAGCCGCACAAAATCGTACTCTTCGTTTATCTGTACCTCATCGAGTGTAACACTACCTGCCATTAATCATGAACAATCCACCATAATCTACAGCTGGATAGGTATGCAATATATTCCAAACTACAATGGTTAGAAAATAGACCCTTCCAAGACTTGCAAGGAAGAAAATCAAGATCGGAGTTCCATTACTGTGTAGATATGGATTGGGCGTCACTTTTGCAGCATTTTTGGTCACTGGTTGTTGCAATAATAATGTTTTACGTAATACAATCAGGAGGGTAAATGTTAAAAATATGAAGAGCAACATGTGGAAAAAACAGAAAAAAAAACAATAAAAAACAAAACAAAACAACTTCTTTGTACTTTCGTATGAAGTTGTAGAGGTGTCATAACCAGCAAAATATGTCGTGCAAAAAATTATACACAAGGTCATACGCGTCAATAAGTAGGTTGATCATCTTTTATGTAGAGATTTAGCAAGCATAATAAGATAATGTGAAGACAAAGAATAAGATAGGAAAAAATGTTTGATTTTTGTCCATTAAAAGGGTATAGTTTGCCATTGCACACATGCAATGTTGATGATGTGCAAGTCAGGATGGTATTTTCCACTGTCATGAGGGATTCTGATACATTATGAAAGAGTGCAAATGAAGGGCATTAAAATTAACTGTCACTCAAAAATTTTAGGCAATAAATGTTAATAGTTTTCCTTTTGTGAAAAAATGGCTGAAGATTTAACGAAAATGTACCTCTATTTAGAGTCAGATTCTACAAGTTTATATGAAGGTGGTATTATGACCATCCTTATGCACACTTACAGAAAAGGACTTCTTAATAAGCTGCAATAGCTAATGAGTTGGATTTTTCGTAATTTCGTTTATCCTTTATGATGAAATGACTGGAGATTTAATCAAAATGTACCTCTACTTGGAGTCGAATTCTATAAATGTACAGGAATCTGAGACAAAAGGCAATAACTGCCATTATTTTCATCGGATATTGCTGGTCATGATACTTAACGGAGACTTTGTTGCTATAGAGACACATCGTCATGTGAGAACCATAAGGCTCTATCTTCTCTTGGATAATGGAATCTTATGGTTCTCACGTAACGATTTTGTGAAAAAAGATGGATATCCGTGTTACTATTGTTACAGTGATGCCAAAAACAAACATTACACGATATTTTTAAACAAAGGGCAATAGCTTCTGTAATTTTCATCGGATATCTCTGGTCATCGTACTTGATGTAGTCCGTTAACTTTTGTTCAAGTTATGGCATAAACAGGTTTTACGGAATATTTTGCAGCAAAGAGATAAAAACCAAAACAGTTGATATTCGATTACTAATGTCTAAGTTATTCCATACGTATACACGACATTTTTTTGACAAAAGGGCAAAACTGCCATAATTTTTATCAGAAATCGCAGGTCACCATATTTGACGTAGTGTTTGTTGCTATAGAGACACATCGTCGTCTGACAACCATAAGGCTCTGTCTTCTATTGGAAAACAGAACCTTATGGCTCTCATGTGACGATATAGCGAAAAGAATTGAAATCCGGCTACCATTGTTGGAGTGATGCCATAAACAAACATCACACAATATTTTTAAATGAAGGACAATAGCTTCCATAATTTTCAACGGATATCACTGGTCATCATACTTAACGTAGTCCATTAACTATTGTCCAAGTTATGACATAAACAACAAAAACAAGTTTTACAGGATATTTTGTAGCAAAGGACCATAACTCCCACAATTTTCAAGAGATATCGGTGTCTATCGAAATCGACATAGACATTTTTGCTTTTGAGACATATACAAAAAAGAAATAAAATCCAATAACTTTTGTTCAAATTATGTCATAAACAAAGTTCAGACGGACGGATGGATGGACAGACAGGCAGATAAACGAACCGATGTCGTTATATCTCTCCATTTTGGGGGAGGGGGGAGAGGGGGGATAAAAAGGAATCCTCGGACACATATCATGCTCATTCCTTCTCAGGATTCTGAGTAAGAATGAATTCAATATGCACCAGGCAGAACTCTGCAAACTGATCCACCAGCAAGGACTAAACAGCTTCTAAATGGATGCTAAGCGTACTTTTCATGGTTATGTACACGAAACTCTCCAAAACGATCCACCCGTTAAGACTATACAGCTTCTGTATGGATGCTAACGTATTATGATATATGATATATATATATAATTTCATCAATATATATATATTGTGATTAGAAATAAAGCTTCTACATATATCTTTATATATATATTTTGATTATTTAAAACACAGACAGACAGACAGAGAGACAGACAGATGGACGGATGGACGGACGGATGGATGGACGGAGGGCAGACGGATGGATGGACGAACAGCGAACATTAAATTTCATATATAAATGTGAAGAATAATGATGGAAAATAAAGTTACATATCTTTGTTAAAAACAACCCAGAATGTTTTTACACTTATTTCTGATTGCTGTGATCGCTATGAGGACTGAGTACTGAGTCAATATCACAAATAAGAAGTCAAGAGTAGAATTGCCGCTGATAAACTTGTTCGAGATGGCCTCAGGAACAAACTGGACGTAGTTATCACTCCCTTGAATCCGAAGCAACACCCGAGCGATGTTGTGAATATTACCACTGGTAGGGTTGAGCCAATGTCCATAAATGTTTACAATGCCATAGCTCTGGATCAAGAGGAGATGGTTGAGTTCGAGAGGTGGTTACCAGCCGGGTTTTATGACACAATGTTCACACCAGTGGTGACAATGTCTGTCATGAAGAAGGTTATAAAAGTGGATGACTCATGTTTATGATTGTAACTTGATTTATTCAAGGGTAATGGGTCTTCAATCAAGTATGAGAGATATTGACATCAATGAAGTGATCTCTTATGAACTGGCACCAGTTCCAACAACATTGTTCAATGAAGCTGATGATTTGCATATACCAAAATCGACATCATACCTCAAGACAAGAACTGCATGTACAATATAAGCAAGGAAATCCACACTGACAGGCATAGATGTTTGCATGGTAATTCTTGGATGTGCCCTACTCTGAACTGGCACCGAATAAACTTCACAGTCTTATTGTGCTGGATTTCATTGAAAACTTTTTAAGAATCTTTGAAACAGAAGATGTTGTTGGGCGACGTTGATCTTACTTTTGACAGGTACAATAAGTTCAGCACGAAAAGTTGTAGAAGGACTCACAGGAGTGCTGAAAGCAGTTGCCGAGAATTCAGGTTGAGCGCAACATCAGTACTGCCGTCTCAGAAACTTATGTTGATCGTCACTGAGAATAAAAGGCAGCTCACCAGGATAATTTGTCAGTATTTCAAGTCACATAAGAGTTTGGGTGGTGAAAGTACTAAGGGCCACAAACTTGTCGTTACTATCCAAGACAACGTTCCAACTGAAATTAACAAATGTGACCTCATAAAAAGGCGTAACATGAAAACCAGTCACAGAGAAGCTGATAATATTATAGTTCAACAGGCAGCGAAACTTGCTATGGATGATTAAAAGCGGGTTGTCGTCGTTGCAGATGACGCAGATGTGTATACCCTACTCCTGCACTATCTGGAACAGAATATAACATCTCCCATGTTTATGGAGTCACCCATTATGGATAGGTCTGTGATAGAAATTTGTGCCACTGTTGAAAAGCATCATGACATTATCCCATGTATCCTTGCCGTGCATGCTATCTCTGGGTTTGATACTGTCAATGAGGGCTTTGGCACAGGTAAAGGCCAGGTCCTTAAAGTTTTGAAAGAGGGTTGTATATCGCTAGAGTCAGTTGGAAAAATTGATGCTCGTTGGGATGACGTCTTGCCTGATGCAACACAGTTCATGACTGCCTGTTATGGGTGTCCCACAAATCAATGTCTGATGCAAGAGTCAGTAGTTGGACATCCAAAGTACGATGACCAGGAGCAAGTACTGAATCATTTACAGAGAACGTCAAACGAGGCCACTTGCAAGCATGCATTTGGAAACATGCACTGCATTCGGACCCACTCAAAATGGAACCTACAAATTATGTGTTTTTTAGAGACGAGAAGGCGAAGTCACTTCTCCCATTGACTCTGCCTCGCAATGTATCGCTAGCATCTGACAATATCTTAAAACTGATTCAATGCTCGTGTTCCAGCAAACCACCATGCAAGGCGTCAAGGTGCAGCTGTGTTGCCTCACGGTTAGCAAGCGCTGTTTTCTGTACTTGCCAAACAACAACTGAGTGCTGTAACGAACAGGTGAGCAGGGCTACCGGCGAGCCTGCTGAAATTGAAGACTAATCATTGCCTAAATTTTTAGAAAATACCATATTGGACATTACATTTGGCTGCCTTTTTGTTATACTTTTGGATACTTACCAATTGTTGAAACTACTAGAGGTATACATAATCTTTCTTGTCATACCATATACCTGGACTCTTTGTTTCTAATATTTTTAATACCAATGCTATCATTGATAATTTATGGATGATATATTAGTATCAATTCCAAACTTCATACCTGAACTGATAGAGCTTTACAATTGTACAGAAATGCCTAAACATTACTGTCATCACAAATACTGGTCTCTACGACCATCATTGCACTAGTAATCTGGAACAAATTGGTAAATTTGTGAGAAAAAAAATCAAGGATTTTTCTGATTTTTGTTGCCATTTCGTCTGTCATGTTGGATTAAGGCAGTCTGATTTTTGCACAGAATTAAAAATGTGTATCTGTTGGATAAGAAAGATGCTAGTTTGTTTCAATTAGCACTCCACGTTGGTTAAAATCCTCCTGTTTGTAAAAATGGTCGCCATTTTCACCGCCATTTTTAAAAAGTGAAATATTGCAAATTCCTCAAGGATGATAAAAGGCCAGCCGATTGATTCTTCAAATGGGTGTTGGAGACAACCATAATTCACTGAGAAAAAGACTTTAGATGCTAAAACACGCAACGATGCATTGGCTGCCGGACTATATGAACATTTTGAGTCTCAGAATACTATAATAGAATGGTGACCAACAGCTGGGGAGAGAGCATAATTCCTGGGGGAAAGGGGGGTTAGATGCCTACACCTCAAGACTTAATTTCCATGTTTATGTCTCTCAACAATGTGGATGAACTATTTGTATTAGAAAAAAAATTTGGTGCAACTGGCACAAACTAGGGCTTTCCTTCAAAATCTATGCCCCCCTCTCCTCCCCCCTCCTCCTCCCCCCCCCCCCCACCTCCGTGACAATCTTGTAGATCATTGGGATTCTTTGAGGTTTCCATCAGACATTGACTGAAATGAATTACAATAGAATAAGACACAACTGATTTCCATTTGATAACAGTGTTGATACCACAGACCAACATGGACACCCCACTTCACACTCAAACCCTCCCCCTTTCTGCAGTCCTTTTCGCTCACCTTACTTTCATTTGGGATGACGTATAATGATCACTCACCATCCATCGTTTATTATTCTGCATGAAGGTAATATTTGTGGCTTTCATTACAAAAATATGTTGAACCAATTTCAGAGAAATTTTTATGGGTTGCATTGTGACTTCATTTCAATCAAGTCACCATGCTCCATAAGATGTGGGGGAGGGGAGGGGAGGGGGGATTGCCCCATTTTTTTAAAAATCTGTTCTCGGTCTGATGGATGGAAAGAGTTTATATTTCTGGTAGTTGACTTTTGAGGTGTACACTAAAGTTTGTTCAAATAATATTGTCACGGCTACAGGGGACACCACAAGGGGCATAACTCTGTTAGCAGACAAAATTTTTATGCCCCGCCAAATTGGCGAAGGGACGTTAAGAGTTACCCTTGTCTGTCCATCCATACATCCATACATACCTCCATACATATGTCCATCCCGAATATGGTTTCTGAACTGTAACATTGTTAGTTTGACTGAACGAAATGAAACAAATATTTATACATAGGCTGATAACTACATAATACAGGTTGGGAATGGTAGTGGCTTGGTCCAATATTTGGGGGCAGAGTTTCTGATTTTTTCTGATTTAGAAGATATTGATATTGGTTTCTGGATGGTAACTTGAGTTATAGGTATCCGATTTGATTTTTTAATCAAACTTGGAATATAGATTACTGGAAACAAAATACCTGAAGGGATTGATTTTTAGTGTGGTGTGAAATTTTTATCAGAGTTATGGCCCCTGTTGGACTTTGTTCAACATTAAATATAGTTGGAAGTGGTTTCCATGCTATAACTAGAGTTCCGCTTGACCAGTTTTAACCAAACTTGATTTGTGGCTTGTGTACCATGAGAGGAAGAACCTCATTTATTTTATAGCCATGGGCACTAAGATCAAGGTCACTGTGTCTCCATCTGTACGTTCGTCTCAAATGTGGTTTCCAGATGATAACTTTAGTTTGACTGAATGAAATGTTATTTTTATACTTTTTTTTTAAACTTAAGATTAGCCTGATTAAAATTTATATTCACAAAGGTGTATCATAAAGCGAGGGCCTTAGTGTCTCAGGGACATATTCAGTGGCATGCTGTATTGGTACTATGGTTTGGAGATAAGATAAGATGAGATATTTATTAATTCAGTATCAATAAAGATAAAAACTCATGCTTGCCAGAGGGGGCATGGACACCCTTGTCATTGCACTTGTTTATACAAATTTTTTAAAGTCTTTCCAGAACCACAATTCAGAATCTTTTGATATTTGGTAGGCAAAATCCTTAGGGGATTGGAAATCAGATTTTGTTCAAAAGTCACTGTATTCATATTTGGGCTCCATACAGAAGACACCCATTTTAACACTGTTGTTAAATGGGAAGGTGCTGAGTTAGCATTTTTTCAGAAATTAAAAAAAATGTTCTCATGAACTGCAAAACAGAATATTTTTTTTATATTTGGTAAACAAAATCCTCAGGTGGATCAGATTCAAGTTTGTTCAAATCAGTTTCCAATTGCCTGGGTTCATACTTGGGCACCATACAGGTGGAAATTTTGGAAAAGGTCTTAAAACAATTTTGGAAAAGGTCTTAAAACGCTTCTTCTCCAGAGCCACGGATCGAGAGCTTTTGATATTTGTTATACAGCATCACTGGGTGGAGGCAGATTCAGATTTGTTCAAATCAAATACCTTGGTTCATATGGGGACCCAAAATCTGCTTTCATGCAAAATGAGAAATTCTCTTTAAAAATCTTCTTCTTTAGATTTACCAGTCAGAATCATTTGATATTTGTTGTTTTGCAACCTTATGGGGTCACATTCGAATTTGTTCAAATCAGGTCTCTGAGTTCATATTTGGACTCCCTATGGGAGACAAAAACTTTAACTTAGTGCAATTTTCCCATCCATAATTTCTGGATGGGAACTTTCTTATTGTTGCACCAGAACATAATTGTATACCCTCGCAAATATATTGGGAAGATCCTGGAAAATGCCTTGAACTGACCACTCATTCAAATGCAAGAACCCTGAGGGAGCAGTCTTCAAGTATATTTATACTTTATAGACCATCAGGTTATATTCAGTTATCAACTTCTTCATAACAAAATAGTTCTTTCGTGCCCAAGAAAAAAGTCCTGTCATTTATACAGAACAGATATAAGGACTAGGCACCTAATAACCCATCCAATCTTTTCACAAAACTTCACACGAGGAATAAGGGGCAAGTAGGAGGTGTGTTGTGCAAAATGCAAAGGACAAAGATCAAGGTAACATGATTATGAAAACTCAAGTCTCAAAAAAAGATTGTCTCAGTCATCACCTTATGAATTCTGGGGCATCAGTGGCTATGCAGTCATTGTTTGTCATGTTTTAAATGTAGATTTAGATCCCACTGACATGTTTGAAGTCAGATTGCCTGAGACTGCCTAAATTATTTATTATTTCAGGATTATATAATATTTGTACCAGCTTCACAGTTTAATGAGTTTTTACTGCTTTATGCAGTCTTGGAAACAACAGAAGAATTTTTAACAGATTGTGTAGACAGTAATTACAGAATCAGGTAATTTTTTAATAAAAATTATATCAAATACATTAATTTTTAACCTAACTCTGTAAGCAGATGACTCTTTCAAATCTTTTCATGAATAACCAAAAAATACATTTTTTTGCTTTAACTTTAAAAACATATCTGATGACTCATCATGAGAATGAGTTTGAGGTCATTCCAATGCAAAGTCATGTTTTGGAGACTTATGCTAAAATTGAAAAACAAAATTTTGAATGGCTATTTTTGTGAATAGCAGGCTAGATATGGCTGTTGACCCTTTACCCAATGCAGACAATATCAAAGTTTATTATTTTAAATATTATTTTTCCAAATTTTTCAACAAATTACAACAAAACCGTATCATGTGACCCCTCACTGGAATGAGCTCGTTCCAATGAGGGGGTCACATGATATAGTTTTGTGGAAATTGTATGAAAAATAATACTTTTTCAACTGCTGAATTTGTACTCTACGTGGACGGATGCAGCCAATTTGTAAGGCAAAGGGTTAAAGTTGGTAAATGGTTAAGAAGAAAAATGGCATAATCCCAAAATATCCTACTTTTATCCCAAAAAAGTGCAATCATTCTTTACTCGAAGTTTGTCAGTCAGATTAGAACAACCTCCTTTACTGTTGTTGAGTGAATGTAAAAACAGATAGGGCAAGCTGTTAAATGAGTCCATTTTGACCTAACTGGTTGAGTGCTAGAAGCAACTATCAGGGCTTTCAGAAAATGAAAGTACAAGATCTTAAGCCAACATTTTCCATTAGTCATGTTTCATATTCAGTCAAACGCAAATAATATTTTTTCATATAATTTTTTTTTTTAATTTGTAATAAAAACAATACCAAGAAACAAATTCAGACCACCAAAAATAATCTAGCCCTCAACCAGTTAATATACACTGTGAACTCATGCAAATTACACATTTGACCAGAATTGCTTAAAAAAAATTAGTACAACATCAGCTGAAAAGAGAACAAAAATTGAGCACTTGTTTGCTTGAACTACTACATATACATACCAAGTAGTCATTTTTCAACTGTAATAAACATCTTGAAACATGTCATGAAGAAAGAAGCATGTAAATCTTAGTTTTGTGAGATGGATATATGAGCATAGTGGGTTAAAAGAGATATTTGTTTTCCATTCAGTTGGGATTAAAATTTTCTACCTAACCATCCAAGTACCTGACAAAAAGAGCTATCTAGAACATTGCATTGTGTTCTTGCCTGTGTCCACTGGCATTAGGCCACAGTGAACACAGGCACACCCACGATACACTTTGAGAAGAACAGCAGTGAGCACAATGTCCAACTTTTTTTATCAAATTCTTTTTAGCTGTGATGCAAAGATCAGCAACTCAAGAAAAACTTGTGTATTGTGTAAAATGTCAATAATGCTCTTTGTATTATACATGTTACAGCCAGAGATGCTGAAAGTGCCATTGAACATTAATAAATATAAACATTATACATATAATATATCAGGCAACAAGAAGAGTATATAAAAAATGATTTTGTACGAAAAAAATTGCGCAATATGGAAAATGGCAGTTGGTTGCACCTTTGTGAATGTCAAGCCCTGTCAAGCAATAACAGCCAGGATATTTCTGATTCAGAATTTATTTGCGAGGTCAAAATAAGTTTTTTAGGTCCATATCACATTATATTTACCATCACAAAAGTCCATAACTGTTTTATAATATACACCATCCTCAAAAAAAATTTTCTATTTGTCAAATAAAAGTTTTCTATTTGTCAATTAGAAGTTCAATTATATCAATCAGTAATACTTTTATTTAACAATAAAATAGTTATCATCTGTAGAATAACATAAAAATAAACAATGTTACAGAGATTACGTCGATTAAAATAGAACTAGAGAGGGGATTTCCAAAAGTTATATTTAAGTTGATATTCACTGGAAAACCTGTGTACATGGATTATGGTGTTCCAGTCACGGGTATAAGATCCAGCCAATAGAAATGTGGTTATTTATAAAGTATATAATAATGTGTTTTAAGGGTGAGGAAACTAGAGTACATGGGGAGAACCACAGAGCAGTGAAGAATAACTGTTAGACTTTTCAACTTATTAACCTGACACAACCAAGGTTAGCATTGGTTTGAGGTGTGGACATCTTGTTTGATCTGCTTGAACTGGTCTCATCAGTATGATGGAATATGACAACCCAGATTGATTGACTTTTGTTTTAATTTGTTTATTGTTCGAAAATGGATATTTAAAAACTGAATACAACACCTGATATTCAAAAAAAAAAGAATTATGGAATGTTTGCCCTGAGAAATAATCATAAACGCACTTGAGGTTTTATTTTTGCATTTGTAAAACTGTAGCCTCAGAAATCTTCACATTAGTGGAGGCTCATCCACAGGGAGAGTGTGGAGTAAGTCCAGAGCGGTCTAAAAATGTTTGAAGATAAAAAAAGCATTGTTTTTATGATAGTCCATCCATTTTAGTGTTGAAACAACTGGTAAATTCTCTAATCAACTAGTCACCTGCTATTAGTCACTGACTAGTCACTTCATTATAATTTGTGTCACTGCAGTCATTAAAATGGCAATACAGGTGTGCAGGAAGTCACACATCTACAAAAATGATAATTTGAGTGTGCATTTGTTCAGCTTTACTTCTTTAACATGAAAGGGTTATGGTGTTAGTATGTTGAATGAACAGTATCTACATCTAACCAGTTTTATCAGTCAAGTAAATGATAACAAATGTTTGTTACTTTGTATCAACCATTTCAGCACACGGACAGTCAAGTGCAGGATATTTTCTGGATGGGCAGCAGACAACACGTGTCTGTCTGGTGTGTTGACTTTCTCTTTGATAATGTGTTTTTCATTGCAGATAATGAAAAAATCCCTCAGTGTCAGTAATGCTGCTTCCAGAATAAATTGACTATCCATGGTACTTTTCTGAAGTGTTTTTTATCATATGAAAACCATGCTTTGATTTTATTAATCAGCTTAAAACTTTGAATGTATGTCATTAAAAACTTATTTTAAAATCTAACATTTAAAATTTGTTTTGCAATGGTCACTGTCGAACAACAAGGGGCTGTTGGTCAAAGGTGCATCTAATAATTTCTTACCACCCCCTTTTCATGATTTGTAAATTATTCCCTCCATAAATTCCAATTGCAGGGATTGGTAAACATCGAACTGTTTGTGACATTTATCTTAAAAGTGAATAGAAAAAAGATAACATACCGCGCATCTGTGATTTTCAAATGGCAAGGCCTGATATCAACTTATGGAATACAAACTTTCATTTGATTATTCATGACTAGTCGACTGCTGGTCTTATTGTTGACTAATGCCAAAAATTTAACTGGCAACGACTAGTCGTTTCAACATTAATCCATTCCCTCTAGTAACATACAAATGTGTATCATATTTGCAGTGCTTGTTTTTTGCGTCCCTACTACAAGTGCGGGGATCCTATTCTGGTGGTGTTAGATACATACTTAACCTTCCAAAAGGTCTAGAGTCAAGGGTTTGGTGAGTTTTATTCCTAAAAATCAAACTTTCGAACACCAGACCAAACATTGATCACTCTGTTGGATCCAGGACCCCTATCTTCCCAAACTCCAGGTAGTCCCTAATACATCTTGCCACTGCTGCACAGGTCAGTGACATCATATTGGCCTCTGTGAGGCAGACGTAGTATGGATTTGGAAAATTTGAGGCTTTCAGTTTCTGATGAGCCATAATTGATTCGCAAAGTGCACTTGTATTGAGGAGATATTTGTTGTAGTCACAAAATACAATTAAAGACCAGTCCGGTTCCGAATATTTGTTTTATATTACAGCAAATCACCAGAATCATTTTGTGTTGAATCCCTGTTTTCCCTGACAACACATTTCAATGATCGTGCTTTGCTGTGTGGTTGCAACGTATATGGATCCACCAGTTCAGGGTGTGATATGGTTGGAGGCCAGTGTCCATGTAAACCTAATGTCATAGGAAGAGATTGTTCAGCCTGTAAATCGGGATATTTTGGATTTCCCAACTGTGAAGGTAAGTGATGTGATTTTTCAACCAGTTTATCTGACAGTAAATAGTTTTTTTGTTGATATTTTGACAGTGTTTTTTATTATGCTATATCTTGTTGATAATTATATCTTTTTCTGAACTCTACCAATCGTAATGTTCATATCCAGCTATGACCCTGCAATTTGGAATTTCTATCCTCAAATCAACTTTGATTCAAATTGGGGCTGATATCAAATCCAAATTGTATCGAAACAGTTTTTGTTAAATCACTAAATTTTACTGAATTACCTAATTACAGTGCATACCCATGTGGCTTGTGCATGCTGCAGGTATCACCTCGGTCTCTCAGTGCACATGTGATAAGTAACATTGCTACAACAGTACTCCAATGCTCCACTTTATAAGTACTGTTTTAACTTGAAAGGCTGACAAGCATGCAGATAATCCGATTGAATCAGAAATGCAACACAAACTATTCTTTCATTTCTGCAGTATGATTCTGGCAGTAGAAGATATTTTTATGCCACTGTCACCTGAAAAAACCTGATACGAAAATATATAAGTCAGGAAGCCAATTTGTTGTCAATCCCAAATCAGGCTATCAATGTCTACATCAAATTAAATCTTCGAAGCATTGCAGGGCCCCTATATCCAGCCATTAAAATTTCTTTTATAAATTTTTTCTCTAAAACATAGCTTATGATACCTCATAGGGATGAGTTTGTTCCCAGTTTTTTGTGTTGAATACTTTCATTGTTTCACAGTTAACTACTGGTAGGGTGCTGGAAGCCCATTTTGGGGCTTTATTCTGAAGTGCAGGTACAGCAACCTAAAGATTTCATACTATGTAGCAGTGCTTCATATTATCTTTGAAATAAAATTATTTCATCTGTATGGCTTTGCCTTGTTACAATTTATGGGAGACTGTCACTCTCCCATAAATTGTATCAAGGCAAAGATATGAATAAAGTTTGATAACCCAAAATAATTTAGCACTCGACCAGTTAACAGCAGAGCAGTGAACATTTCATAAAACCAATTTTGATATTTCATTTCTAACAGCCCAGTATATCAATGAGTTTCTGTGATTTCACAGTCACCTGTGGGAACCCTTGTGGTAGCAAGTTCTGCTTTACTGGTAAAATAGGACCTGGTAACCAAAGCTTAGGGTGGAAGTACTCCAAATTTGGTAGCATGGGTAAAAATGCTCTTCTTGAAAACTCCTTGACTTTTAATTCAGTTCAGGTATGGGAACCCCATTTTCTTGTCATTTGTAAACCATGGGTGTGTGATAAGCCTTGAGGAATAGTGTTTAAAGCTTGGCATGTATTATAAATTACACAGTCTTGAAGTGAGACATTTGATGACACAGAGTCTATACATTTATATCGAGGTGTTGCTTAGCCATTGTATATTCTACATAACCTGTATTATCCCATGCATGATCACTCTGTTGCCATGTACAGGACTGTGATCACTAAGATCCATCTGTTACTCGAATGGATACACTTAAACCAGGGAGTTGAGATTTCATTAAAGAAATATTGTGATATCAAGCACTAATTAACCCTTTATCTAACGAATCGACCTCATCCGCCCACGTAATTTCCAAATTGAGCAGTTGAAAAATTGTTATATTTCACAAACTTTCAGTAAAACCACATCATGTGACCCGTCATTTGGAACAAGCATGTTGAGCTTCTTCCAATGAGGGGTCACATGATATGGTTTTGTTGAAATTTTTTTGAAAAATTTGGAAAACTAATATTTAAAATAACAAATTTATATATCATCTATGTTGGGTAAAGGGTAAAAAAAACAAAACAAATAAAAATAGTGCATAATATGCAATGTTCTCACATTTTTTTTTGATGAGTGAGACTCTGCACCATTGCAATCTAGGCCCAATACTATAAAACCTTTACAATTGTATTTTTTAGATTAGTATTTTCTACCCATTAATATAACTGACTAAAATGAATCATTAGCATTTTAAAAGATATGGCAATTTGCCAACTGGCAATTTTCCACATCTTTGAAAATGCTAATGGTTCATTTCAACCAATTTAAAATCAACTAGAAAATACAATTCTAGAAAATACAATTGTAAAAATTTTATAGTATTGGCCCCTGGTCAAAGTTGTCTGTCTGTTTTTGTAATTACAGTATTCAATGCTTGGAGCTTTGGACTTGGGATCCAGACTCACGTCATCTGTGTTGTATGCTTTGGCAAGACACTTCTTCCCGATTGCCTATACAGCACTGTGTACTGAGGCATAGGGCATGATAAGAGTACACTGGCCTTTAATCGATGCTTACCCTGTCTGTGCTGGGTTATTAAGTTGGAGACTCCAACAGTTACTCACTTTTGCTTGGTGGTTCTTTCTTGGCACTCCAACTTCTTACTTCCATAAAACTCTCTGACATGATATGACACTAGCTGTTGAAAATGCTATTAAACTCCAATAAACATACTGTATTGTCTCAAACTCCCTCCTCTTCTGATTATTATGTGACGAAATAAACTTAGAAAATGGATAGGATGAAGAAAATCTTGAAAAAACACAACAGAAGGAATGTAACATTGCCCAGACACAACTGTCAAAGTAATACTTTGACCCCAAAATGACTGCCAAGTCACTTTGAATGTAGCCTTTAAGTTTAACCCAGCAACTGCATGCTGGGGCATCTGTTTTGTTGCAGTAAAAAGTGATGAAAGTTAGAATATGGACTCGAAGGGCTGAAAGCTTGTATGTATGACAAGACTTCGACATGAGGTGACCAAGGGTGTTGTTAAAAGCCAGTATATAAATATGTATGACAAGACATATGCATCTCTACTCTTTCTTGAAAGTGTATTGGCATGGGTTGGTTGGAATGATAGAGGTATGCAGATAAGTTAATCCTCTAAAATGAATGGACAGCATTCAAGACTGAACCAGTTCTTTACAAGTCAGTAAATTTTATTTTCAACTCTTGAAACCTGGCCTGTTTTCAGAAATTATTAAAAGAATCAAGAGAGCCAGAAACAGTGTTAATGAGAAAAGTAAATTAATATATGGGTTTTCCCAGCATGATGTAAAGATCTGTCTTCTGTATTTGAGCCCAGTAATCTTCATGAGACCAAAATTTATTTCCTAACTGACTATAATCTAGTGAATTGATGAGCTGAAAGGTAGGATGTAAATAATATGCTCATGCTCTGGGAGTATTTACTCATTGGCTTATCCTGGATTACAAGCATGAATATGCATACGATGTGATTACATTTTTTTATAAAGTTCATAAAATATCAGTTCTGATAATGGTATTATGCTCCCAACCTCCGAAGGAGGACTCAGAAGTATCCAGTGAAGCCCTCTGTCCACCCATCCATCTATCTGTCCATCCATCTGTTCATCTGTCAATCCATCCATCCATCCACATCCATCCATTCATCCATCTAGGCATCTGTCTGTCTGTCCATCTGTCTGAACAAATGTTTTGGATTGTAATTTCAAAGCCATGAGTCAGATTTGGATCTCCTTTTGTATACTGATAGACTTACATGGGGGAGCAGATATGCACAGGGAGTGGGTTCTGCCCAATACTTTTTTCCAGAGTTATGGCATTTTTAACTCTTTTGACTTAGAAAATTTTTCTGTCCCAAAATACCTTTAAGGCTGCTTCGAACATGCCTATGGGTCAGGGGCAGTGGCCCACGCTTTATAGCCCTTGTTTGTATTATTTTAACAATAGTATTCTTTAATAAGAAAATCCAAAATATTACTTTTGTTAAGGTCACTGATGGAGCTCTAGCTTAACCCTTTGAACCCTGGTGGTATCTTCCATGTCAGTTCAGTGGCAGTAATTGTAAGTGTTCATATTCATTATTTGGGGGTAGACCAATTAATATTTTCAACATGCAGCCTTTGGGCTGCGCATTGAAAATATTGATTGATCTACCCCACACATTCATTAAGCAGCCATCCTACTAAATGAAATGATGTCATATTATGTTCAAAAGATTAATGTGGAGTTATCAGTTTTATTTTTTCCTCAAAAGGTCATTTGGACAGCTTTGCCTTACCTTACGCTGTTGCCGATGCTGGTACATACACCCTGACTCGCAGTTTTCAAAACACTAAATTTCCATACACTCTGGAAATACACGAATAACTAATAGTGCATGTGTGAAAAAATATCTCCTTCACTACACCAAATAGGAACATATACTACTCAAAGTTTTTTTCTTTTTTGGAGGTTCGAGATTTTCCCAAAAGTAAACAATGCACCGCCAATCTCAGACGTTCATTGCAGAATAACAAAAAATACCATATATGTCCGTGTATATGTTACACCCCATTTGTGAAATTGCCCATTTCATGAAATGGGCAGTCAAATTGCCCAGTTCATGAAATGAGCAACCAGTCTGCCCATTTCATGAAATGGGCAAAACTCTTGCACATTTCATGAAATGGGCAGCCTTTGCAGTTGCCCATTTCATGAACTGGGCAATAACATATAGATATGAAGAAATAAGGTTAAAGTTGCCTAAAATCATGATGTTTATTACGTAAAAAACATATCAATTATAAAATATGAACATCATCAGTTATAAAATAAGAACATCATCAGTTATAAAATAAGAACATCATCAGTTATATAACAAGAAATACAAATTACAAAAGAAACTACAAAATTAATCCATATTATGACATAACTTGTGTGATTGACAGGCACTGTTACATCTTAAACCAGCTTTGAAACAAGAACACCTTTTTGACAAACAGTTACTTCTACAGTGACATCGTTTAAAACCTTGACCTCCACATACACTTTGTTTTGTTACAATTTCTCGAATCAAAAGCGATTCCTCATCTACATCATTTATTGTGACACCATTATATTTTATAAGTTCAAATTGATTTCTAGATAGTTTTACATTTATAGTACCTGATTTTGTTCCAACAGTGTGAAAGTCATTATCCACATTAACTATCACACCAATTATATTTGGTGGGTCACCTTTGCTCCTATCAAACTGTGACACTGGCACTGCCACATTGTCCCCAATTTTTGCATCAGAAAGCTTTCTTTTTGCTTCTATTCAGCATTCTTTCTGCCTGTTTTTCTATACCTTCCTAAGCACACACTCGAGCTCATTTTGCAGGATGAGATTCTGCATCATCATTGTCACTGGTCACTTCCCCCAACAGAATGTCACTAGATTCCAATAATGTTTCTACTGCATTGTCTCATGATAACTAGAGTTCATAGCCCACTGAACAGATCGTATTCCATAACTCCATTTTGCACTGTTGTTATCTTGCATCCAAGCCATAAGTTTACTTTTCATGTCACCATTACTACGTTCTACACAACCCTGACTCTGTGGGTGACGGGGTCGCCCATTAACAAGCACCAGATCAGGCCAGAATGATGACAGCTCATGAATAATTTTGGCAGTGAACTCGCGACCGTTATCCGATTGAAGAATGTGTAGTAGTCACCACAGGGAATAAGTCAGTAGTAATAACAAAGAGAAATTATCTGTGTATGAGTTTTGAAATCTCATACATGCTTTTGCCCATTTCATGAAATGAGCAAAAATTTTGCCCATTTCATGAAATGGGCAGACTGGTTGCTCATTTCATGAACTGGGCAATTTGACTGCCCATTTCATGAAATGGGCAATTTCATAAACGGGGTGTAACATATACGTCACCCCCGTGTATACGTCGCACCCCCAACTCACGCTTGGAATTCCTCCCTTTTGCCTAAAGCTCCTGTATAGGTCGCACACCCATTTTCAAGTAAATGCAGTCAACAAGAATTAGTTGCAAGTTTATACGATTTGCCATTTTGGGATGCAACGGAAATAGGTAAGTTTTCACGAGTTACCACGTGTTGAATAAGATAAAAGAATAAAGGAATATTATTATTAAAGATTTAAAAAATACTTGCATTTTATTTGTTTTTCGTTGTTTGTTTATCACCCCAATGTCTTCATCCCTGTCGAGAAAATCCAACACTCGTTTGTGCCTGAGACTTCATAGTTTCAGAATCAGAGCACCATTTGCGCCATAACCTGCACAGTTGTTGTGTTTATGTTGGTTTTTCCTTAACGTGACAGGAAAAACCAATATAAATACAACAACTGCGCAGGTTACAACACAAATTGTTCTTCATAAGCATTGTTGGTGCTATTGAAACTGAGGTAAAACGAACAGTAAAAACCCTCCTGACTTGCTATAACACGCCAGGTACGATTACGTTAATATGTCGATGCACAACTGAATTTGATCTGTAGCTTCCCACATTTGCCCCCCCCCCCTCCACCCTGGACCGGGTCCCCTGGACCTGTCCATTGTACTCCTAATGGGGTGAGCCACCACTGCAATTGACATGCATTAAATAGCTGCCTTAAGCATTGAAACATCTATTTAATGGTCTATCAATAACGTTACAATCACATTATTTTACCACAAAGGCGAATCCAGTCATCGACGCACTTGGTATGCACCTTCTCCTTACACCCCCCCCCCCCCCACCCCCACCCCCATTGGGACATATAAACAGCTCACCAGAAGCATATTAAAAAGTGTATTTTTGTACTGTTGAAAGGTAACTAATGTAAGGGAGGAAATCAAATTAACTATCGAAGAACTCTTTTTTTTTCATGCAGTGGAAATTGCTGACAGTGCTTTACACCTAATGTGCCCCCCCCCCCCTGTCTCACCAAATTTAATTTGCTTCATTCCATGGCTGATTTTAAATAATTTTTAGTGATCTCAGACTTTGATATCATGAACTTTTTTTAAAGTCCTTATAAAGATCATGCTGGCCACCATTTCAGTATCGTTAAGCTGACAAGTCACAACAACAGAACAAACCTTTTCACCTCAAGCGAAGTTTAAAATGCCAGCATTGCTGGACCTCTCGTGGATTGCTGGTTTGGGGTTCCAGCCTTAAAATGTCCCCCACGCCGTCATTTAACCGTGACTCAGTTAATTCTTTTTCAAACAGAATTGTATCTTGTATTTCTTGAAATAAAATGCCAAAGGTCCAGTGTGGGTATTGTCAGGCTATGTGAATAGGGTATACTTGGTGTGGAAAAAAAAAAAAAAAAATAAAAACCGCCCTCCCTCACTGAATTTGGAAAACCAATTGCCTGAGAACCAAAACCTTTTTTTTTTTGGCCAAAAAGAGGAAATTTTTCAAATTTGCCAAAAAGTTGACGGAGCGAACTGGTATGGGTTCAATATCGAGTATGAGACCCATTACTGTTAATTACAGCTTGACAATGCCTTCTCATGCTCCCAATTAGGTTCCTGGTGGTCCTTTGTGGGATGTTGTTTCATTCTTGGACCAGTATGGCACCAAGCTCCTGGACACTTCTTGGCTGGACTGGACAGGCTGAAATTGCAAGCTGCAACTCATCCAGACATGTTCGATTGGATTGAGGTCAGGGGATCTTGCTGGCCAGTTCATATGCTCAATCCCCTCCCTCTGTTGGTACTCCCCGACAGCATGGGCAACATGAGGACGGGCATTATCGTCCATCAGAATGAATCACCCACTGCCCCTGCATACAATCTGACGTGGACATCCAGGATCTCATCAATATACCGTTGTGCAGTCAATGTACCACGTTCAAGGACACAGAGCTCTGTATGTCCATCCCTGCTGATGCCGCCCCAGACCATGATTGACCTTCCACCATAGCGGTCATGCTCAGCAATGTTGGCTGCATGCAATCTCTCTCCTGGTCTTCTCCATACCCTCGAATGCCAATCTGTGTGGTCTAGGTAGTACCTTGACTCATCTGTAAAAAGGACAGGTCGCCAATCTTCTCTGGTCCATCCAACGTGATCCATGGCCCATTCATATCATGTCTGGCGGTGGTTCTGGGACAGCGGAATGCAAATACATGGTCTTCTTGATTGGAGACCACCTTCGTGCAACCTTGCCCAGATAGTCTGCGTCGAAACATTTACCCCGGATGCATTCTGAAGGTCACTGCAAAGCTGTGTTGCTGTGGCAAAGTGGTTCCTACGGGCCTGAATGATCAAAAACTGGTCTTCAGCTGCAGATGTTGCCCTGTCTCTGCCACCACCATGCCGTCTTACTGATATGCCGTACTGCTGAAATCTTGCCCAGGCTCTGGTGATCACTGTATTGTGCACACCAAGGGCTTCACCAACCTGCCCCTTGCTCCACCATCTCAACAGCACGCCACATTTCTGCTTCAAACAAATGTCTTCTTACATTTGCATTTGCCATATTCAATCATTAAATCACAAGGGTTTGGGTTGAAATGAAGATGGAATACCCTACACATGTCATGTACATGTAGACAGTACACAAAAACATCATGAAAATCAAGGGGTACATGCATGACTGACATGAAAAGTCTGCCTGTCAAGAGAGCTAATGCAAACACTGGGGACCATCTCAATACATTCCTCAATCATATCCACCAAAAATATCGCAAATATGTCACAAACAAATTTCACAATGATGTCTCAAATATTTGGTGCTTAGCAAACTTTGAGTAGTGTAATAACATCATGGCCAGGTTTTGAAACCCTCTCAGTACAGCTGTTGGGATGTCAGCCTTCTAGTTTTTTTCACAGGAACGGTTATGAGACATTAAGTTATTTCTTGTAAAAAAATTTGTGCTGAGTTATTAATTTAATATATTTCTCAGTTTGTTCATGCGAGTATGGAATATGTGATAGTTATTCTGGTGAATGTGTCTGTCCAGCTAATGTCATTGGAGATAAGTGTGATGTGTGTGCTCCAGGGAGCTATGGTTACCATCCAATATCAGGTTGCAAGGTAAGTATTAAACTAAGTGTTAAGTACAGTGGAATACTGCAAGTTGAATAGCCAGTTTGACAGTGAGAAATATTCAGGTAACAGAAGTATTAAATTAATTAGAATTTGGTAATTTTTCTATATTTTGATGATAAACTGACCTTTTATTCTATTATCTCCTGTTTGACAGAGCTCATAGACCTCTGTCAAATGAGATACATTAGATTAAATGCTTATACAGGATGTTCTGAGGTCAAAGAGGTTTATAAACATGGAAAATTCATGGGTTGTCTGTGTAATTCTTTGACAGTTCATTAGTTAGATTCTTCACTCAAATAACAGAAATTTACTCTATAATTTCAACCAAGATAATTGATTATAGTTGACTAATCATACCCACATGATCCCTTAACAGTATTAAGAAAACATACTCAGAACAAAAACTAACATTCTGAATGGTCCAAATTGGATTTGGGAAAGTATGCTTGTTGAAATTACTCCTTGTGCCATTCATTTCACATTTTTAATGGTTTATCTGGTATTTACATCATTATCTTTCCCAAACTGTCATTGCATATAGAATAAATATGTACCAGGGCCAGTAATC
The DNA here is from genome assembly GCA_031216915.1 of Pictodentalium vernedei. Lineage (NCBI taxonomy): Eukaryota > Metazoa > Mollusca > Scaphopoda > Dentaliida > Dentaliidae > Pictodentalium > Pictodentalium vernedei. Next base: position 249,025,778 of record CM062291.1, read on the forward strand.
AGATTTAAACCACAAGTAGGATAAGAGTTTAAACCATGAGAAGGATAAAGGTTTTAACCACGAGGCTCTTCCGAGTGGTTAGGTCCATTATTCTATGAGTGATTTGAATCTGAATCCTGTCCCTAGTACCTATTTGTTTTATTTATACCATGCTCTTAATAAATAATTTACTTTGTCACTTAAAATGGAAAAAAATGATACTTTCTATCGCAAACACCTGGGTTTGTTTTGTTTACATCTGCACCGCTGGCCAGTATTTGACAGCTAGACAAATCATCAAAGTTGATTGAATTTACCTTGCTTTTTCAGTCAAATTATTATCAACAATTCTTAAATTTTATTTTAAATATTTAATTGTAGGTATTTTAAACTTAATAAGTCATTTGCACATAGTAGATAGTACTGCAAAACGTTGTATGTTTGAATGAAACATCGCAAAGTGTGAATGTTTTTTGTAATGGAATTTCCATTGAAAACATTTTAACCACAGTAGAAGCTTTACACCGGTAATGGGGTTAAAAGCTAAAATTTAACATACATTTTTTTCACAGGTAATAGCATAGATGAGCATGTATAAAATTGTATTGGTAATTGGCTGGAAGGGGGTGAACCCTCTCTTTATTCTTAATTATATTATGTGACTGAAGTTTCCCTCATTTGGTTTAGCCCTAATGTGGCCTTTCAAATCGAGATGCATATTTTTGCTCCATATTTAATATATTATTTATTTTTTGGTGTTTAAGGTCACATACTTCTGCGCAATGGCTAATCATGACCACAATATGGAGATAAAGTCAAAGTCAGTCAATCCTTTATACCTCATGTTGCCTATTTTAGAGGACTTGCACCCCAAGCATTAGTGACTGGGTCATATTTTACCAGTAAAACAGTGCTTGTTTACCACAGTAAACAAGCACTGCCTAACTTCCCATGGTTCCGCTGGGCCTCTATATTTAATAAATTTCCCATGGGTTAAATATGGAGCCAAAAATGTGCACTTTTCTCATTGTAGAGGTGCATCCCATTTCTAAGCATTTAAAGTGCATAAAATTTTACCTATTATTTAACTAAGGGAAATACTAATTGATTATGCCATAATTGATCGCTAGTGAACTAATGATATATTTGTGACAGCTCTTGTCAGATTTGTACTGAAGATACAGAATATTGTGTCATGTTTGGTAGATACATGCAATTAATAGTGCTTTTCAGTTAAGGAATATCAAATTACTTGGGTTTCTTCACTGTGTTAAATGCGTCGCAGGATCTTGAAGCCTTCGTTCATGTAAGAGGATATGTCTCTGGATTGATGCTCATTATGCAGTAGGTTTAGATCCATATCACTGCATGTTTAGGCCCCACTAAGTAGATCTTCTGTTTCTCAGGCCATTTTGTGTTATAAAATTGCATGTGGACGGGAAGTTTTTTATTTTATATACTCGCCCAAAAAAGAAAGTGTGCATTGCAGAAATTGATCAAACTCCAAAAAAATAATTTTGTAGGTGTAAAGAGTGTTAACCTGTTCATGAATAAGTTATATTGAACACAAAAACAGCTTTCCCCGTTAAAATTGCATTAACGTTAAATGATGTGCTGCACGTTTGTGAAAAGGCATGTTTTGCACGTGGAGAGTCTGAAAATTCATGCAGCAGTGTGAATCCTTGGGTATTTAAACACTAAAGTAAGGCCTTCCTATCGTTCACATTCAAACTTGCGCTGCTGTTAAAACGACTCCACATTAGCATGCCAAGATTAACAATGAATCAACATCTCCTTGCCCTGGGTATGATTAGAGCTGGCAGAACACACAGAGAGGTTGCCCAGCATTTGAACTGCCACCGTAACACTGTAGACAGGCTAGTCCATCGACATGCACAACATGATGACGTTCGAGACCGACCCCGCTCCGGGAGACCCCAAGTTACCACCCCTACACAAGATCGGTATATCCGTGTCGTCCATCTCCAGAACCGGCAACAAACGGCAATGACGACAGCCAGGAACATCCCTAACCTAAGACGGATACATCCTCAAACAATAATCAACCGACTGAGAGAATACGGCTTACGTCCTTGAAGACCTGCAATTCGTCCGATTTTGACGTTACGTCATCGTCGTGCTCGACTGCAGTGGTGTAGACAACATCTCAGGCATCCCTTACACTGGTGGTGACGTGTTTTATTCACAGATGAATGTCGTTTCCATCTTTCATCATCAGATGGCCGCCAGAGAGTGTACAGACGTCGAAACGAACGCTACGCAGATCCATGTGTCGTGGAGTGAAACCGAAACAAAAGGCAACGACGACAACCAGGAACATCCCTAACCTGAGACGGATACATCCTCAAACTGTAATCAACCGGCTGAGAGAATACGGCTTACGTCCTTGAAGACCTGCAATTCGTCCGATTTTGACGTTATTTCATCGTCGTGCTCGACTGCAGTGGTGTAGACAACATCTCAGGCATCTCTTACACTGGTGGCGACATGTTTTATTCACAGATGAATGTCATTTCCATCGCCAGAGAGTGTACAGACGTTGAAATGAACGCTACGCAGATCCATGTGTCGTGGAGTGAAACCGTTATGGGGGAGGGTCTCTCATGGTGTGGGGTGGCATCACTGCCCGTAACAGAACTGAGCTGGTCATTATTGATGGCAATCTCAATGCAGCCAGATATCGTGATGAAGTGCTTACACCTGTTGTGCCATTTCTGCAACGTCACGGCCCCAGCGTCATTCTACAGCAGGACAAAGCCCGACCCCACGCAGCTCGTGTTGTTCAACAGTATCTGCAGCAACAACAAGTGGATGTTCTTCCCTGGCCCGCAAATTCGCCCGATATCTCACCCATTCAGCACGTATGGGATGAAATGAAACGTCAGCTACGCCGGCTTCCCCATGCACCGTCAATGCTTGTGGAACTCCAAAGACAGCTTATCAGAATATGGAACAACATCCCACAACACTTCCATGCTAACTTGTTCACTTCCATGAGGCGTAGATGCACAGCAGTAGTCGATGCAGACGGAGGTCATACCAGATATTGAGTGTGTGACTTTTGTGTTTGACCCTTAGTGTCTTTGACTCTCCATGGCACCAAAAGTATTCGTTGTAGTGTAATGAAATTTCTCGTGTTGATCACAAACTGATTCATCTGTGATTGAATAAAATTTCCATGAATGAAAATGATATATATCTTTTTTTAGTGTTATTTTTTAGCATGCACACTTTCTTTTTTGGGAGAGTATATTTTATTTTTGTAATTAGTTATTTTATGTTTTAGGGCTCATAATCTACATAATAGCATGGGTGGTGGTGTATTTCATACCTTGAGTGCAAGAAAGCTTTGCAATGCTAAAGCAATGCAAAGCCTTCTTGCACTCAAGGGACAGATTTATCAATTTTATTAACTTGTGTAAAATATCAGATGTAATTTTTATTTTTTTAAGTTTGCATTGGTTATAAAAAGAAAGCATGTGGCAGCTGAAAGGACCATGCAGGAGGGCCTGAGAAACAGATTTTGTTTTACTTTTTCAGGTCTTAAATGGGTGTTTTAATTACAATAAAAACATCAAAACATTCAATAAAAAGAATACAGGGGATTCCACTTAATTGTATATTTCCTAATTGTATAACCCTGTTAACTGAATATCATTTTCCACACCAAAGTATGTATTTACCAGACCTCAACTGCAATTTTGTCCTGTTAATTGCATATAGGTTATAAAGAAAACATCTGTTAATTGAATAAAAAACCTTGTAATATGTCAAGACATTACCTTAAAAATGACCAAATTCTCTTTTTTATAGTTATATTTGGCCTCAGTACATTCAGTATAGGCCTTTAATCTATTATATCTTGTTTGACAGAGCTCCTAGAGCCCTGTCATACAAAATATAATAGAATAAATGCGCAGTTTACCTCTAGAATACAGGAAAGTGTCAGATCCCTGTTAATGAAATGCTCCTGTTAAATGAATAATTTCACTGGCAAAGTGGATATTCAATTAACAGAGTTCTACTTTTCCCATTATTATTTTTGAGCATCTACTCGAAGTCTCTCATTCTGGCTGAATGGTAATCTAAGTTTTCACTTGCAACTGAAGATTTGCTTTCAGTCACTCATGAGATAATTCTGATATCTGTTCAAAAACAGTAGGTATTTCCTATTTATTATGGAAACATACATTTTTGTTAACTGGACAATACCATATCCTTTGTAAAGAATACTACAATTCCTAGATTCAAACCACATGTGAAGTACACAAACAGAGAGTTGCAAAATCACAAGGATATGCAACTTGTAATTTTTAAGTTAACTTTGGTATGCCTTACCACCATCATAATGTGGAAATAATTCACTGTTGTTAACTGTCGACCAAAAAAGTCTCCCAAGCCTTTTATTTTAAGTTTTTAGAACTGCACACAACACCTTCTATTCAAACGCAGAATAAATGGAGTGAGGTTTTAGATATGAATCAGCATTTTGATGACTGAAATTGTATTTATAAAATCCCATTTACAATCACGGATGATACATATCTACAAAGTTTACATTTCAAAATAGTCCATAAAATTCTATATACGACTTAAAAACTTTATAAATGCAAACTCTCTGAAACGGAACTGTGCACTTTTTGTTGCAATACAAAGGAAACAATACTTCACTTGTTTTTTTAATGTTCTGTTATGAAAACAGTTCTTCTAAATTTTTCGGAACATTTGAGGAACAAATGCGATATTGAGTTTCCTTTAACCCCAGAATATGTTATTTTAGGTTACAAAATTACCCATGCCCCTTCTGATAACACAACAGACTTCTAAATGTTTATTTATTCCTGCAAAGTGAAAAAGAGTCTACCTACCTACACAGGATTTATTGCACAATTAAAAAATTACAGAAATCTGGAACTCATATCCAAATATTAAAACTTGAAAAAAGGACAAAAGAAAAAAACCTAAGATGGGATACAATTAGTTCTCTGCTTTTAACCCCTTTTGTATCTTCTGTGGATTGAGTCGCCTAGACCCTTTGCCTAGCTTAAAGTTTTTGAAAATATAATGATGCCTGCTCAAAAATGCCAAATTATTTTATTTTATTTATTTATTTTTATTCTTCCTTCTGAAGTGTTCTTCTTTCCCTCGGTAGAGCGAACACGACATGATGTGATTGTTCCACTGGAGGGGGGGGGGCTTGGTTATGTTGTTTGGGAGAGGGGGCTTGAAAGGAATCATGAAACTGTAGAGTGGTTTGCACATAGCTGTTACATTGGGAAAAGGGTTAAGGCATCTCCTGTAATTTTAGGTTAATTCTTTTTGATTAGACATTTAAGTGAAAAGTAAATGCGTGTAATTCACTATTTGATGTACAGAATGGCTTGATCTGTGCATTTCTGGTCATGTTAACTGGTTGAGGGCTAAATTATTTTGGTGGTCTGAACTTGGTGTTCAGAATTTGTTTATGACAAATTATTGGAGAGTTTCCACAGGCACTCACCACTAACTTGTAATAAAACACATTTATATGAACAAAATAGTATTTGCATTTGACTGACTTTGAAACATAAGCAAGGAAAATGTTGGCTTTTGCTCCAGGACTCTCTTGTTTTTGTGAAAACCCTGATAGTGGCTTCTAGCACTCAACCACTTAAATGAGGTCTCCCTCCACAAAAAATCAGATAATTTACAGCAGTCATTACAGACATCGTTATACGGTCGCAACTCAACCATTCCTACAATTTTGGCAAAATTGAGAGGTTGCGACAATAGAGTTTATACACACTGACAGCAATGCACCAACGTAATCATATATTTGTACTTGTATGTTCATATCATATGTAGGACCCTGAATCGCTAGCAAAACACACACGGCAGTATCTTGCAACATCATACTTTAGACACCCCCTTCTAGCTATTTTTGTGTTATGTAAAATAATTTTCTGTGAAATTTAACCATAGAAAAATGTACTTTTGCTTGTAAATTAGAACCTAAGATCGGAATAAAAAATATAACCCCCCCCCCCCCCCAAAAAAAAAAAAACTGTCACTTTTAGTTATTTAGTTAATGAATTTGCTTTTTTCTTCTTCAAAATATAGTTTGGGATAACTTGGTAGAACAAGAACTTTTGTTTGTACGAGTTAGAGATTATACAAAGAACCTCTGAGTCTCCAGTTTATTGTAAAATTTATGAAACAAGTGCTACAGATTTTGAATTTGAATCCTTAAGGTGAAGTGTGTTTATTTTACCTAATATAATATTACTAAATTATTTTTGCAGAAATGTGTCTGCTCTGCAAGTGGTGTTGTTGATGAAGCTGATTTATCATGTGATATCACTGGCCAATGCAGGTAGGTATTTAGGTATTTAAGGAAATGTGAGTCCACACAAAGTAGATCTGTTGTTTCTCATGTCATTTTTTTTAAAATACAAATTGGTGGGTTGTTTCTATTTAATTGTTTTTTAAATTTCATCTAACAATTTTTTAGCTGCGACGAGCAGCTCTATATGTGGCAATGTCGGTCTGTCTGTTGGTCGGTCAGTCGGTCGGTCGGTCTGTTGGTCGGTCTGTCACCAATGAGTTTAAAAAACACCATAACTCCTAAAATACTTGATGGAATGACACCATACTTGGTATGAAAATGTATCTTCATGATGTCTACACCCTCTCAATAGTGCATGTCATTCGGAAAATTTGTGTCACATTTATGGACTTGTCACCAGTGAGTTTTTTTGTCACCAACGAGTTTTTTTGTCACCAACGAGTTTTAAAACATCATTGGTGTTGCACGAATCGTCGCAGCTTCGGCACTGTGACAGTGTGCTGTAGTTTTTCTCTTATCCCTTAAGGGCCTGGACAATTGTTCGGAATTTACACCTGACCAAAGCCTGTACACGTTCAGTGGGTTAACAGTAATTTCTAGTCATATCTTGGCTGCCTCAACAGGCAACGAAGACTTGACTAGAAACCACTGCCTATGTAATTTGTTTCTTGTCAGCAGGACTTACTCATGATGGCATGTTAAGGGCACCTGTTATGAGGTTGTAAAAGTCGGAAATAAGCCTTTAAGGGTTAAAAGTGCATAAAATTAAGTTTGTGTTACATTTTTGGGCCTGGAAGCTATGGAAAAGGAGTTGGAAACTTGAAAATAGACATTATCCATTTTTATTAGCTCCTCCCTCCTCGAAAGTCATTGTGAGTAATTATCTCCCAACCAAACAAAGTTTGGGTGGGGGGGATATGGAAATTGATCCCATGCATCTGTGTATCCATCCACACATTATGTGAAAGTGATAACAAGTTTGGCTTGATTTAGGGCAATGGTTCTGAAAAATAAATGTTAAGTTCAATGCATTATAACTTATAAAAGGTTAAAATCATTGCTGCTTGAAAATTTTGGAATATACACATGTTCACTTATTGGTGGTTATGTTTGAGGACTTTCCTTTAACTGGTAGAGTGCTAAATTATTTTTGGTCATCAAATATTTATTTATTGGTGTTTAATGTCACATATTTATGTACAATGGCCAGTCGTGAACATGACAGTTTTATGGGTGGAGAAAGCCGTAGTACCCAGAGAGAACCACAGAGCATCGACGAGCAACTGTCAGCTCCTCAACATTCTAACTCTGTTCAAGCTCCGTTCAAGCAGGGTTACAGCGGTTGAAGACATGTGGACCATCGACGTGCAGTATGCCTTAGTACATGGCGTCATCGTGCCTCCATGTAAGCAACTGGGATAAAGTGCCTTGCCTTGCCCAAGGACACAATGCAGGTCGTCCCGGACGGGGATCGAACTCGTGACTTCTAGCATAGAAGTCCAGCAGTCTACCACTGAGCCATTGCACTCCCTTTGGTCATCAAAATTGGTTCACATGTTTTTGCTTGGTTACAGTTCAGGGAGAGTGCCAGTGGGTAATTGTTACAAGGTAAATCACTAAAGACTAAATAAGTTCATTTCAAAGATCATATGAAGCACATCCACAGAGTACAAAGCATTTATGTGTTGATGCCTGCAGATCAAACTAAAGCCCAAATAGGGGCTTTCAACTCTCTACCAGTTAACAGGTTATGTTATCTTACAACATGACCAGAGAACAAACTTTCTAAAATTTAAAGAAATACAAATATGCAGCAAGTTTTGTTGGAAATTGAGAATCTATTACTTATTGACTTCTGCTCTTAGTAGATATGCAGTAGGGAAGGGGCAAAATATCAAGGGACTGCAAGCTGAAATCTGCTAATATTCATGATAGCTGAGATTTTTTTTTTAAATGTGATGTTCATACTTTTTATCTAAGGTGCCAGAAACGTGTAGGTGGGAAAAGATGTGATGAATGTCTATCTGGGTATTATAGTTACCCAGTTTGTTCTGCCTGTGATTGTGATGTAAGAGGAACTACAGAATTCATTTGTAACAAGGTTACTGGAGAATGTCTTTGTAAAGTGAGTTAAATATTCAATAAATATTCATTTTATCATTTCATTAAGGAATCTATCAAATATTCTGAGCCCTATCCTATAATTTTATTATTCTTTGCATTTCCACACCCAAACCAACTTTATGCAAGCCTGCAAGTGGGACTGTAATTTTTTGAATTTCCTATAAAATTCAGGTATTTTCTAAACAACCCCAATACACAAAGCAGTGCTTCTTTACTGTGTTAGGCAAGTTTTGCTTGACTAGCAGAAGAGGACCCACTAACCACTTGGGGTGTTGTTTTCCATCTAAAGGAGACAAATTAACAGTAAATGATCAGCTTAATTTGTCTTTATAACTGTGCTCTAGTTCCAGGCATTTAGATAGGTTTTGGGGGCATCACAGACTTACCAAGTCAGTCTTTGTAAAATTGACTGTCTGAAATGCCATTTTTAGCTCAACTGTGACGTAAGTCAAATTTGAGCTTATGCCATGGCCAGTCATCCGTCGTCCGTCTGGGCGTCAAAAATTCGATACAGCTCAGGCTAGAGGCCGTACTTATGAACCGATCTTTTCAAAACTTCTTGGGTACCTTTTGTACAAAATTAGGTGCAATCAGAGTTTTGCGCAGAACTTCCATATGAAAGCTCTAATTCGAATAATTTTCTGTATAAATGTTTAGTACCATGGGATACATCACATATAATACGTTTTTTTTTCTCATGCGTAAATTATGCAAATTAGACTAACTTTGATTTATTTAGTGTTACTTTCAGCACTGTAAGTGCAAATGCCAATATGGCTCAGGCTAGAGAGCCGTATTTATTAACCGATCTTTACGAAACTTCTTGGGTACCTTTGTTATCACCATGGGACGAGAACAAGTGTTTTGGGGTCCGGTCTGAAATTCAAGATGGCCACTGGCAGCCATTTTGTACAAAATTAGGTGTAATCAGATTTTTGCGTAGAACTTCCATATGAAAGCTCTGATTTGAATAATTTTTTGTATGAATGTTTAGTACCATGGGATACATCACATATAATACGTTTTTTTTTCTCATGCGTAAATTATGCAAATTAGACTAACTTTGATTTATTTAGTGTTACTTTCAGCACTGTAAGTGCAAATGCCAATATGGCTCGGGCTAGAGGCCGTATTTATGAACCGATCTTTACGAAACTTCTTGAGTACCTTTGTTATCACCATGGGACGAGAACGAGTGGTTTTGGGTGTGGTCCGAAATTCAAGATGGCCACCAGCAGCCATTTTGTACTTTAGTTAGTGCAATCGGTTTTTTGTGCAGAACTTCTGTATGAAAGTTCTGATTTGAATATATTTTTGTATCAATGTTTAGTAACATGGAATACATCACATATAATACGGGTTTTTTTCTCGTGCAGAAATTATGCAAATTAGATGAACTTTGATTTATTCAGTGCTACTTATACACAGTAAGTGCACATGTCAATATGGTTCAGGCTATAGTCTGTATTTATGAACCGATCTTCACGAAACTTCTTGGGTACCTTTGTTATCACCTTGGGACGAGAACGAGTGTTTCTGGGTGTGGTCCCAAATTCAAGATGGCTGCCAATGGCCATTTTGTACTGAAATTAGGTCAAATCAGTTTTTAGCTTACCTGACTGAAAGTCAGGGTGAGCTTTTCTTATCACTCTTCGTCCTTTGTCTGTCCGTCTGTCCGTCCATCCATCCATCGTCCTGCGTGAAGGTGGTGTTTGAGCCTCTTTCTCCTAAACCACTGGCCACATTTTAATTAAGTTTCATGTAAGTTGTGGTTATATAGGGGCATTTTGATTTTTATGCAAATAAGGTTTCGACTCATATTGAGCAGAGGTTTGGGGAAAAAATGACCAAATTTTTGGAAAATCTTCTTCTAATGAACCACCAGTAGCAGAGACTTGATATGTGGTATACAGAGTCCTTTTGAGGTTTAGAATCAAGTTTGTTCAACAGAAGTTTATCGGGCATTATTTGCCTTCGTTATGGGAGGGGCAAGAATTTTTGCCAGTCCCAAAATTTCGATTTTCCAAACCGAGAGGCAGATTTGAACCAAATTTGATATGAGGGCTTATTGGGTCATAAGTACTTAATTCATGCCCAATATTTGTTTCCTGTCGCCCCATGGGAACTGCAGGAGCTAAAAATAGAAAAAAATTAAAACGCCCATATCTCCAAAACTACACGGCACTGAGAATTCTTATTTGGTGTGAAGCTTCCTTAGGACCAACAGAATGGAATGGTAAAAAAAATCGCTATCGGTTTTATCATGGGGTACTTTTTGGGGACTTTGAAAAAGTACTGAGTCACCATTTTTTAACACTGTGGGTAATGGGAAAAACATGTAAGACTACTTTTCTCCCAAACCACTGCTCCAAAAGCTTTAAAATTTCACATATAACATCTTTGGAAAATTATTTCACATGTTTATTGAAAGCAATTCCCTGGGTCCATATTTGGGCTCTCTATGGGAGCCCAAATGTTTAAATTAGTGCTGTATGAGGAATATTGTTTAAAAATCTTCTTCAGATCTACCAATAAGAATCTTTTGATATTTGATATGCAGCATCCTTAGGGGGGTGAGATTCAAGTTTGTTCAAGCCAAGTCCCTGGGTTCATATTTAGGCTGAAAATTTGGGGTCCTGTTCCGGACTTAGAAATTTTGGACCAAAATCCAGAATTTTTTGTTGTTGTTTTTTTATGCGTTTCGGTCAATTTTAATACAAAAAAATTTTTTTTTTTTTTACACTGAAAATTTGGGGTCCGGGTGGGACTTAGAAAATTTTGGACCAAAATCCAGAAATTTTTTTTTTGTTTTTTATGCTTTTCGGTCAATTTTAAGACAAAAAAAAATTTTGGGATGTAAAAGTGCAGGAACTGAATGAAAATAGAAGGAAAATCTTGTATATTGTGTGGGCACAATTACTTCATCTAGTTGGTATATGCTTTTCTTAGGAGGGGCGTATGCAGCTTATTCAAGTCAAGTCCCTGGTTTGATATTTAGACTACCATGTCAGGTGAGCGCCCTCAGGCCCCCTGGGGCCTCTTGTTTGTACACAACTTCTATACGGCTCAGACTAGAGGCAGTATTTATGAACCGATCTTTACAAAACTTCTTGGGTACCTTTGTTATCACCGTGGGATGAGAACAAATGTTTTTGGGTGCGGTCCAAAATTCAAGGTGGCCACCAGCAGCCATTTTGTACCAAAATTAGTGCAATCCGTTTTTTGTACAGAACTACTGTATGAAAGTTCTGATTTGAATAAATCCGGCTAGAGTCTGTATTTATGAACCGATCTTCAGAAAACTTCTTGGGGTACAGCTGAGCTACAGTGTCATTGAAACTTTCATTTGGCATATCATGACTTTATGGGTGCCTCGAAATAGCAATAAACTCTTAGGGGCCTAATTCCAACTTGATCACTTTTGACTGCGACACAACACATGCCCTGGGAAAACTAGAAGTACTTTCAAAGTTGCTTCAAGGCAAGACAACCAAGACTTACCCTGAAACAACTACAAATCCACAGGATGTTGATTGTCAGTATTTAACAAGATGTATAAAAATCTCCAGTTCTTTGGGAGTTAACCCTTTGAGACTTTAATTATTCTGACGTTCAAACATCACTGGGAATTCAGTTTCTTCAACGTTTTTCAAAATGCGATGTCAAACATCGGAAAGTACAAATAACAAGAAATTTTTTTCACATTAGTGATTAACTGGTTGAGGGCTAGATTATTTTTGGTGGTCTGAATTTGTTATTCAAAACTAGTTTTATTACAAATTATTGGAGAGTGCCCACAGGCAGTCTCCAATAATTTGCAATAGAACAAATTTATATGTACAAAATATTATTTGTGTTTGACTTAATTTGAAATATAAGCAAGGAAAGTGTTGACTTTTGCTCTGGTATCCTCATTTTCTGAAAGCCCCGTTAGTGGCTTCCAGCACCCAACCAGTTAAGAAGTCCTGACAACAGGATTATATTAATATTTTTTAAGCTGCGATAACATTTGGCTCAATGTTGAACACTATTGAGCACTATTCGGGAGAAAATAGGAACTGAGGGTAAAACTCTAAAAAATCGAAAAATAATAACAAAACAAAGGACCACGAAGTATCAACGTGCTGTTTGATTTTACACGTCATAAGACATACAAAAGTATCAATGCACTGTTTGATTTTGTACATCATAAGATGTACAAAAGTATCAAAGGGTTAAATCACTTATTATGACAAACAAAGAACATGAAAATGGCAAGTCATCAACAGATAGTCTGACTTGCTGTTTTGATGTTTTCTGTCCAGTGTCCTAGAGTGGGAACATTTATGTAATTTGGGGACATTGGTTACAACTGTGAGTTTGGCGGAATTTAAAGGCTTTTATAGTTATACCCCCACTCTCAAAGAGAATGGAGGGTATAATGGATTACATGCATCTATCCATCCATCCATCTGCCTGTGCATCACCCCTCCACAGAGATATCTCAACAGTGAGTGGATTGATTTCAATGAAGTTTGGTATGGGGAGTGATCCATGTGACAAGCTGCTCCTGCACATGTTATAAAAAAGTTGCCTGCATATTTTTCACCAGAGTTATGGCCCTTACTTTGTCAATTTTTTATGATTTTTTGGTCCTTACATTGTTTTTAATTCATTTATGCTGCATCGGTCCAGCACTGCAGTGCAGGATACAATTGCCTTCAGCAATAGCTCTTGTTACAGTATAGTTATCGATTCTGAAAGTGACTTTGAATGACAGAATGACCAATTGAACAAACACAAACAATTGGTCATTCTGTCATGATTGATAATATCACATACACATATTGGTGTTTGGAGTATAAGGTCTTTGCCCCTGCATGACATGTTTCATTCATTCAACTGTTAGAGCTTAAATCAAGTTGAAAACTGCTGTATGCTTCCATCAGTTTTTATTTGTCTCTATAAATCATGCATTATAACCTTTTTCTGGAACGAGTTCCATGAGACTGTTCCAGTGAGAGTTCATAAGCTATAGTTTGGAAGAAACAAATGGAAAAATAATAACAAGAGGGATGTTACATCCCAACACTCACCTACATTCGCGCTTGATAATGTCGTTCCAATGTAACATGCCTAATATTTAGTTAATATAAATCATTAACTAGGCATCAAATGATTAATGTGGTTTATGTGATGGCTTTGGAAAGTCTATATTTCTGCATTTATTATATATCAATTCAACATAGAATCATTGGATATTAAAAAAAAAAAATCAGTTATATTTCTGCTTACAGTAGGGTTAATACCTAAAGTAGTTTTTGAAAAGAAAAAAATAAAGAGTAATGATAAGTGAAGGCACAACAATGTGCACAAAAGATGACTAACGCAAAATCTTAAACCTAAACACAAATTCTTACAAGTTTTGGCAGAAAATCAGGCTCAAATTCCTCAAATATGCATGTAACAAGGGTTAAATATTACTGCAATGGAGTTCAGTAACCCAAGTGTAGAATATCAATCGGCTGGAAAGACACATAGAAACACAAGTCACCTAAACAGAAAAAGCATGGAAATTTTTACTGAAAGAAGAAGAAATTGCAGTTAAATTTCTGCATACATTCGGGTTGATACGTACAGTTGTTATTGAAATATGAAAATCTACAGTAATGAGAAGTTAAAGCAGCACAATCTGCACTAAAGCTGACTTTTACGCAAATTCTTACAACACCTAAACGCAAATTCTTACAAGTTTTGGCTGAAAATTGTAGGTGAAATTTGAAAGAAAGTCGTAGTACCAGGGTTAAATAATGTGCTGATAGTCGGCTACAACGTACATATGCAATATGAAAGGCCTGAGGCCAGTGATCTTTGAAAAAATAACCTTAACATTAAATCTTACAATATAGGACACGACAGACGCCGACGCTGACGCCCGAGGTCATCATATAAGCTCACCACTTGTAATAGAAGTAGGTGAGCTAATAAAAATACATCAGATCAAAAAATAAAATAGGAGGTGCAAAATGGCATTATGAAATGAAGAATCACTGAAATTGTAATTGAAGTACATTCATTGGTTAAAGAGGAGTTGCGGAAAAACATTCGTTCAAGAAAGTGACTATAAGTCCCAACAAAAATACATCACAGCAACAACTAAAATAAGCCTTAATGTTACTAGTAACAAGTATGAGAAAATATTAAATGAAAAAAAAAGTGAAAAAAATTTTTTTTTAAAGAAAGTGAATATAAGTCCCAAAAATCCCCCTCAAATTCCTCAAATAAGCATGTAATGAGGGCGCAACGTTACCGCAATGTAGTTCAGTAACCCATGCGTACAATATCAATTGCCTAGAAAGGCACATAGAAACAGAACTCACCTTAACACAAACTTTTAGAACTTAAAATTGAGTAAGTCAGAGAAAAACGTGAACATTGTGACTGAAAAAAAGAGAAGAAATCAGTTAAATTTCTGCATACAGTAGGGTTAATACCTAAAGTAGTTATTGAAATTAGAAAATAAACAGTAATGAGAGGTAAAGGCACCACAATCTGCACAAAAGCTGACTTTAACGCAAATTCTTACAACACCTAAACGCTAATTCTTACAACAAGTTTTGGTAGAAAATCAGCCTCAAATTCCTCAAATATGCATGTAATGAGGGTTAAATATTACTGCAATGGAGTTCAGTAACCCAAGTGTAGAATATTAATCGCCTGGAAAGACACATAGAAACACAACTCACCTAAACACAAAGTTTACAAAGTTTTACAACTTAAAATTTACTAAGTCCAAGAAAAACATGAAAATTTTAACTGAAAAAAAAGAAAATTTCCTTTAAATTTCTGCATACAGTAGGGTTAATACCTACAGTTGTTATTGAAATATGAAAATCAACAGTAATGAGAAATTAAAGCTGCACAATCTGCACAAAAGCTGACTTTAAAGCAAATTCTTATACACCTAAACGCAAATTCTTACAAGTTTTGGCAGAAAATTTTAGGTGAAATTTGGAAAAAAGTCGTAGTATCAGGGTTAAATACTGTTCTGATAATCCCCTTCAACCGACATATGCAATATCAAAGGCCTGAGCCCACTGATCTTTGAGAAATTAACCTTAACATTAAATCTTACAATATTGGACACGCCGGACACCGACGCTGACACCCGAGGTCATGACAATAGCTCACCACTTCTAATAGAAGTAGGTGGAATGTAGGAAAAAAAAGTAACAGGGAAAAAAGAAACCGGAAAAAAAGTAACAGGAAAAAAAGAAACATTTGTTTAATATTAATAATTAATATTTAATAATAAGTGTATCTGTTTATTGTATGTTTCACCTTTGATCAGTTTACTTATAACACCTTTGATCAGTTTACTTATGAAAACAAATCAGTATGTTCATCTCAAGGTGATTGATCAATCAAAATTAACTGTCTTTTGTACTTTTCACTTTTAATCAGTTAAATTATAAAAACAAATGAACTGGTTTATCTCATATTTCTTTGTTGAATAGTATCAGTTGGAATAACATCTTGATAAGCTCACCAAGTTTGGCTTCACCCAATTTAATATATAAAGGGGCAGGTTAGGTTTATGTTCATCACATGTTCAGTTTCAGTATGGAAGTAATAGAAAGCAACAAGAGAGGAAAGAAGGTCTGTCTTGATGGACACATGTACACTGTTGCTAGACACATGTACACTGTTGCTAGCAAAAGGAAGAATGAAATATATGGTGGAAATGTAGCAAGCGTTCAAAGTCAGACTGCCGTGCCAGCCTAAGCATAACTATAGACATGGAAAGCCCAGTTTTACAGAAGCCACACAACCATCCTCCTGAAGAAGCAGCAGTTTCATACACAAAACTGAGAAACTCCATGAGACAACAAGCTTCCAGTTCTTTAGATAAGCCTGCTCAGATCGTTGCTAATGCTGTATCCAGTGCTGATGACCAGGTGAAGATGATGCTGCCAGAACTCGAAAACACCAAGCGCAGTCTCAGGTACCATAGGAGAACTCCACCCGCACCAAAGACTCTCAGCGAGCTGACAATACCAGAAGACTTTTCCAAAACAGCTGATGGTGCTGAGTCATTCCTGCTATTTGACAATGGTCCAGAAGCCAGTGAACATGTGATTGCTTTTGCTACTAGGGATGAACTAAATGAACTGAGTAATGCTACAACTGTATTCATGGATGGAAACTTTGCTATGTCTCCTCCATTGTTTCAACAAATTTATGTTGTTAGGGTCAAGTTCCATGACACTTTCATGTCTTGTGTATATGCCATCTTGCAGAAAAAAACACGTACTTCTTATGAGATATTGTTTCAAGCCATTGTAGATAAGTTGGTTGAGTTAAATTCAGAATTGAATGTTGAGATTGTTGTTACGGATTTTGAAGATGCTGTGCTGCGTGCTGTAAATGCTGTGTTTGGTAGACATGTACAGAGTAAAGGTTGTTTTTATCACTTAACACAGAGTACTTGGAGAAAGGTTCAGAGTCTTGGCTTGGTTCAGACTTATCGTGAAAATGAGGACTTCAGATTGTTCTGTGGCAAACTTGATGGCCTAGCTTTTCTGCCCATAGAAGATGTGAGAGATGGAATGAACCATCTTAAGGACATTGTCCCTGAAGAGGCTGAAGAGTTACTCAGCTACTTTGATGAGAACTATGTGACTGGCAAATACAGACAACGCCCACAAACAGCTTCTGGTTCCCTGCAGCTCCTTAGTCTCAGATTGACTCCACCGGCCTCCCCTCCAGCAACTTTGAATGTTCATCAAGCTACAATACTTGGAGAGTCTAGGACTAATAACGCTTGTGAAGGCTGGAATAACAAATTTTATAACCTAGTTGGCCAGCAACATCCATCGGTTTGGAAGACAATCCAGTGGTTTCAGAAAGACCAAAGTCTGACACGCACCACAAAGCAACAAGCTGCCATGGGAGTGTTGCCAAAAGCAAGAAAAAAGAAGGGAATGGAGGCCCTTCAACAGAGACTCAACATTCTGTGCAAACAGTACAGAGATGGCAGCCTTTCCATCTCTAATTTTCTCACTGGAGTCGGCCAGAACATTAGACTTGATAAAAACATTTAAGAATAGTAATAATATGTGCTAAGTGATAATTTGTGCTTAATGTAAATGTGTGTAGTGCTTTAGTATATGCTTGTCATTGTTCTTACTTAATGTTTATGTTTAGTATATGTTTGTATTTGTTCTTACTTATCAAATTACTTGTTAATTCTTAAATGATGAAATAATAACATTTGCTAAGTAATAATTTGTGCTAAATATGTGTAGACAATTCTAACTTACTGTTGTTGAATAAATATAAGATGAAATAATATTACGAAATAATTACATTTGCTAAGTAATAATTTGTGCTAAATATGTGTAGACAATTCTAACTTACTATTTGTCATTGTTCTTTAGTATATGTTTGTCATTGTTCTTACTTGGTGAATTATATTGAAAAATAAATATAAAAGTGTTTCTTTTTTTCCTGTTACTTTTTTTCCTAGCAAAAATTGTTACTTTTTTTCCATTTCTTTTTTTTCCTGTTACTTTTTTTCTGCTAAAAATGAATATTAGTTTTGCTTTTATACAGCTCTGGAGAGAACTGACCAATATTATGGATAAGGGTCTCAACTATTAATGAGCTGGGAATCTGCACAAACTCCTTCTCCCTAAATTTAACTTATTATTAGCCTGAATGTTTACACTTCAGCCTATACTCATACCACTGTGTTTATCTGCCTGTCTGTCTATCCATTTGTCTGTAAACAATTTGTGAGAGGCAGGGAGGTGGGAAGCATTTGGAACTGGAGGGAGTGGGGGTGGATACAACAGGTAGGCATACAATGCAAAACTATATTTGTGACTCGCACACCTCAGCATTTAGAAAAACAAAACAAATATCCCCATTGAGCCAAAATGATGACTATACAACTTGTTGAATATGAAGCCCAAAATGTGCATTGCTCTTGACCATAAAGTCTTTAGTACAGATAAATCAAATGAGGGAAACAGTGACCAGCCTAGGAATGAATTTCAGGGGGAAGTGATTTCTACCTCTCAGAAAATAGGCATTACATGTATACTCCATTAACAACCCCATTTCCAACACCCTCGAAATCCAATGATAAAGATGGGGTGCCGACCCTGTTTTGGTTACAAAATTTGGCGCACTGGAAATACCCTGTAATGTGCAACTACTTACTTGTTGTTCTTACCACCAGAAAAAAAATCACAACACATGAGTTCAATTGAGAAAATGTACCTGTAAAATTCCACGAATTGATGCAATTTCTTTCTATAATCCACAAATATTACAAAGATACATGTTTGAATAAAAAACGTGTCAAAAATGTGCGAATAATATGAGGTTTTAATCCACGGAGTAATCATTGATCATTGAGGTATGACCAAGCTAATGCTGAGCAAATTCCCACCCACTAATTACCATTATCCAATCAGACACAGGTGCGACTGATAATCACAACCTACCACACGCTGTCACAACTGTAAAAAGGAAGCATTGTTCGCAACTGGAAAATGTATTTTTTAAAATTCATTTTATTTATAAGTGCTTTGATTCAATAAATGTGTCTAAATTTTTGGAGTGGGAAAATGAGGGTTGGTGCAAGAATCCAGGCGGTTGATGAACTAGGTCATTGGGAAGACGGACGGTTGGAAAACATTATTGTTTAGGATGAACATAAAAAATATATCGTTCATTTTACTGGCTGGGCAAGTGACTTTAATAGAATTGTTTTTGAAGCAGAGATCAGAGAACTGGTGAACTTCACTGACTAGGGGAAGGGGGGGACTGTTTTCCACTGATTGTGATTCATCCGCTTGGAGACAATCAGTAAATAGAAATGCAGAGTGATATAAATATATATATATATATATGTTACACCCCGTTTGTGAAATTGCCCATTTCATAAAATGGGCAGTCAAATTGCCCAGTTCATGAAATGAGCAACCAGTCTGCCCATTTCATGAAATGGGCAAAACTCTTGCACATTTCATGAAATTGGCAGCCTTTGCAGTTGCCCATTTCATGAACTGGGCAATAACATATAGATATGAAGAAATAATGTTAAAGTTGCCTAAAATCATGATATAACAAGAAATACAAATTACAAAAGAAACTACAAAATTAATCCATATTATGACATGACTTATGTGACTGTGTGAGTGACAGGCACTGTTACATCTTAAACCAGCTTTGAAACAAGAACACCTTTTTGACAAACAGTTATATCTACAGTGACATCGTTTAAAACCTTAACCTCCACATACACTTTGTTTTGTCCCCAATTTTTGCATCAGAAAGCTTTTTTTTGCTTCTATTCAGCATTCTTTCTACCTGTTTTTCTATACCTTCCTGAGCACACACTCGAGCTCGTTTTGCAGGATGAGATTCTGCATCATCATTGTCACTGGTCACTTCCTCCAACAGAATGTGACTAGATTCCACTATTGTTTCTATTGCATCAAGACTATGTTCATTTTGCTCAACATGAGGTTCTACTGACACTGGGTTGACATTATCTGGGCTAGATAAAGAGGTTCTGAAAAACTATCGCCCAGTGTCAAATTTATCTTTCATTTCCAAGTTATTGGAGCGTGTTGTCAGCACTCAGATTCGTGACCATCTAACACAAAACAGCTTGTTTGAAGAATTTCAGTCCGCATACAGGCCCGGGTGTAGCACTGAAACTGCTCTATTACACGTGCAGAATGACATTCTGCAATCCATGGATCAACAGCAGGTATCATATATTGTACTTCTGGACCTAAGTGCAGCATTTGATACCATCGATCACGCTGTACTTTTTAACACCATGGAAAACCGACTGGGTATCACAGGAGTGTGTTTAGAATGGTTTCGATCCTATCTATCTGGGCGGACGCAACAAGTGTGCTTGGATGGGATGCTCTCCGAGCATGTAACGCTTAAGTGTGGTGTCCCACAGGGGTCTGTTCTCGGACCCCTGCTATATACCATATATGTGCTACCCCTAGGCGATATAATACGTGGCCATGGACTCTCATTTCACTGTTATGTGGACGACACACAATTATATATTCATTTTAAACCCCGTGACGAGAGACAAGCAGCCCAAATTCTCGAGAACTGTGCATCCGATATCAGAAACTGGATGACTCAAAATTTCTTAAAACTTAATGCTGATAAAACTGAAATAATGTACATAGGACTACCCTGTCAACTTTCCAAAGTTTCTGAACTCAGTTTACATATTGAAGACAGTGTCATCTCACCGTCGATAGCAGTCCGCAATCTGGGATACTGGATGGATGGGAATTTGGCTGCAGATGCGCATGTGATGCAAGTCTGCAGATCCGCTTTCCATCATCTGCGCAATATCGACAGAGTTCGGAACGTGATCGATGAGGAGACGACCAAGCAGCTGGTGCACGCCCTTGTAACTATCCGTCTTGATTACTGCAATTCTCTGTTATATGGCTGCAAACAACATCTATTGAAGAAACTTCAAAATGTTCAAAATTGCGCAGCTAGAGTGGTAACCAGGAATAAGAAATTTTGTCATATTACACCTATACTGAAAGATCTACACTGGTTACCCATAAAGGAGCGAATTAATTTCAAAGTTCTTCATTTAACTTTTAAATCTCGCTTAGATATTGTACCTGGTTATTTGAACTCTCTTATACAGTGTTACGAACCTGTCAGAGCTCTTAGATCTTCGTCAGCCAACAATCTGGTATACAACCCTGGATACCTTGTAACTGCCGGTGATCGAGCATTCAGTGTAGCTGGACCTTATTTGTGGAACCAACTGCCCGATCACCTGAAGGTCGTCCAGGACATAGTTTCGTTCAAACAGTCACTGAAAACCCATCTGTTTAAATTAGCCTATCCCGCCATAACATCTAGTTAGTTACATATTCATATTAGATGTCATGTACTTATTGTAAAGCCTGTGAGCACATTCAGTGGAAACTGCGCTTTAAACCATATTATTATTATTATTATTATTATCTGACTCTTTGTCGTTAACAAACACATCTTGGTGGTTACTTTGAAGATTTTCTAACAGATTGTTTAATTCTTCCTCACCAATACCAGAATGAATACCGTCTATGAATTCCTGTGGAAGCTGTGATTTTAACCCACAGCGTGGCTTGTTCCCAGTTAAAGCTTTATATGGTGTCATTCTGATTGTCTCATGATAACTAGAGTTCTCACAATAACTCCAGAATATACTGCTGGATTGAAGTCCTTGGTACATTAGCGTACTGTTCTGACCCTTTTTTATATGTTTTCTTTTCACCACCATGGCCGGTTTCAATATGACATATTCTAAGAATATTGAGAACTCCTTTTTTTGTTGCCATATATTTTCCATGCTTGTTGACTATTTTATTGACCCCCACCCAATGAAGCTAGTTGAAACGATTTAATACATTGATCATTTTCTGCTCATACTCTGATGTCCACAGTGAGGAGTTGTCAATGTAATCAGGTAAATCCATTTTGACATAAAATCACCTTAGTTAAAAGATCAAACATTGCTGCAAAATAAACAACATAACTGTAGTAGTCACCACAGGGAATAAGTTGGTAGTAATAACAAAGAGAATTTATCTGTGTATGAGTTTTGAAATCTCATACATGCTTTTGCCCATTTCATGAAATGAGCAAAAATTTGGCCCATTTCATGAAATGGGCAGACTGGTTGCTCATTTCATGAACTGGGCAATTTGACTGCCCATTTCATGAAGTGGGCAATTTTATAAATGGGGTGTAACATATATATAAATAAAGTTTTTTGGGTTTTTTTGTGTGTGTTAAGCCCAAGAACTCTATGAGGATTTTCGGGTTTAAACTACATTTATTATTATTTATTATTTTTCCTAATAGGAGCATGAACCAGAAATTGTATTTAATAGAGTCTGCCATGGATGACCCACTATTCATAGAAGCTGTTTTTCTGCGATAACATCAATTTATCAAGTCTAACATCTGTTTTAACACCTACTGTTGGTGGTAGCTTTTTGACTTGGGGTGTCCATCTCGGAAACCAACAGGGAGTATAGCCACTTCAGTTGTCAAAAGTTAGCTTTAATAATTTCATACTTTTCTTTCAGGTGTTTATGCTGATCGATATAGTGTTTTAGTGTTGTATAGGTGTGATTTGTAATAAAAGATAGTTATATTAGTGTTTAGTTTAGTTTCTCTGTCAGATTTTAGTGGCGTGTTCCCTATCTTCGCGTGGGTCATTTTCGGTGTTTTGTTTTGTTTTGTTTACGTTTTCGACCGCTTTCTCAAATTTTTAGTTCCTCTTTGTAATTTTGGCTATTGGTTATTGGATTATATATATTATTTGTAATCATGAATCATGAATGGTAAGTGTACGACGGGTGTTCAGATGGAGGTAAGTATGCGTGTTAAGGGAGGTCTGAGGGAGGTGAGTCGAGGGGTGCAGGTGGGGGAGAGTGAGGATCCGGAGGCATGCAGACAGTGTAATATGAGGTATGGTGGTGGTCGGTCAATGGAGAGTAGTGGGGTATGTGCGAATTGCAGGGATATTTTACAGTCGTTAGAGAAGTGTGTTGGATTCGAGCGGGAGATTGCAGAGCTGAGAGGGAGGTTGGGGAGGGCCGGTGTATCTGGAGTTACCCCGTTGAAGGTTACCTATGATGGTGAGGTGGAAGGTGGGTGGAAGGTCGTTGTGGACTCAAGGAGGAAACTGGGAAGCAGGAAACGTGGGGGAATAATGCTTGATGTGGGGGGTGTAACTGAGGAGGGGGGTTCTAGTAGGAAAATTCGGAAGGTGGCGTCAGGTCAGGGCTGCGTCGAGTCCAGAAGCCAGAGTCGGCGTAAGGCTGCCAAGGTTGCTAGGCAGTGTTTAGAAAACAGGTTTAGTGTTTTAGACTCTAATACCCCTGGGGATGAGAGTGAGGGGGAAAGTGTGGGGGTAACATGGTTGTTGATGATGATAGGCCAGTCGGGGTAAGGAGGGTGGTCAAGAGAAAGAGGGGGGCCAGGAGCTTGCAAAACGAGAGGAGGTGCAGATGATATAGGAACTGGGGCCAGAAGAAGAAAATTAGTTGTAGCGGGAAGCAGCATTGTATGTGGGATTGACAATGTAGTTTGTGGTCCTGATAGTTCCAATCGAACAGTCTTGTGCTTTCTGGGGCGAAGGTGGAGGATGTCAGGGACCGGGTACATGGCATTGTGGCAGGGTCAGGACCAGAACCGGTAGTGGTGGTCCATGTGGGGACCAACAGTATCAGGGAGAGAAGGTCAGTAAGTTTGGTGGAGTCGTATAGAGGCTTAGTCGGCAAACTGCTAAGTAGGAATGCAAGGGTAGTCGTATCCGGGGTCCTTCCTGTCCTTGGAGGTGGGGACGAACGAAACTCAAGGATTTTGGCACTAAATGAAGAGTTAGAGGACTACTGTGTTGATCTGGGAATTCCCTTTATCGACCATTGGGACACGTTTTGGGGCAATGGGAGCATGTACGGGCGTGACGGGCTGCATCTTAGCAGGGCGGGGAAACAGGTATTAGGGGATAAAATTCTACGGGTAGCAGAGCCTTTTTTTGGAGAGGAGCGGGGTGGGAGGTCAGAGGCAAGTATAACGAGAGTGGACATAGGTGGGGTGAACAAGAGTGAGGGGGACAGAATAAGTTTACCAAGACCAGCACCAGAAAAAAATGGGCCCAGTAGGCGGAAGCCAATGAACCTCGGTACCCTGAAAGTGGGTTATAGCAATATCCAGGGTCTCCACCGGAAAGTAAGTGAAATTGCTACATTGATCGAGGCAGAGGAGTTTGATATCATGGGCTTAAGCAAGACGTGGGTAAGACACGAGGAACAGGTAGACCAAGTAAGCGGGTGTGTGTGGATAGGTGTAGGGTGAACGGAAGGCCAGAAAAAGGGGGAGGGGTAGGCATGTACATTAAAGAGGATTTAAAACCGTCGCTGATTACAGATCTGGAAGATATCATCACCTCGGCTGATGTGTCAAAAGAAATTGGATGGGTAAAGATCAGTCTGAGAAACAAAAGTATTGCCCTTGGGATTGTATACTGTGCGGTGGAGGGAAGTAAACCCGAGTGGAATGACTCGATATACTCAACACTAAGGTCCAATATCACTGAACTAGAAAACAGGGGGCTCGGTATAATTCTGATGGGCGACTTTAATGGACACATAGGTGACAAGGAAGAAGGCATAGAGGGTGGGGACAAGAAAGTCAACAGGAATGGAAAGAAGTTGTTGAACTTCACAAATGAGCTCGGTCTGAAGATTCTGAACAGGGACGCTAGATGTAAGGGGAAATGGACCTGGGAGAGAAACGACAGAAAATCAATAATTGACTACATTCTCACAGATATGAATTTATGGAGGGAGGTGATAAGGGTAGAAGTGGATGATGAGGGCAAAATGGAGTTGGATAGTGATCACAACTTGATTACAGTGACGATGAGGGCCAAAAACCTAGAGAAAAGGAAAGGAAGCTTCAAGGAGATTTGGGAACTCAAAAAGGATGCTGACCAAAGCTTGCAGAAGTACACAAGGGGGGTAGTGTCCAGAAGATGGCCGACGCCATAGTTGCGAGCCTAGTGGAGGCAGGGAAGGAAAGTGTAGGAAAGATTAGGGTGCCAACACGGGAACTTGGGTACAGAGTTAATGAAGAACTGAAAAGGGCCATAAAGGTTAGAAAAGCTAAATGTGCTGCATACAGGAGAAGTAGAAAACTTAAGGGGGTGGAAAGCAATGAGGCCATGGTAGCAAAGGAAGAATACCAACAAGCACGAAATAAAGTAAACAAGATTAAAGATGACAACCGGAGAGTGTGAAATAGCAGTCTTATTAGGACGATAAGAACGACAGGGGGGGGGGGGGGGGGAGGGGTGGGGGGTATAGAGTTCGAGCGTAATTTGGAAATGGGTGAACAAACGTAACAAAGGGAATAACCAACAGAGCATTAAAGTAGATGGCAGAGTTACAGAAGAGCGAGATCAAATCGCATTAGAACTAGTCAAGCACTGGGAAAAGGTAAACGATAAGCGATGGGGCATGGGGAACCCACCGGAGTGTCCGAACCAGGTCGAGGAAAATCTCTCGGACTTCGTGTGCAGCGAAATCAAAACTGAGGAGGTGCGAAGGGTGATCTCAAAATTGAGGAATGGAAAAGCGGGAGGGGTGGACGAAATTCCTAACGAGTTTATCAAAAAAGGGGGAGAGGAACTCTTGGAAAGCCTAACTGCCCTATTCAGTTTAGCCATAGAAAAACAAGAGGTCCCAAAGGAGTGACATTTATTCACAAAAAGGGGGAAAAAGACGTTTTGGATAACTATCGAGGGATCTCTGTCAGTAGCAACATTGGAAAGGATTTCTGTAAAGTCCTTTATGGGAGACTAGAGGAGGTGATTGAGGAGAAGGGTTTTTTGGGAGAAATCCAGAATGGCTTCAGGAAGGGAAGGAGAGTAACCGACCATCTTTTCACGCTACCCCAAATGATAGAATCCGCGAAAGCAAAAAATAAAAAGATGTTTGTGGCCTATTTGGATGTCAAAAAGGCATACGATAGAGTATGGAGGGAGGGTATGTGGCACAAGCTGGAGGCTCTGGGCTTAGGAGGCGAGTTTGTTGGAATTATGAAAGCATTATATAAAGATGTACAGAGTGAACTTAGCCTGGGAAACATTACAACAAAATGTGTGCCTATGGAGATAGGCCTAAAACAGGGGTGTATTCTTTCGCCAATCCTGTTTGCATTGTACATCAAAGGTTTAGGAGATGAACTCCTGCGTAGCGACGAGGGGGTAGCAGTTGGGGACTTGAAGATCCCAGGGCTATTTTTTGCAGATGATATGGTTCTAGTGTCAGAAAGCGAAGAGGGGCTAACGTAAATGCTGGGAATTGTTGGGAAATATGGGAGCAAATGGAGACTCGAACTTAATGAAAGCAAGAGCAAAGTTATACCTGTGGGCCGCAAAGTGGACCCCACTCGAAGGTGGAGAGTGGGTGAGTTCTGCATTCCGGAAGGGAGCAGCAAACTTCTCAGTGTAGGAGAGACAGGTGATTACGAGTATTTGGGGGTAAATATAAACATTACAGGAAGAGGCATCTACCGAAACCACACAAATTGATTCTGAAGGGGAAGCGAATCCTTAACCAAATGAAACTTATAGGGAGAAACAGTTTCTATAAGGTTTTCGTGGGGGAAAACCATTTGGGAAATGGTGGGGCTGCCAAGTATAACATACGGTACGGAAGTGGTACCCCTAAACCAGATGGCCGTAAAGAGCTTGGAAATCTTACAGAACGGTGCAGGCCGATGGATAACGGGGTCGAGTAATGCCGCAGTGCTAGAAGCAATCAGGGGTGAGCTTGGGTGGATGAGGATCAAGGACAGGATAGACCTGTTGAAACTCGGTTATCTTAATTATTTGGTGAATCTTCCCGACAGCCGATGGTGTAAAGTAATGTTCCTGCGAATTTTCAACTCAAATATCAAAACGGGGTGGATGGTCCAAGTGAGGGAGCTAGTAGAGAACTACTCATTGGAGATCTCGGACCTGGACGTTGGGGCAAACCAGGGCAAAAAAAAAACGCCAGAGAAAGGGTCATGGAGGATTGTAACCGTAATTGGCGAGAGGGGGTCAAATCAAAGAGGTCTTTGGGTGGCCTGCGTGATAAAGAGAGGCCAGGTTTTGAAGAGTACCTTGATGGCACCTTTGGGGGGGTCACTGCTGTTCAAGCGGAGGTCGCGATCCCTGGAGCTGAGGGGAAAAATTGGGAAAGACGGTGAAAGGGAGTGCCAGATGTATAACTTGGGCATGGTGGAGACCCTGGAACACTTCCTTCTAGAATGCCCAAAGTATCAGTCTAAAAGAATGAGATTCACTGGGAGTATAATGGGGAAGTGGGATGGGAGAATAAAGGACATGTGATTAGGGGGAGACTCAAAGGAGAGGGTTAATGTGCTAATCGGAGAGATTGGGAAGAATGGGGCAAGGGATGTCATCAAGCAGTTCGTCTCCGAATGTTGGGAGGAGAGGAGAAGCGTGGGAACAGGGAGGCAGTTGGAAGTTCAGGGGTAACCAAGGCCTTCTCGTCCGAGAACCGCGACAAATCACCGGCTGGCCAAAGTGTTATAATTATTATTATAGCTTAATTGATTGTGGGTAACAGTGTAACAAAGAGCTCAAAAACTGATAAACATTAATTATGAGTTTATTACTGTAACAACAAACAATTAAAGAATAACAAGGTGGTCAAGTCATAAAACTGGTCACAAACAAATATTTCTTTCATCATTTTACAATTGCTCAAGATCCAAGAGCTGATAATAATCTTTTCTTAAAATAGTTGTCGGCTGGAAAATCTTCACCACCATAATTTAGCCTTTTACCGATTCCCTCTTCCTGTGTTATAAAAATTATTGTAGGATAAAATGCCCTTGGACATAATGCCATCAATGAAAATGCATGTGGGCAAAATGCTCTTAATGCCCATAGACAAAATGCCCTTAAATTATTTCATTGGTGGGGGTTTGGGGGCTTTCCCAGTGGTGGGGGTTTGGGGCCCTTATTCCCATCAATGGGAGGGCATTACCCACCACCACCTCTGGCCTATGGCAATCGGATAGGCATGTGACACATATCGACCTGGCATTGCATCCCACAAATTATGGCCCCATCAAAAGGAAATCCTAGCTATGCCCCTGATATAGCACAATTTTTGTATACCCCCCCCCCCCCCCCCCCCAAAGAAAAAGAAAGAAAGAACCAAATAAAACGAAGAAATTATGTGGCCCCATAAGGTTTATTTCAACATTCCCATAAGCCCCATGCAGGTTTGATGATGTCAGGCAAAGGGTAAAATAAACTCTTTGACAGCTAATGTGAATCGAATTCGATTCACATTAGCTGCCAAAGAGTAGGCTTTCATTTATGGATGTAAGATCAAGGTTGCCATATCAAGTTAGTTAGTCACACTTTCTGGTTGTAAATAATTTTCATTATGGTAACTGAGTAACAAGCTCTGTACCTTATAGCCTAAGAGTAAATCTCATCCATAACAACCCTTTACCCAATATAATATCCTAAACCAGCCAGTATTATTCTCAAAAAGTGTTGAAACGCAGTGATATGACCCATGAT
This sequence comes from Pictodentalium vernedei, assembly GCA_031216915.1. Lineage (NCBI taxonomy): Eukaryota > Metazoa > Mollusca > Scaphopoda > Dentaliida > Dentaliidae > Pictodentalium > Pictodentalium vernedei. The sequence continues at coordinate 249,054,388 of CM062291.1, forward strand.
TGAAATGGATTGTGCAAAGGTTTTTATTAGTGAATTCCAAAAAAACAAAACAAATTTTTAATTAATAGCTTGTTCCACCCCCTGTAGCAACATCCCTGGGTCCACTGCAGAGATGCATGAGCTGAAGCATTTCTGGTGTTGTCTTTTTCAAAGAATCTGAGAATTGTTTTGGCAGAAATTTCATATTTGGGTGTTTTGGTGACAATCCACTCTCCACCTACTGTAATTTTGATAGATATATGAAGTACAGTAGAGCCTACTTAATTCGATATCTCTTAATTGTATATCCCTGTTAACTGAATATGAATTCCAAACATATAACAATTTACCATACTTTCAGCACAAATTTGACCTGTTAATTGCATAGATAGATAGATAGATAGTTTATTGCAAAAACACCAAAAACAAGGCAGATTGCATGTTACACAACTAACAGTACAGAACAATAATGTTAAGTCTTGAAGATACTGAATTAATAATAATTGGTTATTTACATGTTATGTGGAGGGTTTTTCAATGTGTCATTCCATTAAGTAGCCATAGCATTTCTTCTGTTCTTGAAGAATTGAAGGATCATATTACAGATGATATTACATAATGGTGGGATTTCATTTCTCATAAGAAAGGTGAATTTCTCCGAACTGTCTATGTTGACAAAGTGCGGGTATTCTCTACGTATTTTGCCAAATGAATCAGTTCGGAGCCCTTCATATTCCTTACACTCCATGACAAAGTGATATTCAGTTTCAATTTTGCCTACATTACATAAACAACATAGCCTTTCTTTTGCAGGCATGGGTGGTTGGCTGTGCCTCCCTTTTTCAATCAACAGACAGCGGTTGCTTATGCGCAGCTGCGTGAACAAGTTTTTCGCTTCAACAGATGTTGTGTACAGCGAATAATTTTCCAAGTTGAATGTTTCTTTAAACTTTCTTTTGGTCCGTAATTTGTTTTTTCCAACTTTTTTCTCGTCATTAAATATATCCGTAATGAAGGTATTAAAATGTTTACTTTTAAAGCTTCTGTGGATTTTGCCCGAATTAAAAAAACTTTGACTTGGTAGTTGTCCCTGGGGGGTATGTGCATTACAATCAGCTGCAACATCATGATACTTCGCTATCATTGAATCTGGCATTGTATACTTCTCAGATTCAATTCTAGATTCAGTAAGTAGTAATGAAGATGAGTTCACATATAATTTTGTTACATATTTCATCATTTGTATTGTAGCTTCTGTGTAGATAGGATAACGTCCAAGTTTAGCTCTGGCAGCGTGATTGGACGATTTCATATTCACACCAAGTAAGAGTTTGCAGAATTTTAGATGAACTTGTTCGCATGGCACCACGTTGCCTTGAGAATTAGAGTTCAGATGCCCACATCTCACTGCCATAGAGCAAAATTGGCTTCATGAAGGAATTGAACAATTTCATGAAAATCATTACTGGAGGGGTACACTTCCTCTTGAAAGTATTATGTAGACTGTAAAGGACTTTGGCTCCGTTAGTTGCCAATACTTGTTGCACAGTTTTCAGTTTCCCGTCACTTGTGAAGCACAGGCCTAGATATGCGTATTGACAAGCGAAACTAATTTTATCTGCACCTAAATAGAGATTTGGCAGGATTGTAAATTTGCGTGAGTGAAATATCATAGCTTTTGTCTTATCAACATGGACAGCAAGTTTATTATTGGCTGAATATTCCTCCAATTTGTTTAATGCTTCTTGCAGACCATGCTCATTGTCCGATACTAGTACCAAATCGTCTGCAAAAAGTAAGTTAATAAATGTAGTATTATTTAATTTGACCGGGAAACATTTCTCATTGAAAATTTGACAAACATCATCAATGAAAATTTTAAATAAAGTTGGCGAGATCACACAGCCCTGCCTTACACCGATTGTTGATAACTGTGGGGGACTTATCCCGTGTTTCATTCTTATTTGGTAATAGCTAGAGTCATATAATGAATGTAGCACTCGTAACATATTACAATGAATGCCCACTCTGTTAAGTTTTTTAAACAATATTTTCCTATCCACTGTATCAAAAGCTTTTTTAAAATCAACAAAAACGGCGTATAGAGGTCTTTTTGCCTTTTTGTATTTATTTATCATTGTTTTCAAAATGTGAGCACTGTCGATCATACTATGGCCCTGATGAAAGCCAAACTGGTTATCACTGATTACGGAATTATCCTCGAGAAAGGCGGTAATTCTTTCATTCAAAATTTTATTAAACAATTTGCCTAGGGCATTGCTTACGGCTATGGCTCTATAGTTATTCGGATCATATCTGTCTCCTTTTTTATATATGGTTGTTAATATGGAATTACTCCAAGTAAAAGGATAATGTTTTGACTCAAACACGTGGTTGAACAGTCTAACAATGTGATCAATCAAATAAGGGGTAACTGTTTGTAGTAATTCATTTGATATACAGTTGCACCCTGGGGCCTTTCTAGTTTTCAATCGATTAATCAAATCCATTATATCTAGATCCGTAACAGGGCCATTACTTAGTGGATATTTAATATTTTGATTGCTTCCTCTCATGTCATCACTGATGGAATTTATCAGTGCCCCAGGTCTACAGAGAAGAGAATTGAAAACATCCACAGTTTTATCAGCATCCATATTGTCAACCGTACTCTTAGTCCCACGTATTGTGTTAATTGTCTGCCAGTAGGTTTTTGGATCTGATGATGACAGACTTTCAAGTGTATCACACATGCTCTTAAAATGTAACTTAGTTTTTCTCTTTATTGCTCTTTTATATGCTTTCTTAGCTGTAAAATATTTCAGTATCTCTGACTTATCGTAAAGTGATCTCTGAAGAGATTTGACATCATTGTCCATAACATGTTTCAGATTTTTGCATTTGTGGTCAAACCAGGGGCATTTAGATCTCTTGGTAACTTTAATCACAGGTATTCGTGTGGTAGCTGCCCTATTAATTGTACACAGTATGTCGCTAAAATCTATTTCACCAGCAGCTGTGCCACTTCTGTCGCGAGTATAGGGTTGCATGAGGAATTGTTGTTTTTTAGATTTTATTTCATTGCTGTTGAGTGTTTGGATAGCTTTGAATTGACTATCTGATGTCCATTTGAGGGAAAATTTAGGCTTAGTATACTTATATTTCAAATTTACTTCGGAGGTGTCGAAATGACATCTATACTTGATATGCATTGCCAATTGAGAGTGATCAGAGTATTCATTTGACACTTTCACACAAAAGTAATCTACATCCGATAAATACATATCGGGTATCATTATGTAATCCATAACACTTGCACCGTTATATTGGTAGCTGGTGAAATTCCTCATGGAATCCCCAGGTGTTCTTTCGTTTACAATTCAAAATTTAGTGGTTTAACAGGAGGAGATAAGTTGTCTTACGTAAGTATTTATTGTTTTATCTAAGCTGTGATGAGCTTGACAGCTGTCAATTGTAGAAATCAGGAAGTGGCATGTGGGTGTCATTATCCTCTGCAATATAATCCAACAATTCCCCCGTATGGGCATTTGTATCTCTATGAGTTATAGAATATACTCCTGTTAATTGAATAAAAAATTGTGTAATATGTCAGGAAATACTTTGAAAAATGCTGCATTCCCAAATGTTTATTGACCTTTTGGGCTTCATTACACCCAATACAGGCATTTAATCTATTATATCATGTTTGACAGAGCTCTATGAGAATACAGGGAAGTTATAAAATCCCTGTTAATTGAATACTCTTGTTAATTGAATAATTTAAAATTTCACTGGCAAAGCTGCTATTCAATTAACAGGGTTCTACTGTACCAGATTTCAGATTTTCCTGTTTTAACTCTTGCCTAACACAAATAAACTTTTTAATACCAAAGGTTTTCATTTTTGGCCTCAAAAGCATGACTTATGACTCCTTCTTGGAATGAGTCCAATTAGTTCATTCCAATGAGGGGATCATAAGCTATGTTTCTGGGTTCAAAAATTGAAAATATAAAATTTGAAGGGTGATTTTTGTGATTAAGTATAGCCAGATATGGTTGTGTTGTCAAGTGAAGGTTTTACTCTTAAAGGCTTAATTGCGACTTTGATCGCATTGTATTGCAACAAAACAGGTGCCTAAACATGCAGGTTTGGGATAAACTTACAAATTACAGTAAGTGCCTTGGCAGTTGTTAAAAGGCAAGACAGGCCTAGAAACAACTGCAAAGGCACAGGATGCAGATGGTCAAAGTATTGCAAAAATGTCTTAAAATATCCAGACCTTTAAAGATTAATCCTAAATTTACCTTTTTTTAGGAAAATGTAGAAGGAGTGAGGTGTGATAGATGCCAGCCAGACATGTTCAACTTGGATGAAGGGAATCCAAAAGGATGTACTGATTGCTTTTGTTTTGGAATCAGTAAGGATTGTGAAAGCTCCATCCTCACATGGTCTGAGGTTAGTAAACATATAGTACATGCATGGCAATTCGTTTCCCTGTATAAAAAATTATGGAATTTGATATTATAGAATTATGAACAATTGAGTAATAGTAGCTTTTTAGCTCACCTGACTAAGAGTCACAATGAGTTATAGTGATCGTCCGTTGTCTGTAATCCATCGTCCGTGAACATGGTGTTTGCACCTACCCTTCTTAAACCTCTGAACCAACTTTTGTTATATTTGAAGTGCTTGCTTGTTATGCCATCACATTTTGTTTTTTTTTTTCAAATCAACTCACCCAGCCTCATACAGAGGGGATGGGGGGAAAATCCACAAAAATTCTTAAAAAATCTTTTTCTGATGAACCAGTGGGTGCAATGACTTAATATTTGGTATGGAGCTTCCTTTCGAGGTGTAGAATCAAGTTTGTTCAAATGAAGTTCGTCGATCAATATTTGCCTTTGTAATGAAAGGGGTAAGTTTTTTAACCCCGCCTAAAATTTCTATTTCTGAACTGATGGTCCGATTTGAACCGAATTTGATACATGGTATTATTGAGTCATAAGTACATGATTCATGCCAAAAAAATGTTCCTATGTCCCCGTGGGAACCCCAGGATCTAAAACTAGAAATATTTTTAAATGTCTATATTTCCCAGACCACTCTAAACAGAAAACTGTATGAAGGATCCTTAGGACCAGTTGATTTGAATGGTAAAAAAAATTGTGATCAATTATGTTAGGGTTTCTATGGGGGAGGGTTGGGGGGGGGGGGGGGCATCGAAAAAATGCTTAGTCGGCATATTTGCAAAAAAAAACTTTCCACAACCACTGATCAGAATCTTTTGATATTTGGTATACAGCATCCAGAGGGGGGCGGGGAGGGGGGGGGGGGGGGGTCAGATACAAGTGTGTTAAAATGAGGCCCCTTGGTTCATATTTGGGCTCAATACAGGAGGCCAAATTTTTAACTTAGGGCAACATGGGGAATGATCTTTAAAAATCTTCTTCTTCAGATCCACCAATCAGAATGGTCTCATATTTGGTATGCAACATCTTTAGGGGGGGGGGGGGGGGGGGGTCAGATTTAGGTTTGTTCAAATCGAGTGCCTGGGTTAATATTTGGGCTCTCTAACTGCAGTATGAGGAATAATGTTTCAAAATCTTTTTCTTCAGATGCACCAATCTGAATCTTTTGATATTTGGTATACAGCATCTTTAGGGAGCTCAGCTCTAAGTTTGTTCAAATCAAGTCCTTGGGTTAATATTTGGGCTCCCTATTGGAGCCTGAATTTTAACTTAGTCCAATATGAGGAATAATCTTTAAAAATCTGCTTCTCGAGATGCAATCAGAATCTTTTGATATATCTTTTGGTATACAGCATCCTTTGAGGGTTCAGGTTTTGGTTTGTTCAAATAAAGACCCTGAGTTGATATTTGTGATCCCTATGGGGAAACATTGTGCATTCAATGCGGAAACAAAAGTGTATATGATCTGATGGCATCAGTCCTGAAAATTAAAATTTTATAGTAAATTTCCTTTCTTATTATACCTTCCACAATTGTTTACTACAGGCTTGCACTACAGTGGAAGACCCTAACTCGGAAAATATACTCTCTATTTTGATCTTCCCCAAGCAATTTGGGAAAGAAAAGTGGTGCAAAAGCACCAAAAAAAAATAAGCCAAAACTGGGTCAAGTGCCATTGGCGCACACCCAGTAGGGGACGCTTTTCTCTTAGTACAAATCCACGACTTCCGGGAACCATTGCGCAGACAGTAACTAATGAATTGTTCTTTTGAATCCGCCAACATTGGTGTTATGTGATCAGTGGGGAGGAAGGATTCTTACCAGAATAAGAAGACAGGAGGGCCTCCATGTAAAAAACTGTGGTAGGTAGGAAAGGAAATTTACTATAAAATTTAAATTTCTTATCAACCTACCTTACAATTGTTTACTACAGGCTGAATAGACAATAGGATGGAGGGAATCACATAACCAACCCCCACATAACCCAATTGCACTGGAGCCATGGACAGATGAAGAGGTCCCTAAACCATAGCATCACAAACATTAGTAAAAGACAATGAGAGATGTGGTGTTGCACAGACAGAAAGGGCAGTAACAGCACAGAGTTGGAACTGACCTTGTAAGAAGCCTAATGGTTAGGGTAGACAACAGCCTGAGCAGAAGAAAGAGGGCCCATAGTAAAAAGGTTCTGTGACTGCTCCTGCAACTGACGCAGATTTGTGGAGAAAGAAGCATTTCTCCAGTAGGCTGCCTGCATAACATCCGACAACATGACGGAGTTAGTATAAGCCCAAGAAGTAGACAATGCATGCACCTCGTGGGCAGAAATACGATTGGTAATACAATCGTCAGTCGCTAGTCGAGCGTAAGCCGTGCGAATAGCAAGACAAATCCATCAAGATATGGATTGAGAAGAGATCGTCTGTCGACCAGGAATAAGAAACAGAAAAAATCGTTTCCTGCCTTTCCTAATGAACTGCGTCCGATTGAGATAAATGTGAATTGCACGAACCGGACAGAGCAAAGGGTGGTTACACTCAACAGAAGGAAGAGCCCTGATACAGATAGGAGGTGGAGTAGTTTCTGGTATCTGATTCTTGGCCAGAAAGGAGCAATCATTGGTAAACGTAACACTGTTGAGAGAGCTCCTGAAAAAGGTTGGGTCAACCGAGAGGGCGTGAAACTCATTAACCTGTCTGGCTGAAGCAAAAGCCATCAGAAAAGCCGTCTTGTATGTGAGAAAATGTATATCCACTTGGGATAAATGTTCGAACGGCACCCCAAAGCAAAGCAGCACCCAAGAAAGATTCCATTTTGGGATAAGCTGCAAAGTCCTAGGCCTTTTCAAGGAAAAGTGCCGAACAAGCTTGGAGAGGTATGGATTAGTGCCGATACGACGCTGTCTCACATACGAAAAGGTCTCCAAAAGCATGGACCTGTACCCTTTGATGGTAACAGGCTGGAGACCCCGAGAATCAAACAGATATACCAGAAAACTCCACAATATGTGAAATGGGATTGCATAATCAACAGAGTGATCAACACACCAGCGACTGAAGACCTTCCACTTAGCCACATAGGCTAAACCAGTGAAGTGCCTCCTTGAAGAAGAAATGCACTCCACTGCTCGCCTCGAAAAAACCTCTACGGAGGAGACAGGACCTGACAAAAAATATGCGTGAAGGCAAAATGAAGTTGGGTCGACGTGAAACCTCCTCGGTTGACCTTGGCAAAGAAGGTCGTGACGTAGAGGGAGACGTGCCGGAACCGCCGCCAACGGAGAGCGGAACTGATTGATCCACACCCACTGAGGCAACAGGGCAGCGATCAAAATGATTCGACAACTGCAGGTTTGTATCTTGGTTAGAACCTGAGGCAGAATCGGAACTGGCAGGAAGGCGTAGCCGACAAGACCATTCCAATCAAATGACAGAGCATCCACGGCAAAAGCCAGAGGATCTGGACATGGGGGATGGGTAAATCCAACGGAACTCCCTGCATAATCCACTGAACATCCGTTCAGGGGAGAAGGTGACGATGAAGACTCCGGTAACTGAAGCACCAGATCCAGAGGATCGACATTCGGCCTCCAACGACTGAGCAGAAAGTGTTGGAGAGGTCTGACATGCAGCTGACCTAGAGGAATGAGATCCATCTTGGGAACCGCAGAGACCGAGCAGCTGGAGAAGACTGCGAGCTGTCACTGACGTGGACTGAGACAGAGTCAAGACAAAAGCTGAGAGAATCACAGCCCTTGCCCGGGGAACTGCCACCGTATTCAGCTGAGTACGGAAGTCCATCCCCAGATGAAAAAAGGACTTAGAAGGGACCAGGTCCGACTTCTCCTCGTTGACTCTGAACCCTAGCGATGTGAGCAGGCTCAACAGTGTGTCGACATCTGACTCCAGAAAGGCAGCATTGGAATGCCTCTGGAGGATATTGTCTAGATATGCCGAAGTAGTCACCCTGGACTATGTGCGATGTAAGACTAACACATGCGACAACAGTCGGGTGAAGGCCCACGGAGCCAGGTTGAAGCCGAAGGGCATGGCCTTGAACTGGTAAACTCGCCCCAGAAAAGCGAACCTGAAATACTTTCGCAATGTCCGATGAATCGGAACATGAAAGTAAGCGTCTCGCAGGTCAATGCTAGAAGCGAAAACTCCCTGGTGAATGGAGCGGCGGACTGACCTGAAAGTCTCCATGCTGAACTTAGGAGCAATGGTAGACTGGTTCAGGATACTCAGATCGATAACTGGTCGGAGTTAGAGCATGGAGGTTTTTCGGTTCGGTTTCGGTTTTTGACGCAAACTGAAAAACCGAAACCAATGGGCCAAAACAACCGTCCATACGGTTTTTGCATACTTTGACGTTAAACTTCGAAATTTACAACGACCCCCTTGTATTTTGAAAATGACAATGAACATTAGCAGAACTGGCAAATCCAAAAGTGATTATTTCCGTATATTTATATCAGTGTTTTAGTCGCTCCCACTTTTAAGTTGCAACCAATATTTTCAGCCAAAATACCTCCCCTGCGACTATTACATGTACCTTTGTATAAGTCGCACCCCGACTGTGAGAATAGCCGGTGGGGCCTACACAAGAACGAAAATGGCCAGTGAGTGTGGGCTTTTACTGCACGAAATTAGGTGAGTGTCGGAACACGTGAACATTTTTTTTTTATATATATTTTTTTAATTCCAGTCATATTTATCTCACATAAAATGCATGAACTAAATTAATAATCAAAATTATACTCTCCCAAAAAAGAAAGTGTGCATGCTAAAAAATAACACTAAAAAAAGATATATATCATCATGGAAATTTTATTCAATCACAGATGAATCAATTTGTGATCAACACGAGAAATTTCATTACGCTACGATGAATACTCTTGGTGCCATTGAGAGTCAAAGACACTAAGGGTCAAACACAAAAGTCACACACTCAATATCTGGTATGACCTCCGTCTGCATCGACTACTGCTGTGCATCTACGCCTCATGGAAGCGAACAAGTTAGCATGGAAGTGGGTTAGGGTAGGGTTAGGGTTAGGTTAGGTAGGGTTAGGTTAGGGTTAGGTTAGGCTAACCCTAACCCTACTCTACACCACTGCAGTCGAGCACTACGATGACGTAATGTCAAAATCGGACGAATTGCAGGTCTTCGAGGACGAAAGCTGTATTCTCTCAGCCGGTTGAATACTGTTTGAGGATGTATCCGTCTCAGGTTAGGGATGTTCCTGGCTGTCGTCGTTGCCGTTTGTTGCCGGTTCTGGAGATGAACGACACGGATATATCGATCTTGTGCAGGGGTGGTAACTCGGGGTCTCCCGGAGCGGGGTCGGTCTCGAACGTCATCATGTTGTGCATGTCGATGGACTAGCCTGTCTACAGTGTTACGGTGGCAGTTCAAATGCTGGGCAACCTCTCTGCGTGTTCTGCCAGCTCTAATCATACCCAGGGCAAGGAGACATTGATTCATTGTCAATCTTGGCATGCTAATGTGGAGTCGTTTCAACAGCAGCGCAAGTTTCAATGTGAACGATAGGAAGGCCTTACTTTAGTGTTTAAATACACAAGGATTCACACTGCTGCATGAATTTTCACTCTCCACGTGCAAAACATGCCTTTTCACAAAAGTGCAGCATGTCATTTAACATTAATGCAATTTTAACGGGGAAAGCTGTTTTTGTGTTCAATGTAACTTATTCATGAACAGGTTAACACTCTTTACACCTACGAAATTATTTTTTTGGAGTTTGATCAATTTCTGCAATGCACACTTTCTTTTTTGGGCGAGTATATATAGGGTTATTTACTTTGACCATTTATTCCCCATGTGATACTCGTTGATGCCGTAAATCCATTTTATTTTGAACATAACAACATGAGGGAGAGTTCATACTCTGTACTTCGATTGGATGCGAGAGGTCCAGTGAGGGATCGAGGAACAGGACAGTGAATGGAGTTCCTGTATTTAGGTGATATTAAACATAACTTAAAAGTTATAAGTGAAAATTATTTATTTTATCGAAATTAAAACTGAACACGAAATAAAGCAGGTATATAATGTATAGCAGTGGCGGCGCCATTTTTTCGATCGGGGGGGGGGGGGGGGGGGGTGCTAAGTAAGATGTGGGGGTCCAAGCTCGAGATGCTTACAATGCGTAACGTGGCCTTCAAAGGCGCCCGGGTTGTGTCGGATAACAATTTGAAGTTTTTTGTTTTGTTTGTTTGTTTGTTTTTTTTTTGTTTTTTTTGGGGGGGGGGGGGGTGCTATCCCCCCCCCCCCCCCCACTATGGCGTTGCCACTGATGTATAGCATTAAGCATTTACCAAATAGAACATATACAACAGGAAAATAATCAAATGACATACAATCTACCCCAAATTCATATTAACCCTTCGTCAACTGACTGAGTGATAGTGAAGTGTGCTATGTTTCAGTACTGCCAGTAGGCAGGGACTAGGGCGATTATGTCGCCCTTCTAAGCCCAAAGTCGCCTAGAAAAATAGTCGGGGCGATTACAAATTGCCCTCTAAAAATTGGCCAAAATGAGGAAAGGCTGAACTGAGTGATGTGAGGTTTACATGAAAACGATTATTTTCAAAAAATCGAATGTGCTCGAGTGTGATAAATGGGCATTTTAATTCATCAAATAAATGTCCATTTATTTGAAATCACACGACAATCAATTGTCCATTGTCGCTTTTGGTTGATTTTTTTATTTCTATTTTGTTGCGTTTCAGTTGGAGCTTCAAATGTCGAAACGGAAATAGGTGACTTACGCGACTCAACAAAATAACCCAGTTTGAAAGTCGCTCAGGATGCCGAAAATGTATACACAACGGACGTATTTTATAACACAGTATTTTTATTTCGTTTTGCTGACGACTGTTAACTGTTAGGCCGTCTATTCCCAGAAAAACATGAATGGAATTGAAACACATGAAAAAAGCTTTAGTGATGACAAGAAAAGCTTTGAACGGGACACAAGTGTGCATGTGGATGATCTTGAAAAAGGGTCCTCCTAAACAATGGAATGACACGAAATGACTTGGAATGACACCAGAATTCCATAAAAATGATGCGGAATGACATTTCTTTTACAAAATACTCGACCCCAGAATGTATTTTATTTATTAACTAACAAAGTACCTCCCAAGCAACCTTCTTACATCTGGTCCTGTTCAACCTTTCAGACTTAGGAAATTATTAGCATAGTAGACTTTGGTGAAAGGCATCCACAGGAGGGTGCTGGGGGATTGGCACGAAGAAGAGTGGAGGGGTCTTGAAGGCAGGGACCAGCTGTGAGGGTAACTAGGGCGATTATGTCGCCCTTCTAAGCCCAAAGTCGCCTAGAAAAATAGCCGGGGCGATTACAAGTCGCCCTCTAAAAATTGGCCAAAATGAGGAATGACTGAACAGTTGAACTGTGTGATGCGAGGTTTACATAAAAACGATTATTTTCATGGATCGAATGTGCTTGAGTGTGATAAATGGGCATTTTAATCCGTCGAATAAACAACCATTTATTTGAAATCACACGTCAATCAATTGTCCATTGTCGCTTTTGGCGGATTTTTTATTTCTATTTTGTTGCGTTTCAGTTGGAGCTTCAAGTGTTGAAACGAAAATAAGTGACTTACGCGACTCAACAAAATAACCCAGTTTGAAAGTAGGTTACCTCGCTTAGGATGCCGAAAAAGTATACACAAGAGACGTATTTTATAACACTGTATTTTTATTTCGTTTTGCTGATGACTGTTAACTGTTGGCTGTCTATTCCTAGAAACATACGAATGGAATTGAAACACATGAAAAAAAAGCTTTAGTGATGACAAGAAAAGCTTTGTACAGGGCACAAGTGTACATATGGACGATCTTGAAAAGGGTCCTCCTAAACACCGGAATGACACGAAATGACGCGGAATGACACCGGAATGCCACAAAATGATGCAGAATGACATTTCTTTTACAAAATACTCGATCCCAGAATGAATTTTGTTTATTAACTAACAAAGTACCTCCCAAGCAACCTTCTTACATCTGGTCCTGTTCACACTTTCAGACTTAGGAAATTATTAGCTTAGTAGACTTTGGTAAAAGGCAACCACAGGAGGGTGCTGGGGGATTGGCATGAATAAGAGGGGAGGGGTCATGAAGGAGAGGGTAGCAGTGGGGGATTTTCAGTCAATAATTACATTGTGATTTTTAACCTGGCATAGATGCATCCTAGACAACTGGACCTGGATTAATCAGACGTTAATGGAGGACCACAAACTGAAAATATGAAGGGGCGGCAGGGGTATGGTACATGAATATTCTTAATTTTCCCCACTTGCCTATGAAGTCTCCCTACATGACTCTGCAGTCTCCCCATTTTTTCTGGAGGGAGACATGAAGTCTCCCCAAAATTTCCCTCCTGGCTGGTCCCTGCTTGAAGGAGAGGCTAGCAGTGGGGGATTTTCAGTCAATAATTACTTGGTGATTTTTTAACCTGGCATAGAGGCATCATAGACAACTAGACCTGGATTATGTGGACGTTAATGGAGGACCACAAATTGAAAATATGAAAGGGCAGCAGGGGTGGAACATGAATACCCTTAATTTTCCCCACTTGCCTATGAAGTCTCCCTACATGACTCTACAGTCTCCCTATTTTTTCTGGAGGGAGACATGGAGTCTCCCTAAAATTCCCCCTTAGGCTGGTCCCTGCCAGTAGGACGTAGCATGCTTTAAATAGCTTTCATGTGACATTTCTATGGCCATTTCTAGTAAGACGATAGTGATTTAGATTAATTGAAGGGCCTGGAAATAATACCGAAAAAACGAACCGAAACCGAGGTTTGAAAAAAAATAAAACTGAAACCGAAACTGAACCTGGAAAAAAAACCTCCATGCACTAGTCTGAGTCGGCCATCCTTCTTCGGCACCAAGAACAGGCGGGAATAAAATCCCACTGAATGAATGTTCTTGACGACCTCGATCGCCCCCTTTGACATGAGATTGCCTATCTCTGTGATCAATGGTTCCCAACATGTAACATCTAAAGGAACTTGTGTTGGAAGAGGCACTCTCGACAGAGTTGGATGCCTCAACCTGGGACGAATCAAGGTGACGACTGCCAACACCTACCCTTACCCCATGAGTGATCAGAAGTGGCAGCAGGAGGATCAGGCCTTGGCTATGCAGAGGAAGCAGAAGGGTGCTTGTTAGACCAGACCGTCACCACAGAACCATGGAATAGTTGCGGACCCGCTGAAGAAGCAGATCGAAGAGCAGCGCGCTGCCCCTCAGGAAGGAAATGGCATGTGTCCAACACCTCGTCCCTGCGAACTAATTCCAAGTAAGCCGTGTTACAGGCATGCGTGTGCATTTATTTATTTATTTGTTTATTTATTGGGGTTTAAGGTCACATACTTATGCACAATGGCTAATCATGACTGTGACAGTTTTACGGGTGGAGGAAGCCAGAGAACCCAGAGAGAACCACTGAGCAATGATGAGCAACTGTCAGCTCCTCAACATTCTAACTCTGTTCAAGCTCCGCTCAAGCAGGGTTACAGTGGTTGAAGATATGTGCACCATCGACGTGCAGTACGCCTTAGTACACGGCGTCATCGTGCCCACATGTAGGCAACCAAGATAATATGCCTTGCCCAAGGACACAACGCAGGTCATCCCGGACGGGGATCGAACTCGGGACCTCTAGCATAGAAGTCCAACAGTCTACCACTGAGCCACCGCGCTCCATGCGTGTGCATGAGCGCCTTGGAAAGCACACGCAAAGGAGCCTGTACGTCGTCAAACTTATCTGAAGGCAGATAAGCAGCTAAAGCAGAGACGACATGATCTGAGAGAGAAAGTATGCCCAGCATCTGTCTCGATAAGGCCAACAGGGACTCCAGAGTCACCATAGGAATAATGGCCGACTTGGGCTTGGAAAGCCTGAGGGAGGTGGAGTCCTGATCCAAGACCATCAAAGTCTGGTAGACTGACAGATCGGCGAAATCGTAGGAATGATAACACACTGGAGGCAAAAAAGTGTCAGTCCTGGTGAAGAATGAAGTCTTCATAGCCTTGGAACTCAGCTTAGAGTCAAAGCTGAAAACGCATCAACCACCTGCACCGAGTGGCACGGTCGAAGATGCCCAGAAGCAGGTTGCTCCACAGGCTGTAGGCGCGCAACCGATGATCACGGCCTGGCTGATACTGTTGGCTGGTTTGATGGTTTGAGATCTGGAAGGAACCCAAACACAAAGTCAAGACCTGCCACCAAGTCAGAAGACTGTTGGCTCTCGACGTCAAGTATGTTGGACTCATCCTCTGAGTCAGAAGACACATAGCCCATCATGGGCAAACCAGCTGATGCCTCCTGTGGTGCAGGCACACCTGAGCGATCAGAAAGCGGCCGACTTCTGATCCCGGGAGGCAGTGCCACAGGGGAGGGGGGGGGGGGGGACACGGAAATCACTACTAGCCTCGCTGGAAGCAATGGGAAGGCTCTTGGAAAGAACCTGAGTTAGCAAGGAGAGGGCCTCCCTAAGCTCAAGGTCCGTGTCAACCGGTTTGACGTGGAAACGAACCGGCAAAGTGGCTTCACTCCTGACCCTTTTAATCAGTGAAGGCTCACGATCCTCAAATATACCCGGCGTGGGGCGACGGGTGGCAGCCGAAACATCTGAAGGCAGATGTGTATAGGGGTATGACATACCCTGAGGGTCTACAGAGCGGGAACTCAGGAGAGTCGCGCAAACCTCTGAGGGACTGAAGGTCCAGGCTGCACAAAAGGCGTTGGTCCCGCAAAACTAGCCATGGAACCAGAGTGCATGGACAGAAACGCCACAGAGTTCATGGTGGACAAACCAATAACATCCAAATCCAATGAGAAAACTGCGGTGCTTGACGGCTGAGAGACCACAGCAGAGGGTCCGGCCAGCAGCCCCTTCCAACTTCGCCGACTTGAAGTCAGGGAAGGCTGAAGCCGATACCCCACGTCTACATTACCAGACATCTCTGCAGACCCCTGCAGGGATAAAACTGCTGTGCTCAATGGCAGAGAGGCCTCAGCAGAGGGTTCGGTCAGCAGCTCCTTCCGACTTCGCCGAGTTGAAGTCAGGGAAGGCTGAGGCAGATACCCCACATCCACACTACCAGAGATGCATCACTGCAGACCCCTGCAGGGATAAGCCAAGGCTGGCTGAAACAGTGACCGATGACGTTGCAGACGGAACAGCAATAGCAGCAGATACGATGGGAGCTGTTGAAACAGGTGGAAAGGGGGAGAGAGCAACCTAGCTCGGCTCCAAAGGAGGAGTCAACCCTAATGACAGCCTCAGATGTTGACTGCAGAGGGACCACAGTCCCGGAACCAGGCATCTCTTCACCAGACAACTCAACAGCTCCCGCAGTATCCACCACAGAAAAAGACTGCACATTCCCCACAGATAACTCTCACTAGACGTGGTTGTGTCAGGAGGCCCCGAACGTCAACATTCCCCATCCCCGCGGGTGCGGGAGTAACGGCCACAAAAATGCACCACATGCTTGGGAAAAGGTATTGCCCACAAGTAACAGTCCTGGGCATAAGAGAGGTGAGAACACTAGAAGAAAAAGGTGAACTCAACAGATGTAGAAAGTAGAACACCCCCAACTACGAGAGAAAGGTGGGAGAAAAAAAGGACCAGTGGGAACACAACTGAACCCAGGCGGCCGACAGGGACCAAATGAAAGTGTCAGTGACACTGTAGCTTAACTTGTGTGTTGTGTTTGATGAAAAGGATAATGTTCAATGTTTATGAAAGGATTATGAAATAAGACAAGAATTGTGATAATTGGGAATATGTTCATTTCTGTTCCCTGTATGCTATGTTTTTGATAAAAAATAATATGAGGTGTACACTGTACTAAAGAGCTGAGGGGTGGGTTAATATGGCCCCACAGTTAATGTATGTGGCCCTCACAGTTAACATATATCAACGAAAGTTACCAAGTTACAGTGAAATTATTCCAAAACGAGTAATCCTATCAAGTTACATTGAAATCCCTTCTTAAATATGGCCTGTAGACTGTGCTAAAGGTTTTCGGACTTCGGGCCCCTGTACCCATCAGTTTCCTAATTGTGTCCAAAGGGAACATCCTCATCTAGACATTATATGAAGTCAACCTACCAAGTTACAATGAAATCCCTTTGTAAATATGACCTGTAGACTATGCTAAAGGTTTTGGGGCTTTGGGCTCGGGCAGCCATCATGGTTGAATGATCGCAACCAAAAGGGGACATTCTCATCTGGGCATCATCTGGATTGATCCTATGGAGTTACAATGAAATCCCTTCATAAATATGACCTGTAGACTGTGCTCAAGGTTTTCGGGCCCCTGAAACCGTCACAGTTGACCAATCATGACCAAAAGGGGATGTCATCATCTAGGCATTATATGGAGTCAAACTAACAGGTTACAATGAAATCCTTCCATATATATGACTTATAGACTATGCTAAAGGTTTTGGAGTTTTGGGCTCTGGCAGCCATCAAGGCTGAATGCTCGTGATCAAAAGGGGACGTTCTCATCTAGACATTATTTGGAGTCATCCTACCAAGGTACTATGAAATCCCTTCATAAATATCACCTGTGCTAAAGGTTTTTGGGCTTCAGGCCCTGTAGCCATCACAGTTGCCTAATGGTGTCCAAAAGGGGATGTTCTCGTCTAAACATTATATGAAGTCAACCTACCAAGTTACAATGAAATCCTTTCATAAATATGAACTGAAGACTGTGCTAAAGGTTTTTGGCATTGGCCTCGGGCAGCCATCATGGTTGAATGATCGCAACCAGAAGGGGACATTCTCATCTGGGCATCATCTGAAGTGATCCTTCGAAGTTGCAATGAAATCCCTTCATGAATATGACCTGTAGACCGTGCTCAAGATTTTCGGGCTTCAGGCACATGTAGCCATCACAGTTGACTAAGCACAACCTAAAGGGGATGTCATCATCTAGGCATTATATGGAGTCAACCTAACAAGTTACAATGAAATCCTTCAATAAATACGACCTATAGACTATGCTAAAGGTTTTTAGGCTCGTGTAGCCATCAGGGCTGAATGATCGCGACCAAAAGGGGTCGTTCTCAACTAGACATTATTTGGAGTCATCCTGCCAAGCTACAATGAAATCCCTTCATAATTATGACCTGTAGACTGTTCTAAAGGTTTTCGGGCTTCGGGCCCCTGTAGCTGTCACATTTGCCCAATCATGTCCAAAAGGGGATGTTCTCATCTAGACATTATATAAAGTGAAACCTACCAAGTTACAATGAAATCCGTTCATAAATATGACCTGTAGTCTGTGCTAAAGGTATTCAGGCTTCGGGCTTGGGCAGCCATAATGGTTGCATGTTCGCAACCAAAGGGGACAATCTCATTTGGGCATCATCTGGAGTGATCCTACGAAGTTACACTGAAATCACTTTATAAATGACCTGTAGACTGTGCTCAAGGTTTTCGGGCTTCGGGCACCTGTAGCCATCACAGTTGACCAATTACGACCAAAAGGAGATGTCATCATCCAGGCATTATATGGAGTCAACCTAACAGGTTACAATGAAATCCTTCCATAAATTTGACCTTTTGCCTATGCTAAAGGTTTTTGGGCTCAGGCACCCATCAAGGCTGAATGATTGCGATCAAAATGGGACGTTCTCATGTAGACATTATTTGGAGTCATCCTACCAAGTTACAATGAAATCCCTTCATAAATATGACCTGTAGACTGTGCTAAAGGTTTTCGGGCTTCAGGCCCCTGTAGCCGTCACAGTTGCCCAATCAGGTCCAAAAGGGGACTTCCTCATCTAGACATTGTATGAAGTCAACCCACCAAGTTACAATGAAATTCCTCAATAAACATGACCTGTAGACTGTGCTAAAGGTTTTTGGGTTTTGGGCTCAGGCAGTCATCACGGTTGGCAGATCATGCCCAAATGGGGAAATTCTCGTCTAGACATCATAAGGAGTCATCCTACCAAGTTACAATGAAATCCCTCCATATTAAACATGACCTGCAGACTGTGCTAAAAGTTTTTGGGTTTCGGACGTGGGCAGCCATCACGGTTGATAGATCTTGCCCAAAAGGGGACGTTCTCATCTAGGCATTATACAGACGCATCCTACCAAGTTCCAATGAAATCCCTTCATAAATACGACCTGTAGACTGTGCTAATGGTTTTGGGCTCAGGCAGCCATACCGGTTGCCCGATCGCGACCAAAAGGGGATGTTCTCATTTAGACATGACCCCAAACCTGCATATGAAATTTTCGTGACGATCAGACAAGAACTGCGGGGTGTAGCCCATGCTAAAGGAAAATGATTCACAGACTCACAACTCCCAGACTGACAGACTTCCGCACACGTGATGGCAATAGCTTATCTTGACTAAGTCAAGTTAAACTAAAAACAGAAATTCTGCCCTCAACAGAGAGGAGAAATCCTGTCCATACAGCCCCCCATTGACCCCTAACACCAATAATAATAATAATAATAATATCCAAAAGGACGACATAAATTTATCAACCGAAAAATTTTATGTCCAAATCACACAGTACTCGAAAATCGCACTCGAACATGGAGAATATATAAAATACAATGAAAATGTGGTTGAAAATAATAACGAGAATCTATAAAACACAGTCCTGTTATTATATGATCCTCAGATCCATAATTTGAGTCACAGGAAACCATTATCAACGAGTTGAATTATCACTGTTTCTGAATACAAATGGACGTCCTGCCACATGGGCTACTGGGTGTGCGCCAATGGCACTTGACCCAGTTTTGGCTTATTTTTTTCTTGGTGCTTTTGTACCACTTTTCTTTCCCAAATCGCTTGGGAAAGATCAAAATAGAGAGTATATTTTCTGAGTTAGGGTCTTCCACTGTAGTGCAAGCCTGTAGTAAACAATTGTAAGGTAGGTTGATAAGAAATAAGCTGACTGTCATCTGCAGAATGAGGTCCCCAGAGGGTGAATTTGGTGATGCTACCCTGCACAAAAGGATAGCATTACTAAAGTTACCCTCTGTGAACCTCAATCTGAATCAAAATCTCAAGCCTAAACAGAAAGAGGTACACAGAGGATAAATTTTGGGGGATTCTAGCACACTGTATGAGACAGTATCAACAAATTCACCCTCTGGGACCTCATTCTGCAAATGACAGATACCTTATTTTCAGACTTGGATCGCATGATGTGATGGCATTCATAAACACACCCCTTTAGTTTGGTACAAAATATTTCACATTATGAGGAACGTTTTATGTTTTGTTCTAAATGTGTTTTCAGGGCATTATTTTGGTATCACTAATGCCCACTTTTTACTAAATATGTATTCTGAGTTACTGTTTTTGTATTGCAGTTGATTGAAATGCATGGATGGAAGCTAAATGATCGATCTTACATATTGTCAGAAGAGGATAAATTCTCAGTTACAGCTGTTGATGAAGTTGGGAACTCAGATACCATTTATTGGATTTCTCCACATGTTTATAGTGGTGACCGAGTAAGTACTCTTCTCTCACATCTTCAGCCCTTGATATTATCTTTGGAATTTGGCAATGCCATCATAAATGTTGTAACAGTATAGATATGCTATAGCAGATAAATGCCATTATCATAACTATGTTAGGCCCCACAAAATAGATCTGTTTATCAGGCCATTTTTTGTAAAATTGCATGTGGGCGGTTTTTTTTTTATTTTTGTAATTATTTCTTTGCCATCAAAAGTTCATGTTCTTGGTTTGTTTTATGTTTTAGGTCTCATAATGTACAGAATAGCATGGGTGGTGATGTATTTCATCCCTTGAGTGCAAGAAGGCTTTGCAATGCTAAAGCATTACAAAGCCTTCTTGCCCTCAAGGGACAAATTTATCAATTTTATTTACTTGGGTAAAATATCAAATATAATTTGTTTGTATTTTGTCCTTTGAGTGCAAGAAGGCTTTACAATTCTAAAACATTGCAAAGCCATCTTGCACCCAAGGGACAAATTAATCAATTTTATTAACTTGGGTAAAATATCCAACATAAAACCATTTATTTATAAGTTTGCATTGGTTATAAAAAGAGAGTATACGATAGCCAGAAAGACCATGCAGGTGATCAGTGATGTGTAGCTGAAGTAGTATCTGTCTTCAGATCACTGCACATTGATTAACAAATTACAGACTCTGCTTTAATTGCATTTCCAGTGGAGACCCTGTAAATTGGAGCTATGGTTATTCTTTCTGATAGGACCTAGTAACCTATGCCTGAAGTAAAGACCTCTGAAGTCAGCAATTTAATTATGAACGATTGGTGACACTCGACTTTGGATTGTTGTTGTAATATCACCAAAGATGCTGAAAGAGACATCAAACCCAAATATTTTTTTTTTTTTAAATAAAAAAGCCTTTTTGCTTAACTGTTCACATGACTACTGTAAGGGTTTCCACTAAGAAAAATATGGTTTAGGCCAGTGCATGGGGAAAATCAGGATTTGATAAGGCAAAAAGCTTCTTTGCTGGGTTCACACAATGAAGATTTGTATGCCCCTGAATATTTATGCAAATGGGACATTTAGTGTTACCTATGTCTTTCAGTAGGTGTGTACATCCATTCGTATGTGTTAAAGCATGTTAACTTAAGTATCTTTGGCTCAATGATTTTAAGTTTTACAACTGTACTTAGAATCAAAGCCCGAAGGTGAAGTTGGATTTTGAGAACATTGCACAAGTACTTTTAGTGTTGTGGCCCATTGATTACCGGTATACAAAACTTTGTTTTTTGGTTTTCCTGTGATATATTTACCTAACTTTGAAAGAGCAATCTGCAATTTGACAGTTTTTCTTGTGATTACAAAATGAAGGTGAAGTTCAGTTTTCAGATTTTGAGTGCATTTAATTATCTTGATCATGCCCAAACTTAAAAAGTGCTTAATTATACCCCCCGCAAACAGAGTTTGAGGGGGGAGGGGGGTATATAGGAATCACCCTGTCTGTCCGTCCGTCCATCTGTCCGTCTGTCCATCCTTATAAGCGCAACTCATCCTAAACCATTTGAAGAATTTTCATGAAACTTTACACAATGGAAGAACTCCATATGAAGATGTGCATGAAGCAATATAATTCCGTTCTGACATTTCCAAGGGGAGATAATCTAACTTATACATTTTAATGTACCAAAAAGGCTACAACTGAGGCGCGGGATGTAGCACTTTGTGAGCTTGCTTGCAGTACCTCTAGTTACATAAGGCTTGACAGACAATTTCTTGGCCATAATGATGGTTGGAACATAAAATGAAAATATAAAAGTTTCAGTCATTTGGATCCCCTGATCCTTTTCTCTCGTAGTAGTATTATGGTATAAAACACACTGGTAAAGATAATGTTGGCATAGTCTCTCTTTCTCTGTCTCTACCTTTCAACCATTTCCAGAAAGTTTTAGTGTTGTGGCCCATTGGTTATACAAAACTTTGTTTTTTGGTTTTCCTGTGATATATTTACCTAACTTTGAAAGAGCAATCTGCAATTTTACAGTTTTTCTTGTGATTACAAAATGAAGGTGAAGTTCAGTTTTCAGATTTTGAGTGCATTTAATTATCTTGATCATGCCCAAACTTAAAAAGTGCTTAATTACAGAAGGCTTGACAGACAATTTCTTGGCCATAATGATGGATGGAACATAACATATAAAGGTTTTTTGGGTCCCCTGATCCTTTTCTCTGGTAGTAGTATTATGGTGTAAAACACACTGGTAAAGATAATGTTGGCATAGTCTCTCTTTCTCTGTCTCTACCTTTCAACCATTTCCAGAAAGTGTAGGAGGATGGGTGAGGGTGTTTGCCCTGATAACTAAAGTTGAAAAATTGAATCACAGAAACACCAGTTTGTTGATTCGTAGATTTAAAACAGTCATATGGGAGGTATTAAAAAGCCTGTGTGCATCTGTTGGGGAAGGAGCACTGAGAAATATATGTTTGGAAAACTAATGATATCATTTCTTGTAATATTATGTATTATACTCATTAACCGACAAATGATTCCTGATGGACATTTCCTCTTTGGTGTTCATTTCATGGTCCAGTCAAGGTTTGGGTTGTGTACTTACATATTTAAATATTCTCAAACTTTTAAATGTAATGAGTAATTGTAATACCTGCTCCCTTCTCTGGTTGCATTACTTCAGTTTTGAATACTTGCATACTTGCATTTTTGAGTTGACTGATGTTTCTCCATCTCGTCTAATTTTTAAAGAGATCTTGTCACCTAATCAGTTCATTACTTTATCTGCTGTGTCTTGTAAAGAGTTGATAAATGATCATTATACAAGAAGGCTCATTTGCTGGGAGCAAGTTATTCAGGTATAATTTTTGTTATAGGTAACTTCCTATGGTGCAAGACTGAAGTATGATGTTTTGTTTACCTGCAGAGAAAATAAAAGTCTGTCTGATCCAATAATTTATCCAGATATTGTTCTTGAGGTAATAATAAAAACAACAACCAGATTTTAAGGTTTATTAATTATTAATTTATGTAATTGAAAGCTGAAAGCAAGGAGATTTTTGGGGGGGAGGACAATGCATGTGCAATGACACCTCTACAATGCCATTCATTATCATTAACCCTTTACGCTATGTAATGGCCATTACAAAATGCGTTCATCTTTGGGCTCCCTATGGGAGCCTGAATTATAACTTAGTTCAATATGAGGAATATTTTTTTTTAAAAAAAATTTTCAGATCCACTGGCCAATATGATTTGATATTTGGTATATGGTTTTCTTAATGGGACAGATGCAAGTTTGGCAGATGCAAGTTTGTTCAAATTAGGACCTCCGGTTGATAGTTGTCAGTGTCAGGTGAACACTCTCATGCCCTTTGGGGCCTCTTATTCGATATACTCGAGTAGCTCCCTAATATCCCCAATCGACTGGGGATCTGATGCCTCCGGATCCCTATAAGCCTCCATCCCTGGAGATTTCTGCCGATCTTGGGGTAGGTCAGTACCTCCATTTTTAATCTTCTACTGTTGGCTTTCAGGTCATATTTGAGGGAAGACTTTTTACAGTGAGAACTGGATGGGCCCTACCCAGAAGGTGACTCCATTCCTTTGTTATGGCAGTTTTCTCACCTTTAGGACAATTCCCACTCACTCAGCTGCCGGATACTTCTATTTATTATAAATATACTGTCCCCCAGGCATGTCACCCATGATACCAATACCTCATGTTTTTCTTCCTCGGGCATCAAACCCTTTATTACCCCCTCCCCATTTGCTGCCATATTAACGATAGCTGAGGGTATTGGTCATTTTTAGCTCAACTTGACAAAGTCAAGCTCAGCTATTGCCATCACTTCTCGTCCATCAGTGTACATACGTAGATCCACAATTTCTTTGGCACACCAGATCACTTTGAAACTTGGTGTGCTTGTTTGGGGTAACCTCTAGGTGGGAGCTATCAAATTTCTTCTATTTCTATCAAAAAATGTTGCAGCTGGCAACAACCTTTGAACTTAGTTTAGTTAGACCTTAATATTTCCCTTTGACACACCCTACACGTCACATTTATGATTGGATTGCTTTGAAACATGGTATGCTTATTTGGGGTTACTTCTAAATGGGAGCTATCAAATTTCTTCTATTTCCATAAAAAAATGTTGCAGCTGGCAACGACCTTTGAACTTAGTTTATTTAGACCTTTATATTTCCCTTTGGCACACCGTACAGGGAACATTTATGATCGGATTGCATTGAAACCTGATCTGCTTGTTTGGGGTGACCTCCAGATGGGAGCTATTTATTTTCTTCCATTTCTGTCACAAAATGTTGCTGCTAGCAATGACCTTTGAACTTAAGTTTAGTCAGGCTCCAATATATTCCTTTGGCTCACCCTACAGGGCACATTTATGATCGGATCGCTTTGAAACTCAATATGCTTGTTTGGGGTTACCTCAGGATAGGAGCTGTTGATTTTCTTCATTTTCTGTCAAAAAATGTTGCCGCTGGCAACAGCCTTCAATGAACTCATAGCAGTAATGCATCAGTATTTCCCTTTGACACACCCTGCAAGGCACATTTATGATCAGATCGGTTTGAAACTTGGTCCACTTGTTTAAGGTGACCTCTAGATGGGAGCTGTCGATTTTCTTCTATTTCCATCCAAAATTGTTGCAGATGGCAACAACCTTTGAACTTAGTTTATTCAGACCTCAATATTTCCCTTTGGCATACTCTACAGGGAACATTTATGATTTACCTCTCATTGGTTACCCCCTGCGGAACTTGTTTCTGGACGAGTAATTAAGGATCTCATTGATTTCCCAAAAATGAATACAGTTAATGCCACTACCAATGATGACCCATTAGGATGGCACTTGAACAATACCCAATCCCTATTGTACAGGGAAGCCCACACCTCATCTCTTCTACAAAGATACCAACAGTATAATCTAACCAGTGTTGTTCCCAATGAAATTTACCATCCGGCCCTGGATCATTTGCGAACCCTAGCTAGTAACACCCTAAAATTCCAACACCTCTCTCATGCCACAGAGAGCTTAGCATTCCACACTAGCCAATGCCTAACCGAATTGCTAAAATGACAATAACATGAAGACCACACCCAGTTAATCCATCATAAATCTGAGAACCAACTCTGAAACTCAGGGCCTCACCCCGAGTGAAAAAAATGCATTACTCCAAGTGGCAGATACAACCTTGTCCCCGTTTATACAAGGCTTCTGATGCTAAGAAATGCCGTGACTTTTTGGTGAATACACAACACTCTCCTGACCCCAGGAGCCTTTTCTCTCAGCTGCACACCCAAAATGAAATCCATTACCCTAATCCCAAAAGGAGAAATGAATCTCCCCCTCCTGCAAACCCCAAGTGCTGCAGACTGGGTATGACAAGCATTGTGTCCACACATAACCCAGAAAACAATGAAGGGGGAAATATCTCCAACAGTACAACAGCCATTCCCACACACACCAAGGGAGATAACTTGAATCTGAAAGAAAACCATGTCCCAGTTTATACAAGGTTTCTGCCACTAAGAAATACCGTGACTTTTTGGTGAATACACAACAATCTCCTGACCCCCAAGAACCTTTTCTCACAGCTACACATCCAAAATGAAATCCATTACCCTAATCCCAAAAGGAGAAACGAATCTTCCCCTTCTGCGAATCCAAAGTGCCCCAGACTGGGCATTACAAGCATTGTGTCCACACATAACCCAGAAAACAATGACAATAACTCCAACAGTACAGCAGCCATTCCAACACACACCAAGGGAGATAACTTGAATCTGAATCCCAATATCTCAAAAGATAATGAAACTTCCTCAATGTCAGTCACCGTTATTCTTAACCAGCTATACCAATGAATGACATGACCATCTGTGAATCCCCTCCCCCCATTGGCATCCCCCTTCTATCAATGCCAACCCAGGAACCGACAAGAATGAGAACACAACCCCACCTAGAGCAATGCCCTACAGACCACTCCCTCCTGACTCCAACCTATTACCCAGTCACGGAAGTGAACTCCTGCCCACCAAAATCCAGGTACCGTAAACTACCATTGACTAATCACCAAACAATTCACAACCGTCGATACACTTTTCATACTTCTTCAGTGAGATACCCAATGATACCCCCTAAAATGTATCTGAAACCACAATCCTTCAACATGCCACCTGGCTTGACCGTCCGCTATCACAGCGCAAATAACGGATTAATCGCCACCTGTTTCCTACCCTTCTGAACACGTTCAGTAAAGCAATCCAAGCCACACCACACCTGAAACCATGGAGGCCTCTGATCCAACCTCCCAGTTTTAGTCTTAACCCTGCACAGCTATAAGCTCTCTTAGACCTAATTAAGAAATTCAAATTGCCGGATTGACTAGCATGGGCATACATTACCCTGAACCCTGGCATAACATTCAACCCCACCAAAAGAAGAACTGGCAAAAACCCTAATAGACAGTGCCACACAAATACTGCCTATTGCACAACTTAACTTATTTGCCATTGTGTGAACAAGCTTGTAGAAACACAGTAACCCAAATACATCACTAATTTATCCAAATACCTACTTAGAGACCATGAAAAACTTAGGAAAAGGCCTAAAGCTTATTCCCACCCCCAGAAAACCCACCCAATTCCAATCCAAGAGGGGCATTCAACTGTTATGCAACCTCATGCGCTTGAAAGTTATCCATGCTGATAAAGATGAAAATTAATTCATCAACCCTTTCCACAGCAAAATGCATACATCTCCTACATCATGTCACAGTGTACTCGTGGAAACATACCTATCCAAGATAAAAACTGACCTTCTTTGGTGTGTTGAACCCAACAACCTCAACGGATCCACATCCGACATGAGAATCCCCGAATTACAAGCACTCCTTAAGCATAAAACCCTGCCAGGGGATCAATCATAATGCAGCATTCAGTTTGCTGTTTCAACCACTACCCAATGTGTGTTACACTCCCCTGACATCAAATTAACAAAAGCCAACCCACCTAGGGTCCGACGACAGTTTCCCTTAGTCCTAGCACCATCAAATAAATATATAAACAAGTTCATCTTGAACAGAACACAATATAAACAGAGCCCAAGAATGAGTCTACATTAAGCAAGTCATCTCCATAGGCTACACTGTCAATCCTTGAGTCCCACAGGAGTTACAAAAATAATCTGAGCATGCCTTTTCTTCAGTTGATCATAATGTAAAATGTAGAGCTCCCCTATGAAGGCCCTTGATACAACCTATGTGGATTAATCTTAGTTACACACCTCTAGAGGGTACTGAATACAAAATTTTTAATTCTTCAGCAAAATGGCCAATTCCGGCTCCCACAGGGAGCCCAAATATTAACCCAGGCTCTTGATTTGAACACAGTTGAATCTGACTTCCCTAGAGATGTTGTGTACCAAATATAAAAGCATTCCGACTGTTGGATCTGAAGAAGAGAAATTTTAAAGAAATTTCCTCATATTGCACTACATTTAAGTTAAAATTTGGGCTACCATAGCAAGCCCAAATATTAACCTATGGATCCGATTTGAACAAACTCGAATCTGACCCTCTAGAGATGTTGTATACCAAATATGAAAGCATTCTGACTAGTGGATCTGAAGAAGACTTTTGAAGAAATTCCCTCATATTGTACTAAGTTAAATTTCAGGTTCCCATATGGAGCCCAAATATTAACCCGGGCACTCGAATTGAACAAACTGGAATCTGATCCCCCCTAGAGATGTTGTATACCAAATATGAAAGCATTCCAACTGGTGGATCTGTAGAAAAAGATTGTTAAAGAAATTTCCTTACATCACACTAAGTAAACATCTGGGCTACCATAGCAAGCCCAAATATATACCTAGGGATCTGATTTGAACATACTTGAATCTGACCCCCCTAGAGATGTTGCATACCAAATATGAAAAAGCATTCTGACTTGTGGATCTGAAGAAGAAGATTTTTTTAAATTATCCCCCATATTGAACAAAGTTAAAATTTGGGCTTCCATAGGAAGCCCAAATATTAACCTAGAGACTTGGTTTGAACAATCTTGAATCTCATAACAATGATGTATACCAAACATTAAAAGATTCTGACTGGTGGTTCTGAAGAAGAAGATTTTTAAAGAATATTCCCCATATTACCCTATGTTAAAAATTTGGGCTCCTGTATTGAGACCAAATATGTACCAATGGGCTTTATTTCAACAAAATTGTATCTGCCCCCCACCCCCATGAATGCTGTATACCAAATATCAAAAGATTCTGATGATTGGTTCTGGTAAAAAGATTTTTAAAAATTTTTGCAAATATGCTGACTCAGCATTTTATCAATGCCCATTACAGAACACCCTAACATAACTGATGGCATTTTCTTTTTACCATTCAATTCCTCAGGTCCGAAGGATACTTCATACCAAATAACAGCTCTCTGTTCCGTGTGGTTTCGGAAAAAAGGGCGTTTGAAGATATTTCTATTTTTAGCTCCCAGGGTTCCCATGGAGATGCAGGAATTTTTTTTTTTGAATGGGTCAAGTACTTATGACCTAATAACACCACATACCAAATTTGGTTCAAACTGTACCATCGGTTCAGAAAATAGAAATTTTGGGCAGGGCCAAAAATCTTACCCCTCCTATTACAAAGCCAAATATTGCTTCATGAACTTCGTTTGAACAAACTTGATTCTACACCTAAAAAGGAAGCTCCATAGCAAATATCAAGTCATTGTACACACTGGTTCTTGAGAAGAAGATTTTAAAAATATTTTGGGGCATTTTCCCCCACTCCCTCCCTATGGGGCTGGGCATGTTGAGTTGAACAAAAATGCAATGCCCCTTCGGGACCATCACACAAACTTTCACTTGAATTGGCCCAGTGGCTTTGGAGGAGAAGACCAAAACATGGTGTTGACAGACGATGGATGGACGGACGATGGATGGAGAGCGATGAGATTAGCGCAGCTTGACTTTATCAAGATGAGCTAAAAAAGCCCCCACACCTGTGGACCGACGACAGTTTCCCTTAGTCCTAGTACCCTAGGGAATATGAGTGACTCTCCACCAGTGAAATAAGCCCAGCTTCATATGAGGGAAAGATGTTCCTATGACACAAGAGCAACGCCTACCCTACTAGGTTATAATGGACCAACCCCTCCCATTTACTAATCACTTTCCGTCTGTCATCCATCCGGCGTTAACTTGACATTATCGACTTCTTCTCACGAACTGCTGGACCAAATTCAACAAAATTTGCTGTGCTTGTTCCCTATCATATGTCAATTTAAGTTTGTCCAAATCAAGTTGACCTGCTCCTCGGTAGGGCCACTCCCAAAAAGTGTGCTTAAATCTTAAAAAATCTTCTTCTCATGAACCAGCAGTAGCAGAGACTTGATACTTGGTGTGCAGCTTCCTTTTAAGGTGTAGACTCAGATTTGTTCAAGAGAAGTTCGAGGAGCTATATTTGCCATCTTTATGGGAGGGGCAAGAATTTTCGCCAAGCCCCAAATTTCTATTTTCTAAACCGAGAGGCAGATTTGAACCAAATTTGATATGAGGGCTTATTGGGTCATAATTACTTAATTTATGCCAAAAAAAATTTTTGGCAGGAGCTAAAAATAGAAAAAAATTAAAACGCCCATATCTCCAAAACGACACGGCACTGATAATTCTTATTTGGTGTGAAGCTTTCTTAGGACCAACAGAATGGAATGGTAAAAAAAAATTGCTATCGGTTTTATCATGGGGTACATTTTTGGGGCTTTGAAAAAGTGCTGAGTCATCATTTTTATGTGTACCCATACCATGTATGGTACACTTAATGCCGGCATCTGGGGTGGCCATCCGTCATTCGTCCATCCTTTGACCATCCGTCTGTCTGTCTGTCTGTCCATCTGTCCGTCTGTTGCATCCTTGACTTTGTATGAATGCTTGATACAAAGATGAAATGTATTATATGACACACTAAAATCATATTGAGTGGCACAGGTGACACAGCTTCGTGTGCACCTACAGACTCCACTGCAACATTTCAACATGGCTTTAGCGTTTCGAATTACATACATGAACCCTGGGAGCCTTTCGCCAGAAACGGTCTAAGAAAACATGAAAGTGGCAACGGTAGCACAGCCACATGGCACCACAAAAATCTGAAACGTTTGTGCACATCTACAGACCCTACTGCAACATTTGAGCGTAATTTTAGCATTTCAAATTACATACTCTAGGAGCTTTTTGCTGGAAACAGTCTAAGAAAACATGAAAGCAAAACGGTGGCACCACCACATGGCACCTGAAAAATCAGAAACCTTAGTACGCATCTACAGACCCTACTGCAACATTTGAGCATGCTTTTAGCATTTTGAATTACATACATGTACCCTGGGAGCCTTTTGCCGGAAACGGTCTAAGAAAACACGTAAGTGGCAACGGTGGTACAGCCACGTGGCACCCCAAAAATCCGAAACCTTCGTGCGCATCTACATACACTACTGCAACATTTGAGCATGGTTTTAGGATTTCGAATTACATACCCTAGGAGCCTTTCGCCGGAAACGGTCTAAGAAAACACGAAAGTGGCAACGGTGGCGCAGCCAAGTGGCACCTGAAAAATCTGAAACCTTTATGCACATCTACAGTCCCCACTGCAACATTTGAGCATGGTTTTAGCATTTCGAATTACATACCCTAGGAGCCTTTTGCCGGAAACGGTCTAAGAAAACACAAAAGTGGCAATGGTGGCACAGCCACGTGGCACCAAAAAAATCCGAAACCTTTGTGCGCATCTACAGACCTTACTGCAACATTTGAGCATGGTTTTAGAGTTTCGAATTACATACCCTAGGAGCCTTTCACCGGAAACGGTCTAAGAAAACACGTAAGTGACATCGGTGGCAAAGCCACATGGCACCTGAAAAATCTGAAACCTTTGTGCACATCTACAGATCATTTAACAACACCCTAGTGCAGTTATAGAACTCTGAATTATATTATTATTGGGATTATTCGAAAGAAAAGTGAAAAATTAGCGCATTTTTCAAGTGGCTCCACAGAAGCCACCTGGTGGCGCAAAACTTTAAAAGTGGTATTTTTGGATTGCACAGACCCTATTGAACAACTGTAGAAAGTTACAGCATTTCGAATTACAAAACCGGACGTACGGAAGTACGGACATACGGATGTACAGACGTACGGACGGAGATCACGACAATATCCCCGCATTTTTTAAAATGCGGGGATAAAAATATTGCTTGGATTGCCAAGTTACTTTATATTTGTGTTCAGGTTACTGATGTGCCGAGCTGTATAGTTTTTGGTGTAAATCTGATAATTTGATCCTGAGATTTTAACCCTTTATCCTTCAAATTGAAAATTCCTCCAATCCCTTTGGCATTCGATAACTTGAAAAATATTGCTTAGATTGTCTAGTTACTTTACATTTGTGTTCAGGTTACTGCTTTGCTGAGCTGTATAGTTTTTGATGTAAATCTGATGATTTGATTCCGAGATATTAACCCTTTATCCTTCAAATTGAAAATTCCTCCAATCCCTTTGGCATTCGATAACTTGAAAAATATTTCTTGGATTGTCAAGTTACTTTATATTTGTGTTCAGGTTACCAATGTGCCGGGCTGTATAGTCTTTGGTGTAAATCTGTTATTTTGATCCTGAGATATTAACCCTTTATCCTTCAAATTGAAAATTCCTCCAATCCCTTTGGCATTCGATAACTTGAAAAATATTGCTTGGATTGTCAAGTTACTTTATATTTGTGTTCAGGTTACTGATGTGCTGAGCTGTATAGTTTTTGGTGTAAAACTGATAATTTAATCCTGAGATATTAACCCTTTATCCTTCAAATTGAAAATTCGTCCAATCCATTTGGCATTCGATAACTTGATAAATATTGCTTGGATTTTCAGGTTACTTTATATTTGTGTTCAGGTTACTAATGTACCGAGCTGTATAGTTTTTGGTGTAAATCTGTTATTTTGATCCTGAGATATTAACCCTTTATCCTTCAAATTGAAATTTCCTCCAATCCATTTGGCATTCGATAACTTGAAAAGTATTGCTTGGATTGTCAAGTTACTTTATATTTGTGTTCAGGTTACTGCTTTGCTGAGCTGTATAGTTTTTGATGTAAATCTGATGATTTGATTCCGAGATATTAACCCTTTATCCTTCAAATTGAAAATTCCTCCAATCCCTTTGGCATTCGATAACTTGAAAAATATTTCTTGGATTGTCAAGTTACTTTATATTTGTGTTCAGGTTACAATTGTGCCAGGCTGTATAGTTTTTGGTGTAAATCTGTTATTTTGATCCTGAGATATTAACCCTTTATCCTTCAAATTGAAATTTCCTCCAATCCATTTGGCATTCGATAACTTGAAAAGTATTGCTTGGATTGTCAAGTTACTTTATATTTGTGTTCAGGTTACTGATGTGCCAAGCTGTATAGTTTTTGGTGTGAATCTAATTATTTTATCCTGAGATATTAACCCTTTATCCTTCAAATTGAAAATTTCTCCAATCCCTTTGGCATGAGATAACTCAAAAAATATCGATCCGATTGTCATGTTCCTTTATATATGTATTCAGGTTACTGATGTGCTGTGCTGGATAGTTTTTTATGTAAATCTGATAATTTGATCCAGAGATATTAACCCTTTATCCATCAAATTAGACACTCCTCCAATCCATTTCTATATGTACCCATACCATGTATGGTGTACATAATGTCGGCAACAGTGGTGGCCCTCTGTCATACAGCTTTCTACTAGTTGCACGTATGGGTACACATCTGACGATTTCATCGGCCTCTTTTTTAACACTGTGGGTGATGGTGAAAAACATTTAACACTACTTTTCTCCCAAACCACTGCTCCAAAAGCTTTCAAATTTTACATATAACATCTTGGGAAGATTGTTTCACATGTTTATTGAAATCAATTCCCTGGGTCCATATTTGGGCTTTCTATGGGAGCCCAAATGTTTAAATTAGTGCAGTATGAGGAATATTCTTTAAAAATCTTCTTCTTCAGATCTACCAATAAGAATCTTTTGATATTTGGTATGCTTAGGGAGGTGAGATTCAAGTTTGTTCAAGCCAAATCCCTGGGTTCATATTTAGGCAGAAAATTTGGGGTCCCGGTCTGGACTTACAAATTTTGGACCCAAATCCGGAATGAGTTTTTTGTTTTCTTATGCATTTCGGTCAATTTTAAGACAAAAAATTTTTTTTTTTTTTTACACTGAAAATTTGGGGTCCGGGTGGGACTTCCAAAATTCAGAAATCAGTTTTTTTGTTTTTTATGCATTTTGGTCAATTTTAAGACAAAAAAAAAATTTTAGTCTGAAAACATTTTGTTTGGGACTTTGAAAATTTCTGAACAAAAATAAAAAAAAAAATTTGTTTTTTATGCGTTTATCTCAATTTTGGGACGTAAAAGTGCAGGAGCTGAAAATAGAAGGAAAATCCTATGTATTGTGTGGGCACAATCGCTTCATCTAGTTGGTATATGCTTTTCTTAGGAGGGGCACATGCAGCTTATTCAAGTCAATTCCCTGGTTTGATATTTAAACTACCATGTCAGGTGAGCGCCCTCAGGCCCCCTGAGGCCTCTTGTTTTTGATATACCCGAGTAGCTCCTTAATATCCCTGATCGGTGCCTCCGGATCCTCCAGATCCCTATAAGCCTCTATCCCTGGAGATTTTAGCTAAGTTTGGAGTAGGTCACTACCTTCATTTTTAATCCTCTACACACCAATGCCAAACAGAATTGCTAAAATGACAGTTACATTAACACCACATCCATTTAATCCATCATAAATCTGAGAACTTACTCTGACACTCAGGACCTCACCCCAAGTGAAAAAATGCATTCCTCCAAGCGGCACTTGTGCTTCAGGCACTAAGATATACTGTGACTTTTTGTCGAATACACAACAATCTCCTTAACCCTACCTAGTGCAATACCCTACTGACCACTCCCTCCTGACTCCAGAACTTGCTCCAACCCATTACCTAGTCACTGAAGTGAACTTCTGCCCACGCAAACCCAGGTACCGCACACTACTATTGACCCATCATCAAACAATTCCCAACCATCAATACACTTTTCAAACACCTCCAGTGAGATACCCAATGATACCCCCCAAAAAGTAGCTGAAACCGCAATCCTTGAACATGCTGCCTGGCTTGACCATCCGCTATCTCAGCGCCCAAAACAGATTACTCGCCACCTGTTTCCTACCCTCCCAAACACGTTCAGTAAAGCAATCCATGCCACACCTGAAACCATGGAGGCATCCGATTCAACCTTCCAGTTCAGACTTAACACGGTGACTATGGGAAATAACTTGAATTCGAATCCCAATATCTCTATAGATAATGAAACTCCCTCATCGTCGGTCACCGCTACCCTTAACCAGCTATTCCACAGAATGATATTGTCTTCCGTGAACCCCCCCCCCCCCCCCCCCAAAGACCATTGGCATCCCCGTACCATCAACGCCAACCCATGAACCAACAACAATGCAAGGTATCCCGTCCCATGATATTCAGTGGTCCCCCATGTTCTCACCAGTTGTACCTCATTCCAACCTTAGTAATCCTAAACCCACTACCCATGAGAACATAACACAACCTGGGGCAATGCCCTACAGACCACTGCCTCCTGACTCCAGAACTTACTCCAACCCATTACCAAGTCACGGAAACCCAGGTACTGCAAACTACCATTCACTCATCAGCAAACAATTGCCAACGGTCAATACACTTTTCACACTCCTCCAATGATACCCCCAAAATGTAGTGAAATCACAATCCTTGAACATGCTCCCTGGCTTGACTGTCTGCCATCACAACACCCAAAATAGATTAATCGCCACCTGTTTCCTTCCCTCCCTAGCATGTTGACTAAAGCAATTTAAGCCACACCTGAAATCATGGAGGCCTCCGATCCAACCTCCCAATTCAATCTTAACCCTGCACAGCAATCGGCTCTCTTAGACCTAATTAAGAAATTCAAATTGCCCGATTGACTAGCAGGGGCACACACTACCCTGAACCCTGGCATCACAGTCAACCCCACCCAAAGAAGAACTGGCAAAAACCCTAATAGACAGTGCCACACAAGTATTGCCTACTGCACAAGTTAATTTAGACACTGTTGTGTGAACAAAGAGCACGCTTCTAGCAACACACTAACCCAATTGGCTAATTCTGCTAACAAATACATCACTAATTTATCCAAATCCCCACTTAGAGACCATGAAAAACTTGTGCTAGGAAAAGGCCTAAAGTTTATTCCCACCCCCAGAAAACCCACCCAATTCCACTCACAGAGGGATGTTCAACTGTTATGCAACCACATGCGCTTGAAACTTATCCATGCTGACAAAGATGAAAATTAATTCATCAACCCTTTTCCCAACAAACAGCATACATCTCTGACGTCATGTCACAATGTACTAGTGGAAACGTACCAAGACAAAAACTGAGCTTTTTGGTGTGTTGAACCCAAAAACCTCACGCAATCCACACCTGACTTGAGAATCTTCGAGCGTCAAGCAGTCTTGAAGCATAAAACCCCACCAGGGGATCAATCATAATACACAATTCAGTTTGCTGTTTCAACCATTACTCAAGTGCTGTTGCACTCCCCTGATATGTATCCTAACCTCCCATCAAATAAACAAAATCCCACCCACCTGGAGACCGACGATAGTTTCCCTTAGTCATAGCACCCTAGGAAATATGAGTTACTCTCCAACTGTGAAATAAGGCCAGCTTCATATGAAGGAAAGATGTTCCTATGACACAAGAGCGACACCTGCCCTACCAGGTTATAATGGACCAACCCTTTTTCAGCTACTCTACCACCCTTTTTTTGATATACCCAGTTAGCTCCCAAATATCCCCGATCGGCCGGTGATATAATGCCTCCAGATCCCTATAAGTCTACATCCCTGGAGATGTCTGCCGAGCTTGGTGTAGGTCACTACCTCCATTTTTAATCGCACACTAGCCAATGCCGAACAGAATTGCTAAAACAACAATTACAGGAACACCACATCCAGTTAATCCATCATAAATCTGAGAATTGACTCTGAAACTCAGTGAAAAAAATGCATTCCTCCAAGCGGCAGATGCAACCTTGTCCCAGTTTATACTAGGCTTCTGAGGCTAAGATATACCATGATTTTTTGCCAAATACACAACAATCTCCTGACCCCCAGGAGCCTTTTCTCACAGCTACACACTCAAAAGGAAATCCATTACCCTAATAACAAAAGGAGAAACGAATCTCCACCTCCTGCAAGGAGGATGAGCATGACAATCATTGTGTCCACACATAACCCAGAAAACAATGAAGAGGGAAATAACTTGAATCTGAATCCCAATATCTCTATAGATAAAGAAACTCCCCCAATGTTGGTCACCGCTACCCTTAACCAGCTATTCCAAATGAAAGTGTCAATGACACTGTAGCTTAACTTGTCTGTGTGTTGTGTTTGATGAAAAGGATAATGTTCAATGTTTATGAAAGGATTATGAAATAAGACAAGAATTGTGATAGTTGGGAATATGTTAATATCTGTTCCCTATATGCTAAGTTTTCAATAAAAATAATATGAGGTGTAGACTGTACTAAAGAATTGAGGGGTGGGTTACTTTGGCCCTCACAGTTAATGTATGTGGCCTTGACAGTTAATGTATGTCAACGAAAGTTACTAAGTTACAGTGAAATTATTCCAAAATGAGTCATCCTATCAAATTACAATGAAATCCCTTCATAAATACGGCCCGTAGATTGTGCTAAAGGTTTTCGGGCTTCAGGCCTGTGTGGCCATCACGGTTGACCGATCACAACCAAAAGGGGATGTCCTCATCTTGACATTACACTGAGTCAGCATACTAAATTACAATGAAATCCCTTCAGGCTTCGGGCCCCTGTAGCCATAATACACAATTCAGTTTTGCTGTTTCAAAGTTATTCGGGTTTTGGGCTCGAGCAGCCATCATGGTTGAATGATCGCAACCAAAGGGGGATGTTCTCATTTGGGCATTATCTGGAGTGATCCCACCAAGTTACAATGAAATCCCTTCATAAATATGACCTGTAGACTGTGCTAAAGGTTTTCGGGCTTTGGGCCCCTGTAGCCATCACATTTGACGTTATTATCTAGACATTATATGGAGACAACCACCAAGTTACAATGAAATCCCTCCATAAATACGACCTATAGACTATGCTAAAGGTCTTTGGGTTTTGGGCTAGTGCAGCCATCACGGCTGAATGATCGCGACCAAAAGGGGAAGTTCTCATTTAGACATTATTTGGAGCCATTCTACCAAGTTACAATGAAATCCCTTCATAAATATGACCTGTAGACTGTGCTAACAGTTTTCAGGCTTCGGGCCCCTGTAGCCATCACAGTTGACCAATCGCGACCAAAAGGGGACGTTCTCATCTAGACATGACCCCAAACCTGCATATGAAATTTCATGACGGTCAGACAAGAACTACGGAGTGTAGCCTGTGCTAAAGGACAGCCATCACGGCTGAATGATCGCGACCAAAAGGGGAAGTTCTCATCTAGACATTATATAAAGTGAACCTACCAAGTCACAATGAAATCCCTCTATAAATATGACCTGTAGACTGTGCTTAAGGTTTTCGGGTTTTGGGCTCAGGCAGTCATCACAGTTGATAGATCACGACCAAATGAGAAAGTTCTCATCTAGACATCATACGGAGTCATCCTACCAAGTTATAATGAAATCCCTCCATATAAAATATGACCTGCAGACTGTGCAAAATGTTTTTGGGTTTCGGGCTTGGGCAGCCATCAAGGTCGACAGATCATGACCAAAAGGGGACGTTCTCACCGAAATATTATACAGAGGCATCCTACCAAGTTACAATGTAATCCCTCCTAAAATACGACCTCTAGACTGTGCTAAAGGTTTTCGGGTTTTGGGCTTGGGCAGCCATCACGGTTGACCGATCATGACCAAAAGGGGACGTTCTCATCTAGACATGACCCCAGACATGCATATGGAATTTCGCGACGATCAGACAAGAACTACGGGGTGTAGCCTGTGCTAAAGGAAAATGTGAACAGACTCAGACTTCCGCACACGTGATGGCAACAGCTTATCTTGACATTGTCAAGTTAAGCTAAAAATGATATGATCTTTCCTGACCTCCCACCATTGGCATCCCCCTACCATCAATGCCAACCAATGAAATGACAACAAGACAAGGCATCACATCCCATGATATTGAATGGTCTCCCATGTTCTTGTTGGCTGTACCTCATTCTAACCACAGTAATCCTAAACCCACTAGCCTTGAAAACACAGCCCTACATAGGGCAATGCCCTACAGACCACTCTCTATTGACTCCAGAACTTACTCCAACCCATTACCTAGTCACGGAAGTGAACTCCTGGCCACCCAAACCCAAGTACCGCAAAAAACCATTGACTCATGAACAGACAATTCCCAACTGTCAATACACTTTTCATACTGCTCCAGTGAGAAACCCAATGCTACCTGAAACCATGGAGGCCTCTGGTCCAACCCCCCAGTTCAGTCTTAACCCTGTGTAGCAATCGTCTCTCTTAGACCTAATTTAGAAATTCAATTCGCTGGATTGACTAGCATGGGTGCACATTACCCCCCTGGCATAA
The DNA here is from genome assembly GCA_031216915.1 of Pictodentalium vernedei. Classification (NCBI taxonomy): domain Eukaryota; kingdom Metazoa; phylum Mollusca; class Scaphopoda; order Dentaliida; family Dentaliidae; genus Pictodentalium; species Pictodentalium vernedei. Next base: position 249,093,116 of record CM062291.1, read on the forward strand.
CATTCAACCCCACCCAAGGAAGAACTGGCAAAAACCCTAATACATGCAAGTATTGCCTTCTGCACAAGTAAGCTTAGGCGCCATTGTGTGAACAAACAGAGTGCTTGTAGAAACACACTAACCCAGTTGGCTAATCATGCTAACAAATACATCATTAATTTATCCAAATACCCACTTAGATACCATGAAAAAATTTTACTCGGAAAAGGACTAAAGTTTATTCCCACCCCTAGAAAACCTACCCAATTCTACTCCCATGCTGACTAATTCATCAACCTGTTCCACAGCAAAATGCGTACATCTCCGATGTCATGTCACAATGTACTAGTGGAAACATACCTATCCAAGACAAAAACTGAGCTTCTTCGGAGTGTTAAACCCCAAAACCTTACCTGATCCACACCCAATATGAGTATCACCTAGTGGCAAGCACTTCTGAATGATAAAACCCCGCCAGGGGATCAAGCATAATACACAATTCAGTTTTGCTGTTTCAACCACTACCCAAGTGGTGTTACACTCCCATGCTATGTATGCTTACCTCCGGTCAAATAACGAAATCCCACCCAGTTTCCCTTAGTCCATGCACCCTAGGAAATATGAGTGACTCCTAAACCCACTACCCATGAGAACATAACCCAACCTAGGGAAACGCCGATCAGACCACTCCCTCCTGACTCCAGAACTTATTCCAACCCATTACCTTGACTGTCATGGAATTCTATATCCTTATAGTGTAATTGTCCATGTAGACTGTTCTTTCACACAAAGGCTAATATGTCATGATTTTATTTTGCAGGGAGCCTCATTCTCAGTAGTTCATTTTCTTTCTGATCATCCAAGTGCTGATGAACATTACAATGTGACAATAAAACTATTTGAGGTAACATTGTTTATGTATTATACTAATGTTATATTTTAACTCTTAGTCTGCTGAGTTTAACTCTTTACCCAATGAAGATGATATCAAAATTTATTATTTTAAATATCATTTTTTTTAATTATTCAAAAAATTTCAACAAAACCATATCATGTGACTCCCTTATTGGAACGAGCTCACTCAGCTTGTTCCAAAGAGGGATCACATGGTATGGTTTTGTTAACATTTTTAGAAAAATAATATTTTTTCAGCTGCTCAGTTTGCTTATTAATTGGGCGGATGTGGCCAATTCGTTGGGTAAAGAGTTAAAGAAACGTTTCTATCAAATTTAGTGGTAAAATGTATTTTATTTTTGTCCGACGTTTCTATTTTCATCATCTTCAATGGCCTATTTACACATTTTTCACCATTAATCCTCCTGCAAAATCTGTTCAGTTTTAACTTTTGGTGATCATTTAAGTGTTTTAGGCAGCATCGGAACCCACTAGTAATGGTCTTGTAGATGCAAATTCTTTAGTGGCACTATCCTTTTACGGGGCAGTGCCAGCACATCTCCATGTCATTTCACACCAGCTAGAAAAGCACCAGACTCTAAAATTTCCTCCTAGCAGGCTGCTTGGTGCTTTTTAAGGTGACAGACAACAAACAAATTTGTTTAAATCATCCCATTATCATACTTTCATGTTATACATGAAGGTATCTTAACATTTCTAAAATTCCAATTCCTTTTAATTTTTGAAGGGTATATTAAAATCAGGTTCTACTGGGAGTTAGGACTTTCTAAAATACTTTTCAGAATTTGTCTAAAAGTATATTTTTTTTTACCTTTTGGTTTCTACTTTTACCCTGGTTTCTTTTCGTTTTAGCTCACCTGAGCGAAGCTCAAGGGGAGCTTTACTAATCACTTTCTGTCCGTCGACCGGCGTCCGTCGTCGTCCGTCCGGCGTTAACTTTGCATTATTGACTTCTCCTCCTAAACTACTAGCCCAATTTTATTCAAATGTTGGCTAAATGTTTATTACCTAATGCCAATTCAGATTTGTTCAAATGAAGTTGCCCCTCCTCCTGGGTGGTGCCACGCCCCCAAGGGGCACCAAAATCTTTGTAAATCTTCTTCTCATGAACCAGCAGTAGCAGAGACTTGATATTTGGTGTGCAGCTTCCTTTTGAGGTGTAGACTCAGATTTGTTCAAGAGAAGTTTGTGGGGCTATACTTGGCGTCGTTATGGGAGGGGCAAAATTTTTTGCCCCGCCCAAAATTTCTATTTTCCAAACCGAGAGGCTGATTTGAACCAAATTTTATGTGAGGGCTTATTGGGTCATGAGTACTTGATTTATGCAAAAAAAATTTTTCCCGCAGCCCCGTGGGAACCGCAGGAGCTAAAAATAGAAAAAATTTAAAACGCCCATATCTCCAAAACTGCACGGCACTGAGAATTTTTATTTGGTGTGCAGCTTCCTTAGGACCAACAGAAAGGATTGGTAAAAAAAAATTGCCATCGGTTTTATCATAGGGTACAGTTTCGGGACTTTGAAAAAGTGCTGAGTCAGCACTTTTTAACACTGTAGGCAATGGGAAAAACATTAAAAAATCTTCTTCTCCAGATCCAGCAGGCAGAATCTTTTGATATTTGGTATGCAACATTGTAGGGTGGATCTGATTCAAGTTTGTTCAAATCGGCCCCCTGGGTTCATATTTGGGCTCAGTATAGGAGCCCGATTTCGAACTTAGTGCATTTCAGGCAAATTTCTTAAAAAATCTTCTTCTCCAGATCGAGCAGGCAGAATCTTTTGATATTTGGTATGCAACATTGTGGGGTGGATCTGATTCAAGTTTGTTCAAATCGGCTTCCTAGATTCATATTTGGGCTCACTATAGAAGCTCGAATTCGAACTTAGTGCATTTCAGGCAAATTTCTTTGAAAATCTTCTTCTCCAGATCCAGCAGGCAGAATCTTTTGATATTTGGTATGCAACATTGTAGGGTGGATCTGATTCAAGTTTGTTCAAATCGGCTCCCTAGATTCATATTTGGGCTCACTATAGGAGCTCGAATTCGAATTTAGTGCATTTCAGGCAAATTTCTTCAAAAATCTTCTTCTCCAGATCCAGCAGGCAGAATCTTTTGATATTTGGTATGCAACGTTGCGGGGTAGATCTGATTCAAGTTTGTTCAAATCGGCCCCCTGGATTCATATTTGGGCTTACTATAGAAGCCCGAATTCGAACTTAGTGCATTTCAGGCAAATTTCTTAAAAAATCTTCTTCTCCAGATCCAGCAGGCAGAATCTTTTCATATTTGGTAAGCAACATTGTGGGGTGGATCTGATTCAAGATTGTTCAAATCGGCCCCCTGGGTTAATATTTGGGCTCAGTATAGGAGCCCGATTTTGAACTTAGTCAGGCAAATTTCTTAAAAAATCTTCTTCTCCAGATCCAGCAGGCAGAATCTTTTGATATTTGGTATGCAACATTGTAGGGTGGATCTGATTCAAATTTGTTCAAATCGGCCCCCTGGGTTCATATTTGGGCTCAGTATAGGAGCCTGATTTCGAACTTAGTGCATTTAGGCAAATTTCTTAAAAAATCTTCTTCTCCAGATCCAGCAGGCAGAATCCTTTGCTATTTGGTATGCAACATTGTGGGGTGGATCTGATTCAAGTTTGTTCAAATCGGCTTCCTAGATTCATATTTGGGCTCACTATAGAAGCTCGAATTTGAACTTAGTGCATTTCATGCAAATTTCTTAAAAAATCTTCTTCTCCAGATCCAGCAGGCAGAATCTTTTCATATTTGGTAAGCAACATTGTGGGGTGGATCTGATTCAAGTTTGTTCAAATCGGCCCCCTGGGTTTATATTTGGGCTCAGTATAGGAGCCCAAATTTGAACTTAGTGCATTTCAAGCAAATTTATTAAAAAATCTTCTCCAGATCCAGCAGGCAGAATCTTTTGATATTTGGTATGCAACATTGTGGGGTGGATCTGATTCAAGTTTGTTCAAATCGGCTTCCTAGATTCATATTTGGGCTCACTATAGAAGCTCGAATTCGAACTTAGTGCATTTCAGGCAAATTTCTTAAAAAATTTTCTTCTCCAGATCCAGCAGGCAGAATCTTTTGATATTTGGTATGCAACATTGTGGGATGGATCTGATGCAAATTTGTTTAAATCGGCTCCCTAGATTCATATTTGGGCTTACTATAGAAGCTCGAATTCGAACTTAGTGCATTTCGGGCAAATTGCTTCAAAAATCTTCTTCTCCAGATCCAGCAGGCAGAATCTTTTGATATTTGGTATGCAACATTGCGGGGTGGATCTGATTCAAGTTTGTTCAAATCGGCCCCCTGGATTCATATTTGGGCTTAATATAGAAGCCCGAATTCGGACTTAGTGCATTTCGGGCAAATTTATTAAAAAATCTTTTTCTCCAGATCCAGCAGGCAGAATCTTTTGATATTTGGTATGCAACATTGTGGGGTGGATCTGATTCAAGTTTGTTCAAATCGGCTTCCTAGATTCATATTTGGGCTCACTATAGAAGCTCGAATTCGAACTTAATGCATTTCAGGCAAATTTCTTAAAAAATCATCTTCTCCAGATCCAGCAGGCAGAATCTTTTGATCTTTGGTATGCAACATTGCGGGGTGGATCTGATTCAAGTTTGTTCAAATCGGCCCCCTGGATTCATATTTGGGCTCACTATAGAAGCTCGAATTCAAACTTAGTGCATTTCGGGCAAATTTCTTCAAAAATCTTCTTCTCCAGATCCAGCAGGCAGAATCTTTTGATATTTGGTATGCAACATTGCGGGGTGGATCTGATTCAAGTTTGTTCAAATCGGCCCCCTGGATTCATATTTGGGCTTAATATAGAAGCCCGAATTCGGACTTAGTGCATTTCGGGCAAATTTATTAAAAAATCTTTTTCTCCAGATCCAGCAGGCAGAATCTTTTGATATTTGGTATGCAACATTGTGGGGTGGATCTGATTCAAGTTTGTTCAAATCGGCTTCCTAGATTCATATTTGGGCTCACTATAGAAGCTCGAATTCGAACTTAGTGCATTTCAGGCAAATTTCTTAAAAAATCATCTTCTCCAGATCCAGCAGGCAGAATCTTTTGATATTTGGTATGCAACATTGCGGGGTGGATCTGATTCAAGTTTGTTCAAATCGGCCCCCTGGATTCATATTTGGGCTCACTATAGAAGCTCGAATTCAAACTTAGTGCATTTCGGGCAAATTTCTTCAAAAATCTTCTTCTCCAGATCCAGCAGGCAGAATCTTTTGATATTTGGTATGCAACATTGCGGGGTGGATCTGATTCAAGTTTGTTCAAATCGGCTCCCTGGATTCATATTTGGGCTTAATGTAGAAGCCCGAATTCGCACTTAGTGCATTTCGGGCAAATTTATTAAAAAATCTTCTTCTCCAGATCCAGCAGGCAGAATCTTTTGATATTTGGTATGCAACATTGTGGGGTGGATCTGATTCAAGTTTGTTCAAATTGGCTTCCTAGTTTCATATTTGGGCTCAGTATAGAAGCTCGAATTCGAACTTAGTGCATATCAGGCAAATTTCTTAAAAAATCTTCTTCTCCAGATCCAGCTTCAGAATCTTTTCATATTTGGTAAGCAACATTGTGGGGTGGATCTGATTCAAGTTCAAATCGTCCTCCTGGGTTTATATTTGGGCTCCGTATAGGAGCCCAAATTTTAACTTAGTGCATTTCAGGCATATTTCTTAAAAAATCTTCTTCTCCAGATCCAGCAGGCAGAATCTTTTGATATTTGGTATGCAACATTGTGGGGTGGATCTGATTGTGATTCATGAACGTATTTATTTGTAAAGTTGATAGAATCTTAGAGAAAATTTGCAGAAAAGATCTACTATAGAAGGGGTGGTATCCAGGGTGAACCGTTTACCCAAATCTAGCAGTACTAATGCATTATTCACACAAATCTCCGTTCAAATTTTATGACCCCCTCATTGGAACACACGCATTCAGCTCATTCCAACAAAGGTCATATGCCATGTTTTCGAGACAAAAGAATAAAAATTTTAGTTATTCATGAAATTTTTAGGCAACTGTTGTCTGTTATTCACACTGCTTCATGAAATTTCAGTACTTTTAGAAGTTACCTCAGTAATCAAGGGTTAATTCCCCTTAATTAAATGTCGCCTCTAAAAAACAACCACTTTGCATATCTTACCTTTTTACCAGCATAACTGCCAAAACTTGTCAGCATTCTTCGCAAAAATCGCTATTCAAATTTTAATTTTTGTCTCTTAAACATACATGTACTTATCGCTTGTAAATACCCCATTGGAATGAGCTTTTTGAGCTCATTCCAATGAGAGGTCGCACACCTTGCTTTTTGAGTCAAAAAAGCAATTTTCTTTAGTTATTCCAGAATTTCGTACGTAAAACACAGCTTTATGACTTCGCATTAAAATGAGCTCTCTAAGCTTGTTCCAATCAACATTCACATTCACGCACTATGTCTTTCACACAAAAAATAAAATTTTCCATTTATTCAGGAATTTTGTTTGCAAGAACACTCTTACCCCCCCCCCCCCCCCCCCCCCCCCCCCCCACACACACACAAACACACACACACACACACACACAAACACAGACACACATATCTAAAAGTTCGTCAGCAAAAAAACAGTTACTTCAATTTTTAAATGCATTATAGGAACAACTTGCCTAATCAAATTTAAATACTTTTGCATCATTCTGTATCTAGAACAAACCATTTACCATATCTTTACGCAAAATTCTCCAGCATCATTCACAAAAAAACACCATTATTTATATATTCACATTTCTGTCTCAAAAATATACCTGATCTTCCCATACCCCTATTGGAATAAGCTGTTTAAGCTTGTTCCAATGATGATAAAAAAAACTAATATTTTGGAAAATTTGTGAAAATTTTTGTTTTCTTGCATGCAAATATATACATGTAGCACATGGAAGATATCCACAGTTGGGTAGAGATGTCCAAGGCTATCTCTTCACATTCCTTGTTTGTGCTTCATGCTAAACCAGTTTGTCTGCAGAGATAAATTTGCTTTATTAAAAATCATTGGAGATTGGCCACACACCAATGATTTTAAATAAAACTAATTTTAGGTAACAAATGTTGAACTTCAAACAAAATCTATCACTCAACCAGTTAATGTTGATGAGGCATGACATGGTGAAGGTGACCTAAAATACTTCTTAGAGTCACTTTGTCAGGTGAGTGATTAAGGCCACGTGGGGCCTCTTGTTTCTTGTTGTGTCTGTACCCTGAAGAAGGTCTTCATCAGACTGAAAGCTAGTTGAAATTTTTTTTTTCCATGTGCCGTTTGAGCTTTATTTAGACAAATTTATTTCGCTTTAGGCTCTTGCATCTTTCAGATCCAGCACCCTTGAAACAGATTTGTTTTATCAGAATAGGGACCTTTTTCTCTTTTCTTTTATATAAATCCTAACAACCAAAAAAAATCCTACAAATATCTGTATATAGAGATAATTACATACTTAACTGGTGGAGTGCTGAATTATTTTTCAAAAGTAATTTGTAACACAATTATTTTTTTTAAAGATTCTATTGCTCACAGCAAGGGGAGCTTTGGTTTAGCAAAATTTTGTTTATAAGTGTCTGATTTGTTACAATTTATTGGAAAGTGCCTGATAAATGTACAGTGGAACACTGGCAATTGAAAAGCGACTTTGCCAATGAAAATTATTCAATTAACAGGAGTATTCAGTTAACAGGAATTGGGTCACTTTCCTGTATTTTAAAGATAATCTTAGCATTTATTCTATAATATTTTGTTTGACAGAGCTATATGAGCTCTGTCAAACAAGATATAATAGATTAAATGCCTGTATTGAATGTACTGAGGCCAAATAGATCTATAAACCAAGGAAGACTGTGGAGGGTAATTTCTTGACAGGTTACAATTCAATTAACTGGAGTTTACTCTATAACCTATATTCAATTAATAGGTCAAATTTGTACTGGAGGTATGGTAAATGGTTTTGTGTTGGGAAATTATTTTCAATTAACATGGTTGTTCAGTTAAGAGATATCCAGTTAACTCTTTCAACACGAGAGGCCGCTTTTCTGATCCAGGAACACGATGCATCATAATTTCATTAAGTAGGATGGCTACTAAGTGAACATGTGTGGTAGAACAATTAATATTTTCAACGTGCAGCCTGAAGGCTGCATATTGAAAATATTAATTGCTCTACCCTCAAATAACGGATATGGACTCTTCCAATTTCTGCCATTTAACTGGCATGGAAGATACCACCAGTGTTGAAAGGGTTAAGTAAACTGACTTTTTAAAAAAAAAACTATGCCATAGTCTTTCATCCCAATCTTGGTACCCAGTCTCACTCATCAAAATTTCCGGCGCAGTGCAATTTTCCATAGTCATCAAAATTAGGTCTCACAGAAATTTAAATTTTATAGTAAATTTCCTTTCTTATTATACCTACCGCAATTGTTTACAACAGGCTTGCATTACAGTGGAAGTCCCTAACTTGGAAAAATACTCTCTATTTTCTTCTTTCCCAAGCAATTTGGGAAAGAAAAGTGGTGCAAAAGCACCAAGGAAAAATAAGCCAAAACTGGGTCGAGTGTGACCGGCGCACACCCAGTAGGGGACACTATTCTCCATGTACTAATCCACGACTTCCGGAACCCGTGCGCTGACGTATAATCAACATGCCATTCTATTGAATCCACCAACATTGGAGTTATGTGATTAGTGGGGAGGAAGGATTCGTTCCCGAAAAATAAGATGGGAGGGCCTCCATGTAAACAATTGCGGTAGGTATAATAAGATAAAATTTAAATTTCTTATCAACCTACCTTACAAATGTTTACAACAGGCTGAATAGACAACAGGAGGAGGGAATCACATAACCAACCCCCCACATAACCTGACTGCGCTGGAACCATGGACAGAAGAAGAGTTCCCTAGGCCTATAAAACCATAGCATCACAACCATTAGTAAATGACAATGGGAGATGAGACGTATGACACACAGACAGAAAGGACAGTACCAAGAACAGGGCTGGAACTAACCTTGCAAGAACCCTAATGGGTAGGGTTGATGACAGCCAGAGCAGAAGAAAAGACGGCCTAAAGAAAAAAGGTCCTCAGACTGCTCCTGCAACTGATTCAGATAGGTGGAGAAAGTCGAAGCATTTCTCCAGTAGTCTGCCTACATAACATCCGACAATGGATGGAGTTAGCATAAGCCCAGGAGGTAGACAATGCATGCACCTTGTGGGCCAAAAAACGATTGGTAATACAATCATCAGTCGCTAGATGAGCGGATGATTCGCGACTAGCAAGACAAATCCATCTAGAAATGGATTGAGGAGAGATCTTCTGTTGACCAGAGATAAGAGACAGAAATATATCTGTTCCCGTCTTTCCTAATGAACAGCATCCATTGAAGTAAATGCGAATTGCACGAACTGAACAGAGCAAAGGGCGATTACCCTCAGCAGAAGGAAGAGCTCTGATACAGATTGGAGGTTGAGTAGGTTCTGGCATCGGATTCCTGGCCAGAAACGAGCAATCAGTGGTAAAGGAACACTGTTGGCGGAACTCATGAAAAGGCAGGATCAACAGAGAGGGCGTGAAGCACACTAACCCTTCTGGCTGAGGTAAAAGCCATCAGACAAAGCCATCTAGTATGTGAGAAAGAGCATATCCACCTGGGATAAAGGTTCGAACGGAGAATGTCTATCTCCCTGATCAAAAGTTCGCGACGTGAAACGTCGAAAGGAACTTAGGTTAGAAGAGGTACAATCGACAGAGTGGGTGCTTCAGAAAAGATATCCGCAGACTGGACCAAACATTTAACACCCAAGGATCGGATGTGATCGTGACCCAACGGTCTGCAAACTTGGATATCCCTCCTCCAACCTGGGATGAATCGAGGTGAGGACCTTCATTTCAAGGCCCATGAGAGGAGAAACCACCTCCTCTGCTAGATGAAGGATCCTAAGACCTCTCTCAGGACTGATGCTTACCCTTACCACATGAGTAAGAGGAAGAAGCGGTGGCAGGAGAATCAGCCCAAAACATCACAGAGGAAGCAGGAGGGTGTTGTTAGGCTTGGAACAGCCCCGGCCTCCAAGCTGGATCAATCTGGCAAAGCAGCAGCTGATCTTTGGAATGATGCAGGACGTCATCCCAGGCCGTCGCCATGGAATCATGAATAGTCGCGGACCCACCAAAGAACCTGATCGAAGAGCAGTGCCCTGGCCTTCAGGAAAGGGATGGCTTGTGTCCAACACAGCATCCCGGCAAACTAAATCTAAAATAGCTGTGTTACAGGCATAAGTGTGATTAAGATGCATGAGCGTCTTAGGGATCACATGCAAAGGAGTCTGTATGTTGTCAAACTTATCTGGAGGCAGATAAGCAGCCAAGGCAGAGACGACATGATCCAAGAGAGAAAGCATGTCTAGCATCTCTCTGGATAAGCCCAACATGGACTCCAAAGTCGCCACAGGTATAATGGCTGACTTGGCATGGAGTCCTGAACCAAGACCGTCAAAGTCTTGCAGACTGACGGATTGGTGGAATCGTAGGAATGATAACGCACAGGGGACAAAAAAAGGTATCAGCCTAGTGAAGAACGAAGTCTTCATAGCCTTGGAACTCAGCTTTGAGTCCAATGCTGCAACAGCTTCGACCACTTGTACCGACTGGTACTGCCGAAGGTACCCAGAAGCAGGGTACTCCACAGGCTGTAGGCGCTGGACCGATGAGTGTGGCCTGGCTGAAGTCTCCGGCTGGTCTGACGCTTTGAAGGAATTCAAACACAAAGTTACGAGCCACCACGAAGTCAGAAGACTGATGGCTCTCAATGTCAAGTGTGTCTGACCCATTGCCTGAGTCGGAAGACACATAGCCCATGCCGGGCATACCAGCTGATGCCTCCCAGGGTGTAGGAACACCAGGGGATCAGAAAGCAGAGACCTGCCTCCAATCCCAGGAGGAGGCACCTCGGAGGGCACCTGGGAGCCACTAGAAGCCTTGCTAGAGGCAACAGGAAGGCTCTTGGAAAGAACTTGCATGAGCAAGGAGGAGCCTCCCTAAGCTCACAACCCGTATCAGCCACTTCACATCTGACCCTCTAAACTAGCAAAGGGTCACAATCCTCTAGAACACATGAAGTGGGGCGATGGATGGCAGCCAAAACATATGAATACAGATGCTTATAGGGGTATGAAATAACCCGAGGATCTGAAGTGCGAGAACTCAGGAGAGTCACTGCGGACCTCTGAGAGACAAATGGTCCAGGCTGCACAAAAATGTGCCGATCCTGCAAAACTGGCCTAAGGACCAGAGTGCATGGACAGAAGCTTAACAGAGTCCACGGTGACCCCACCATGGACATCTGAATCCAAATCAAAACCTGCTGGGCTCGACGGTGGAGAGACTACAGCAGAGGGATCTGCTGGCAACCACTTCCGACTTCACCGAGTTGAAGCCAGGTAAGGTTGAGGCTGATATCCCCACGTCCAAGAAGCAGAAATCCCTGCAGACCCCTGCAGGGATAAGCCGAGGCCGGCTGAAACAGAGACCGATGACGTCACCGACAGAGTAGCAGCAGGAGCGGATACATCAGTAGCTGTTGACAAAGGCGGGAAAGCGGAGAGAGCAACAGAGCTCGGATCCAAAAGAGGAGTCACAACCCTAGTGACAGCCTCAGATGTTGACTTGAGGGGGACAGTAGTCCCGGAACCATGCATCTCTTCACCAGAAAGTCAGCAGCTACTGCAGTATCCACGCCATAAAAAGACTGTAAAACCCCCAGGAGGGGGTATAACTCTCTCCAGACAGAGTCGAATCGGTTGGCCCCAAACGACTGCGTTCCTCTTCCCGTGGGCGCAGGAGGAAAACATCACTTGCCCGAACTATACAATAGACGGAAGTCCAAAAGGTGGAAGACCACCCAGCCCACAGGGTCTTTCAATAGAACACCCAAATAAAGTGGAGCATGAATAATGGGAAACTTCAGCATGCTAAGACAATGAAATGGCCCACAAGGTATCGTCCTAGGCATATCTGGCGAGAGCAGTGTAGATGGGAAGGTGAACCCAAGGACACCCCCAGCTACCAGAGTTAAGTGGCAGGAAACAAAGGCCTGACAGAACAGAAGTACCCCATCAGCCAAAAGGGAACTGGCAGACATTCTACCCTCAACAGAGGGGAGAAAAGCTGCCACAACCTCCCCAGTTGACACCTAACTCAATTAAAAGCAGAACCCAAAGGGTTAGCATTAATGAACAAAAGACCGAAATGGCAGGGTATGCGAAAATCGCGCACGAATCGGTATAGAGATTTATCACGAAAAATACAGTGAATAATCAAGAGAATATAATATAATGAAAAAACAGCTATGAATCCACATAACAGAACAGGGATCATCGTTAACATTGAGTCAAAAGGTATCACTGTTGAGGAGCGAGAAGATCCACCATCCAGCATGGCGGAAAAAAATAGAATGGCATGTTGATTATTCGTCAGCGCACGGTTTCCGAAAGCCATGGATTAGTACGGTTGCACTCAATCCAGTTTTGGCTTATTTTTTCTTGGTGCTTTTGCACCGCTTTTCTTTCCCAAATTGCTTGGGATGGGACAGAAGAAAATAGAGAGTGTTTTTCCAAGTTAGGGACTTCCACTCTAATGCAAGCCTGTTGTAAAACAGTTGTAAGATAGGTTGATAAGAAAGACAAATGTGAAGTTTGTATACCCTTGTTTCTATTTATAGCACAGGAAAACTATCAAGATTTGCCACTTTCGATACTTGTTCTGTGGGTTTTATTGGAAGCATAACTGTGCTTCATTTGAACCAGTACCAATTTTTTGATCTGATTAGTTCTAAAATAATGTGCAGTTGTTCGAGGCTGTCAAAAGTTACCTTTAACACCAATAAATAATAATAATATTGACTGATGTTTGTTGGTTTGTCTGTTATTGCAATAATTCATCTGTACTCCGATATCTCATATCCAACAGGGAATTACTGCATTTGCCCATCGCACAAACTTGGGTCTGAATTTTCTAAACTAACTTTAATAGTTGAACAGGGATTGTGCCTGCAGCTGAAAGTCTGCTCCCCAAAATAGTAGCCAACAAAATAACATGGAGATGCCAGGAAGAAGGTCAAACTGGCTGTGGTGTCTCCAAACAAAATACCACCTCACATCCATAATGTATATGACTTTGTTTATATTTTTTACTCTTCAATCCAATATTGTCTAACCGTTCGTTTAATATATTTTTAAAGTTCATGCTGTTTGTGAGAATGGTGTATTGTTGAATAAAATTTCATATCATATTGCCCAGCATTGAGACAAAATGGTATTTATGATGCTTCTTATCCTTAGATTTAACTGGTAGAGCGCTACATTTTTCTTGACCACAGATTTCTTTCACCATGTATTACTCTGTTACATTTGATTGGATAGTGCCAACAGACACTATCCAATCAAATGTACCTGAGTAAGGTGTTAACAACAAAATTTGATTCTTGCCAGGGTCAATATTAAACCACCATCAGTAAAGTGTAGATGTTATAGCCTGTGGTATTTAGTAAAGCACAAATATGGGCTTCCAGCACACTACCAGTTAAGTAGATCCAACCAAAATGGTTTAGTTTATACAATATGACCTTTTCTCTTTTTCAGTACAATTTCAGACACAGTGAAACCCTAACTCCTGTCAGTAGAGAACAGTTCATGATGATGCTGGTAAATTTGAAATCTATTAAAATAAGAGCTTCGTTCGACAGGAATCAAAAAGATATCAAGTAAGCAAATGGTGATCTTGTAACGATCTGGTTGAATTTCTATCTCTGCTTTTGTAATCACAATACTGGATTATTGATTTGTGTCTTCTGATTTTTTTTACCTCTGTCATTGATTCTTGGAAAAGTCTTCAAGAAACAATGTCAGCCAGATTGCTGGAATGCTCATTGGTCATATATGTAAAATGTCTCCACCAGACCTGTTAACCTCTGAATATGACTGTCAGTGAGATTTTGATGAGCTGTCAGGGAGATGTCCATGCTAGTCAGGTAGATTTGCCCATGCAGCAGAACATCAGTAGATATCCTTTCACTGATGAGTTTAAATTTTGAAAGTGTCATTCATTGAAGTCAAATATTTTCTTTTGATTTTGAAAGGGCAGATTTCTGATACTGATTTGAAATAGACAGAAGACATGATTGAAAAGGATTCTGTTCTCATCCAAGCATCTGGAGAAGACACTGATGACAAAGTTTCTTTAACTCTTTACCCAACAAGTTTGCCAAATCCAGCTTGTGTTCAGGCCTGGCATTCTTTAGGAGTGCAGGAGTGCTGCATGCCTACTGCACGCCTAGAAAAAAATGAAGAGGGCAATTTTTTGCACCCTTTGATTTTCTGGAATGCCAGACCTGTTTGGGATGGCCCTTTAAAATCATTTCATCCCCTGAGTTCCAATGTGTTCTATGTGCCTGCTGGCACATAGAACACATTGGAACTCAGGTTACGATTTGTCATTGTTGCATTGATTTGCAATAATTCATGACCCATTCTGTGTCGCATTTCAATACATTTGGAGTGGAGAAGGTAGAAGACAGTCACATAAGAACTGAATGCAACATTTTGAATAATGAGAAGATGTGTGTGCCAATTTTTCCACTATGTAGCTGAATGTAGTACAATTCTTCAGTCACAATATTAATACCTTGAAGTGAATATAACCAAAATAGCATACAAGTTTTTGCATTGAAAATTCCAGGTGCAATTGCACTCCCAAGCAATCTGAAAAGGGCAATTGTTTTGCACTCCTTGATTTTCTAGATTGCCTTGCCTGATCATTTATGTGTGTTACATGCCATTTCAATCCATAATGTGTTATTTCAATATTTTTTACTTGAAAACAAAGCTTATGACTTTATGACAACTGATTGTAACAATGTCATCCATTCCTTTAAGCATAAGCTACGTTTTAGAAGCAAAAAATTAAAATTCTTAATTATACTACTCTAAAGTTTGCATATCCAACTACCTGTTTTACGTTTTAGTTGAAATATTGTTATGAAAAGTGTATATATTTTTTATTAGCTCACCTGAGCGAAGCTCAAGGGGAGCTTTACTAATCACTTTCTGTCCGTCGTCCGTCGTCCGTCGTCGTCCGTCCGGCGTTAACTTTACATTATCGACTTCTCCTCCTAAACCACTAGCCCAATTTTATTCAAATGTTGGCTAAATGTTTATTACCTAATGCCAATTCAGATTTGTTCAAATGAAGTTGCCCCTCCTCCTGGGTGGTGCCACGCCCCCAAGGGGCACCAAAATCTTTGTAAATCTTCTTCTCATGAACCAGCAGTAGCAGAGACTTGATATATGGTGTGCAGCTTCCTTTTGAGGTGTAGACTCAGATTTGTTCAAGAGAAGTTTGTGGGGCTATACTTGGCGTCGTTATGGGAGGGGCAAAATTTTTTGCCCCGCCCAAAATTTCTATTTTCCAAACCGAGAGGCTGATTTGAACCAAATTTTATGTGAGGGCTTATTGGGTCATGAGTACTTGATTTATGCAAAAAAAAAATTTCCCGCAGCCCCGTGGGAACCGCAGGAGCTAAAAATAGAAAAAATTTAAAACGCCCATATCTCCAAAACTGCACGGCATTGAGAATTTTTATTTGGTGTGCAGCTTCCTTAGGACCAACAGAAAGGACTGGTAAAAAAAAATTGCCATCGGTTTTATCATAGGGTACAGTTTCGGGACTTTGAAAAAGTGCTGAGTCAGCACTTTTTAACACTGTAGGCAATGGGAAAAACATTAAAAAATCTTCTTCTCCAGATCCAGCGGGCAGAATCTTTTGATATTTGGTATGCAACATTGTAGGGTGGATCTGATTCAAGTTTGTTCAAATCGGCCCCCTGGGTTCATATTTGGGCTCAGTATAGGAGCCTGATTTCGAACTTAGTGCATTTCTGGCAAATTTCTTAAAAAATCTTCTTCTCCAGATCCAGCAGGCAGAATCTTTTGATATTTGGTATGCAACATTGTGGGGTGGATCTGATTCAAGTTTGTTCAAATCGGCCCCCTGGGTTTATATTTGGGCTCAGTATAGGAGCCCAAATTTGAACTTACTGCATTTCAGGCAAATTTCTTTGAAAATCTTCTTCTCCAGATCCAGCAGGCAGAATCTTTTGATATTTGGCATGCAACATTGTAGGGTGGATCTGATTCAAGTTTGTTCAAATCGGCTCCCTAGATTCATATTTGGGCTCACTATAGGAGCTCGAATTCGAACTTAGTGCATTTCAGGCAAATTTCTTCAAAAATCTTCTTCTCCAGATCCAGCAGGCAGAATCTATTGATATTTGGTATGCAACGTTGCGGGGTAGATCTGATTCAAGTTTGTTCAAATCGGCCCCCTGGATTCATATTTGGGCTTACTATAGAAGCCCGAATTCGAACTTAGTGCATTTCAGGCAAATTTCTTCAAAAATCTTCTTCTCCAGATCCAGCAGGCAGAATCTTTTGATATTTGGTATGCAACATTGTAGGGTGGATCTGATTCAAGTTTGTTCAAATCGGCCCCCTGGGTTCATATTTGGGCTCAGTATAGGAACCCGATTTCGAACTTAGTGCATTTCAGGAAAATTTCTTAAAAAATCTTCTTCTCCAGATCCAGCAGGCAGAATCTTTTGATAATTGGTATGCAACATTGTGGGGTGGATCTGATTCAAGTTTGTTCAAATCGGCTCCCTGGGTTTATATTTGGGCTCAGTATAGGAGCCCAAATTTGAACTTACTGCATTTCAGGCAAATTTCTTTGAAAATCTTCTTCTCCAGATCCAGCAGGCAGAATCTTTTGATATTTGGCATGCAACATTGTAGGGTGGATCTGATTCAAGTTTGTTCAAATCGGCTCCCTACATTCATATTTGGGCTCACTATAGGAGCTCGAATTCGAACTTAGTGCATTTCAGGCAAATTTCTTCAAAAATCTTCTTCTCCAGATCCAGCAGGCAGAATCTTTTGATATTTGGTATGCAACGTTGCGGGGTAGATCTGATTCAAGTTTGTTCAAATCGGCCCGCTGGATTCGTATTTGGGCTCACTATAGAAGCTCAAATTCGAACTTAGTGCATTTCAGGCAAATTTATTAAAAAATCTTCTTCTCCAGATCCAGCAGGCAGAATCTTTTGATATTTGGTATGCAACGTTGCGGGGTAGATCTGATTCAAGTTTGTTCAAATCGGCCCCCTGGATTCATATTTGGGCTTACTATAGAAGCCCGAATTCGAACTTAGTGCATTTTGTGAAATTTATTAAAAAATCTTCTTCTCCAGATCCAGCAGGCAGAATCTTTTGATATTTGGTATGCAACATTGTGGGGTGGATCTGATTCAAGTTTGTTCAAATCGGCTTCCTAGTTTCATATTTGGGCTCACTATAGAAGCTCGAATTCGAACTTAGTGCATTTCAGGCAAATTTCTTAAAAAATCTTCTTCTCCAGATCCAGCTTCAGAATCTTTTCATATTTGGTAAGCAACATTGTGGGGTGGATCTGATTCAAGTTTGTTCAAATCGGCCCCCTGGGTTTATATTTGGGCTCCATATAGGAGCCCAAATTTTAACTTGGTGCATTTCAGGCATATTTCTTAAAAAATCTTCTTCTCCAGATCCAGCAGGCAGAATCTTTTGATATTTGGTATGCAACATTGTGGGGTGGATCTGATTGTGATTCATGAACGTATTTATTTGTAAAGTTGATAGAATCTTAGACAAAATTTGCAGAAAAGATCTACTATAGAAGGGGTGGTATCCAGGGTGAACCATTTACCCAAATCTAGCAGTACTAATGCATTATTCACACAAATCTCCGTTCAAATTTTATGACCCCTCATTGGAACACACGCATTCACCTCATTCCAACAAAGGTCATATGCCATGTTTTCGAGACAAAAGAATAAAAAGTTTAGTTATTCATGAAGTTTTTAGGCAACTGTTGTCTGTTATTCACATTGCTTCATGAAATTTCAGTACTTTTAGAAGTTACCTCAGTAATCAAGGGTTAATTCCCCTTAATTAAATGTCGCCTCTAAAAAACAACCACTTTACATATCTTACCTTTTTACCAGCATAACTGCCAAAACTTGTCAGCATTCTTCGCAAAAATCGCTATTCAAATTTTAATTTTTGTCTCTTAAACATACATGTACTTATCGCTTGTAAATACCCCATTGGAATGAGCTTTTTGAGCTCATCCCATTGAGAGGTCGCACACCATGCTTTTTGAGTCAAAAAAGCAATTTTTTAGTTATTCCAGAATTTCGTACGTAAAACACAGCTTTATGATTTCACATTAAAATGAGCTCTCTAAGCTTGTTCCAATCAACATGCACACACTATGTCTTTCACACAAAAAATAAAATTTTCCATTTATTCTTATTCAGGAATTTTGTTTGCAAGAACACTCTTAAACCCCCCCCCCCCCCCCCACCCCACACACACACACACACACACACAAACACAGACACACACATCTAAAAGTTCGTCAGCAAAAAAACAGTTACTTCAGTTTTTAAATGCTTTATAGGAACAACTTGCCTAATCAAATTTAAATACTTTTGCATCATTCTGTATCTAGAACAAACCATTTACCATATCTTTACGCAAAATTCTCCAGCATCATTCACAAAAAAACACCATTATTTATATATTCACATTTCTGTCTCAAAAATATACCTGATCTTCCCATACCCCTATTGGAATAAGCTGTTTGAGCTTGTTCCAATGATGATAAAAATACTAATATTTTGGAAAATTTGTGAAAATTTTTGTTTTCTTGCATGCAAATATATACATGTAGCACATGGAAGATATCCACAGTTGGGGAGAGATGTCCAAGGCTATCTCTTCACATTCCTTGTTTGTGCTTCATGCTAAACCAGTTTGTCTGCAGAGATAAATTTGCTTTATTAAAAATCATTGGAGATTGGCCACACACCAATGATTTTAAATAAAACTAATTTTAGGTAACAAATGTTGAACTTCAAACAAAATCTATCACTCAACCAGTTAATGTTGATGAGGCATGACATGGTGAAGGTGACCTAAAATACTTCTTAGAGTCACTTTGTCAGGTGAGCGATTAAGGCCACTTGGGGCCTCTTGTTTAATTATATCTTTAATGATTTAAGTACAGAAATTAAGATTTTGTTTGTGTTTCACATTACTTTTTATACGATAACCATGGAAAATGGATATTATTGATAAAAGAGGAAATTTTTCAAATTTGCCAAAAAATTGATGAATCGAACTTGTATGGGTTCAGTGTCGAGTATGAGACCCATTACTGTTAATTACAGCTTGACAACGTCTTCTCATGCTCTCAATAAGGTTCCTGATGGTCCTTTGTGGGATGTTGTTCCATTCCTAGACCATCTTGGCACCAAGCTGCTGGATACTTCCTGGCTTGACTGGACAGGCTGAAATTGCAAGCTGCTACTCATTCCAGACATGTTCGATTGGATTGAGGTCAGGGGATCTTGCTGGCCAGTCCATACGCTCAATCCCCTACCCCTGTTGGTACTCCCAAACAGCATAGGCAACATGAGGACGGGCATTATCATTCATCAGAATGAATCTATCACCCACTGCACCTGCATACAATCTGACGTGGGCATCCAGGATCTCATCAATATACCGCTGTGCAGTCAATGTACCATGCCCAAGGATACAGAAATCTGTAGGTCCATCCCAGCTGATGCCACCCAGACAATTATTGACCCTCCACCATAGCGGTCATGTCCAGCAATGTTGGCTGCATGGAATCGCTCTCCTGGACCTCTCCATACCCTGGAACGCCTATCTGTGTACTCTAGGCAGTACCTTGATGCATCTGTAAAAAGGACAGGTCACCAATCTTATCTGGTACATCCAACACGGTCCATGGCCCATTCATATCTTGTCTGGCGGTGGTTCTGGGACAGCGGAATGTGAATACATGGTCTTCTCGATCGGATATCATCTTCGTGCAACCTAGCCCGGATAGTCCACATCGAAACATTTACCGCAGATGCATTCTGAAGGTCACTGCGAAGCTGGGTTGCTGTTGCAAAGCGGTTCCTACGGCATGAATGATCAAAAACCGGTCTTCAGCTGCAGATGTTGCCCTGTATATGCCGCCACCGTGCTGTCTTGCTGGTGTGCCATACCGCTGAAATCTTGCTTAGGCTCTGGTGATCAGCGTATGGCGCACACCAAGGGCCTCACCAACCTGACGACACATACCCCCTTACTCCACCATCCCTACAGCCCGCTACATTTCTGCTTCAGACAAATGTCTTCTTACATTTGTATTTGCCATATTTAATCACTAAATCACAAGGATTTGTGTTGAAATGAAGATTGAATACCCTACACATGTCATGTACATGTAGACAGTACACAAAAACATCATTGAAAATCAAGGGGTACATGCTTTCCATGACTGTCATGAAAAGTCTGCCTGTCAAGAGAGGTAATGTAAACACTGCGGACCATCTCAATACATTCCTCAATCATATCCACCAAATATATCGCAAATATGTCACAAGCAAATTTCACAATGATGTGTCAAATACGTGGTGCTTAGCAAACTTTGAGTAGTATATTAGGGCTAAAAACATTTTGGTTGTCCATTATCCAGGGTTTCCGCTAGACCGACAGCGGGTCCGTCGACTGGACCCATTCCCCCCGCCGATCATACTATGATCAGTCAGAAAAGCTGTTGGTTAAAATGTCGAGTACAATGCTGAATCGTAACGACACTCGGGATCCTTTGTTTCCACGTAGTATAGGCATAATTATGTTGTATACTATGCCTACTATTACTGACGACAACCTGATACCTTATAACACCCAGATGAGAGGGGGAAACAAAGTTCAAATCCTAAACATCGCCTATAAAATTTCTGACTCAAATTGTCGTGTTTGGTCTGAAATCACTTGGTTTTATTTTGAGCGATAAATGATGTAATTGTTTTGGAAGCTGTCACTTGTTTCAAATGAGTGTGCAGGCTGCTGTCAGTAGTTGTCTGAAACACACCCACAACATATAGTTTTCACAGTTTTCACAGTGGTTCAATATCATCAGAAAGATACTGATTGAACACTGCCACTTTCGAGCGGTGCACAATTCATTGTGAAAGAACACTGCCACTTTCGAGCGTGCACAACTCATTGTGAAAAACGGGTGTTCAGAAATTAATGAGAAAGTGGTAATTAAAAATAAAAAATAATTGCAACTCTGGTATTTGAGAATTATATAACAATATAACCAGGGATATGATTTATGACTTATTGGTTCAATAACACATGCTCATTTATCATTTCATCATGCCCTGCAACATGTGAAGTTATGACTTTCAGTGTGAAATCAATTTTTGAATGTTGCCAAGTTAGGCAACTATTTTGTTATTCATATTTCGCTGTGTAAATTTTATCTGGTCTTCATATTATGAATTTTTTGATTGAGTTTGTGTGAAGCTATATTTTGTTTTAGTCGTAAAAAATGTACATATTTAAAAAAAACAGCTATTTTTAAACAGACTATGTTTGTCTGTTTTCAAGGGGGTGGTTTGCAGTGCTGATTAACATGCTTACAAAGCACCCCCTGGGCTTCTACACGAGTCAGTATGGTCACACGTCCGCATCATGGTTCTTTTCGAATATTACCGCGAGCGGTTGCAAACAAAGCTCAGCCACTGTTAGGATTCATGGATTTTGTGTTGTTTTGGGTTTGTATTTTTATGAAACCTCCGACCAGATGTAGTATTGTGTGTCCTGTGGGAATTTAGAGAATTGTAGGAGGAAAAAATACATATCTTCCACATCAATTATTCAGCATTTTAGCGACCAGAATGCCCCCAGAGGCCACCAGAGAGCACCTAAAAATCAAAATTTTCTTGGGGGGGAGGGGGGAGAACCCCCCCCCCACACCCCCCTCTATACGCACGTGACTTCGGCACGTGCGACAGACGCCTTTGGCGCCTGAGTTTCACTTTCTTTAAACTACCGTCCCACAAATTTTCCCCTAGCGGAAACCCTGCATTATCGCGTACTATATCCTGGCTACCAAATGTGGTAGTGCTAGTTTGGTCAGAGTCAATATCTATAACACCGACTTACCATTGGCTCTTATGGTTATAGTCTTTCTATGACCAGCCCACCACTGATTTTCATTGGTTTTCATGGTAGTGTTTTGGTCATTGGTGGCCAGGTGGTATAAAAGCAGCGTTTTCTCCTTGTCACTTGTCTTCGCTTTGTCATCCACCAGCAATATCATAAACAATACAGCCTAAAGACAGTTTGATAGTGCAACTTCAAGCGTCAAATACTGCAATTAATGCTACTACCTAACACAGAATTTCATCAAACTTACCCAATAAAAGGCACATTATACAAAAACCATCCACAGATTTGAGATATCTGTAGCCATTTCTGTGCATTTAAAGGAACTGTACAATGATCACTCATGCACATGTGTTACTATGACAGTTGTATTAATATCCCCCGCAAACAAAGTTTGGGGGGTATATAGGAATCACCCTGTCTGTCCATCTGTCCGTCCATCTGTCCGTCTGTCCATCCTTGTAAGCGCAACTCCTCCTAAAAGGTTTGAAGAATTTTCATGAAACTTTACACAATGGAAGAACTCCATATGAAGATGTGCATGAAGCAATATAATTCCGTTCTGACATTTCCAAGGGGAGATAATCTAACTTATACATTTCAGGCGCGGGGGTATCACTTTGTGAGTTTGCTCACAGTACCTCTAGTTTCTACACTTGTACAGTGGAGCCCACTTAATTGGATATCTCTTAACTGAATAACCCTGTTAATTGAATATAATATCTTAACACAAAATCATTTACCATACCTCCAGTACATATTTGACCTGTTAATTGAATATAGGTTACAGAATAAACTCCTGTTAATTGAATAAAAAATCTTGTAGCCTGTCACAAAATTACCCTGACTCTCCCCAGTTTGTCCTTTGTTTATAAACCTATTTGGCCCTTTACATCCAATACAGGCATTTAATCTATTATATGTTGTTTGACAGAGCTCATAGAGCTCTGTCAAACAAGATATAATAAAATAAATGCTAAGTTTATCTCTAGAATACAGGAAAATGACACAATCCCTGTTAATTGAATACTCCTGTTAATTGAATAATTTTCATTGGCAAAGTGGCTATTCAATTAACAGGGTTCCACTGTATTTTTTTGCAGTAATTTACCAATGGGATTTTAGGACAACACTCCGAGCGTTTTTAGGCATTTTTTGATTGAAATATTGGAATTGTGTCAGGGTTTATAACTTGACAATAGGAGTGGTAGTGAATGAATACATTTTATTTTTACCCATATACATTGATGTCCATTGATTTCTATAGTCTACATATACATTATCATGATCATGTGCATGTCCTGTAATTTGTATCAGATTCAAAGTCATGTTTACAATCGGATCACAACAAGCCCATTAGGGCTCCTTGCGATCCAATTGTAAATGCAACCGAGAATTTGATTCAAATTACAGGACATGCACATGATAATACATTTATCTAACAATGAAGTTACATAAAGCCTTTTTCACTCATTTTTAGCTCACCAACGAAGTTGTGTGAGCTAATGTCATGACCTGAGGCACGTCAATGTCAAAACTTATATTAAAGTTATTGTAAGAGTCCACTTTGACTTTCCTACCCTTTTACTATGCACCTCATACTGTTTCTATGGCTTACAATTACCTACAGACCCTTTAATACCCAGTGATATTTTTTTGATTTTCAGTGTTTTTGCAATGTTAGACGTTTTTGTCAGTGTGACTTAAAAAATTTCTGACCTGTTTTGCTACACATGTACATGAGGGGAGGATTCCACCATTATGCTGTTGCTTTTATATTTCACATATGTGTTAAATGCATCAATATAAGATGACATTAACCCTTGGCTGGACATTTTTTGAGATTTTGGACTTTTTTAATGCAATGTCCGACTTTTTTGTCAGTGTGGACCTAGAAAATTTCTGATCTGTTTTGCTATACATGTCCATGATTGGACATTTTTTGCAGATTTGTAATAAGCCTAGGTTTATTGCATGCCATGTGTGGACAACCCCCGCTTATTAGCTCACCTGACTGAAAGTTAGGGTGAGCTATTCTGATCACTTTTCATCCGTTGTGAAGGTGGTGTTTGGGCCTTTTTCTCCCAAACCACTGGCCACATTTTATTGAAATTTCACATGCGTAGTGGTTATATAGGGGCATTTGGGTTTTTCTTCAAACTGGGTTTCTGCTCATATTGAGGAAGGAGTTGGGCCAAAATGCACCAATTAAACAAATCTTCTCATGAACCTGCAGTAGCAGAGACTTGATATTAGGTATACAGCTTCCTTTTGAGGTGTAGACTCAAGTTTGTTCAAGAGAAGTTTGAGAGGCAATATTTGTCATCATTACAGGAGGGGGCAACAAATTTTGCCCCGCCCCAAATTTCTATTTTCCAAACCAAGAGGCCGATTTGAACCAAATTTGATTTGAAGTATTACTGGGCCATAAGTACTTGATTTATGCCAAACAATCTGTCAAAATGCCCTGTGGGAACCCCAGGAGCTAAAAATAGAAATATTTTCAAATGCCCATATTTCTCAAACCAAATAGAACAGAGAGCTGTTATTTGGTGTGAAGCTTCCTTAGGACCAGTAGAATGGAATGGTAAAAAGAAATGCCATCAATTATGATAGGATGTTCTGTAGAGGGCATCGAAAAAATGCTGAGTCAGCTTATTTGCAAAAATTGTCAAAAATCTTTTCTCCAAAACCAATAGTCAGAATCTTTTGATATTTGGTTTACAGCATCCATATGGGGGTCAGATACAAATGTGATAAAATGAAGCCCATTGGTTCATATTTGGGCTCAATACTGGAGCCCAAATTTTTAACTTAGGGCAATATGGTGAATATTCTTTAAAAATCTTCTTATTCAGAACCACCAGTCAGAATCTTTTAATGTTTGGTATATACCATTGTTATGAGGGGCAGATTCAAGATTGTTCAAACCAAGTCCCTAGGTTAATATTTGGGCTTCCTATGGAAACCAAAATTTTAACTTAGTGCAACATGGGGAATAATGTTTAAAAATCTTCTTCTTCAGATCCACCAGTCAGAATGCTTTCATATTTGGTATACAACATCTCTAGGGTGGGAGGGGGGGGTGGGGGGGGTGGGGGGTTCAGATTCAATTTCAAATCGGGTCCCTAGGTATATATTTATGCTCGCTATGGTAGCCCAAAGTGTAACTTAGTGCAATATGAGGAAATGTCCTTAAAAATATTCTTCTTCAGATCCACCAGTCTGAATGCTTTCATATTTGGTATACAACCTCTCTGGGGGGGGGGGGGGGGAGGGGGGAGAGGGGGGGGGGGTCAGATTCAAATTTGTTCAAGTCAAGTGCCTGGGTTAATATTTGGGCCCCATATGGGAACCTGAAATGTAACATAGTACAATATGAGGGAATTTCTTCAAAAGTCTTCTTCAGATCCACTAATCAGAATGCTTTCATATTTGGTATACAACATCTCTAGGGGGGTAAGATTCAAGCTTGTTCAAATCATGTCCATAGGTTAATATTTGGGCTCGCTATTCTAGCCTAAATTTTAATTTAGAGCAATATGAGGAAATTTCTTTAAAAATCTTCTTTTTCAGATCCAATAGTCAGAATGCTTTCATATTTGGTATACAACATCTCTAGGGGTGGTCAGATTGAAGCGTGTTCAAATCGGATCCATAGGTCAATATTTGGGCTCGCTATGGTAGCCCATACTTTAACTTAGTGCAATATGAAGAAACTTCTTTACAATCAAATTGGTTCCCTGGATTAATATTTGGGTTCCCTATGGTAGCCCGAATTTTAACTTAGGGCAATATACAGAAATTTCTTTAAAAATCTTTTTCAGATCCAACAGTCAGAATGCTTTCATATTTGGTATACAACATCTCTAGGGAGATCTGTTTCAACTTCGTTCAAATCGAGATCCTGGGTTAATATTTGGGCTCCTAATAGGAGCCAGAATTGGCCATGTAGCTGAAGAGTTAAAAATTTTGTATTCAGTACCCTCTAGAGGTGTGTAACTAAGATTAATCCACCACATAGGTTGTATCATAGGGGAGCTGCACATTTTACATTATGATCAACTGAAGAAAAGGCATGATTCTTGGACTAATTTTGTCACTCCTGAGGGGCTCAAGTATGGATAGTGTATCTTCTTTTTCAGATCCACCAATCAGAATCTTTTGATGTTTTGTATGCAGCATCCTTAGGGAGATTCAAGTTTGTTCAAGCCAAGTCTCTCGGTTCATATTTGGGCTCCCTGTGGGATCTCGAATTATAACTTAGTTCAGTATGAGGAATTTTCTTTAAAAATCTTCTTCTTCACATCCACCAGTAAGAATCTTTTCATATTTGGTATGCTGTATCGTTAGGGTGGTGAGATTCAAATTTTTTAAAGCCAAGTACCTGGGTTCATATTTGGGCTCCCTGTGGGAGCCAGAATTATAGCTTAGTTCAACATGAGGAATATTTTTAAAAAATATTTTTCATCAGATCCAGTTGTCAGAATCTTTTGATATTTGGAATGCAGAATCCTCAGGGAGGTTAGATTCAAGTTTGTTCAAGCCAAGTCCCTGGGTTCATATTTGGGCTCCCTATGTGAGCCCAAATTATAACTTCGTTCAATATGAGGAATATTTTTTTTTGTAAAAAAATTTTTCAAATCCACTGGTCAGAATGTTTTGATATTTGGTATATGGTTTTCTTAATGGGGCAGATGCAAGTTTGTTCAAATCAGGACCCTCGGTTGATAGTTGTCAGTGTCAGGTGAGCACTCTCAGGCTCCTTGGGGCCTCCAGTTCAGTTTAAATTGTGTTGAAATTGGTCAAAATTTTGAATTTCAAGAACTATATTTAATGTGTAATAACAATGCGTATATGTGATAGAGTGGTGTTTTCCAGAAATTAATTGAATCTGTCTTACATGGAATCGGAATGGATGGGGCTGATACAAACTTTTTTGCTGAGTTTTTTGGTGCAAATTAAGTTGATTGTTAGATAAATAACAGTATCAACATTCAGAATGCAAAAGCCACTGATTATACTGGGCTGTAGAATAAACTACATCTAGATCTACCAACTTCTATAGCACTTTTTATACTTATGAAAAGATGTTTAGAATTGTATTACTTGACTACTTCTTGAATTATATTCCCATTTAGCCCTCTTCAATATTGTTGAATCTGCCCATGTCTACATTGTGTTGTTAGAATAGGAGACTTCTGCCAGTATCATCATAAACTTGATGCATGTACTTTGTGAGCTCCCAGTGCTAGTCATTGATTAGTAGAATATTTGTACATCGACTAACTGGACCAACGGGAGCATGGGGGCTCAGTGGTAGACTGTTGGACGGCTATGCTAGAGGTCCCAAGTTTGATCCCCATCCGGGATGACCTGCGTTGTGTCCTTGGGCAAGGCATTTTATCCCGGTTGCCTGCATGGGGGCTCGATGACGGCATGTACTAAGGTATACTACATGTCGATGGGGCACATGTCTTCAACTGCTGTAACCATGCTTGAGAGGAGCTTAAACGGAGTTAGAATGTTGAGGAGCTGACAGTTGCTCATCGATGCTCGGTGGTTCTCTCCAGGTACTCCAGCTTCCTCCACCTGTAAAACTGTCACAGTCATGATTAGCTATTGTGCATAAGTATGTGACCTTAAACCCCAATAAATAAATAATAATAATAACTGGCCCAACCTAAGTGGGGAGGGGGGGGGGGGGGGTCTGGAGAATAGCCCTATAACTATTATGTCAATTGGAGTACTAGTGTAACCTACCTGTAACCATTCTGGACACAGAATAACAGGCTGCAAATCACAACCAAACTGAGCAGCTATTGTTGGATACAGAATAATTGGCTGTAAACCTCTGCTGAATTTCAACAGCTGGAACAGGGTAAGTGGTCTGTGCCGCAAGTAGTAGTGACATTTCATTAACCCCACACTGACCGTTGAGTCTCCATTTGTTTACACTCTATTACTAGAAATTGTTAACAGCATCTAATGTTTCACTCTATCATTTCTAGCTAAGCCTCCATGTGACATTAGGAAACTTAACCTTTGAGTGTCAGTGTGTGTGTGTTCACATAATGGTCTTATCGATCACTCGGATTTGATAGTTGGTCCTCGCTGTGTTGTTTAATGGTGTGAGATACTATAATTAAACTTTCATAATTGAGGGCTAGAGCATTACGCCACCTTTTGGTTTCCAGGGGATAACTTTAGTTCTCTTTATCCTAGCTCAGCGAAACTTGCAGAAAGTAATTATGCATAGACAGTGAAGAACCCTATTGATCTTGAATGCGGTAGCCACAAGATCAGAGGTCAGGTGACTTGTTACTATAAATAGAGGTTTGTCAAAAATTAAATTTTGAGCTATAACGTTTGTTTTATATGTCACACATACAGCAGATTTACAGATTAAGTACCCATATGGGAGAGGAGGATTTTGTAGTCTACAATTAAAAATTGAAAAGTCACATGACTTACTATAAATAGAACTTAGTAACAAAAATGGTTTCTGAACCAAATCTTTTGTTCTACATTATGCAGAACCACAAAATTTACTGAGTTTATACCCTCATGGAAGGAACCCTATTGATTTTTAGATTTGTCAATTAACAATCAATGTCACTGTTACTGAAAATAATACTTTTTTTTGGGGGGGGGGGGGGTGGGGGGGGGGGGCTTTCAGGCATGGTACACTTACTATTAATGTAACTTTTTAAAAATTCTTTTTACAACTCGACTTTTGAATCTGCAATCCACTCATTGGATTTTTATTTTTTTGTGAAGACTTAATTTTTTTGTTAAGATGTTTTGCTCGGGTCAGCACTCCCCCCTCCCCCTCCCCCCTCCATGCACACTGGTGTCAAACCTTCAGAAAACTCAGTATCACATTTTTACTGTGATTTACTTAAAAATTCAACCATTGAAATCATTGGTTCATGCCAGAGTTAAAGTTCGGTACTGTTTAAGACAATGATATGTTACTGCCAGGGTGCTAAGGGTTGACTCACTTGAGCAAAGCTCAAATGGAACTTTACTGATCACTTTCTAACTGTTGTGAACTTTATATCGTCGACTTATCCTCAAAAACTTTTGAACCGAATTTACCCAAATTGGGTATGCATATTTCATAACAAATATCAATTCAAATTTGTTAAAATAAAATTTCCGCACCCACACAGTTCACCACAAGAGGCATAACTATATTAACACCCAGAAATTTTTTTTTAGATGAAAAAAAACCCTCCTCCAGAATCTCCAAGCAAAATCTCAGATAGATATTTGGTGCACACCATCCATAAGAGAGATGTGGTGGGATTTAGGGGAGTATCAGATTCAAGTTTGTTCAAAACAAGTCCCTGGATTCATCTTGGGGTTCCTTTTTCTAGTTTTTGTGCAATATGGGAAAAATTATTCAAGTGCAATATGAGGATAGTTCTTTAAAATTCTTCTTCTCAGATGCACCAGTCATAATTTTGATATTTGGTTTCAAGCATTACTAGGACTCCCAGATTAAAGTCTGTTCAAAGCATTCTGCTTGACAGATTTGAGAGGGGCTAGCAGAGGGATTTGAAATTTAACATAAAACCAATGGAGAATATATTATTCACTTGTTTAACCCTTTACCCAATGTAATGGCCAAACCGGCCAGTGCTATTCACAAAAATCGCAAATTAATTTTCATTATTTTTTTATTTTTTTGTCTCAAAAACATAGGTTATGACCCCTCTTTGGAACGAGCTCGTTCCAAAGAGCGGTCACAACCTATGTTTTTGAGACAAAAAATGAAAAAAATGAGTTATTCAAGAATTTTGTTTGCAAGCGTCATCTGCTTTTCAGGTTAGGTAAAGGGTTAATGAAATTCTGCCAACGAGTCACATGGCTGATGGTGGTCAATTTTTATCAGATGTATATGTGGATGGATAAGATTAATGTTTGTTCAAAAGGAGCCCACAAGGCTGTTTGAGGCCCTGTGGGTGATGGGAAATTTTCTACTTGAAAGAATTTCTGTTTACCTTAGCTCTGTTTTAAGAATTTCTGTTTAGTCTAGTCCAGTTATGTTGGCCAAAAAGCAGATTTCACTTGGACATTTCTCTATTCCCTTCATTTCTTTATTTGGCAACCCTTCTCCTGGAACCTTTCTTCTCTACTTAATAAATGTTTTAGCTCATGTGAGTGAAACTTTAGTGACCACTTTCCATCCATTGTCCATCCATCGACTGTTCATCTGTCTGGCATAAACTTTACATTATCGTCTTCTCAAAAACATCTGGACCAAATTTGATATGCATGTTCTTCATTATATGCCAATATGCCAATTCAAATTTGTCAAAAAAAGTTTTTGGGTTTCAGGCTTGGGCAGCCGTCATGGTTGACAGATCATGACCAAAAGGAGACGTTCTCATCTAGATATTATACAGAGGCATCCTACCAAGTTACAATGAAATCCCTTCATAAATACGACCTGTGGACTGTGCTAAAGGTTTTCGGGTTTTGGGCTCGGGCAGCCATCACAGTTGACCAATCGCGACCAAAAGGGGACGTTCTCATCTAGACATGCCCCCCCAAACCTGCAAATGAAATTTCGGGGATGATCGGACAAGAACTATGGGGTGTAGCCTGTGCGAAAGGAAAATGTGAACAGATTCACAGACTAATAGATTTCCGCATGCGTGATGGAAATAGCTTATCTTGACTTTGTCAAGTTAAGCTAAAAAATAACACTTCTCCCACCCAACCATATAGGGCAAAGATGGGGAAAGGGAGGGGGGTTATATGGTGATAATTTTTAACTTTAAAATGACTTTTGAATGGGTTTAAGAGGTTGATACAAAAAAAAAAATTGTTGGGGTGGGAGAAGGAGTGGAGGTTGGGGTCCAAATCAGGGGTCAGCCTGGCAGCTATCTTAGGGAGAAGTGACTTCTCCCACCATAGACTTTAGGGAGAAGTCAGGGACCAGGAAGGAGAAGTCAGTGGACATGAGGGAGAAGTCAGAAAAAAATAAAATGTTAACCTTTAAATGTTATTTAACGACACTATGAAGTAGATTAGTGGATTGACTGTCACATGACCAATCTTAAACTTGAAATCTGCTGCCCCCAGGCAGTACGTTTCAAATTTTTAAGTCCTCACCCCTTCACATTAATATTTTGATGCCATGTAGTGTTCAACAAAACATACAATATGACTAGGTGGTAGTAGGTAGTAACAGGGACCAGCTGTGAGGGTGACTAGGGTGATTATGTCACCCTTCTAAGCCCAAAGTCGCCTAGAAAAATAGTCGGGGCGTTTACAAGTCGCCTTCTAAAAATTGGCCAAAATGAGGAAAGGCTGAACTGAGTGATCCGAGGTTTACATAAAAGTTATTATTTTCAAGAATCGAATGTGCTTGAGTGTGATAAATAGCCATTTTTATTTGTTAAATAAGCGACCATTTATTTGAAATCACAGGAGAATCGATTGTCCATTGTCACTTTTTGCAGATTTTTTATTTCTATTTTGTTCCGTTTCAGTCGGAACTTCAAGTGTCAAAACGAAAATAGGTGACTTACACGACTCCATAAAATAACCCACAAAATAATTCACACTTTCGGACTTAGGAAATTATTAGCTAAGTAGACTTTGGTGAAAGGCAACCAAAGGAGGGTGCTGGGGAGATTGGCACCAAGAAGAGGGGAGGGGTCATGAAGGAGAGGGTGGCAGTGGGGAATTTTCAATCAATAATTACTTTGTGATTTTTTAACCTGGCATAGATGCATCATAGACAACTGGACCTGGATTAATCGGGTGTTAATGGAGGACCACAAGCTGAAAATATGAAGGGGCGGCAGGGGGTGGTACATAAATATTCTTAATTTTCCCCGCTTGCCTATGAAGTCTCCCTACTTGACTCTGCAGTCTCCCTATTTTTTTCTGGAGGGAGACATGAAGTCTCCTCAAAACTCCCCCTTGCGCTGTCCCTGGGTGGTGATAGTGACAATAAGCTGAGCACTTCAAACTTAGTTTCATTAATTGACTGGTGGAGTGTGGAATTATTTTTCTTCCTCCAATGGAACCAATTTTTCAATGGAAAAGAGTTTAACCATTAACAATTTATGATTTTTTCTGGATCAGTTGTCAATGTGGTTTTTTGGAGGACTTTTTTAGCTCACCAAAGGGAGCTTAACTTATCACCGGCCGCCCGGCGTCCATTGTCGTCCATCGTCGTGGACATTTTTCAAACGACTTCTCCTCTGAAACCACTGGTTCGATTTTCACGAAACTTCATGTGGATGTTCATTACTATATGGCAATTCATGTTTGTTCAAATGAAATGGCCACGTCCCTTGGGGGCTCTGTATGGGGCATAACTCTGATAGCACCATATGAATTATAGAAAAATTATTAAAAAATCTTCTCCAGAACCAGTGGGCAGAATCTTTTGATACTTGGTATGCAGCATCTTGGGATGGGTCTGATTCAAGTTTGTTCAAATCGGCCCCCTGGATTCATATTTGGGCTCACTATAGAAGCCCAAATTTGAACTTAGTGCATTTCAAGCAAATTTCTTAAAAAATCTTCTTCTCAAGATTCAGCAGGCAGAATCTTTTGATATTTGGTATGCAACATTGTGGGATGGATCTGATTCAAGTTTGTTCAAATCGGCCCCCTGGATTCATATTTGGGCTCAGTATAGAAGCCCGAATTCGAACTTAGTGCATTTCAGGCAAATTTCTTAAAAAATCTTTTTCTCAAGATTCAGCAGGCAGAATCTTTTGATATTTGGTATGCAACATTATGGGGTGGATCTGATTCAAGTTTGTTCAAATCGGCTCCCTGGATTCATATTTGGGCTCACTATAGAAGCCCAAACTCAAACTTAGTGCATTTCAGGCAAATTTCTTAACAAATCTTCTTCTCCAGATCCAGCATGCAGAATCTTCTGATATTTGGTAAGCAACATTGTGGGGTGGATCTGATTCAAATTATTTTTACATCGGCCCCCTGGATTCCCATTTGGGCTCAGTATAGAAGCCTGAATTCGAAGTTAGTGCATTTCAGGCAAATTTCTTAAAAAATCTTCTTTTCCAGATCCAGCAGGCAGAATCTTTGATATTTGGTATGCAACATTGTGGGGTGGATCTGATTCAAGTTTGTTCAAATCGGCCCCCTGGGTTCATATTTGGGCTCAGTATAGGAGCCCAAATTTGAACTTAGTGCATTTCAGGCAAATTTCTTTAAAAATCTTCTTCTCAAGATCCAGCAGGCAGAATCTTTTGATATTGGGTATGCAGCATGCTCAGGGGGGTGAGATTCAAGTTTGTTCAAGCCAAGTCCCTGGGTTCATATTTGGGCTCACTGTGGTAGCCCGAATTATAACTTAGTTCAAAATGAGGAGTTTTCTTTAAAAATCTTCTTCTTCAGATCCAGCAGTCAGAATGTTTTGATATTTGGTATGCAGCATCCTTAGGGGGGTGAGATTCAAGTTTCTTCAAGCCATATCCCTAGGTCCATATTTGGGCTCACTGTGGGAGTTTGAATTGTAACTAAGTTTGAAATGAGGAATTTTCTTTAAAAATTTTTCTTCTTCAGATCCAGCAGTCGGAATGTTTTGATATGTGGTGTGTAGCATACTTAGGGGGGTGAGATTCAAGTTTGTTCAAGCCAAGTCCCTGGGTTCATATTTGGGCTCACTGTGGTAGCCCGAATTATAACTTAGTTCAAAATGAGGAATTTTCTTTAAAAAATTTTTTCTACAGATCCAGCAAATGAATGCTTTTGATATATGGTATGCCGCATCCTTAGGGGCGTAAGATTCAAGTTTGTTCAAGTCATGTCCCCAGTTCCATAAAATTTGTCTCTCATGACTTCATTCCTTTGTAGTGTTGATGAACCATGTCTAACTGAATGTGACCCCAAATACTTCTTTGAACCACTTTGTTGGAATCACTTTGCCTGGTGAGTGATTAAGGCCCCTTGGGGCCTCTTGTTTTTCAAATGGTGGTTAATTTTAAAATAAATACTTACACGATGCATATCTTGTGTGAACTGATTGAATGATGAAGCCATCACAACTCTTCTGAGAAATATAAATTGGGCTAGGTTCGGGTATTTTCAGTGCCATATGACAGATTTTAACAGCAACCGCGAACATGTTTATTTTGTTTTGAATGTCAGAATGCAGAAGCATTTTTATTTGGAAATAAAACATAAGAAAATGCACAAAACTGCCATGTCTTGGAGGGCAACTTACTTTTCACACCCAGTGTGAGCCAAGGCGACTTTAGGAATAACAAGGCGACTTCTTCGCCCTAGTTGCCCAAACAGCTGACCCCTGATCCACAGGGTCATTTTTTTTTTTTTTGCTTTAAAATGAGTTTTGAAAGATTTCATTTGATTCATTTCAGAATTGTAAAAAAGTCACTGAATGGCCAAGTTCTGCTTTACTGGTAAAATAGGACCCTTTAACCAATTCCTGGGAGGAAGTCCACTAAAGTGTGCAACAGAAGACAACCTGATTGTCTCCCTGACCAAATAGTGATAGGTTTGCTATGCCATTGTTACCATGTGCCCTTTTTTCTGTGCAATATTTTATGGTGCCAATCTTTCCAGTGCTACATTTTATACATCTGGTGCATAAACATATGTACGTGGTTTGAAATTTCTAAAACTTCAATAGTGAAATGAACCAAAAGCATTTTGTTTTATTCCTGAATGTTCAATTTTTTGCATTACATCTTTTCAAGAAGATACATTATGTGCACTTTAAGTTATGACATCAGTTGTTTGAAAATTGTATGTTGCAGATTGAGTAATGTGTCCTTAGAAATAGCATCAGAAGATATAATTGGAGATGTGGCTCAGACAGTGGAGAGCTGCACATGTCACCCAAATTATGAAGGAACTTCCTGTCAGGTAAATTAGCTCATTGAATCCCGAAAATTTGCCCCTCGAACATTTGCGCTAATTGCATTTTTTTAAAAAAACGGACATTTGTCCCATGGACATTTGCCCTGGTATATGTATCAAAGGAGGACATTTGCCTCAAATAGATTTATCGTTTGAAAATGGGTGATAATAAACAGGTGTAATTAAATAGTGAAACTGTTTATATTAACATGAAAACTGTCAGTAATGTGAAAAAAACTGTTTACTTTAATAACATAAAAGATGCTGGTTATGTGTGTTCTCTTTAGTATGTTTCATTATCTCACCAAGGCTTATAAAAGCTGTTGGTATATATAGAGAAACCAGCTAAGAAGCCATCTTAGAAATTATCCTTTTCAAGCCTCACAAGGTGATGTTCCTTGTATCTACTGGACTTTATTCTGGCCTGGCATTCTTAAAAAAGCAGAAGGGCTAAAATCCACTCTCCTCGCAAGTCCTGGGAGAGCGAGTAGCTCTCCTCCTCAAACTAATATAAGCCAAAAGTGTCAAAATGAAATTTTACTATAAATGAATTCTAACAAGATAGTCTGTTTGAGATGGCTACACTGCCCCTCCCACACCTCTGGGCCTCAACAAGTCCCAGAGATGTGGGAGAGGCAGTGTGGCCGTCTTACAGAGACCACTAACATAGAGAAAATCATTATTTTCTAAGACCAGGAGGGCTAGTATTCGCCTTCCTTAATTTTTTTAAGGCAAGCAGTAGGAGAGCGAATAAATCGCTCTCCTGAAAACGCCAGACCTGTTTATTATCTTACCAGGGCAAATGTCTGGTCTTGAATTTAGCAACCAGGGTGAATGTATGCATGGCAATTGTCCATTTGGGGAAAATGTTTGCTCTGCTATTGGGGCAAATGTCCATGGGGCAATTGTGTGTATCCCTAGCACATTACATGCTGGGTTAGTAAGTTGTAAAGTCCGACTGTTTTCTGTTTCTGCTCTGGTGTTCACTCTGGGTACTACAACTTCCTTCACATGTAAAACTGTTCAGGGGCAGACTGGGCCAAGAAAAGTTACTGGGGAATGCACCAAGGGGGCCCCACACCCAGAGAAAATTTTGGTTTTGCGAACTCAACCAGAGAAAATTTTGATTTTGCGAACTGAACAAATGTGGCTTTTGAAATATGGGAAATTGTTAACCTTTACCAAATGAATTGTCTGCATCCACCCACATAATTTTAGACAACCTGAGCAGTTTTAAAAAATTTCGACTGAAACCGTATCATGTGACCCCTCATTGGAATGAGCTGATTGAGGGGGTCACAAGAGGTGTTTTTGAATTGTTTTAAAAATACGAAAAAATAAAATTTAATGTAATTAATTTTCACGCTGTGTGTATTGGGTAAAATGTTCACAAGGTACTTTCATATGTACAGATGTATGAATGAGTACATTTGTCCATACAAGTTCATGACTCCGCAGATAGTAGTCGCATCCTAAATGGCTGAGTGCTAAATAATTGTAACCCCCCCACACTTTTTTAAAAAAGTGGGGTATACTGGATTGCACCTGTCCATGTGTCTGTGCGTCCATTTGTCCGGGCCAACATTGGGGGTTTAGGGGATATTATTATTAGGGGCTACCTCCAAATTAAGGTTGTGAGTGGGGTGGGGTTAGGGGTAGCCCCAGAGTAGGGCTTAAGGTTGGGGAGGGTTAGTTCCCAGGGGGGTTAGGGTTGGGGTCAGGGGTGGGGTTTTAGTTTTAGTAGCCCCTAAACTGAAAAATAGCTCCTAATCCTATTGGTTTGGCTTGGGTGGGGTTGGGTCAGGGGTGGGGTAGGGGTTAGGGGTAGCCCCAGAGGAGGGCTTAAGGTTGGGGTTAGGGTCTGGGGTGGGCTTTTAGGGTTTAGGGTCAGGGTGGGGTAGGGTTAGGGTGTGATTTTGGGTGGAGGGGTGGGGTTAGGGTTAAATATAAGTTCTAGGGTGGAGGGGGTGGGGTTCTGGGTAAAATAAGGTTTTGGACATACAAAATGTTTTTTTGGTAGCCCATAAACCTGAAATTTTGGAGAGTCTGTACATCTGTCCATCCGAACTCAACATTACTGCTCAGATTGTGATGAAATTTCATACAGATGTTCACTATCATGAGACCTTTAAGCAGCATTAGCCGTTTTGCTGTTGGAATATTTTTTCTGTGTGTTATGGCCCTTTGAATATAAAAAATAGGCTATTTTTTGTCTGTTCACCTCGTATCTCAGGTTTGGGTCATTGGATCTTAATGAAATCTGGAATGAAAATTGTTTATGGGAAAGGCTTTCATATGAGTCTCTTATAATATTTTTACTTTTCACTTTTTAGACTTATTTCCCCTTTTAACTTTGTTGTCTGTCTCAGAAAATAGCCAATTTTCTGTCTGGTCGCCTCATATTTCAGGTTTCGGTTATCAGATTTCAATGAAATTTGGAATTAATATTGTTTATGGGAAAGGCTTTCAAATGAGTCATGTCTCTGCAGTAAAAGAAAAAAAATACATGCAATTACTTCCCCACGTGTGGCATTATATCTTTGTTCTACATCTCTTATGTGGATGGTTTGATCATCACTAGACTTCAGTAACAGGTGTTTCTGGTCTTCACAATTACCTTGCTGTAAAAGAAAGACAATAATTTTGCTGTTTGTTTCGTAAAATAGCCAATTTTTTGGCTGTTAATGAAATTTAGAATGAAGATTGTTTATGGAATAGCTTTCACGGTATCATGGTTCATTTCTTCTCTTGTCATTGTTTGGTGGTATGTGCCATGGGAGTATGCCCCGCCCTTCCCCCCCCCCCTTTGTTTTTCAAAGGTGATTTGAAAAGTGAGTATGTGGGGTGCCCTGCAACCAGCAAAGGAAGCCTTAGTTTATCAAGAATTATTGTTCATTAAATTGTAACAAACAATTTTATATAAACATTTATTTTTGACTGCTAAGAAAACAACAAGCCTGTGCAAACTGTTAAGCCACTAAAGTGGCTTTCAGCACTTTTCAAGAGAGCCATATTAAACTGTGAAGCCACTAAAGTGGCTTTCAGCACTTTTCAAGAGAGCCATAGTAAACTGTGAAGCCACTAAAGTGGCTTTCAGTACTTTTCAAGAGAGACATAATAGTGGCTTCTGGCACCCAACCAGTTAATGAAAATTTTCATGAACATCCAGCATGACACACCCTATCAGACATATATTAAGTTATGCTATCTGCAATTTTCACTCATGAGTTGTGTTCCTTTTTCTGTTGAAAAATCAACATATTATGTCCATGTAAGTCAACAACTCAGTTAATAATTGTCAAATCTTAATGAAATCTTACATATATGTCCAGCATATCATATCTGCCCCTTCAGACACATATCATGTTGTGATGTACGCACATGCCCCTTATGAGTCGTGCCCCTTTTTCCATTGCAAAATAGACATTTTTTGTCCATATGAGTCTATAATTCATTTGATAGTGATCAGATCTTAATGAAATCTTACATGGATGCCCAGCATGAAATGCCCTTTCAGCAGGCCGTTAAATTCTACCCAACTAACGACGGTAAATGCTGTGCCCTAATAAGATAATTGCACCCAAATTATGCAGAGTTTGAATCTTTTTCCAAAGTTTTGCAATGTTTCGGCAAATTATAGTTTAGCCAGGTTTCCCTGATATTTTTTTTTTAAAAGTCCACAAAAGTTTGCCAAAGAAAAGCAATTGGCATCGACAGTGTCGTATACTTTTCTGTGGCGAATTCCATATGATCATGCACTTGAAGCTTGAGATCTATTATGTTCATGTTTGTGGGATTTCTCAGTAAACGCCATGCGTAATTTACATTCAAATAAACCTTTGGTTTGACACTAGGAAACTAAGAAGCCTTCTTGAGTTCGTCGAGTAAACTTACGTCAAAGGGTGGTGGGAGGGAACCAGTGATAATGGTGAAGACCTATAACACGGGGTTGTAAACTAGCATTTTAAGACTGGAGACCTAAAGCCTAAAGCAGACGGCAAGAAGAAAATACCAGTGCTTTTTCTCCAACCATGCAGGCAACATCCATATTTGCCGTTTTGCCAGATTAGACTGATCTAAAGGTCTGCCTTTCAGACACATTTTAAATTAATTTTAAATTATTTTAAATTATGCTGTTCACACATTCTCCCCATGAAATATGCCCCTTTTGTCTTGAAATGTTGTCCACCCTGACACCACCACATTCCTAGACTTGCAGCCAGTGGGGAGGGGTATGCCCACACCTCTGGTGCACTCTCTTGTTTTTTGAAAGTTTGTAGCAGATGGATAGGTACAAGAAAAATGTATGCAGTTTACAGTAATAAGCATGTCAGGTGGATCATAATTCTTTTTCAAATTTATGAAGAGCATTCACTAAATTTTGATCTCCCTACAGGAACCCCAAAAAGTAGAGCAGTGTTTGCTTAGGTCTCGTTTCCTATTAAAAGGTCATTTCTGAGGTTATTGGATATCCAAATGGCTATTTTGAGCTATAGTTTTAGTTTATGGTGGTGTGGATTTAGTAAATAATTCTCATTAATGGTGATGTAGCCAAAATAATCTGTTGATGGTCTTGATTCAAACTGTGTATTGTCAAGTGCATTTCAATTGGGGGTCAAGGTCACATGGACGTGTTAAATGACTAACCCAGACCTGTTTGGGACGTGACAATTTGCAGTTTACAAATGGGACAATTTTTGTGTAAATTTGCTTTGAGAAAGCCTTCTGAAAAAATGAATAAGAAACCCATATGTTTTTTATTTGTCAGAATGATCATGTTATGCTGTAAAATCCTCAGTGGAGGAATGAGGAATTCCTATAACACAGTTTTATCACTATCGATGCACGAAAATTGGAGATTTATCCCCAAAATGAGAAAATTTTGACCATTTTGTGCCATTTTTTTAGCCATCAACTGTGTCATTCGGCTGAGTGTATTTGAGTGATATTGTAAGGTTTTTGTTGTGTACAGTTGTCTCCAGAAAGGGCCAGATTCAGAGCTTCCAGAAACTATATACATTGTGAGTATTGTGAATAGGGGAGGTAATTTAAATGTGAAATATCCTCGGCCATGTTAATCAGAAGCTGCACATTTCTTGAAAAGCCGACGTTTTCACCTGAATAACTGTAACGAGACCTTACTTGCTAAACAAGTTCTGTTTACTGGTAAAATAGGACTGGTAACCATTGCCTTGGGTGGAAGACCGCTTAGATGGGCCAAATATGCACTTCCTGTACTGACTCATCAAGGAAAGTGGCAGAGTGATGAATTATTTTTCAAAAGGTGATCTGTGACACAAGTATTTTTTTTAACCCTCTGCACCCTGGTGTCAAAATGGCAAAGTTTTCAGCAGCAAATATTTCCCATAATGCACTTTGATACTTATCCAAATATATCTTGTTTGACAGAGCTCAGTGAGCGCTGTCAAACAAGATATAAATGGTTAAATTCATAGTTAAACAAGAGAGGACCAGAGTGATTGGAGAGAATTCTGTTATGCTACCAGAGTGCTAGGGGTTTAAGATACCAGGCTACCTGCAAGAAGAGCTGCAATTTATTTAGATTTGTTAATTAATTGATTTGTTGCAAATTATTGGCGAATGCCTGTTGGCACATTCCAAAAAAACAAAGTATGAATAAATATTTTTTTTTCCACTGCTGAGAAAACAACAAGCTAATACATACAATCTAGAGCCCCACCTCCCACCCCAAACTCTTTTCAATAGAGCCATATCCGTGACTTCTACAACTTATTCAAAATACAAGAGTATTTTGTACAGTAAGTAACTGATAAATACCCTTATAGGCAGTACAGTAGGGTGCATGGATGCTTCGGCCCAGATGTTTCGACCAGGATGTTTTTAGCCCTGGATGTTTCGTTCCACATTTTTGAAGAAAACAAATGTTTCAGCCCACTTGATTTTGAAGTAAATATTTTGAATAAAAATGTTGGAAACAAAAACAACACAGAATTTAAACACATAATAGATTTTTATTTTAGTTGCCTAGAGATATTTATTGAAGGATTCTATTGACAAAGAGTTTAGTTTTAGATACACTAATATTAATAATTATATATCTCTCTCTGTCTGTCTGTCTGTCTGTCTGTCTGTCTGTCTGTCTGTCTGTCTGTCTGTCTGTCTGTCTGTCTGTCTGTCTGTCTGTCTGTCTGTCTGTCTGTCTGTCTGTCTGTCTGTCTGTCTGTCTCTCTCTCTCTCTCTCTCTCTCTCTCTCTCTCTCTCTCTCAGATTATGATTCACACAATATTAGCTTCATTTCATAATTTTGTAAACTTTAAAGGATTATAATTATGTAATCTGAATAAATTGCAATATAACTGTCACGCGTGTCAATAATTGCAATGCAAACACTTTAAAATTGTGATGTATTTGAACTGCAATTTGTAAAAGTTTTATTGAAAAGTGGAATAGGTGGAGTACTAATATTTTCATCAAACAGTAACCCAATATTTTGATACTTTATTTAAAATATTAGTACTCAATGTATTCCACTTTACAAATAAAGTCATAGAAATCTAAATTTTATAGTAAATTTCCTTTCTTATTATACCTACCACAATTGTTTACTACAGGCTTGCACTACAGTGGAAGTCCCTAACTCGGATAAAATACTCTCTATTTTTGTCTTTCCCAAGCAAGTTGGGAAAGAAAAGTGGTGCAAAAGCACCAATAAAAATAAGCCAAAACTGGGTCGAGTGCAACCGGCGCAGACCCAGTACGGGACGCTCTCTCCCAAGTACAACTCCACGACTTCCGTTGCCAGTGCGCATATACCGTCTCTAAAGACTCATTCTTTTTGAATCCGTAAACGTTAGAGTTATGTGATCAGCGGGGAGGAAAGATTCTTTACCCGTAAAGAAGACGGGAGGGCCTCCATGTAAACAATTGCGGTAGGTATAATAAGAAAGGAAATTTGCTATAAAATTTAGATTTCTTATCAACCTACTCACAATTGTTTACTACAGGCTGAATAGACAAAAGGCTGGAGGGAATCGCATAACCAACCCCCACATAACCCTAGTGCACTGGAACCGTGAAGCAGAAGGAAGAGGTCCCGAGGCTTATCAACCAGAATGTCGCTATCATTGGTAAAGGACAATGAAAAGAGACATATGAGCCTGTGTGACACACAGACAGAAAAAAGGGCAGTAACAGCACAAGGCTGAAACAGACCTTCAAGAAGCCTAATGGCTATGGCAGACAACAGCCTGAGCAGAAGAAAGAGGACCCAAGGCAAAAAGGTCCTCCGACTGCTCCTGCAACTGGCGTAAATAAAAGGTGGAGAAAGTAGAAGCATTTCTCCAGTAGGCTGCCTGCATAACATCCGACAACTTGACGGAGTTAGAATAAGCCCAAGAGGTAGACAGTGCCCGCACCTCGTGGGCAGAAATACGATTGGTAATACAATCGCCAGCTGCTAAACGACTATAAGCCGTACGAAAAGCAAGACAAATCCATCGAGAAATGGATTGAGGAGAGATCTTCTGTCGACCTGGAATGAGAGACAGAAAAAACCGTTTTCTGCCCTTCCGTATGAAGCATGTCCGATCAAGATAAATGCGAATAGCACGGACCGGACAGAGCAAAGGGCGAGTACCCTCAACAGAGGGAAGAGCCCTGATACAGATAGGAGGAGGAGTAGTATCTGGTAACTGATTCTTAGCCAAAAAGGAGCAATCAGTGGTAAAAGTAACACTGTTGGGAGAACTCCTAAAAAAGGTCGGGTCAACCAAGAGGGCGTAAAGCTCACTAACCCATCTGGCCGAAGCAAATGCCATCAGAAAAGCCGTCTTATATGTGAGAAATTGCATATCCACCTGGGATAAAGGTTCGAACGGCGCCCCCCCCCCCCCCCCCCCCCCCACCCCCCAAGCAAAACAGCACCCACGAAAGATTCCATCGTGGAGTAAGCTGCAAAGTCCGAGGCCTTTTCAAAGAAAAGTGCCGAACAAGCTTGGAGAGGTAAGGATTAGTGCCGATACGACGCTTCCCCACATAAGAAAAAGTCTCTGAAAGCATAGACCTGTAACCCTTGATGGTAACAGGCTGGAGACCCCGAGAATCAAACAGATTGACCAGAAACTCCGCAATCTGTGAAATCGAAGGATTGGCATAATCAACAGAGTGATCAGCACACCATCGACAGAAGACCTTCCATTTAGCTGCATAAGCTAAACCAGTGGAGTGCCTCCTTGAAGAAGAAATGCACTCCACTGCTCGTCTCGAAAAACCTCTATGGAGGAGACAGGACCTGACAAAAGATATGCGTGAAGGCACAATGAAGTCGGGTCGACGTGAAACCTCCTCGGGCGACCTTGACAAAGAAGGTCGCGACGTAGCGGGAGACGTGCCGGAACCGCCGCCATCATCGAGCGGAGCTGATTGATCCACACCCGCTGAGGCGACAGGGGAGCGATCAGAATGATTCGACAACTGCAGGTTCGAATTTTGGCGAGAACCTGAGGAAGAATCGGAACCGGCGGGAAGGCGTAGCCGACTAGACCGTTCCAATCGAGTGACAGAGCGTCCACGGCAAAAGCCAGAGGATCTGGACACGGAGACACGAAAGTGTCCACCTGATGGTTCCAACGAGTCGCAAAGAGATCGATGTGGGGACATCCCCAGAGATCGCAAAGCGACTGGAACACTGCACTGTGAAGCATCCACTCGGTGGAAATAACCCTGCCCTGTCGGGACAGGGAGACGGCTAGGACGTTCAGACGACCGGGAATGTGACGAACAACCACTCCGGCGTGAACCTCCTGAGCGAGCAGTAAAAGATCCCGAGCTAACTCGTACATCGGAAGCGAGTGCGTGCCGCCCTGGTTCCGAATGTAAGCAACCACTGTCGAATTGTCGGATAGTAGAAGGACCTGGCGATTCGACAGGTGAGGGATCCACTGCCTGAAACTCAGAAGAAGAGCAAGAAGCTCCTTCTGGTTGATGTGTAGAGCTGCTTGATCCTGGTCCCACATCCCGTGTAGGGAAAGACCGAGAGGATCCAACGTTGCACCCCATCCGAGATCGCTGGCATCTGCCGTCAGAACGCGATCGGACGTGGGTAAGTCCAGCGGAACACCCTGCGTAATCCACTGAACATCTGTCCAGGGAAGAAGGTGAGGATACAGAGAGTCCGGAAACGGAAGCACCTGATCCAGAGAATCTACATTCGGTCTCCAACGACTGAGCAGAAAGTGTTGGAGAGGTCTGACACGCAGCCGACCTAGAGGAATGAGATCCGTCACCGAACCGCAGAGACCGATCAGCCGGAGAAAACTCCGAGCGGTCGCGGACCTGGACTGGGACAGAGTCAGAGCAAAAGCTGAGAGAATCACAGCCTTGGCCTGGGGAACAGCCACCAAATTGAATTTGGTTTGGAAAGACATCCCCAGATGACAAAACGACTGAGAAGGGACCAGGTCCGACTTCTCCTCGTTGACTCTGAATCCTAGCGACGTGAGCAAGCTCAACAGAGTGGCAACATCCAATTCCAGTAAGGCAGCATTGGAATGCCTCTGGAGGATATCGTCCAGATATGCTGAAGTAGTCACCCTGGACTGTGTGCGATGGAACGCTATCACATGCGACATCAGTCTGGTGAACGCCCAAGGAGCCAGGTTGAGGCCGAAAGGCATGGCCTTGAACTGGTAAACTCGCCCCAGA
This sequence comes from Pictodentalium vernedei, assembly GCA_031216915.1. NCBI lineage: Eukaryota > Metazoa > Mollusca > Scaphopoda > Dentaliida > Dentaliidae > Pictodentalium > Pictodentalium vernedei. The sequence continues at coordinate 249,137,780 of CM062291.1, forward strand.
AAAGCGAACCTGAGATACTTCCGTGACGCCCGATGCATCGGAACGTGGAAGTAAGCGTCTCGCAGGTCGATGCTGGCTGCGAAATTTCCCTGGTGAATTGATTGGCGGACCGACCTGAAAGTCTCCATGCTGAACTTGGGAGCAATGATAGACTGGTTCAGGATGCTCAGATCGATAACCGGTCGGAGTCGGCCGTCCTTCTTCGGCACCAAGAACAGGCGGGAATAGAAACCCACTGACTGAACGTTCTTGACGACCTCGATCGCCCCCTTTGCCAGGAGATTGGCAATCTCCGTGGACAAAAGTTCCCGACGTAAAACGTCTGAAGGAACTGTGGTTGGAAGAGGCACCCTTGACAGAGTGGGGTGCCGTCGGAAGGATATGCGCAGCCCAGACCGAACAACATCTAACACCCATGGATCGGATGTGATGGTGGTCCAATGGTCTGCGAACTCTGCTATCCTTCCTCCAACCTGGGACGAGTCGAGGTGAGGACCTTCATTTCGAGCCCCGACGAGGCCCGCGAGAGGAGAAACCGCCTCCTCTGCTAAATGAAGAATCCTGAGACTTCCCTCGATTCTGCCGACCCCTACCTTTACCCCGTGAGTAAGAAGTAGAGGCGGCGGCAGAAGGACCAGCCTTTTGCTTCACAGAGGAGGCAGAAGGGTACTTGTTAGGCTTGGAACGGCCCTTGCCTCCCCGAGAAGGCTGATCAAGCTGACGAAACAGCAGCTGATCTTTGGAATGACGTAGGACGTCATCCCGGACCGTCGACACGGAACCATGGAAAAGTTGCGGACCTGCCAAAGAAGCAGATCGAAGAGTAGCACGCTGCTCCTCGGGAAGGGATCGTCCTGTGTCCAACCCCGACGTCCCTTCGAACTAATTCCAAATTGGCCGTGTTACAGGCATGCGTGTGAGTAAGGTGCATAAGCGCCTTGGACAGCACACGCAAAGGAGCCTGTACCTCGTCAAACTTATCTGGAGGCAGATAAGCAGCCAAAGCTGAGACGACGTGATCTGAGAGAGAAAGCATGCCAAGCATCTCTCTAGATAAGCCCAACGTGGACTCCAGAGTCGTCATTGGAATGACGGCAGACTTGGGCTTGGAAAGCCCGAGGGAAGTGGAGTCCTGATCCAGAACCGTCAAAGTCTGGCAGACTGACGGATTGGCGGAATCGTAGGAACGATAATGCACAGGAGGCAAAAAGGTGTCAACCCTGGTGAAGAACGAAGTCTTCAAAGCCTTGGAATTCAGCTTGGCATCCAATGCTGAAAAAGCCTCAACCACCTGTACCGACTGGCATGGTCGAAGGCGCCTAGAAGCAGGTTGCTCCATAGGCTGTTGGCGCGCGACCGATGATCGCGGCCAGGCTGACACTGTCGGCTGGTTAGCAGGTTTGAGCTCAGGCAGAAACCCAAACACAAAGTCAAGAGCCGCCCCCAAGTCCGAAGACTGCTGGCCCTCGACCTCAAGCATGTCGGACTCCTCCCCAGAGTCGGAAGACACATAGCCCATCGTGGGCAAACCAGCCGACGCCTCCCATGGTGTCGGGACACCAGAGGAATCGGAAACCGGCCTGTTTCCAATCCCGGGAGGCGGCGCCATAGGAGGCGCCTGGAAACCACCCATAGCCTCGCTGGAAGCAACAGGAAGGCTCTTTGAGAGAACCTGAGTGAGTAAGGAGAGGGCCTCCCTAAGCTCACTGCCTGTACCGACCGGTTCGACAGGGGAGCGAACCGGCAAAGTGGCTTCACCTCTGACCCTCTTAACCAGCGAAGGGTCACGATCCTCCAGAACACCCGACGCGGGACGACGGGCGGCAGCCGAAACATCTGAAGGCAGACGTGTATAGGGGTACGATGCACCCCGAGGATCAATATTGCGAGAACTCATGAGAGTCACCGTGGACCTCTGCGGGGCAGAAGGTCCAGGCTGCACAAAAGGCGTTGGTCCCCCAAAACTGGTCGTGTGACCAGAGTGAGTGGACGGAAACGCCACGGAGTTCATAGTGTTTCCACTACGAACATCCGAATCCAAAGACACAACTGTGGTACTCGACGGCGACGAGACCACAGCGATGGGCTCGGCCGGCAGCCCCTTCCGACTTCGCCGAGTTGAAGTCAGGGAAGGCTGGGGCCGATATCCCACGTCTACAGTATCGGACAGTTCTGCAGTCCCCTGCAGCGAAAAGCCGAGGCCGGCTGAAACAGACAACGAAGCAGACGGACCAGCAGCAGTAGTAGATACGTCGAGAGTCGTTGAGGCTGGTGAAATAGTGGAGAGAGCACACCGGCTCGGCTCAGAAGGAGGAGTCACAACCCTAGTGACAGCCTCAGATGTCGACTGGAGGGGGACCGTAGTCCCGGAACCAGGCATCTCTACACCAGAACACTCAACGGCTCCCGCAGTATCCACCACAGGAAAAGACTGCACATCCCCCACGGAGGAGGAATAACTCTCACCAGACAAAGTCGGCTCGGGAGGCCCCGAACGACCACGTTCTCCTTTCCCGCGGGAGCGGGAGGCACGGCCACGAGAACGAACGACACGATTTACTGACGCCCAAAAGGTGGAAGACCATGTTCCACAGACACCACACGGCCGCTCGGCCGAACACCCATTACAGGAGGAACACGACGAATGTACATCGTCCACATGCTTAGGCAGCAGACACTGCCCACAAGGAATTGTCCTAGGCATGAAAGAGGTGAGAGGAGCAGAGAAGGTGAGATCAGAAAACAGAACACCCCCAAAGAGAGAAAGGTGACAGAAACAAAGACCCCAGACGGTTGACCGGGAACCACCCAACAGGAAGACTACTCTCAACAGAAAGAAGAAACACTGTAGGAGTGGTACCCCGCTGACACCTAACTCTAACACAATTAGAAAAATTTGCAAAAAAAGCATGAACAATAATTGTGAAAATCTAAGTCCGAACCGCGTGGCCCGCGAAAATCGCGCGCGAACCGAGAGAGAGCAAATAAATATACATTATGGACATATAATAGAAAAAAGAGAATATAAAACACTGTTCCTGAGAATACAAAGGATACACTGTGGTATAATGAATCAGGAAACATCAAACATCGAGCTGGTGGAACACTGATAAGCGTGCAAAAACATCTCGACACGAAGCGGATTTTAAAAAGAATGAGTCTTTAGAGACGGTATATGCGCACTGGCAACGGAAGTCGTGGAGTTGTACTTGGGAGAGAGCGTCCCATACTGGGTCTGCGCCGGTTGCACTCGACCCAGTTTTGGCTTATTTTTATTGGTGCTTTTGCACCACTTTTCTTTCCCAACTTGCTTGGGAAAGACAAAAATAGAGAGTATTTTATCCGAGTTAGGGACTTCCACTGTAGTGCAAGCCTGTAGTAAACAATTGTGAGTAGGTTGATAAGAAATATGTCTGTTACAGGATATTGTGTTCTTCTGCAACCCATTCAGTGTCACAAGTGTCAGAAATTTAGACACATGTCACACAAATGCAACTGGAGCAGTGATGTATGAAATGCGGCGACGAACACATTGCGAAGGCATGTAGTGCTACAACTCTGAAATGCCACAGTTGCAGTAATCAACACCCCAGCAACTACAGGGGGTGTAGCCACTTCAGAAAAGTTAAAACAAACTTCCAGCTTAAAGCTCTAAATGTAAGTGATGTCGAGAACTCATCCTCCCCTTATTCCATGTGTACCCTAATGGCTGGCTCCATCTTCAGCATAATGAAGAAACACATGGACACCAGTTTTTTGGACATTTACAAAGAGATCAGTAAAACAGCCTCTAAGTTATATAAAACTCAAATATCTCATATGCTATTAGAAGCAGCCATCAACAAAATATAATTAGGTAATAATGTTACAAATAGTAATTAACTTAAATAAACTTAGTACAGTTATTCCTAAACCATTCAATGGCCAAACAAAAAATAGTCCAGTGGAATGCTCAAAGCATTAATCAGAAAAACTTGTCACATTATTTAAAAAATCTGGACATAATTGGAATTAGCGAAACATGGCTTAAACCAAACAAAATATTTTTTGTTATGTGGTTTTGATATTATTAGAAGAGATCACCCCGTCCAAAAAGGTGATGGCGTCGCTTTGCTAATAAGGCAGGAGATTAAATACAAAACAATACTATGCGACCACCTCAATGCTAAAGTGACTGCAGCTGAAATTGAACTTGACCCCAAACAAGTGGCCATCATATCATATTATAACAAGCCGCAAGCCACAGAAGACAGTAAAGTATTTGAATTCTTTACCAAAAAATACAAGCACTGCATATTCTTGGGTGATTTCAATTCCAAACACCAGGTATTCGGTTGTCATAAGACAGCCTAATGGTGACACCTTTTTCAAAATCATTGAAGAACTCGATCTATTCGTGGTAAATAACGAGCAAGACGTAACATACATAAGCAACAACCCACTCCATCAATCAGATATCCTAGACTTGATTATCACCAGCAAATCACTAACCAGCCAAATGCAAGACATATTTGTAGGGGATGATGAGCTAGGCAGTGAACACCTGCCAGTTCATGCCACTTTGAAATGTAATAATGGTCCCACAAGGTATCCTCCCGTGAACAGGAGGAACCTATCAAAAATTAACTGGAACCTTTTCAGAAACATTATCGAAGTAAAAATAAAGGCAAATGACCCCTTAAATGCTCATTAACTAGAAAGAGCCTGCACCAATCTTAATGAGGTTATCAACAGTACACTAGATAAAATTTGTTCCAAGAAAACTGTAAAGACACGGATAAACAGAATAACCCAAACAACTCTTCAAATAATTAAACAAAAAAGAAAAGCCTTCCAGACTTACCAATCAGAGAATGATCAAATGAAAATAGCAGAACTTAAAACCACTTATAAATGCCTACATGGAGAAGTAAAAAAGGCCATAGCTAAGAACAATTGCATAAGATGGGAAAAAGCAACAGAAAATCTAAATGGGCTGAGAGAATCTAAGAGATTCTGGGATACATTTAAAACACCTTCTGGCCAAAAGAGCAAAAGTGCCAATAATAATGCACTGAAGACTAGCGACGGAACTATGGCCATGGACGACAAGCCAAACTTCTAAAGAAAGTGCATCGTCCGCAAGAAGGAAACAGATATGACAATGATTTTAAGGTAAAAGTAAATAAATTTGTCCAAGATAACAACTCAGTTTTCAATGAAGTGGACTTCAACCAAAGGCATGAAGACGGGACAACCATGAATTAACCGAACCAATAAGCGTAGAAGAGGTAATGGGTATAATCAGAAAATGCAAGTCATCTTCATCCCCAGAAGACAAGGTCTCGTACAAAATAATGAAACAGTGCCCCAACATCTTCTACTGTAGACTTACCCAACTCCTAAACTGCTGTCTCTCCTGTGGGCACTTCCCAAAATGCCGGAAAGTGGCCACAGGAGTCAGAATACCTAAACCCGTCAAAGACCTTACCAACCCTTCTGACTACCTCCCAGTTAGCTTGCTTAGCTGTGTTGGAAAAATACTTGAGCAGATTCTCACTACGAGACTTCGCAGCATCTCGAAACAACTTTTTTAACAAATGACAAAGACCATATAGGAGTCAGAAAGACGGAATCGAAAACGAATATAGCCTGGTCAGTTATATGAAAACAGCATTTAGTCAAAATGAAATTGGAACAGTGCTTTTCTTGGATGTAGAAAAAGCATTCGACTCGGTATGGCACAATGACATGAGATATAAACAAGCAAAAATGGAATTACCCATAAAAATTCTGAGGATCATATCATCATTTCTAACAGACCGAAAATTCAAGGTGAGGGTTAACCACGAGATGTCAGAGGAAGTAACACTTGAAGCGGGAACACCACAAGGGTCGGTACTAAGCCCGCTTCTTTTCATAATATATGTGAATGAAATAGAAAAAGTAGGGAAAAACTGTGTTGAACTATCGCAGTTATGATCAGACGACAAAGGTATGTGGATGGCCAGCAAGTCCTGAAACATAATTAAAAAACGTCCACAGGATACCATTTGCGATCTTGAAAGCTGGTGCACCCTATGGTGCATCAAACTCAGTGCCGCTAAATCTCAAAAAGTTATGTTCTTCAAGAAGCAAAGGAAAAAAATAGTCTCCAGTATCGATCTCCAGTTATAAGATCACAAATTAGAAGCAAGCAAAGAGGCCAAATTTTTGGGATTTATCCTAGATGGCAATCTCAGTCTAAACTGTCACGTAAACTCCATTATGGTTAGAGCTGCTAAAGGTATCAATTTTCTGAAGATGATCAGAGGTAAAAATTGGGGAACAAACAAAGATGTGCTTCTCAAGCTCTACAAATCATTTATACATCTGGTACTAGAATACGGTGTCATAATAACTAGTGACCTGTGCAAAACCAACATTCAGGAGCTACAGAGGGTTCAAAACTATGCCCTGTGTGTGGCACTATGCAAACCCAAATGGACACCAATAAAGGAACTTCACGAGTTAGCAAAAATAGAAACTATTGATACGCAATTAAAAAACCTACAAAACAAAACCCTCAACAGACTCCAAGATAGTGAATTAATGGTTGAGCTGAACGAACACTGATCCCTTAACAGAAAAACAAAGTAAGTGTTCAGACAATAAAAATTATACAATATAATTAAATTGCATGGAGTCATGAGGATTGCCTCACTACTCATTGAGAACTTTAGGACTGAGTCTGTGAGGACTGCCTCGCAACTCTGCTGAAGCACGATTGAAAAGCGTTTAATAAGACCAATATAACAAAACCCTCCACAGACTCTGGAATAGTAAATCAATGGTAGAGCTGAACGAACGCCAAACCCTTAACAGAACAACAAAATAAGCCACATTAAATTCAAATTACTCAATAGAATTAAACTGCGTGGAGTCAGTGAGGATTGCCTCACTACTCATTGAGAACTTTAGGATTGAGTCTGTGAAGATTGCCTTGAAACTCTGCGTGTGGAGAGTGGGCTTCGAAGAAACCCACCCATAACCCCATCCATAGCAACAATCACACAACAGTCACAATATACAATAGCAGATACTTATCTTTCTCTCTACCCATAACTTTTCTAATTGAACATTCTCAAATTTTCTTGCAACATCCTTATCAAGAAGATGCATGGAAATAGTAGACGAAGCATAGGAGGAATTGGTGCAACCTACCTTTCTGTTAACATACAGAGGAAACCACCAAACACCAGGCAAGGATTGAACCAAGCTTGCCTGGCTGGGACGAGTGTACATTTTATATAAATAAACATTTGAATAAAGATTTAACAGCCCCTTTAAAGTCTTTCGGGTGTGTCTGTGAGAGGGTGTATGTGTGGGGTTTTTTTTCCTCCAATCACCCTGTCATCTGTTCCCCCTGAAGGCAGACCAGATGGCCACAGCTCAGCATCCTCTCTCTGTTATAGGCTGATGGATGACTCCCAGCTTTCAAAAACACATACTGGTGGATTTTTTCCTTTTTGTAACCATTAAGGATGATATGCTGCGGCTGCTCCCAAACTAGCGACTGTTTGGGTTTCTTTTTCTTTTTTCTAATATAACCACCAAACTGCGGTTTCAGTATTACCATAAATATGCCCGCTTCTCCAAGAAAACATGGAGCAGAATTCTTGCAGTTATGCAAAATTCCTAACCATCTTCCAGTTCAAGGTTCTCGGGGATCTCAACCCACTACCCAACTGCCAGTCACACACTCAAACTTAATAAGAGTATTGGCTCTTGCTTCCGATTCTTGTGGATTTATAAGCAAATAAAGTTATTCGGGTCGCAAGGGATTTCAATTCCACATCATCCCTGTGCGTCATTGGCATGCAGAAACTTTTCATTTCATTCATTACAGGATTCAGCTCTGAGAGCTTGATCCATTAAGAGACTTATTTGTATGGCTTTATTAGTTTAAATAATATTTATTCAAGGAAATAATGTTACACATATACATTACACAATGATATAATATAACAGAAACAGTTAACATGCAACACTCTTACACAGTATAATAGTGATAGCAGTTGACATATAGATTGACAAGGATTCAACAGAAAGACTTGGGCTTATATGAGTCACCTCCTTAGATCAAGAACACATTCAATAAAAATGGCGTATGAGTCAGTAGTGAACCTTGTATGGCTTTATTGAAAAGTGGAATATGTTGAGCACATCTACATCAAAGAAAGGGCATAAGATAATTAATGCATTCTTTATGATAGTTGGAAACGGCTATATTTAGTTTAATATAAATTGATTTACATGAAAAATTTTGACAAACAGCATAACTTTCAGTTATTTTAATGAAAAAAACGTACTACAGATATTGTGCCAAAACACGTTTTTCTGTTTAATGTGAGTAAAATTTAAATTTAGAATAAAATTAGTAAAAAATTTAAAAAAAAAAATCAAAATAACGAAAACCAAAAGAAAAAATCTGAGCCAAAACATCTGTTTTCCTAAAAAATGTGGATCGAAACTTCTGAGTCTGAAACATCTGGGCTGAAACGTCCACAGGCCAAAACATCCTACTTTCGTACATGTATGTATTTAAATGGAGTACACTATGTAATTTGTATTTTCAGAACTGTGGTGCAGGATACTGGAGATCTACATCCATGCCATATTTAGGTAAATGCTCACCATGTGATTGTAATGGACACAGTGATATGTGTGATTCCCTGACAGGTCATTGCATAGTAAGTACAGTGGCATCCACTTAATTGGATATCTTTTAATTGAAGAACTATTAATTTAATATAACTTTCAAATATGAAACCATTAACAATACCTTCAGTATTAATTTGCTCTGTTAATTACATACATGTTATAGAGTAAACTCCTGTTAACTGAATTAAAAGAAACTCTTTTATTATATTGAAAAATTACCCTGACAGTCACCAAAAGAATGTACATGTTATGGTAATGGTAATAATAATGATGATCATAAATTTGTTGTAACACTGATATAACTCTTGGTACTTTCAAGTTTGCTCATGTCAGAAAGAACACATGTTATTTCATCCCAACCAGTTGCAACCCACCTCAAAATTATTGCTTCAATGATTCTAAATGTGGATCCAAGATCATTTATATACTACTCAAAATTTGCTAAGCACCACATATTTGACACATCATTGTGAAATTTGCGATATTTTTGGTGGATATGATTGAGGAATGTATTGAGATGGTACCCAGTGTTTACATTAGCTCTCTTGACAGGCAGACTTTCCGTGACACTCATGGAAAGCATGTACCCCTTGATTTTCATGATGTTTTTGTGTACTGTCCACATGGACATTAGATGTGTAGGGTATTCAGTCTTCATTTCAACACAAACCCTTGTGTTTTAATGATTGAATATGGCAAATGGAAATGTAAGAAGACATTTGTCTGAAGCAGAAATGTGGTGGGCTGTAGGGATGGTGGAACAAGGGGCTACCCATCGTCATGTTGAAGCCCTTGGTGTACACCATACAGTGATCACCAGAGCCTGGGTAAGATTTCAGCAATATGGCACACCAGTCAGACGACATGCTGGTGGCAGAGACAGGGAAACATCTGCAACTGAAGACTGCTTTTGGGTCATTCATGCCCGTAGGAACTGCTTTGACACAGCAACCAGCTTTGCAGTGACCTTCAGAATGCATCTGGGGTAAATGTTTCGATGCAGACTATCTGGGCAAGGTTTCACAATGTGGTCTCCGATCATGTATTTGCATTCAGCTGTCCCAGAACCACCTCCAAGCACGATATGAATGGGGCATGGATTACGTTGGATGGACCAGAGAAGATTGACAACCTGTCCTTTTTACAGATGAGTCAAGGTACTGCCTAAACAACACAGATAGGCGTTCTAGGGTATGAAGAAGACCAGGAGAGCGATTCCATGCAGCCAACATTGCTGAGCATGACCGCTGTAGTGGAGGGTCAATAATGTTCTGTGGCGGCATCAGCTGGGATGGACGTACAGAGCTCTAGGTCCTTGAACGTGGTACATTGACTGCACAGTGGTATATTGATGAGATCCTGGATGCCCACGTCAGATTGTATGCAGGTGCAGTGGGTGATAGATTCATTCTGATGGACGATAATGCCCGTCCTCATGTTGCCCATGCACTCTGGGAGTACCAACAGAGGGAGGGGATTGAGCGTATGGACTGGCAAGCAAGATCCCATGACCTCAGTCCAATTGAACATGTCTGGAATGAGTTGCAGCTTGCAATTTCAGTGCGTTCAGTCCACCCAAGAGGTGTCCAGGAGCTTGGTGCCATGCTAGTCCATGAATGGAACAACATCCCACAAAAGACCACCTAGAACCTGATTGGGAGCATGAGAAGGTGTTGTCAAGATGTAATTAACAGTAATGGGTCTCATACTTGATATTGAACCCATACCAGTTCACTCTGTCAACTTTTTTGGCAAATTGAAAAATTTCCTCTTTTACCAATAATATCCATTTTCCATGTTTATTGTATTCAAAAGCTAAAAAATAATGCCAACCACAAATAAAATCTTAATTTCTGTACTTAAATCATTAAAGATATAATTAAATATAAAATATATACACTTTTCATAACAAAATAAAACGTAAAACAGGTAGCTGGATATACTTGGTGCTTAGCAAACTTTGAGTAGTATATAGCTATACATCTGTTGAGCTACAGACAGTGGTAATCATGGTAAAAATCTATAATAATGTCTACCCCATTAAGGTGTAATTACTATTAGTAATTTATATCTTAGAGACAGCAGGAAGACAACCAGTCTGACTGTGCAGTGTCCATACAATATACCTTTTAAGTTTTGTATTTGTAAAATTGTTTCTGTATGAACTGTATTATTGGTTTATTGATGAATCAACATTAACTTAAAAAACTTTACCAATTTATTATATCTTCCTTCCTTTAAATATAAAGCAATTTTAAGCTGCAGTTTTTGTTGTATTACTTTAATTAGAGTTTCTGTACATTTCAGAACTGTTCAGGAAATACTGTTGGATCTCACTGTGAAAGCTGTCAGCCAAAGTATTATTTAGAACGAAGCACAGGTTTATGTCAGTTATGTCCATGTCCGTTTTCTATCACGTCAAACAGGTAATTATAGTTTAACAATTGGGTGTGATGGAACATTTGTAAACAAGGCAGACTCTTGAATGAGATGTCAAAAGTAATGAGGCAAATATACTTGTAAAATCGGCTTTGATTTACTTTGGATTAGAAATCTGGTGTTACATCTCAATTGTCAAAAATAGTTTTCTCCAAATAACAACTTGGGTTTCTATATTCTATGTTAAGCATGTTTATTTTCAGCAGAAAGGGATTTTGAACATTTAGAATTAACAGGGTTCATATAGGTTATGAAAAGGTATGGAAAGTCTTGGAAAGCAGTAAATGTTTTTTCCAGGCCCTGGAAAAGTATGGAAAATTGGGGTGGGTTCAGGTGGGTTTTGGAAAAGTTATGTAAACCTCACAGATACGTGTGACATAGGTATTTCAACTGTCTAATGTGACCATTCAAAAAATATTTATATTCACAATTTTTAGGGTTCACCAAGAATCGCTGTTTGAGTCATTGGTGTTCGAGGCTTCTTACCCCTTAACCCTTTACCCAACACAGACGATATCAAAATTTATCATTTTAAATATTTTAAAAAATTTTTAAAAAAAAATCCACAAAACCATATCATGTGATCCCTCATTGGAACGAGCTCAATGAGCTCGTTCCAATGAGGGGTCACATGATATGGTTTTGTTGAAATATTTTGAAAAATTTAATTTTTTCAACTGCTCAATTTGCATATTACACGGACGGATGCAAGAGATTCGTTAGGTAAAGGGTTAAAGACCTGGTGGTTTGTATACATTGTTGCAACACTTTGATAGAATACATCGAGTGACCTTGCAGTTGTTTCTTTTAGCAGCCAAGACTTGCCTAGAAACAACTGCCAAGGTATTTAGACTGTAACTTTAAAGTTTACTTAAAGCTGCAATGTTTGAACCTTGGTTTTAGTGATCAGATTTGGAATTGGGACCTTTAGGGGGTTAAAAGTTAAAAGAGTGGACAAGTGGGGGAGAGGGGTGGGTAGTGACATTGAAAAAATAGAATTATATATTGAGTTACATTTAACCTTTGGAATTATGGAAATTTGATGTCAGGAGTATGGAAAAGTTATGGAAAACCAAATTGATTGGTCTGTATGAACCCTGTAGCTAATCATACCTGTTACTCACATATTTAAGCACAATAATTGTTCAGAAACTTTTTACTCCTAACAAGTGTTTACATATGCTTGCGTATAATTGAGAAAGAGGAAGTAGATGCATTGAACATAAATTTAGAACTTTGCCTTTTCACATCTTTGCCAGATGTTATCATAGTTTTAAATACATAACAGGTTCTTTTTGTGTAATATTTTCATTCTTCAAGAGCCATTTATTAGTGAGATGAATTTTGTATCACTTTAATTCATTTTTAAAACAGAATCAGTTTTGTATTTCTTCATTCCCAATCTTTGTTAACTGTTTTGCAGTAGTGGGAAAGCTGATCCAAAATGGAAAATGTTGAGGGATCACAAATTGGTTGATAAAATAAGTTTACCAATTTTCATATGTTTTGTTTCTAACTTTTAAAAAGATCATTGGTTTGCAGTGTATCAGACAGAATTTAGCCTTGAAAAGTTATAGAAAGGTAGATTTACTATTTTGAGGTATTGAAAACTGAAAAGTTTTCAATGGTGAGGATTGAAAATCATGCAAAATTATTTGATTACTGTCTTGTAAAGCTTCAATTCTAGCATCTGACATTAATCCATAGAAAGCTTTAAAAGAGCACTTTCCAAGAATCAGTGTCAGATACTGGTACAGTGGAGCCCTCTTAACTGGTTGAGTACTGGAAGCCACCCTAAAAGTTATACTGAAAGTGCAGAAAATCACTGTATGCATGAGCATCTTGTTTGCTGAGCACTAGAAAAAAAGAATAATTTTTGTGTTGCGATTACATATAGCCATGATCCTGACAGTGACCGTCATACCAAAAAATAAATAAATTAATCATTTTTTTTAACCAGTTTTGCAAAATCGTGTGCCACTGTTGAAGAGACTGTCATATGTGAATGTGAGGATGGATACACAGGGAAGCAGTGTGAAAGGTTAGTATACAAGGAATTAGTTTTAACCCTCCAAAAAATAAGTTTCCTGAATGTGCTGGACAAACCTATGTTTTGGGACTCTCCCTATTTCAAATTTTGTTTGGTCATGCAAAGTGCATCTTTCATGTCTCAGGCTTTTTTTTTAGCTCATCTGACTGAAAGTCAGGATGAGCTATTGTGATCACTCACCATCCATTGTCCGTGAACATCGTGTTTGTACCTTCTCCTCCAAATCCGCTGAACCGATTTCAGTTAAATTTGAGATGATAGCTTTTTCTGACATCACATTTTGTTTTTGTTCAAATCTACTTGCCCAGCCCCATAGTGAGGGGATTGGGGGAAAATGCTCCAAGATTTAAAAAAGTCAGTGAATCAGTGGTACAATGACTTGATATTTGGTACAGAGCTTCCTTTAGAGGTGTAAAATTAAGTTTGTTCAAATGAAGTTCGTGGAACGATATTTGCCTTTGCAATAGGAGGGGAAGATTTTTGGCCTCACCCAAAATTTATATTTTCTGAACTGACGATCCAATTTGAACCAAATCAAATTTGGTATGTGCTACTATTGAGTCATAAGTACTTGTTTCATGCAAAAAAAAATTCCTGTGTCCCCCATGGGAACCCCAGGAGCTAAAATAAATAATTTCTCAAACTGCACAGAACAAAGATCTGTTATTTGGTATGAACCATCCTAAGGACCAGTAGAATGGAATGGTAAAGAATAAATCGTGTCATAGTGCACTGTCGAAAAAGTGCTGAGTCAGCATATTTTGGAAGGGGGGGAGAATTTCTGATTTTGGTATACAGCATCTTCAGGGAGGTCAGAGCTAAGCTTGTTCAAACCAAGTCGCTGTGTTAATATTGGCTCCCTTTTGGGGCCCAAATTTTAACTTAGTCCAATATGAGAACCACTGGTCAGAATATTTTGATACATGATATACAGAATCCTTAAAGGGGTTGGATTGAAGTTTGCCCAAATCAAATTTATCAGTTAATAATAGGGCTCTCTATGAGAGCCCGAATATCAACTTAGTGCAGTATGGGGAATAATCTTTAAAAATCTTCTTCCTCAGATCCCCCTGTCAGAATCTTTTGATGTTTGATACACAGCTTCCTTACAGGTTCCAGATTAAAGGTTCAAATCAAGTCCCTCTAATAATATTTGGGCTCCTCTCTGGGGCCCAAATTTTAACTTGGTGCAATATGAGGAATATTCTTTAAAACTCTTCTTTTCACAAACTCCTGGACAGAATCTTTTGATATATGGTATGCACGTTTGTAAAAATCAAGTCTCAGGGTTAATATCTGAGTTCTTTAACTTTGAAAAACTGCTTCTTCTGATTCAATGGTCAATCCTGATTTGGTGGTGGCAGGAGGAAGTTTGCTTGGTCAGTTAAAGTTTGTTGAAATTAAGTCCTAAGGTTGAAATTGGGGATCCCTATTTTCCATTATTGGAAATCTGGCCATTATTTGTGTGGTAGCATCTCATCTAACTGGATAAGAGACTTATGAACAGTTATGCTTACTATATGAATATGTAGTGCTCACTGGCCCATGCAATGTACAGTCCCTATATTAATTATCTTCTATTGGACCTCAGTTGTTATGCATGATTATGTCATCTTTTCACACCTTCTGCAGTTCATTGTGTCAATTAATAGCAGAACTACTTTTTCACAAATGGGCTTATCGCAGTTTGGGAGTAAACAAAACAAGTATGTATTTGAATGGATTAGTTTTTTTGTTACTACGAGAAACATGAATTTATAGACAACAATAATTGCATACAAAAAGAGGAAGTGTTGTTCATACCCATATGTTGATAACGTATACCTTGTTAATTAAGTTGATAAAGGTAATTTCATTCAATATATTTCTGCCAGAACATCTTTTTTATTTCTGAAGAAATTTTATGGCCGAAATAATTAAAAGAATCTTTTGGCACACAAACACCAACACTCACTCCCCACCCACAACATACAGATTTAGAGTATTTTGGCATACTTTGAAACACTTCCAAGCTGGCTTATCACAAAGACAATAGCAAAGTATCCTGCAAGCTCATTCCAATGAGAGGTCATCAGGTATGTTTGGAAAAAAAAAAGTTTCAGAGTGCTGGATTTTGGGTGTTTTTTTCATTAACTTTAACTAAAATTTGGCCTCTTTTCAGCATTCATGTTATTTTAAAATCTTATTCTCACACTTTTGGAAGGATTGGCTCACCAAGAAATAGCAGAGACAACAGTGCATGTCAGAATTGGAACACCAGCTGACACCTTATGGAAACGTGACTGTTGCAATAGGGGTCAGGGTGGCAAAGGTGCTGGCCCTGATGTTTGTTTAGGATTGTAGTCCTCAGATACATTAGACATTTGCCACGAGTGTCTCCAGTATCTGCATGCTGTGGTCCTGAAAGATTTCAACGATGGGGAATGGGTGGTGTAACGAAGCAGAGAGGTACATAATTATTATCGAAACTGCAAGTAGGCCTAAAGAATGATTGCCGGTCAATGGCGGTATATTTGGGTAATTTGACAAACTTTAGTTCATATGAAATTTACAGGATTTGATCTCAATGAAGCAAATTATTATGACTTGAACAAAGAAACATAATGAATAACTATTTATTTATGAGGGGACATATAAAATCAAGGTGTTTGGATAGCAATATTTCAAGTCAACGATCACTGATGCAGCCATGAACATGCATTGATATGTGACAAATATCCCTGCATAAATCGACCAAAGAGAGGAAAATAGTTTAGACTAAAAGTCTAAAACTTGGTTCAAAATCATCAGATTTATTACTTCCCTACTCATTGCCATTCATCTAAGTTGATGACATGATATAGATTCCAAAATATCCAAAAATATCCATAGACATATTTGTAGATGAACGAAGATCATAACATGGTGGATTCAATAAATGCTGGAACTGTTCTAGTAGGTCATGGCAGCGAGCTTGAAAGTCAAGAGTGAAAGGGATGGACTATAAAAAATCCAAATTAATATTTTAGCAGGGGTGGCTTCAAGAGAGGGTCAGCGGGGGCTGCAGTCCCCTCATCGGTGAGGCTTAGGCCCCTCCCCTGTTGGGGAACTCCTTTTTTATTGTACGGTTTCTTGGCCAAACTCTAGCCTTTGTATAATGGCTATATACTGCCCCTCCTCAACCCCGAGTCACGAGCACCAATCAGGGGGATGAGTCAGTAGATAACTGTCTTACAGAGTAGTAAATAACTGCCCCCTTCTCCCATGATGGGGATCTCTCCTTTTTATTGTAATTTTTCTTGGGCACAACATAGCCTCTGTAAGACAGCTATATACTGCCACTCCACCACCCTGGGTGGAGGAGTGGCAGTATATAGTCGAGTTACAGACCAGTATATACCTAGCCCCACAGTCGGGAAAATGCTAGCACCACCACTGCATTTGATAACTATCTAACAGAGTAGTAAATACCTCCCCCCCCCCCCCTCCCTTCCTCATGTTGGGGAACTCTCCTTTTTTATTGCAAGATTCCTTGGATACAATATAGCCTTTGTAAGGTGGCTATATACTGCCGCTCCATGTTAGCATGTCCCCGACAGTGGTGCTAGGTATATAATAGCTGTTTTACAGACTATTATATACCTAGCACCACTGTCGGGGACATGCTAGCACCACCACTGTATTTGAAATTATAAATAACTGATCCCATTGTAACTAAAGTTATAATTAACAATGCCTGCCATGTTTTGAAATGGGTTAATGAAAGGTGTCATGATTTATGCCTTTAATCTGTCAGGATTAAAGTTGGAATGTCACTTACATGAAAAGAAAGGAGGAGGTGAATTTTATGTTCAATAATTGACACATAAAGGAATGCTTTGTACTAATACCAAAACCTTTTTTAATATTCTGCCACAATACCATAATCCTTATTTTTACTTTATTCTACCAACATCTAATCACTCATCATCTGGTGTCATGAACATCGTATTCAAGTCATGATTTCCTGCTAGACTGATTTCAGTGAAGGAGTTTGTTTATGTCTTTATTGAGGTTTTAACCCTTTACCCAACGAATCGCCCGCATCCGCCCTTGTAATATGCAAATTCAGCAGCTGAAAAAGTATTATTTTTTGAAAAATTTCAACAAAACCATATCATGTGACCCCTCTTTGGAACAGCTCGTTCCAAAGAGGGGTCACATGATATGGTTTTGTTGAAATTTTTTGAAAAAAATTAAAAAATGATATTTAAAATAATAAATTTTGAAATTGTCTGTGTTGGGTAAAGAGTTAATAACACTTTCAACAGCCAGTGTCCAATCGTAAAGGAGAGTTTATGGGTGGAGGAATCTGGAAAACCCAGAGAGAAGTGAGCAACTGTTAGACTCTCCAGCTTACTGACTCTTCACAAACAGTGTTAGCAGCGGTTGAAGGTAAGTGCACAACTGACTAGAGATGGGCGGTATATCATAAGCACCGTACAGTATCAGTATTGAGCCAATACCGATTTACTGTACCAAGGGAATCTCAAAATACTGAAGTTTGGGTATTGAAAAATATTCTCGACATTGGTTAAAAAATAAAAGGGCAAACAACAAAACACTGCACAAAATTCATGACAAGAAGAGTCCATTGACTGTGCAGGTCTAAAAATAGTCACCACCAGTCACTTGATGTAACATAACATCTGAGAGAATATACCCAAGGGGTATTTTCTCTCAGCAGTTTTGTTGCATCAAATGACCAATGGCGAGTATACTATAAAGAGCAGTATGTCCAAAATACCCTTCGATATTGCTGTGAGTACATGTATGTTACTGACACTGAATAGCGTACCGATACTGAGGTGAATCTCTATAAAATACCGCGATACTGAAACCGAACTTGAAATTTCAATACAGCCCAGCTCTACCATTAACATTACAGGGCTCGCAAATAGGGTCGCCCGACATCCCGGGACAACCAGAAATTTTCTAGGGCAACCAAAAATGCTATTCCCTCTGCCCGACGGGCAACCAGATTTTTTCTGTCCAATTTTAAAAGATAATTCTTTGAGAAAATTAAAATATAAAAAACGAGCAGGAATTAATGATTAAATAACGGTTAAAATGGTTGAATACGCGTTCCGTTGGTTAGGGGAAGTACTTTTCAGACAGTGACGGCAGCTCATAAACTTAGCAGTCGACAGGAACATCATTTCTTTTCTGATCTATGATATTATCGATGGCACGTGCTGGGATTGGTTGTCAATAACACACCGCTATCTATTATCAAGTGAACAAACTGTGTTGGAACTGGAATTGAAATCGACAGTCATTCAATTCACTTTCCTCTGACAGCGACATTCAGGGCAAATTTTGATATTGTTCAGTAATGCTCACGTGAGTGGAGTCTGGTTGTATTTGAATCAATGTTCCCAGATATCGGGAGTGCACCGGTACGATAAGCAACCGAGAACGGCTGACGTCATATCCCTGTAGAGACAATACTGTGCATTCATAATGTCCTGAACAACGATTCAAATAACCATTACTTTCCCCGAAATCGTTTTTCGAAAGTGAAAGTGGATGTTGCGCTCATTCAGCATTGCAACGGTCTCTGTTGCTGATCTTCCTCTTGGTCAGGTACTTATTTATTTTTTTGTTACTTTGTTCAACAAACGATATAATATGTTTGAGATTAGTTCTCAGTTGAGATAGTAAGTTAACGTAGCTCAGTGAACCAGGACACTTTCCAGGCTGTAATAGGGGAGGGGTGGGGGTGGGGGGATTGTACTACGTTGCCGAATCCAAGGTGTCAGTTGTCATGATGCATGGCTTTTTTTGCACAACTGAATCTTGATCTGTCCCGTCTTTCAGCACCTGTTGTTATACATCGTTTGTTGTCATATCTGATCGACTCACATTCAAATGTGTATAAATTGAGCAATCAAATATCAGTCCTAATGCCGGGCCACCATTTTCTGGGGCGGGCAACCAGATCTCAAAAGAAGCCTGCCCGACGGGCAATCACGTTTTTTCACTATTTGCGAGCCCTGTAACAAACATTATGTCTTGGTACACAGAGCCACTGTTCCCCCATAAGAAGTGTTTGTTCATACATTGCATTTCAATTTGGTTCAAATCAAATCATCATGGCGGCCCATCAATGCAGGTGTACCTCAGGGGTCTATACTCGGACCCTTACTGTTTCTGATATACATAAATGATATAACCAGCGATCTTCTCAGTAGTATACGCCTCTTTGCAGATGACACGTCTTTATACTTAATTATCGAGAACCCTGAGCAAGCCTCGGCCATAATCAATCATGATCTGGCAACAATCGAGCATTGGGCCAGAAAATGGTTGGTCGAGTTCAACCCCACCAAAACAGAAAGCTTGTGTGTATCACGTAAAAACAATCCCAACCCCCACCCACCCTTATATTTTGGCGACTCACAAATATTGGAAGTTTCTGAACATAAACATTTAGGGGTGGTACTGAATAGTACATGTACATGGAACGACCACATTGACCAAATCTGCTCCAAAGCCTGGTCCCGCTTAGATTTATTGAGGAAGCAAAAATTTAATCTTGATCGTAGTGTCCTAGAAAAAATATATTTTGCTTTTATTAGGCCTCTTCTGGAATACGCAGATACTGTCTGGGATAACTGTACTACTACTAATGCCGCGGAACTTGAAAAAATACAGATTGCAGCAGCAAGAATTATTACGGGTGCAACAGTAAGTGCCAGCAAGTGCTTGTTATATTCGGAAACACGATGGGACTCCCTGCAAGATAGACGACGTAAACATAAACTAATCCAGTTTTTTAAAATGTATCATCACATGTCACCCCCATACATCTCCAACAAAGTTCCCCCAATCATCTCCCTCTCGAATCCATCTCTTAGTCTCCGATCTGGTCAAAACCACCGAGTTCCTTTTTGCCGAACGCAACTGTATCAGCGCTCTTTTATCCCCAGTGTTACTGACCAGTGGAATAATTTACCCTTACCTGTCCGCGAGAACACGTCATTGCTTAACTTTAAAAGTTTTCTGAACGATGGTAACTTAAGGCCCCCAAGGTTCTACAGTAATGCGAAATCTCGCAGGGCCCAAATATACCATTGCAGACTGCGGTTGCATTGTAGTTGCCTTAATTCTCACCTATACGATAATCACTTATCGCCCAGTCCCTCCTGTCAATGTGATGAGCGTGAAACTACCGATCATTTTTTATTTCGTTGTCCACTTTTTTCTGACGCTCGTAATTATACGATTAATCTACTCCCATTTGCAGTAGATACATCCATACTTCTGTTTGGCTCAGAATTCTTGAATAACGATGACAACCGTCGTATCTTTGAAGTGGTTCATGACTTTATTTTATCTAGTAAGCACTTCCAATGAGTCGAACACCCGTGGGGATCCCGTGGAATGAGGCAGTGCTTGTCTATTGTGGTAAACAAGTTCTGCTTTCCCGGGAAGTGAAGCAGTGCTTGTTTACTACGGTTGACAAGTTCTGTTTCACTCTAAAAAAGGGACTCTGTCACCAATGCCTGGGGTGGGAGTCCTCTCAAATGGGCAACGATTAGCTAAGTTCGATTCTACCTCTTTGATGCGGTCGCAAGTCTCAACTATCCATAGCTGCAGAAAAGTGACCTTAATCATTAATAATTAAATAAACAACGATTTGAAACTCGATACTATGCCTTTATTCTCACTTCTTGTGGGAATTAAGATAATGAAGCTGTGACTGTTCACTGCGGTAAATAATTTATGCTTAGCTGGTACAATAGGACCGAGCGACCAATGCCTAAGGTTGAATACCTTTTCATGCATTTCATCGTTCAACACTACCAACAATTATTCACGCCTAACACTCTACAAAATAAAATAACGAAACAAGCTGCCTATACCCGATTCCTAGACTCTTGAGTGTTCGATCAATGTATGATGTATTCCAGCTGTTTCTATTTTTCTATCTTTTTTTCTCCTATCAGTTCTGCTGTTCTACCTTCTTTTCCTTTTCTTTCCAATTCAATTTGATGTTTAAACAATCTCACACATCGTTGCCTGGCGGTTGAGACTTTCTATACTCCGTACCTGAATGCTATTGATCTCTCCAACCATATTGTGGCGCACTAATTCTGGGGACTGGGTCTTGGTGAGTGAGACTGATTGTGCACACGTACTTGTACTGATCTACAACCGTAGGAACTAAGCTAATAGAGTGAGTCTCAGCCTCCCGGTCGCGATGTGTGAGCTTCTCCACGGATATGCATCACCCACAGGAGTAATTTTATATTTTGTCAGGGAGACGACTTACATAAGCTTCAAGCTTTCTGTCGAATCCCTCTCTTACACAGTAAGCATTTGTCTAGTCTTCATTTGATTCGTGTATACTACTGTATCTTGTGTTGCTCAGATCTTTCTTGTTAACTGTTCTTGTGAAGTGTATATACTTATCAATTATTCAATAAATATTGTTTAAACTAAATCGCCATGCCCAATAGACATATGAACTTTATATGGTGCCTCAAATTGTAGAAAAATTCTTCTCATGATATGATTGATGGAATTAGTTAATATTTGGTATTCGGCTTCCTTTCTAAGTATACACTAGATACACCAGATACCTCAACTGAATAAAGTACAGAACGGAGGTGGTTCTGAAGCATGTAGTTATTAATACCCATTTAAACAAAAACCCTTTTCTACCATTTCTTCCCATTTTCTTCTACCCATTTAAACAAAAACCCTTTTGTACCATTTCTTCCCATTTTCTTATCTTCATTATTTAGTTAACAATATAAACAATTATCTCTTATTTCCCCTTTTACCAAACCTACTATCAAATCATAACTATAACGTGAAAGTGTAATGAATAATTCATCATTATAGGGTTTGGACGGTAATCTTGATTGTATGTATACCTGTCTCCTTGACAGTATTATGTTCAAGTGTTCTATTGGTGGAAACAACCTCATATAAGCTTACAGCTTACCGTTGGATCCACACTTACTATAACTGATATAATTGTATATATTTGAGAACAGGAAATAAATATTGTTTAAACTAAAGTTTGTTCTAGAGAAGTTTGAGGGTCAATATTATTAGTTCAAGGAGGAGCAAGATGTTTGCCCTCTCCCCAAAATTACTATTTTCAGAACCAATTGGTCATTTTGAATCAAATTTGGTGTGTGGTATTATTGTGTCATAAGTACTTGATTCATGCAGAAAAAACAAAACAAAAAAAAAACAATCTGCATCACATAAGGAACCCCCAGGAACTAAAAATACAATTTTGAAACATGGAAGTTTGAATGTAGAGTATGCCACCAACCCTGGAAAATAAAAAAATTCAGATTTAGAATTCCAGATACAGGAGTCTTTTTAGTGTCCCTTGAAATCCAGGGATTATTTCTATGGAAGGATCTAAATGCCTGAAAATCCATCTGACATGGACAACAGAGTTATAAATAATTACATAACTTGATTCCTCTGTAATGTTAACTGGCCATAGATACTGAATGTTACCTTAAATCTTTCCTTAAACACCTTTCTCTAGTGAGAACCTCAGACCTCTTGTTCAAAATTGCATGCTTCTTTCAAACAAAAAATGTATTTGACTAAAGTCATCTTAATGTTTTCAGGCTCTGTAATCAACATAATGGGAAGTGAAATTAGCAAGTCTGGAAATAAGCATACTGTCATCTGCAGGATGAGGACCCCAGAGGGTGAATTTGGAGATAATACCCTTCACAGCGGGGCAGCATCACTAAATTAACCCTCTGTAAACGTCAGTCTCAGGCCTAAAGAGAGAGAGAGTTACCCGAATGCTAAATTGGCCCACTGTATGAGATAGCATCAGCAAATTAACCCTCTTGGGATCTCATTCTGCAAATGAAAGCTTGCTTATTTCCAGGCTTGGAAATTAGACTTGACATGGATATCTTTCACCCAAATCTATTATTTGTGGAAAATTGTTTAACAGGACCCAATTAATTGGTTAAGTTCAAGAAGTGCATATTTGGACTCTCCTTGAAAGTGCTGGTAACATGCTTAAAAGGCTTCATATTCTTCAGATGTGCTTCATGTTCAATTAAAAGCAAAAACATTTTGTCAATATGAATTAGTAATTGCACTTTATTGGAGACTGCTTATGGGTGCTATAAAATAAAATTGAAAAAACTAAACCTTTTTGTTCAGACCAATTTTGTGCCGATTGTCTGCCATTGTCTGTTTGTATGCAATATAACATAGAAATAATTCCAAGAGGTACTGACAATTCTCAAAGTTCACTTTGAGAATTATCTGTACCTCTTGGACTTATTTCTCTGTATATGGCACTATCTTATAAAATTGAAAAAATTAAAATCATTTCTGTTCAGAACAATGTTGTCCCGATTGCGCCCAGTCAGTCTCCAATAAAGTGAACTTTGAGAATTGTCTGTACTTCTTGGATATTTTTCTCTGCTATATGGCACTCTCTAATAAACTATAACACGAAAATTCCATACAAACAAATTCTGACTACTAAATCTTGAACTGAGCAACACATTAACAATTTTGTGTGGAAGTTATGGAACTGATATGATACATTGCCAAATGGCATTGCAGGCAGGGCCTGGGTTAAAGAGGATCTTTTTTCTTGGGCTTCTCTTGGATTTTATTAATTGTCTACTTTCTGATTATGAAGTTAATGAACCTTTTACCTAATGTGGTGACCATGTCTGTCCTATCCAATTCACCAAAATTGTAATTTGCATCTTTTCAGTTTTCTCAATTTTTGCCCCAGAAAATAGTTTTTGACCCTCATTGCAGTGAGCTGATCAAGATTATTTCAGTGATGGGGGTTATAAGATATGTTTTTGACCAAAAAATAAAAGTTTTTAGTTTTTCAATAAATTGTTTTTACATTTTGTAAGTGTCATTTACCAGCCATATCCAGTTAAAGAGTAAGTACAGAGCACAGGACACCCTGTTAAACAAGGAAAAAATAAAATGTTTGATGATAAAGTTGTTGGCTAACAGTGATGTTAAGAATAATGTTTAAAAAAAAATAATATTTTATGAAAAGGTCAATCAGAAGAAAGGGGGCGCGGTGGCTCAGTTGGTAGAGGTGCAGGCTGCAAGCCGAGAGGTCCTCGGTTCGAATCCCGCCTGCGGCAACCGCGTTGTGTCCTTAGGCAAGACACTTCACCCTCATTGCCTACATGGGGGCACGATGACGCTGTGTACTGAGGCGTACTGCACGTCGCTGGTGCGCATGTCTTCAACCACTCTAACCCTGCCTGTGCTGCGGTGCAGAGTTCAGAGTTACGATGTTGGAGAGCTGACAGCTGCTCGTCGTTGCTCGGTGGTTCTCTCCGGGTACTCCGGCTTCCTCCACCCGTAAAACTGTCACGGTCACGATTAGCCATTGTGCATAAGTATGTGACCTTAAACACCAATAAATAAATACAATCAGAAGAAAGATGGATTGAAATTTATAATCTTTATTAAACATACAAATTTGGCTTATAAGAAGTGGACTCCTCCACATATGAAAATAAAACAACTCGGCTCCCTGGTTAGAGCCCAGTAAATGAATGACTGGTACTGAAAACATTATGACAGCTGACATTAATGTATAAATTCAATGAACTCGACTCCCTGGTTAGAGCCCAGTGAATGAGTGATCATGAATAACAATGAACGCTGACTAGATTTGTGAATAAGTTCAGCCCCCTGGTTAGGGCCCAACTGAATAAAAAGATGTAATGATATGATATGCTACAATTAGAGCTAAATAGAACAGATGAATGAGTTCAGCCCCCTGGTTTGGGCTCCACTGAATAAAATGATGTAATGATATGATATTGCTACAATGAGAGCAGAATAAAACTGATGGATGAGTTCTGCCCTTGGTAAGAGCTCAATAGAATGGATGATACATACAGATAATGAATGAGGCATTTGTGTAGGCATGTACATCACCTGAGTCATTTCAAAAAAATGTCTCAGGTGATGCACCTGTAGTTTGCCCAAAATATAAGTGTTTGAAGCCTACACAAATGCTGATTGCAACCAGAATTCTTGAATGTAGATTTCCTCATATGCTCACAACTCTCTTACCCACTTTTGACTGTATAGTTATATAACTTTCCATTATGATAGTATGTTTGTTGATAGTCAATTCTAATTCTCCACATAGATGTCCTGATGAATAAAACTGAACTAATAAAAGTTTTGTTCTCTATTTGGCACAGTCTATGTACATGAGTTGTGGATAGGCACATCACCAAGAGTTGATCCGGAACAAGTCCTTAGAAAGTTTTTTAACAAACAGTTATATTTATTTTTACTAAGTTCAAGCCTCATGAGACTCCTGTAACATAAAGCAAATTACGGTTAGCACCCCTGAGATGAAGAGATGGTTACAGTGAATGATTAATGTACTAGGTATATGCCTCTCACCCTGAACCAACTTTTAATTGATTTATTCATTTATTTACTTTTTCGTGGCTCTGTAGGTAGAGGTGCAGGCAGCAAGCCGAGAGGTCCTCGGTTCTATTCCCACCTGCGGCAACCACGTTGTGTCCTTGGACAAGACACTTCATCTCCATTGCCTGCGTGGGGGCACGGTGGCATTTTGTGCTAAGACATAATGCACGTTGATGGTGCACTTGCCTTCAACCAATGCTAACCCTGCGCTTGCATGGAGTTAGTATGTTGGGGAGCTGACAGTTTCTCACCGTTGCTCGGTGGTTCTCTCTGGGTACTCCAGCTTCTTCCACCTGTAAAACTGTCGCGGTCATGATTAGCCATTGTGCATAAATATGTGACCTTGAACACCAATAAATAAATATTTACTTTTTCGCCTTGAATTTCTTTGTATATTTTTTATATCATTTTCAACATATTTAGTCATTAACAACACAAAGGTAAGGCAAGTCCAATCAACTGCTCACCCCACGTTTCCCACTTTGGGACCTCCACTCCAAGCATTGGATGCTGGCTGTCAGTTCGTAGTAAAACTTAACTTATAAATAACACTGCTTTATTCTTCAGGGTTCTCGTGAGATCACATCTGATGTATCGTATAACACCTTTTTAAGTTACTAAAGGTCCATTACCAATGTACCTACTCAGATGAGAGACTTAACTCACATCAATTGTGATTTCCTCAACACTGCTGATCATTTCAAATCTCCATAAAATCAAGTCATGGCTGCTTTTTAGCAGCCATGGCCTGGTTTGATGGAACTTTCTCAGAGGGTCTTGCCCAGAATTGTTAATAAATGGCCTATTCCTAATTATAGGCCTGTGTCAGTCTCCAGGGTTCTGAAAGGCACACTTCAGTAGTACATTTGCATGGTGTCAATGTCAAAGAATTATTAAAACAACCCTAATGAATGTATTAAGAGTCTTTATCTTGAGATTCCATTCCTGGACTATCAGGACATTCATTCAGTGCTGTGAGTAATAGATTAATGAATTCTGTGCTGTCCTAATAGACTTATCAGGGGTTCTTCTTATATATCGCACATAGCAGTTTGATGACCATCGGCCAAGTGTGTTGATCAAATGATCTTCTATGTTGAAATGAGCTGCTGAGGTTGCTGCACCGATTCTAAATGAATGTCCTGAATAAGAATTTTGCTCTTACATGAGAAATAAAGTATGACCTGGTGAGCGGCTTACCATGACTGTTGGAATATTAAGTGAATTGAAAATTTTTGTAAGAATAGCCATTGTTCTTTCAGGTACTGAGTCTGGGTGATCAATTGTTAGAAAATCATCCAAAAGATGTAATATGTGTTCAATTTTATAACAATTTTTTGCTATCCAACAGATTGCCACAGATAGTTTATCAAAAATTTTGGGGCTACTCCTGCAGCCAAAAACCAAACGATGATAGAAATAATACTTGTCCCTCCATTTAATGCCATGCAGATACCATAAGGAAGGGTGAATGGGAATAAGTTTGAAAGCATCTACAATGTCCGTTTTGCACATCCAACTTCCCACGCCCATGGGCTTTATTACTTGAATTGCATCATCTACACGGACATAGCTCAATGAGTATTCTTCCCTATTTATTAAATCGTTTAGGCTGGAGTGATTTAGGCTATCATGGGGAGCTGAAAGATCCACAATTATACGTTTCTTCCCAGAATACTTCCCGGTTGTTACATCAATTGGACTAATTCTGTATGTCTTGAAAGGAGGGCTCTCAAAAGGGCTGATCCAAAAAACCTTTCTCACTCTCGAGCTTTAGTGCTTTATCAACAAATTCAGGGTCACCTCGAGCTGACAATAAATTTTTGCATTCCAGTGTGCATCAAGACGGACGTGAAGATAGACCAGTGTTAAAGCCAAATTGTAAACCATTTATCAACTCATTAACAAACTCCCAATCTGGGTGGTTTGACAACTCGTGTGATAAATGGTTTACATTGATAGGCGTTGATGCTTTCATGCATAAATCTACTCCTGATAAAAGATATCAACTCCTATGATCTTTGCATGATGCAAGATTCCCTGGCATAGAGGCAGTTGGATTATCTAGTCAAGCTGCGGCCTTTAAGCCTTTGTTATTATCTATTGTGATCCTGGAGCATTTGGTAATTGGATGGTTACCTCTACATTTCAGACAGACATGGGCATTGGTACAATTTGGCCTTGTGCAGCCCGACTCTTGGTTGAAATTATTGCGAATTTCCTTGTCGAAATGCATAACTCGAGGGCAACCTCGAATATCAACTTTCTTTTCTTGCCAGTTTACTCCACTTTGAAAACTATCTGGCCTAAAAAACTTTGGTTTTGATGCAGCTGGAACATCTCTGTCAGACATGCTGATGGAAGCAATTTTGGGACAAAATTTCGTTCTATGAGAGGAACTTTCACAGATGTCACACCTGTTGACTGTGACCCCTGAAAAAATTCTTTGGAAAAGTTCTGGGCTTCCCTTGGACTAGTCCACAAGGATGTTCCGCTGTTCAATCAGGCCACTGCCTCTGCTGAAAAGGCCTTGTGGAATTCGCAAAACAGAAACCCACCATACTGACTGTGGTATTTAACCAGCATTTTTTTCATACGTATCAAGCTCTGATCGTCGATCTGGATAGACCTCACACATGACACTTTTGTATATTGTGAAGGCGGTTATGAATTCCTTAATAGTTAAATTTTTATTGAGACGGCTGTCCCCATCTTTTAAATGGAAAGCCACAGATTCTACCTCAACAGTCCGCTGGCCCCCAAATTAAAAGTTGGGGATCAACAAACTGGCGAGATTGATATCTTTGCCTTCTAGGATAGCTCTTTTAAGGAATGGTGATACAATGTCAATGTCATGGTTTAGACTATCCAGTGGTATACATGACCTACGTTAACTTGAAGTTACTACTCCAGGGTGAACCAGGCTGTTCTGGAAAATCTGTGGCCTCTGTTGATAAACGACATCCCACTGATGTTTTGGTGGTACACCCAAATTGTAATCAGCAAATCCCGTGACTGGCTGCTGGGTGGCTTCTCTTGCTGTTCTCAAATTGTAAATTTGCTCTCTTTCTGATGGCAGTCTTGTTGGATCTGAAAACACTCTATCTCTACCTTCAGCATTCTCTGGGTTGGAATTCATTAACAAATGTTGGGCCCTGGTAATTTGGAAAATTCTGAGCATTACTTCTTTGATTTAAATACAACGGTTTGGTTATAAAATTACGTTGACTAGGCCTGTTCTGAAAGTTACTTTGAGCATTGTCTTTGATCAGAACATGGACTGACTCTTTCAAACCACTGAGCTCTTGTGCAATTCGTCTGAGTTCATCGGTGTTGCTATCTCTGTATGTTCCACTGAGCCCACATTGTCCTGAATATTTATAGGATCACCAGGCTGTACAGTGACATCCTGGGAATTGTCATTTCGAATGTATGTATCAACATTGTCCTGATAAAGCTGAATGAGGACTGATTTCCTAACATTTGGTGCCTGAATGCCAATTTTCCCCAAATTTTCTTCCAGTTGCTTAAGTGTCCAGTTTGTGGGGTCTGCAGTATCCCATTTATCACTAGCCTTCCTCTTCTTAGGATTTGTAATTTGTGGTTTAGTCTTTTGAACATGATTTTGGAGAGGGCTACCCGATGCCAGAGATATATTGTCCTGGACTTCAAGGCTAAGATCAAGTGTGTTATTTGGTGAACTTCCGTATCCCTAGCAGACAGCACATCCATAGCACTTCTTCCCATATTCAGAATCACTTCCTGTGATGGGAGTAATCTAACATTTTTGTCAAAAGCTACCTCTCCTTGTCTGAAATTTGTGATTCCATGGGGTCCTGAGGTGCTTTGGTAAACTCCTGGAATTTGTTTATCCATTTTGTAGGAAATTCAGAAATTATTACATGAAACAAAAGAAAACTTGAGAAATATTTTTCTGTACTGGCTGAAAAGACACAATATGTTTCCTGAACTCTGATTAACCTGAGACTGATGGCACATAAGAATATTTAGAGCTTCTAAAAATAGCCACTGTGACTGGTCAGTAATATGAGAGTCTGAATATCTTGGAAGAGTCCACTCAGGTGCTGACCTGATATGACCTTCCCACAAACCTCACTTAACCCACAACCCACATGTCATAGATTACATGTGTCTAAAGTAACCATTTCTCCTGGAGTTTTAGAAAGACTAAACATTTCACACAGTCAACAAGAATTTCTCTCATAATCAGTATGCAATTATCTTATGCTACTTCTATTATGATGAATGGGTTGGTGTTGAAGAAATCTCCAATTAACAGAGAAATTTGCCAACTCTTTGTCCTCCAAAATAATTTTATTTTATACAGTTCTGAATATGACCATTTAATTCTTAATGCCATTGAAGGTGATGTCAGTTTTTCATAAACTCCACTGCACAATAATCTGTGGTAGTCTGGTTTTCTTGGAAAGGCAGCAAAATTTCTCATCATCTCTTGGCTGCCTGCAAAACCAATGAAGATCTGACTAGAAATCCCACCATGGTAATCTGATCATGGTCTGAATTATGACCCTTTGATTACATGCATAATTCATCTGTTTTTTTTCTATTTTGAGATTTTGCCCAAATTGGAAACAAGCCTTGAACATTGTGTATACACAGCTTCGAACAGAATTGTATTGAAATATATTGGTACAGTTGAATCTTGTTAACTAGTTGAGTGCTAGAAACTACTGTCAGGTCTCTATTGAAAAGTGCCGAAAGCCATTTTAGTGGCTTTACACTGTATGCTTTAGCTTGGTGTTCACTCAGCTGTAGAAAATAAATATTTATATAGTATGGTTTTGTTACAATTTATTGGAGAATGCCAGCGAGCACTCTCCAATAAATTGGAACAAAATAATTACTTATAAACAAAATCTTGCTAACCTATGGCTCCCCTTGTTGGAGGCATGGTATCTTTGAAAAAAATACACATCTTACAAATCACCTTTGAAAAATAATTTAGCACTCTACAGGTTAACTGAAAAGCCACTTTGCCAGTGAAAATATTAAATTAACAGGAGTAAACAATTAATAGGAATTGGGTAATTTTCTTGTCTTGCAATGATAAACTGAGCATTTATTCTATGTCATGTTTGACAGAGCTCTTGGGTCTCTGTCAAACAAGATATAATTGATTAAAAGCCTATATTGGATATACTGAGGTAAAATATGTCTAAAACCATGAGGAATTCAGTGGTTACAACACTAATTCTTTGACATATTATATTTTTTATTCAGTTGCCAGGAGTTTACTCTATAACCTATAAACAATAAATGGGTCAGATTTGTATTGAAGGAATAGTAAATGGATTGGTGTTTGGAAGTCATGTAATTAACTGGGATATTCGCTTATTCTATTCAAAGAAGCCATTAACCCTTTGCCCAATGCAGATGATATCAGAATTTATTATTTTAAATATTTTTTAAATTTTTCAAAAAATTTCAACAAAACCATATGTGATCCCTCATTGGAACAAGCTTGATGAGCTTGTTCCAAAGAGGGGTAAAATGATATGGTTTTGTCAGTCTTTCGATTCTGAGGTGTGTCATCGTGCGTACGCACCATCGCGCATTTAATTTTGAAAAGCTCTGTGCCACTAATGCCGCACCTTGGCAAAAAGCAGCGCGCTATATGATGGCCTGTTTGAATGTTCAAATTACCTTAACACAAGTAGGGTTAATGCTAATCAAGCATCAATAGCACATGTGCATGGCTTATGCAGTAATATACAACTACATGGTAGTCGCGGTGTAGGTTTCACTTTCAAAATAAGTCTGGAAACTATGTCGCAACTTCAAACAAGCCGACACATCAACAGTCGATGCCACAGAGCGTCCCTATTTGAACATGACGAAATTGGGTCATTCCATATTATTCTAGTTACTGTTCCCGGTTCCGGTTTTTCCTTATTCAAACTGTGTATTCTACTTTCGATTCTTTGCGTGCATTTCAGTTTAGTTTACAGATTTATTTTTTTAAAAAGAATGTTCGAAATAATGAACATGTATTGTGAGTATGTGATCTTTATTTTATTGTTATGACCCAATAAACGTGACTTAACATCACTATGAAAACAGGGATGTTTTTTAATAGAATACAGCGTGTGTATGATAGACAGTCTGTCACTATCATACACATGCTGTATTCTATTAAAACATCGTCGTTTCCGTAACTTTTTCACAATAGCTGAGTGTTTCGTAAGTCAGGAAAATGGAGCTTGCGAATTAGAAATTGCCCGCTCCACACTTGGCGCACCTGCCTTTTACACAATTGAAAGATTGGTTTTGTTGAAGTTTTTGAATTTGCATATTATGCAGGCAGATGTGGCTGATTCGTTGGGTAGAGGGTTAATTCAAAATAGAATATGTTTTCATTTTTCAAATTCACTAAAAAAACCAGTGAGGGGTTTTAAGTTGAGTGTGAATAGTACTGACTGGTTTTGGTAATTGCATTGGGTGGGGAGCGCGGTGGCTCAGTTGGTAGAGGTGCAGGCTGCAAGCCGAGAGGTCCTCGGTTCGAATCCCACCTGCGGCAACTGCGTTGTGTCCTTGGGCAAGACACTTCATCTCCATTGCCCGCGTGGGGGCACGATGACGCCGTGTACTAAGGCGTACTGCACGTCGATGGTACGCATGTCTTCAACCAATCTAACCCTGCCTGTGCTGCAGTGCGGAGTTCCGATGTTGGGGAGCTGGCAGCTGCTCGTCGTAGCTCGGTGGTTCTCTCCGGGTACTCTGGCTTCCTCCACCCGTAAAACTGTCACGGTCATGATTAGCCATTGTGCATAAATATGTGACCTTAAACACCAATAAATAAATATAATATAATTGCATTGGGTAAAGAGTTGATTCAGATGAGATTTACACTAAGACTGTACAGTGAACTTGGTTAGTTACTCAGTTACAAATGAAATTTTTTTATAACCAGAAAGTGTGACTAACCATGTGCAATTCACAGGGTTGATAACATAAACTAGAGTGATGTCATTCATAGAGCCTGACTGTCCCAGCAATGACAATGCTTAGACAGAAAATAGCCTGTGCTATTTTTTGTTCACCGTTTACCTAACAAATCTGCCATATCTGCACTTGTGATATACAAAATTGCTATTCAAACTTTATTTTTTCATTTTTCTACCCCAAAAGATACCTGAAGTCCTATTAATGGAACAAGCTTGATGAGCTTGTTCAAATAAGGACGAATGAGCAATGAACAGAAATAAAAAATGAAAAAATCTGTTATTTCAGAAAAATAATTTGTACTGTTGGCTTCAACTTGTGTTAGGTAAAGGATTAAAGATGCAGTACATAAAACATTCTCTTTCTAACATCTTCTGTTACAATACTACTGAAAAATAATTTTGGTAAAAAGTGACAAGAAAAATGTTCTGTTTTTTTTATCTTTCTGAAAATGTCAACAAAATTTGTAGTTACATCATCTGCTACATAGCTCTATTGATTAGGAAATATAGCAGCAGTCAATATAAGTTGGAATTTTTAACTTAAAATTTATGGTTTAAATTTTAAAAGACTATACTTCAAATTCGAAGTACACCTGTGTTTTCTTGTTGAAAAAAGTAATATCAAATTTAAAGAGAATCGTATAATTAGAACTGGATTTATCTTCTGGATAACATGGGGAGGGAGGAGGGAGGGGTGGATTGATTCTACCCATCTCCCCTGAAGTTTGGAGACAACATCAAAGTCCCTCACTCCCGTTTCCTTTCCATCTGTATTGCTTTTTGTAAAACAACAAAAGAATGCTTCAGAAGGCATTTCTTTATATTTCAAACAGTGAATCACAGGTAATGAAAAAAAAGCTGCATACAAGTTAAGAGAAATCGTGTCTGCAATTATTAAAGTTCTATTGATCATGCAAGAGCAACAAGTGGCCTGCAACACCAAGCACTGCTAACCGCCCCGCACCCCCAATTAGGGAGGGGGAGCATAGGTGTTTTTTTTTTACCCACATTAAATTACTCGAAATCCAGCCTAACCCATCTTGGGAGAAAGAAGAAAAGTTTGAGGCCTAACTGACCGGATAGTAAAAAGCACATTGAATCATTGATACGCGGATGTGATTTGATTGATACTCGGAACAGATAGTGTCTTGCAATCTGATTCAGCTGGCGGGTTTCTTGTCCAAACGTGGCTTGGAAGTGCGTACTATAACTTATTGGTTTGGTACGTCCTTTGAAAGGATGGACCAAACCAAAAACTCATATTACAGACTTTCAGGCCATGTTTGGACCAGCGGCTTTATGCACCAATTCAAAGTGAATACGTGTTGAATCATTGCTGGAAATGATTGGTATCCACTCAAAAACACAAGATTTACTTTTCAGTGTACGTTTTTAGAACAAATTGATCATTTCCAGTGATAATTTGAATCGTATTCTCTTTGAAGTGATGCTTTGAAAGCTGCCATTTTGATTGATACTGTGAAAGTGAAAATTTCTATATCTTCACAGTGGGAGATATGATTTCTATCTTTCTGCAATTTCTTCTATAATCTATCGTTTAGTGTATAATAAATGTTGTTACATAAGGTGCAGAATTGAAGGAACTAATGGAAATACTTATACTGGGCTGTGGAAATGTTTTTAAAGTGAATTCCAAAAAAGAAAACATATCCCATTTTCAATTAATAGCTTGTCGACTCCATTGTACTGTGTGACTGGTGACCCAATAATATCTATTTTCTGCTTGTGCCGTCTTCAAGGTGAGTTTGTTGAAAAGAGTACATGCCACTACTTTTTACCCTTTCAGGTGTGGACCTGGACACTATGGAGATCCCCAGATTCTTGGTGGATCATGTAAGCCTTGTCAGTGCAATAATAATACAGACTTGACTGATCCACTAAGCTGTGATAATTCCACGGGCATCTGTTTGATCTGTTTGAATAATAGGATGGGTGATCATTGTGAACTTTGTGCTGACTGGTATTACAGAAATGCTACAGATCAATTATGTCAAGGTACAGTGGAACCTGTCTTGAGAGACCACCCCATTTGCTGAGCAAAAGTAGTCTCTCAAGACAGGTGGTCTCTCATTACAGGTTTGGCATTTTTGTTAGTCAGTGAATGACCAACCAGAGAATATTTGTTGCAGAAATGGAGAAGAAATGATTTTTCAAATTTTTTTTATTATTGTTTTATTTTAATTCAGTTTTAATACAAGTACAAAGGCATTGTTAAATAAGTTATAGATAAAAGTACATAAATGGAAAAACCTCACTGTTGGGCCGACGTCCTGGTTACATTTTTGAACTACTGATTTCTGTGCACACTGCATTGAATTTAACTGGCTGAGTTACAATGAGGGTACCAAAACAAAAGCCATCTTTTTCCTTGCTCATGTTTCCTCTTCAGTCAAACACATATATTTTGTTTGTATAAATTTGTTTTATTACAAATTATTGGAGAGTGCCAACAGGCACTCTCCAATCATTTTTAAAAAAACAAATTTTGAATAATAAATTCAGACCACCAAAAAAATCTAACCCTCAACTTGTTTATTGATTTTAATACTCTGAAATTGCCAAAACTTTATTTTCCAATCTCTCAAAACAGGTGAAAAACTGAGTTTTTGCCAAAGTTTTGTGGTCTCTCAAGACAGGTGGTCTCTCAAGACAGGTGGTCTCTCAAGACAGGTGGTCTCTCATGACAGGTCCATTATAGAGTGAAACCAGTTGGTACATGGCCACAGTGATCTCTCAAGACAGGTGGTCTCTCATGACAGTGGTCTCTCAAGACAGGTTTTACTGTATGTGAAATGCCTAACCCTTGCACACTGATGTCAAAATACCCAAATTTCAAGCAGCTACTCAAATTAAGTAGGATGGCTGCTCGGTGAACGTGTATGGTAGAACAATTAATATTTTCAACATGCAGCCCAAAGGCTGCATGTTTAAAATATTAATTGCTCTCCCCCCAAATATTGGATATGGACTCTTCCAATTTCTAACATTTAACTGACATGGAAGATACCACCAGCATTCAAACGGTTAATGAATTCAATCTTATTTGACAGATCTCAGTGAGTGCTGTCAAAACAAGAATACATTGATTAAATTTCCATGCATCATGTTAAAAAATTGTAGTTTGAAATTTTGACATCAATATGTAGAGGGTTAACCCTCAAAGGGTGGATAGTGTTTTCAGAATTTCACCTTTGACTCTTTTTGTACCTTTACAAGGCTCTTAATGAATTTTAACCTGCCAAGATAACAAAAATAAAAAAATAATAGATGTCGGTTTGTTAAATGGTTTCACATCAACTGGTCAGCATATGGAACAATAGATTTCTTGGACAATAAATCTTAGATTGCTTAATATCATTTGTTTTTTGAAAAAAAAACACAAGCCTTGAAAACATTGTTTAAAACATTGCTAAAGGAAGTTGATTAAACCATTTTTCAACATTATACCAAAACCATTGGACCAAGTTCAATGCATACATTCCAGTGAGGGGTCATAAGCTATGATTCTGAAGCAAAACAAAAAATTAAGTACTTTATAGTCATGTCCATTACATAAGGAATAGTCCGGCTGCCAAATGCCAACTTTATACCCAACCTCAAAGTCATGTCCAAAGTTTTTGTCCTTGGTGGTTTCTGATAGAGAGATATCTCCTGATTCAGAAAAAGTTTACTGGACATCTGACAGCATTGAGCAATTTGAGATATTTGTCGCAAAAAAGGGGCACCCAATTTCAATTTACATAGTTAGCCTAGGTCCTGAAATTCTGATATATAATCAGCATTTACTAGAAGAAATCTAGAAGTTTTACTCATATAGACACAAATGACATTATAACCAGAACTCAAAAGTACTGCCATATAACACCAGTACTCTCTGCGTTACACTGGCTACCTGTTAGGCAAAGAATGAAATGAAATGAAATGAAATGAAGTTTATTCAACAAAATACCAAATTTACAAGTTAGTTTTGTACAAAGAGTTTTGCATAAATAGAGTACAATGGGAAATTGTTGGGAGACAACATAGCCACATTGGCTGTCTTCCTGTTGCCCCCAGGAAGTGAAAAAGACTACACAGAAATCACTACACAGAAATGGATTAGACTGGATATTATTGTTCATACGTACCACTGCCTATGGCCCAGATATTGAATTAATGGAGAGAGTAAGGAAGACCTTGAATACGCGCAAGTGCAATTTGACAGTAGACTACAAATTTGAATCAATACGATTAAGCGTAAGATGATGGGTCAAGACATGATTGGGGATTAATTCGAGGTCTGGTTGGATGAGACAACTGGAGAAGTCATCGGCATGGGCTGACAATTGCGTCATAAGAATATGGATGTTTTTGTCTTGACAGAGAAGCCTCGAACAGTCAGCGCCTTAAGTAGGAGTGTTTACAATATGGATCATTTATAAGTAGGAGGTTGGAATATTTCTCTCTCTCTCTCTCTCTCTCTCCCTCTTCCTCTCCCTCTCTCTCTCTCTCTCTCTTTCATATTCACATTCACATGAATGAAGGGTCCCACAATGAAGTGTGGCGACGTACGTGTATCAATGAGGATAATGCCTAAAGTCTGGGCACATATGAAACGAACAGTTAACATGTGAGGAGTAGCTTGCTAAGCATTCATTAGTAAGTTGTTTCTTGAAAACATGTCTGGAAGTTAGGGCCCGTAGGTTAGCGTCAATTCCATTCCAAATCTTTGGGAAGCTATGTTTTGGTAGTTTAGCAGAGAATTGGGTTCTAGCTCTCAGGGACTGTATCATGCCAACTTGTCTTGTTTGGAGTCCAGATAAAGTGTGTACATTAAAAAATGTTTCAAATGAGTCGGGCAACCTATCGTTTTTCCAGTCGTGCAAGAATAGAGAGACATTCACTTTGTACAGATCGTTAAATTTTAGAATATTATTATCCTTGAATAGGGGATCAGTAAGACTATTAAACTTTTTACAGCTAATTATTCGCATCGCGCGTTTCTGTAGAGAGTATATTTTACTGCAGGATGGACCATGCCCCCAAATTTGGATTGCATACAGTAAATGACTATGAACTAATGTATAATATAATAATTTCAATGACTTCTTGGGGAGAACATTTTTTACTTTATTCAAACAATAGATTGCACTTGACATCTTGGAACATACTGTGGATATGTGGTACTTAAAATTGAGGTTTTCGTCAAGGTACACGCCTAAGAACTTAGCGACTTTTTCTTGTTGGGAGTTACCTATGGGTGAAAGCTTGGTATTGTTAAGAAAAATATTTAGTAGGTCGGATTTGTTCGGACTGTTCGGTGGGTGTAGCATAATATATTTACATTTACTGGCGTTCACTTGAAGTTTGTTGCAACAGCACCAGTTGAATATTTTTTTCAGCTCTGTATTAACTGAAGTCTCCAGGGTATTCAGGTCGTGTCCAGCTGTAAATGGGGTTGTGTCATCAGCAAATGATAACAGGTTAAGGACAGTGGAGTATCTCATATCATTCACGTAAATTAAGAAGAGGATGGGCCCCAACACAGACCCCTGGGGAACCCCGCAAGTAACATATCGGTTTGGGGATCGATTCGAGTTATACTCAACATACTGTTCTCTGCCTGTTAAGTAACTTTGGAACCAAAGCTTACTAATCCCTTTTATTCCGTAGAATTCCATTTTGCTAAGTAAAATTTTGTGACTAGTGGAGTCAAATGCCTTAGACAAATCAAGGAAGACGGCTAGAGTAGAGCTTTTGTAGGCTTGTCGTTGCATTCAGCGACATATTGCAAAAGGTGCATGATGGGATGAAGAGTGGAATGATTTTTGCGAAAACCGTACTGATGTTCATACAGTATATGAAAATCACTGAGAAAATTAGTGAGTCTCCGGTTCATTATTTTCTCCAGAAGTTTCGAAAAAGCCGGTAACAAACTAATTGGTCTGCAGTTACCAAGCTCCCGGGAATTACCTCCTTTGAAAATTGGTATCACCTTTGCTATTTGCATTTTATCGGCGACTTTACCTTGTGTAAATGACTGATTGAATATATAGACCAGGGGTTTCGCGATCTCACAAATTGCCTCTTTCATTATTTTTGTAGATAGAATTCAATTTAAAATTGTCCTTTTGGTGTTTAAGTGTATCTTGGGATCTGCACCATCTTACCTGTCCGATCTGCTTACCATCCACAAGCCACCGAGGTCTCTTAGGCCATCAGGTCAACTCAATCTGGTTCAGCCCGTATCTAAATTTACTAGTGCTGGTGATAGGGCCTTTGCGGTTGCTGGCCCAAGACATTGGAATTCTCTTCCAATCTACATAAAAAATAGTAAATCACTTGAATCATTCAAGTCTGGTACTAAAACCTACCTTTTTCGAAAGGCATTTCCTTTAATGGTCTTTTAATTTTGGTCATAAACTGACATTACCAGGTGCATGAGTGTGACTGAGTCAGTGAGGATTGCCTCGTTACTCGTCAAGTCACTCTCACATACTTATTTTGGTAAAGTTGTAGTTTGTTTTTTTTTATTTTGTTTTAATTCAATACCCTTTTTCTTTTAGGTTCTGTCACTTATCTCCATGATATAGCCTTGGTTGCTGATGTGGCATTGGGCACCAATAAATAATAATAGCGAACCATGTATCACTGTATCTGTGAGAGAATGTATGTGTATGTGTGTATATGTATGTATACAATTATTGTACAGCCATTTAGCACCGTGTGTGGATTCTAGGCTTTAAAATTATTATTATTATTATTATTCAATGCATAAATAAGTGCATGTTCACCAAAACTGCTATTTTGATTTGAAATCAAGTTAAATAAAACATTTTTCTATTGCGATCTTTGTGAGTTTGACGGCAAAGCTTGCCTTATTGTTTTGTTATTTTTCTTCAATCTGTCATTATTTGAATTCTTCTGTCAGTTTATGAGCAGAATCTGCCATGGACTATCATTGTTTTTCCTCACCAAAATACGGATGTGAAGTTGTTAGGGTAAGTGACCATATGATAAACATGGCATCGAAGTGAATTGAGAACATAATGAGATGCAGCAAACTGTATAATGGTAGTCTGCCTGTAGATTTACAATCACAGCTAGATTTGGATGCCAATTTAGTCACGAGAAGTCACAAATATTGTGGAGAAATATGTTCACCAGAAAAGTGTCAGACAAAAGCTACATCAAGCAGAGATATTCCTATCAAGGTAAATGCGCTACCTGAGAAAAGATCTAGGCGATGTCAGGCACAAACTGTATTTGATTTCATAAGGCACTGTCTGTTTTGTGGTTGCAGTTGTGATGTGACTAAAGACCCTATAAACCCAGCAAGATGGATAGAGGCTTATATTTTTCATCAAGTAGTGAATCCTGGAACCAGCAATAGCAAAAGCATGAGATACTCCAGGTTTGTAAGCAGTGAAAAGATAAATGGAGGGAAGAGGTTCTTTTAAGGGTTCTAGGTGTTATGAGTGATTTGCAAGCGGCAGCTGCTCAGTATTTCTCGGTATGTAGAGCTACATTTATGAGATCTGT
Source organism: Pictodentalium vernedei (assembly GCA_031216915.1). Classification (NCBI taxonomy): domain Eukaryota; kingdom Metazoa; phylum Mollusca; class Scaphopoda; order Dentaliida; family Dentaliidae; genus Pictodentalium; species Pictodentalium vernedei. The sequence goes on from CM062291.1 coordinate 249,177,935, forward strand.
AGTATCTCTGGCAAAGCAGTTCATTGACACCACCTCAGCAGATTCAAATTTTGATGTCGAACCATTGAAATCAGTGGTTGCTTTTATGACAGATGACCAATCTTTTAGTTTAAATAGTATTTATTTCCAAGTTGCATTATTATACATAGAACATAGAATACATATTTGTGGATTCAACAGAAAGCTAAAAGCTTATGTTAAGCTGTTTCCACACTATTAATATATTTCACATTATTGGCAAATGTGACGGCGATTTACAGCCAACTTTGTTACAAAAAAAAACAACACACAAAAAAAATTAAAGGTGATCAAAAAGAAGAAAATGAAAAAAGCTATGAATCCTATAATTGAAATTTCGAAGGGCAAGTCACGAGTAGTTGGAAATTCCATCTATTTGGATTTTAGAGCTTCTTTCGTGATGTGGATGTCTCCTTTACTTCCCAAAATTCCAACCCGATTTCAAATCGGCAAAAATTCCAACTGTTACTATTTACAACTACAGTATACACAATATCGATCTTCATAAGTTTGTATGATGTCAATCGGTATGAGATTTCTATAGTATGTTTACTTATCCTAAACAAATCCTCGAAATGCACTTCAAGAAAATCACATCGTGTAAAATCCTGAGTTAATTCCATCATTCACAATTGATACGAGGATTCTATAGTACGTTTACTTATCCTAATAAAAACTAGAGGGGGTATCAGTACCCCGTGGCTCACCAACAGGTGGCCAATGTAAAGGGGTGGTTGGAGTAAAAAAAAAAAAATGTTCAAAACTTGCACACAAAAGTCCAAAATTAAAGAAAATAAGCAGCTAAAGGGTTAAATAATATAATAACCCCTAACTAACATAAAATAGGAACCATGGCAATATGCTACATGGTAAGTCTCCACTATGAAAAAAAGAAAGACAAACCTTAAAACCTGCACATAAAGGTAAAAAAAGTATCACATTTGTTTCAAAGGGTTAAAATTTAGAAAAATACCCTGAAAATATTACAATAACCAGCGTGGCAATATGCCAGGGAGATAAAACTCCACTTAAAAAAAATATCAAAACCTGCACACAAAAGTACAAAACCTGCACACAAAAGTCCAAAATTAAAGTAAATAAGCAGCTAAAGGGTTAAATAATATAAAAATAGCCCAAGAAGCAACCTAACATAAAATAGGAACAATGGCAATATGCTACAAGGTAAGTCACCACTTGGAAGAAAAGAAAGACAAACCTCAAAACCTGCACATAAAAGTAAAAAAAAGGATCACATTTGTTTCAAGGGGTTAAAATTGAGAAAAATACCCTGTCACAGTAACCACAATGGCAATATGCCAGTAAGGTGAAAGTCTACTTGAAAAATATCCACTTGGAAGAAAAGAAAGACAAACCTCAAAACCTGCACATAAAAGTATCACATTTGTTTCAAAGGGTTAAAATTTAGAAAAATACCCTGAAAATGTTACAGTAACCACCATGGCAATATGCCAGTGAGGTAAAACTCCACTTAAAAAAAAAATATCAAAACCTGCACACAAAAGTACAAAACCTGCACACAAAAGTCCAAAATTAAAGTAAATAAGCAGCTAAAGGGTTAAATAATATAATAATAGCCCCAAGAAGCATCCTAACATAAAATAGGAACCATGACAATATGCTAAAAGGTAAGTCGCCACTTGGAAGAGAAGAAAGACAAACCTCAAAACCTACACATAAAAGTAAAAAAAACATCAAAACCTGCACACAAACATCAAAATAAGTCCAAAATTTCAAAATTTGATTTAAAGGGTTAAAATTAAGATGAAATACCCTGGAAAAGAGTTAAATGTTATCATGAACCCCCACAGCAATATGTAAAGAAGAAAAAATTTTTTTTAAAAGCACAAAAATCCAAACCTGTAAACAAAAGAAGTCCAAAATTGAAGTAATTAAGCAGGAAAAGGGTTAAAGAATACAACGTAGCCCTAAGATGCATGTTTACATACAATAGAAAGCATGGACATATGCTACAAGGTAAATCTACACTTGGAAGAAAGAAAGAAAAAACCCATGAAAACCTGCACGCAAACGTCAAAATAAGTCTAAAAATATATTCAAAGGGTTAAAAAAATTTTTAAAATGCACTGGAAAGATATCAATGTTATAATAACCACCACTGCAATATGCAGTGAGGTCAACCTCACTTGAAATTGTTTTTTTTTATCACAACCTGTACATAAAAGTCCAAAATTGAAGTAATTCAGCAGGAAAAGGGTTAAATAATACAAACATAGCCCTAAGATGCATGTATACATACAATAGAAAGCATGGACATATGCTGCAAGGTAAATCTCCACTTGGAAGAAAGGAAAAAAAACCCATCAAAACCTGCACCAAACATCAAAATAAGTCTAAAATTTGATTCAAAGGGTTAAAATTAAGACAAAATACCCTGGAAAAGAGTTAAATGTTATAGTGAACCACCATAGCAATATGCAGAAACTCTACACTTGGAAGAAAGGAAAAAAAAAAAACCCATGAAAACCTGCACGCAAACGTCAAAATAAGTCTAAAAATCTATTCAAGGGGTTAAAAAATTTTTAAAAATGCACTGGAAAGATATCAATGTTATAATAACCACCACTGCAATATGCAGTGAGGTCAATCTCACTTGAAATTGTTTTTTTTTTATCACAACCTGTACATAAAAGTAAGAAGCTGTAAGCCTAAGTCCAAAAGCTGTACATAAAAGTCCAAAATTAAAGTAATTCAGCAGGAAAAGGGTTAAATAATACAAACATAGCCCTAAGATGCATGTTTACATACAATAGAAAGCATGGACATATGCTGCAAGGTAAATCTCCACTTGAAAGAAAGGGAAAAAAAAACATCAAAACCTGCACGCAAACCTCAAAATAAGTCTAAAATTTGATTCAAAGGGTTAAAATTACGACAAAATACCCTGGAAAAGAGTTAAATGTTATAGTTAACCACTATAGCAATATGCTGAAACTAAAAAAAAATTTGAAAAGCCAAAAAATCAAAACCTGTACACAAAAGTTCAAAATATTTGAGAGCGGACGCCGACGCCGACATGAGGGCTATACCATAGGCTCACACAACTAACGTTGGTGAGCCAAAAAATCCTCGAAATGCACTTCAAGAAAATCATTTCATGTAAAATCGTTATCCTGAGTTAATTCCATCATTCACAGTTACAAAGTGATGAAACATTGAAAATTCTCCATTCCTGCATAAGATTTGATTTAACGTTAGGACAGTGTGAAATGCTCAGAGTTCTAAGCTTGACCATTTGTTTAGCACATATTCAATTCCCAGAATAATACCAAATAATAATAACCTGATAATTCTATCATAAATATGTTGGCATTTCAGTTACTAGAATCAATTTTATGCCCCCTTTCATGGCTTCATTTTCAGAATGTTTCTCGGTTGTGAATTTCCAACTATGGGGAAGGACCGGGAGGGGTTCCCCCTCCCAGTCCCTCCCCCAGTCTAAAATTCACTACCCTACACCGCTTCCCCAATCAGAAATCTCTAGCCACTTCCCTGAGTAGCGGTAACAGGGAGAGAGAGATATAGTTATAGAAATAGAACAAAAGATATCTGTTGGGATGGAGAGTAAAGGAGAAACTGGGGAGAGAGAGAGAGAGAGAGAAAAAGAGAAAGAAAGATTGCAAATGAGAAAGAAAAAAAGAAGCATCAGAACTTTATTAATTCATTGAATAATTCTCTTCAGATTAAATATGTCCGTTTGACTGATTCGGACTGCTCACACTTGGTATCCATGCCAACCTGTCTAGGGTTTGAGGCCTGAAAGAGATAGAGTATTGTGTGCAAAGCAGAATTCCTGATCTTATTTGAAACGCTCTGTTTTCAGAATGTATGACTGGACAGTTTTAAATATATTTCTATTAATGAAGTCCTCATAAAACTCTGATCCATGCAGAAGAATGTCACTATCTATGAAGCACACTAGGGATCCAATAGTTTCAGTCCTTATTATGTTATACATTGGACATTCTAACAAGAAGTGGTCTGTAGTTTCACGCTCTCCACATACACATAAAGGTGAAATAACCAAGTTGTTCATATAGAGGTGGTCGTTCAGATTACTACAATGAAGCCAGAGTCTACAATGAAAGATTTGAGCTTTTCGAGATTTAGATTTTTTATAAAAGTTGGGAGGACGTTGATTATTTCGCTTGAGATATCTTTTAAAGTTCATAATTGAGTGATTTTCCCTTATTAGTTGTGGAATATCATTCCAGAGTTTTGATGTCGCTGGAAAAAATTACATTTGATGGGATGTTGTACGACAAAAGGGCACTCAAATATTTTGATTAGATCGAAGGCTACATGATTGCACTTCTGAAATGAATGGGGGAAATCGGCTGGAAATAAATTGTGGAGTTAAGTTATGGTACATTTTAAAGAACTGGACTAGTTAATGTTTTTTTCGCCAAGATTCCAATTTTTCCCAACGTGTTTCAATATACAAGGATGCTTTGCTGTCAATTTTTGTTGCGTCAGTAACAAATCTTGCAGCAGAAATTAGTATTTTCTCAAATTCATCTATTTCCTTATTTGTACAATTATCCCAGACGGTGTCGGCATATTCTAAAAGGGGCCAGATAAATGCAAATATAAATTTTTTCTAATTTACTTCGATCAAGATTGAATTTATTTTTACGGATGAGATCAATGCGTCTCCAAGCTTTAATACTAATATGGTCTATATGATTTGTCCAGGTACCTTCTTGGTTAAAAACAATTCCTAAATGTTTATGGTTGGGGACTTCTTTTATTTGTTTGTTGGACATTATTAATGGCGGATGAGGAACACGGCTTGTTTTACGCGAAATTAACAAATTTTCTGTTTTCGAAGGATTGAAATCAACAAGCCAAATTCGAGCCCACTCTTCGATATTTGTAATATCCCTATTCAATATAATTGAAGTTTGGTAGGGGTCCTCTACAATCAAGTAGAGTGTAGTGTCATCAGCAAATAGCCAAATACTACTGGTCACATTTGCCGTGATATTGTTGATGTATATTAAAAATAAGAGAGGACCAAGAACAGAACCCTGTGGGACACCTGAATTGATACTTTTCCAAGTTGACGATATAGAGTTGATTATAACTCTTTGCGTGTGATCAGTTGGGTAGGATTCAAGAAATGTTAAAAAGTTTGCCAGTAATTCCAAATTTTTTGATTTTATTCAAGAGGCCTTTGTGCCAAACTTTGTCAAAAGCCTTGCTAATATCACAAAATACAACGTGGATTTCCTTGCCTTCATCTAGAGCTGAGCTAAGAGTATCATAAATATCAGTAAGCTGGAGAACAGTTGAGTCATGTGGCGTGAATCCAGACTGGTAGTGGCTTAGTAAGTTGTTTGCATCAAAGAAATCCCAGATCTTCCTGAATATACATTTTTCAAATACTTTGCCAATGCAGCTTAGTAGAGAAATGGGGCGATAATTAGATATTAAGTTTGGAGGATCTTTCTTCAAAACTGGAAACACATTGGCTCTTTTCCACTCGCCTGGAAAATAAGATTGTTCCAGTAAATAGTTGAAGAGATCAGACAGGGGATCACAAAATGATGACGAACACTCCTTAAGCAATCGTTGATTTATAGCATCCAGGCCACAAGCTTTGTTGGCCTTCATTGATTTTAGAGAATCAAAGACATCCCTGGCATTTAAGATAATATTATTAAGAGTTGGACGGGGTTCGAAGCACCTAATGATAATAAGCACTATATAGAAGCAATATAAAGGCCATGGGGTGAAAAAGGTGTTGGCAGCTGCCTTGAATAGAAACGTTAACACACTAAAAATGTCTAAATGTGAGGTAAACAGGAAACTTAACATTAAAAAAAATGGAATGAAAAATTTGAAAAAATTCACTGGACAGGGGTTAAATGATGCTAGAATGATAATGAGGAACATGTATGATGGAATATAAGCACCATGGAAAGAGAAGGAAAACAGCAGCTGACGTAAACACAAACTTAAACATGAAATTCTGAGGTAAACAGAAAAGTAAACATAACTAAAAATGGTAAGAAAAAGGCTTAAAACACACTGGGTGAGGGTTAAATAGTGGTAGAATAATAATAAGCATTATAAAGGCCATGGGATGAAAAGGGTGTCAGCAGTTGATGTAAACAAAAAATTAAACCCACTGAAAATGTTGAAGTGTGAGCTAAACAGAAAACTAATCATTCAAAATTAAGAAATTCACTGGACAAGGGTTAAACCATGGTAGAATGATAATGATGAAGATGTATGATGAATATAAGTACCATGGGAAGAGAAGGAATACACCATGTGATCTAAACACTAAGTTAAACATGAAATTCTGAGCTAAACAGAAAACTAAATGCAACTAAAAATGTCAAGAAAAATGTTTAAAATGCAGGGTATGAGGGGTTAATGATGGAACAATGATACTGAGGAACATGTATAATGAATATAAGTGCCATAGGAAGAGAAGGAGCACAGCAGCTGACCTAAACACTAAGTTAAACATGAAATTCTGAGCTAAACAGAAAAGTAAACGTAACTAAATAATGTTAAGAGAAACGTTTCAAACACACCATGTGAGGGTTAAATAGTGACGAATGATAATAAGCACCATATGGAAGCATTATAAAGGCCATGGGATGAAAAGGGTGTCAGCAGTCGATGTAAATAAAAAACTTAACCCACTGAAAATGTCGAAGTGAGCTAAACAGAAAACTAAACATTCAAAATTGGAAGAATAATTTTAAGAAATTCACTGGACAAGGGTTAAACCATGGTAGAATTCTAATGAAGAAGATGTATGATGAATATAAGCACCATGGGAAGAGAAGGAACACAGCAGCTGACCTAAACACTAAGTTAAACATGAAATTCCGAGCTAAACAGAAAACTAACTGCAACTAAAAATGTCAAGAAAAATGATGCAGAGTATGAGGGGTTAATCATGGAACAATGATACTGAGGAACATGTATGATGAATATAAGTGCCATGGGAAGAGAAGGAGCACAGCAGCTGATCTAAACACTAAGTTAAACATGAAATTCCGAGCTAAACAAAAAACTAAACACAACAAAAAATGTCAAGAAAAATGTCTAAAATGCAGGGTATGAGGGGTTAATCATGGAACAATGATACTGAGGAACATGTATGATGAATATAAGTGCCATGGGAAGAGAAGGAGTACAGCAGCTGACCTAAACACTTAGTTAAACATGAAATTCCGAGCTAAACAGAAAACTAAACTCAACTAAAAATGTCAAGAAAAATGTTTAAAATGCAGGGTATGAGGGGTTAATCATGGAACAATGATACTGAGGAACACGTATGATGAATATAAGTGTTAATCATGGAACAATGATACTGAGGAACACGTATGATGAATATAAGTGCCATGGGAAGAGATGGAGCATAGCAGCTGACCTAAACACTGAATTAAACATGAAATTCTGAGCTAAACAGAAAACTAAACGCAACTAAAAATGTCAAGAAAAATGTTTAAAATGCAGAGTATGAGGGATTGATCATGGAACAATGATACTGAAGAACATGTATGATGAATATAAGTGCCATGGGAAGACAAGGAGCACAGCAGCTGACCTCAGCACTTAGTTAAACATGAAATTCTGAGCTAAACAGAAAACTAAACGCAACTAAAAAGGTCAAGAAAAATGTTTAAAATGCAGGGTATGAGGGGTTAAATCATGGTAGAATGATAATAATCATCATATAGCAGCATTATAAAGGCCATGATATAGAAATAGGTTGAGTAAGTGACCTAAACAGAAGCTTTAACATAATTGGACACGTACGCTGACCGATTGAGCCATGCCATAAGCTCACACAACTAAAGTTGGTGAGCTAAAAAAGCAAAAATACAGTCCAGCCCCCAAAAAATGAATAAGGGCTTGGTAGGGACCTGCGAATTGCCGACCCTGATCGGATCGGACATCAAATCGAACTGGTAAAAATGAAACAAATTGCAAAATTGAACTTTTAATCAAACTTCGAATCGAATCACAGTTAATTGATATGTCTCCCAAAGAAAAGTTTTTACCATAATAATAACCCCAATTATCAAAAGACACACAGTCACGCAGAGTGCAGAGGCACAGACCAACATACCAACCACTGTTTGAAACCATTCGAATCGTTGACCTTGTAGCTTAAAAAATGAGCTTATAAATTAAAGCCCGCTCTACTTCTGTTTATATAACAATCAGGGGATATTCTCCTAGAAAACTGCTGCCTCAGACGATGCATCCAGTAACAGTGATCGATCAGAACAATACTCAAAATAAACTAATGCGATGATAGTGTGGACTAAACCATCCACAGAAGTTGAACAGCTGAATAACTTTTCAAAGTTCAAAACTCTTCACAAATGGTCACTTATTGTAATGCACAACACCGTCACCTCTACAAGTCAGCCACGTTTCCACAGAGATCAATACCCAACATAAAACAATGTGATTAATTACAATCTGCAAACAACCACGGTTATGGCCAAAGTATATTCGAAAACCTCTGAATTTCCTAATTCGAATCAAATCGAATTGAACATTGCCTTTGGAATCAAATTTTGAATTGAATCTCTAATTTTTGCAGGAGCCCAGGGCATGCTTAACATTCATAAAGAATATGATAATATAAGTGAGCTGAAAAATATAAATTGCAAAAGTATTACTTGCTGTCTGGTTGCCTATAGCCTTACAGTGGAGTTCAACTCAAGAAAACTATACAGAATTATGCATAATTACCATAAAACCAGAATCACAAAAACACAGCTGCAAACAATATATATTATATACAGGATAAACCTCATTCCAGTTTTGGCATCATGTATACATAATATACATGAACAGCGGCACCACAGAGCCTATGCAAATGCATCCACACAGCATATTAGCATATCATACTAGTGGGGGCCTGCGCAGATGCACACACCGGATTTTGTGGCACCGCCTACATGTTATATGCACTGATATTTACATAAACTTGCTACCAGTACCGGAGTCGAGGTATAGCTATGCATATACCAATTTTTATCATATATCCACACGCATACATAAAGCAAAATGTAAGCAGGTGTGTTGATGAATGTAAGACTACAAAGGTAACATCATGCAGGTATTCGAGTTCAGTTGAGAAAAAGACCCATACAAGTGGGTCAGTGCTCATCTTAATTGAACATTTCTAGGATGGGTAACCCATTCGTAACTAGCATGTAGGAAGTCCGCTCAGCAGCAGTCAGATTAATCCAGACATATGGATGAGGGTTATACTACTTCCGAAATGAACAAAGGGAGTCCACTCAGCAGTGTGATATATGATACAAACTTTAAGGATTTAACAAAACGTGATTTCTGTTGTATTCCAAATCAAATAGCATCATGCAAGTATTCAATTCCAGACGAGAAAAGAACAATCTCATAAAGTGGGTCATTGGTCCACATCCCAATATGCCCAAAAATGGGGCATATTTGGATGTGGACTATACTACTTACCAAATGAACATAGACCCAATTACCCCGAGGCGCAGGGGTGGAGTAGGAGATGTCCGAGGGAGTTTACCCAGAAATATGGTGTGTAATTCATTTTTCTCGGTTACATAATGGAAATTAACTATCATAATCAGCAAGCAGCAACACCAATGCTCATTCACAGAGGCCTGAATATTTTAGTCTCCTCTGCCAAGCCACGCTCTGATGCCCTCACTGGAATGTGCCCGATGAACACACTCCAGTGTGGGCCGCAGGGCACAGTCCGAGAGAGTGGGCCGGGTCTATGAGCAAAGTAGGAACAGAGGTCACTTCCAGTTTATAATGGGAGGGGGGGGGGGGGGGGTGTTACGGGAAATTTTTAGAAGCAAATCTAGCTGTGGTGTTAGAGTGTCGAAGTGCCCATCATCGGGCTTAAAAATGTCCCGATCAAGGCAGGTCTGCAGACCAAGACATTTCAGAGTCAGATGGACAGGTACATATATATGGGCAGGGCACAATTTGAGAGAGTGGGCTGAGTTTATGAGCAAAGCATTACTCAGGTCAGTTCCCTGTACAATTATAGGAACGTAAGTCCCTTCCAGATTATAGTGGGGGGGGGGGTGGTTTCCAAGAAAATTTTAGAAGCCAATCTAGCGGTGGTGTTCAAGTGTCGAAGTGCCCATCGGGCTCAAGAAATGTCCCGGTCAAGGCAGGTCTGCAGACATATCCCGACCAAGACACTCCTGAGTCAGGTGGTCAGGTACATAATGTGGGCAGGTACATGACGAAAAACATTTTCGTTTTGTTTAATATGGCAAGACTACTTGAGCACTAGGGTCAAATCCAACCATACATAAATGCCCACAGCCCCATCCACACACTCATATGCCCACATGTTGAAATATAAGGACACATCAGGTGGCCCTCCACGTATATTCAGAGTTACTGTTCAAGAATAATATATGGATGCGCAAATCCAACCATACATAAATTCCCACAGCCCCACCCACAGACTCATACGCCCACATGTTGAAATATATGGAGCAAAGCATTACTCAGGTCAGATCCCTGTACAATTGTAGGAACGTAGGTCACTTCCAGATTCTAAGGGGGGTTGAGTACGGAAAAATGTTAGAAGCAAATCTAGCTGTGGAGTTCAAGTGTCGAAGTGCCCATCAGGCTCAAAAATGTCCTGGTCAAGGCAGGTCTCCAGAGATACCCCGACCAAGACACTCCTGAGTCAGGTGGGGAGGTACATAATGTGGGCAGGTACGTAACGAAGCACATTTTCATAGCATTTAATATGGCAAGAATACTTGAGCACTAGGCTCAAATCCAGCCGTACATAAGTAACCACAGCCCCGACCACACACTCATATGCCCACATGTTGAAATATAAGTACACATCAGTTGGCTCTCTGCGTATATTCAGAGTAAATGTTAGAGAATAATATATGGAAGTGCTCACTCCAATGTAGTGATACAGTACCCATTGCAGTTTTGAATAAAGTTTCAGATGGGATCGGCTGGGTTGGTAAACAATGCCTTACTGTATGCAGGTCAATGTCTGATTGGGCATGAGTTGGTTTTATGGTCCTTTAATTATCATAATCAGCCAGCAGCAATGCCAATGCTCATTCACAGAGGCCTGAATATTGTAATCTCCTCTGTCAAGCCACGCCCTGATGTCCACACTGGAACTTGCTCGATGAGCACACCCCAGTGTGGGCCACAGGGCACAGTCCGAGGGATTGGTCTGGGTCTATGAACAAAGCATTACTCAAACAGGTCATTATCCGATTGAATATGGGTTGGTTTGATACGGAAAAGGCAGTTATTGTATACTTGAATAAGTTTGGGAGTTACGGTTCGTCATTTGAAGCTTAAATCTCTCCTCTATAGAAGTCATTTCTTCTTCATTTGTGATTAGTCTGACGGAGTCATGAAATTTCACAAAAAACTCTCCGTCGTGAGTCCATGTGCCAGCGATCTTTTTGTCCTTCACCATCAATCTCCCCCTACGGGCCAAGATAGCTCGAGTCTTCGTCAAATGCTCCTTAATATACACGTTCTTAGTGTTTTGGAAAGTTCTGAGTAAACGATGTCCCCTAAAAAAAACGGTGTCGAACACAGTAGCCGGTAAACTTTATTAGAATAGTCCTATTGTTTTTGTTTATGCCCAGGGGTCCTGAAGGATGACTCCTCTCAATTTCATCTAGGACCAAGGGTACCCCCATGGTTTTTGCCAGATCTAGGACGAGATCATCAGTCTTTTCACCTGGTGATTCTTGGATGCCTGATAGTCTGAGAGAATTACGCATACCATATAAATCATCAATTTTGTTTTCAAGCCGATAAATAGTATTTGTTTTTTCTTGGACAATATTTTCTAGAACTTCTACCCGTTTTTGATAGTGACTTATGCTGTCTGTTATGGCCGAGCTCATAAGGTCTTTTAGAATAGCATGGACTGATGGGTCCTTAAAAGCCATGAGAAACACATTCACAGTTTCAGATTCTGGATTTCCTGGTTTGGGCATTGATGTCACGCACGTAGTTCCTGAACCCATGATATCTTGGGAAAGATTTGCTGGGACTGTGGGATCAATGTCAGAACTGGAGAAAGTTTGAATAGAACTATCAGACTCTGATTGTAAAAGTGAACTTTCTTTCAGTTTTTTCAGTGCCAGGTCAACAGATGTAGCGCTCTCGTCTAGGGGACGATTCCGTTTATCTTGTGTATTAAGTTTTTCCATCGAACTGATCAGAACCTTGTTATTATGCAGAATGCAGTCGATTAGATAACTAAGGTCTTTTCGTGGATCACATGAAGTGTTCTGGATGTGAGTGATTCAGGTACAGTTAGAGTTGAAGTCACGCTTGAAGTAGGTGCAAACGATCGATAATGGAACAAAGCATTGACAGAGTATCAAACCAATAGAGACAATCAGTACAGCTATTACCAAAACAAATAGAAACAGCCTGAATTAGAAGTTCCATAAAATGAACACTTGTAGTTTTTCAATTACCAATTGCTTTTACAATTGTGAAATTTCTTAGGGATTGTCAGAAATACTGATCATTTTAATAGACACAGATACTCACTCCCAATGTGCGATCATGTTTTGAAAAAGAGTAGTATTCAAATTTCCATCAGAACACGAAAATGGGGAATCCTGAACAGGATCACAAACATCTCCGTACATTAAAGTATCAACGATGAGAAGAAAACTCACAAAAACAGGTTCAATAAATTCCCGAAGGAAGGCCCAATCACTTTCTGCTAAAATAAATTACGATCGTCAAGTTTCAACCTCCCATCTCAAGCTGCAAAGTGAAGCGCAAAATCTACGTCACTGCCATATCCGCCATTCAATTTTTTTCCAATCTTTTACTTAGAATTCAGTTGACGTATTCAAACTGTATGGTGAGTGTGGGGGGTACTTGTATTTCCCATCTAGTTTTTGTTGCTGAGCTTGCTCAGAAGTACAGCAATGACATTTTAGTCCTTTCTTTGTCAGGGATAGCCATGGAATGCTGATTAGCAACATTGTAACATCACTGGTACATGGGATACCAACAACAATGCACAATGGTGTTGCTGCTATGATGAGGGATTCTAAAGACCTCATAAAAATGATGCATGACTTTGTGTAACATGCTTTGATGAACTGTTGCATTTCAAGAAATCGGCAGCAAATATGGCAGCACGCAATGCTGACTTCACACCAATATCTAGTTCTGACAGTAGGCTAATACAAGTAGAGGTAGATAATTTTGATGCTGACATTACATCACAGAATGGAAACTTTGGCTGTTTTGTTAAATCAAGCAAATAACATAGCCCAGTTGCAACATAGTCGACTCCCATGACTTCAAAAATCTCAAATGTCAGAGACTATTGACTAGCAGTTGGATGTTATTCATTATCACAGACAGAAATGCCTGGATATGCCTATTTCTCATGCAAAAAGATTAATCCCATTGCTCCAAATTCTTTGTCATTGAGCACAGTCAACTCGAAAAGGTAAAAGAGGCCGATTTTGCATTCTTCAGTGATGTTCTGCAAATGAAAGTTGTCCAGAATTTAACAGGTGTAACACTTGTATATCTCGTAAATCTGAAATGTTCATCCAAATTTATATCGTATCAAATATGGCTTCGAGAAGGAACTAGAGATTAAGTCACTCCAGCCCATAACAGTTCACTGGAACTAGATAAAGTCTAAAATGTTCTTGCTTAAGTCAGATGCCATGTAGCACAAACAGGTGCAAATGTAATTCTGCTAAAATGGCATGAACATTTTTCTGTTCTTGCAACACTACACTAGAGTGTTGCAATGAGCACCTAAGGTTAGCAGATTCATCAGCTATGAATAGCACTGATGAATAGAATTATCAAACATCCAAAACATCCCTTAAAAATGTATATAGGCTCATATGTAACCTCTGGTATGCACCTGGAATGTTGTATTTGCCACCGTCAAACATTGCAGTCCATGAAATGACGATGTCACCTTAAACGTATATTTCAAAGAGGTGAATAAAATTTTGATAGGAGTCTTCCCAAAACTGAATAAAGCCACCCAGTCTATCTTGCAGCCAAATCTCAAGTGGAAAGAGTGCCACTTATTTAGACAAGTATTATTCTTTAGTATACCTGAAGTAAAATGAAAGGCACAAACATATGCAATTGGCTTGTTCTTTGCTCTATGTAGCAGTATGGAAAGAGCTGTTTGAAGCAATACTGTAAAATCCCTCAGGCAATTCTACTAAAGAGTCCAGGAACTATCCCTTGTTCCAAATACAGTAGAGGAGTCAGAAATTGTATGGCTCTTTGCTGGAGATGTGGGTATCAGGTAGCAAACAGTAAACAATGGCAGAGAAAGTGACATGATTTTATTAAAAATTTAAGTGGCTTGCTGTGAAAGGGTCCCTGAAAATGCCAAAATTGAGGATTTGGCAAAACTCAGAAAGATCCTCAAGAGAGCTGTAATTCTTATGGACATTCATTGCTGGTAAGGATATTAACAATAGTGGCAATATATGGAAGAGGGGGTAACAGCAATAATCAACCAATCAAGCTCATTGTCCACAATGGTCATGCCTGGCCCAAAGAGCTCCACTTCCAAGAAGCCAAGCAGGTGCACATCTGAGAGGGTGACATGTGGGATGCTATAAGATGAGTCAAACACAAAGCTCTCGAAACCCTGAACTGGTAGAGTGCTGGAAGCCCATATTTGGGCTTTATTCTGAAGAGCAGGTACCTCAAAATAAAGGCTCATATTCTGTGTATGTGTTTCATATTAACAACAAAGTGAAATAATTTAGTCAACAAATTTTGAGAGTAAAAAAAAAATTAGCACTCTACCAGTTAAAGTCATCCATCTCCAAATCAGACAGAATTCAGTGCCAAGAGATGCTTCAAAGCTGTCTTTGATGGCTTCAGTTTGTGGAAGCCGGGCGATCTGACCCTTATCAATCACAAGAAAATCCAAGCTGAAGCTCAGGAGTTGCTCTTCCAGAGACACAAAAAATATTTCTCAACCATCCCTGTTCTGCTCCTGTATCATCCCCAAGATAGATGGTGACAAAACTTTCTGGTCACTATTCCTGGCTCTCTAGTTAATGAATGGCCCCACCAGGAAGTCCTTATCCTGAATGTTGTTTTGTTGATGGTTCATTCCCTATGCCATTGACGTGATTGAGCGAAAGAAATATGGCAAGGATTGGCGCCTTGGTTACACACTCACAGTCCTCTCCAGCCAGGGGTTGACAATAAAAGCTACACAGAAGGTTTGAATCATTAATGTCTATCTCCAATGGCTCAACATGGCTACCATATCAAATTGCTCCAAAAAAATAGAAGCTCACTGAAAGTGACAAGAGGCTTTGATGAGCTTACTTGACATTGCATTGCACAATGCCTGTGTAACTTAGAAGACGAAGAATCGGCTTGCTTGAAGGCTGCATCATCAAAATGAGAGGCTCTGTGCTCTCAAATTAATCAAGGAAACCATCCAAAGGATTCTCAATGAACACACAAAGCTCACTGAGCGCATCATTCATATACTGTTTCTGAGCAAGGAACACCATCGCAAGCATATTGACTGTGATTGGTTTGGCCATATCCACCCTGGTGTTGGTACTGTCAGGCAGTGGAGATGACTTTGTGGTCCTCACACCACCACCAATCGCGGCTCCTCCAGATAAGGGAGGCTTGAAAAAATGGGTTAAGTAGTATTTGCAGGCTTTTGGTTGAGCTCTGGCCAAACTTGCAGGAAAAGACACAGCTGTGCTTCTTGGCATTATTGGAAGCCTGGTATCCTTGCTTCTTTCACTACAGAGGAAAGCAGTTGGATGATTTATCGAATAACTGTGGGACATTGTTCTCGGAGTCGGAGGATTGTTTCTCATTAATGCCAGAGGCTAGTTATCATGATGAGATGAACCAAATCATGAGTAACCCCACAACAACAACACAATCTTCGATAAGGACCATCTTCTCCTCGTCATGATGTTCATCTGACTTAGCTTTGAAACCTTTAGGAGGAGGGGGTTTCACGGTAGCCATGGGTTTGAGAAATGGTGACCATGGGTTGTTGAAGAACAGGTGACATGCGAGTATGTTCTGTTGGAACAGGCAGAGCATTCACATCATCTTTAACCCCTAGCCTCTGAGAATCAGTAGCAATCAGGATTTTGTTATAATATCCTGCATGAAAGCCTTCCTTATTCCATGAGGGAAGGGGTCATATTGATGCCGACCCCAAACACATAATCAGTTTTTGATTTGGCATGAGACAGTACATCCTGATAGCATTTCATTGTCTTCCAATTTGTTTTCAAAGTGCTTCTGTGTATCATGCAGTACCTGTATCCAGTATCATTGAACAAATCTGAGTCTGAGAACCGATGCTCGCCCAGACGTACATCCTAACAGTCTTTAATCCTCTCAACTCCAGCCCTTGTGAATCATTTTGCCTCGTCCACTATGAAATTTGTCCAGTCTGCACTTTCTTGTCTGAGGAAATCGACATGCGTATGACCATGCCCTGGCTGTCAGGTGCCTTCCAAACTCATTGCATAGCCTTTCATTGGCATGCCCGTCGTATTAGTTACAATACTTTGACCAAGAATGGTCTTGCGGCAATGCGGTTTTTAGTTCAGCTCGTATCCATCGTGTTTGGTGGTAGAAATGGAATTACTTAAAGCTTCAAGTGAACAGGTCTACCACATTCCCCAGATGATCAGTTGCTGAGACTCCGCATTCCCTTGTTGCACACCAAACAGCAAACTTCAGGTGATTCTTCCAGAATTTTCATTGGACGATCTCACCAGTGATTGATGGTTACTGCATAGTTTATCTGGGGATATTTGCAGTTGACAAATCTATCCATGTGGTAGATTTTGAAGCTGGTGGTTTCCAGACTGTGCTGTGGGGTTACACAGATGCAAATCTCATTTGATGTCGGAGAGCTTTTTTGGTTTGTAAAAGCCACCCAGCTTTTATATCTCACCTGCTTCATATAGGAACGCTTTTACTGGGATACTACTTTCCATTGAAGTGAAGGCAGTTATTTATATTCTTGCTTGCAGTAAAACTGATAGTATGTATTTTAACAATTAGCAGGCATTCAACATATGCTTGTGCCCCAAAGCTTGCTGACTGGAGAATTTGCCCTTCTTTCTTGGAGCCTGGGGTCGACAATAAGAACCCTGTGGAGGAATGTATTAAAATACCTGATGGCTACTACAATATTTGTGAGCTGAATGACGAGGTGTGATGGTGAAATTAAGAACTCTAGCTTAGGGTTTACCAAGGGTGAAATACCAGCAAACAGTGCATAGTTGGGGGACGAGTTTATTTGGTTGATAATATATCGTGAACTCTGCATCCATCTTGCAGAAATCAGTACCACAGATAATATTCTCAACGAGCAACCCAGTACACTACTAAGGGCAGTGCTGATAGAAAATGAAATGTGTGGTAGTGGTAGGATGGAAACCTTCCCACATGTACAATACAAAAAAGTCCCATCAGACCCCATCGACCAACTCATAATTGAGATTTTAGATAAAGATGGACACAAACTGAATATAGACTATATATCACTGACACTACATATTCAAGAAAATGGCAGGACCAGATACACATGAAGTGAGGGCATACATGACCCTTCGACTGGCTGATAATGGCAATACATTCAGTTTTGGAGACTTGGGAACAGGGAATGAACAATACACATTCCAACTCTGGTGTGGGTTTATAAGAGAAAAGAGGTTCCTGCAGCTGTTCCATCTGCTTCAGCACCGACCTCTCCCACTAAATTTACTGAGCTTAGCCATTTAGATTTGGGGGATGCAGACAAATGGAAACTCTATTGAGAGGCAGCAACCAGTAGGCTATTTACAGGAAACCTGTCGTAGATTCAGGTGGGTGGGAACTCTGCTTCAAGATTGCTCCACCATACATTCAGCTTGAGTTGATGCATGGACTGCATAACCTCCAGAACAGTGGTGCCACAAACACTCCTGGATCCATGGTAGTTATTGAGGTGGTTCTGGGGACTCTATATTCTGACTTAGGCCCTGTGCTACAAGGGCTAAGTCTAAATTGGGGTCGACAACACACGAATAAAGAGGTTGCCATCCTTTTCCATGGGAATAGTGTTAAGGTCTCTGAATGGTATAGAACACAATATATCAGATGCCAGGGTTCTGGTTAATACTGTCAATACCATTCACATTGGACCAATAAAGTTGAAGCGTTTGTGGTGTACTAAGTTCCAATTGGCTGACAACTCTTCAGAGGTACTTTTGCATGTTTTACAATAGCCTATACAAAATAGGTTTATATCCAGAACTGAGTGGCAAAAGGAAATAGTAGTCACATCCAGTAAATCTGCGATTTAAAAGCTTGTCTCATGGCTGAATGGGGCCCCAGATGCTCCCTCGGGAAGCAGTATCAGAGTGGGGTTAATTTTAATGATGGCATTGAAATGTCTCATACCATGGCCAGCTTATGGTTTAGATTTGGTGGGGTTGGATTATTAGCTACCATAGTAGCTGCACCAGTTGTTCTAGCTCTATAGAAGTGTGCTCAAGGCATTTGTGCTCTTGGTAGTATTCTTGGGCAATTCATTAGCCGGCCGTTAGTTAAAAAAGGCCCAGAAACATGCCATGATTTACACCTTGGCAGAAGCCAATCTTTCCACTGTACCCAATTTTAGACTTATTTTTCCCCAAAATTTCCACAAAACCATATATGATATAATATTGTTGAAATTGTTTTGAAAAATCTGAGAAAAAATAATTAAAATAACAAATTTTAATATTGTGTGTGTTGGGTAAAGGATTAAACATTTTTTTCTGAGGGCTGCATATTAATTGATAGACAAGTTGATATTTACAGCATGCTCAGATTCATGGATTAACTATTTCATTTATGAAGATAAGCTGCAACATGGTTCCAGATTGTAAAAGCAGGCTTTAGGGAAGTGTTAAGGAAGCTTAGTAACGTTCTGGAATATTTTGGACTTATCATAGTGATTAAACAGTCATTTTTCTTCTTTGTTACAGAATGTGCTTGTAATCAGTGTGGTACAGATTTTTGTGATAGAGACAATGGAACATGCTCTTGTAAACTGAATATTGTTGGTGAATATTGTGATCAATGTGCTGTGAGTACTCTTTTACCAGAAAACACTTTACAATATTATTGAAATGTCAATGCCCCCATGGATTCCCCAGCATTGCTCGATTGCAAATCAATTATTTTATGATTTTTTAACATAGCATAAATGCATCAGCATAATTGACAACTAGATCTGGATATAACCTGGTGTTAATGGTGGTCCATGAGCTGAAAATTCGCAAGTTTTTTTCTTTTGTTTTGTCCCTGCGCAAACTTTTCCCTGAAATCCATCCGATTTCCATGAAAATCACCCTCAGGTGAAAAATTATTCTTGAGGTTAACATGTCTGCCCCCAGAATATGTTGTGTTGTGAGATACAAAAACAATTTTGTATGGCATCATCACTAAAATGCAAATTCAGGTATGTAAATTTGAGATAAGAACAATGGAATATTTGGATACTTTTAATATTGTAGACCTCATAATTGGACTGGACAACTGATGTTACATCACTTATATTTTTCTGTTTTCTTTCACAATTTTTATCCCCCGCTGTGCAGACATGTTAAGTTTGAGAAACTCAAAATAGTGAGATTTTTATATGGCGAAGCTTGTTTTTCCATACAAGACAAAAACTGAAATTCATCCCCCCCCACCCCACCGATTCCATTACTTTTAGAAATCAAGCTAAAAAAATAAATAAATAAAATATTGGCAATGTTGCGGGAACATATGCACAGTTTCATCTGACTGACAAAAATTAGGTTGGAAAAAATTTGCATAAAATAAATTCCAAACAACCCTCCTCCCCCCACCCCCATAAACATACCATAAATTCAAGTCAGAAAAATGAGGGAGGGGTGGAACACCCACTCCCCAAATTTGAAGATAATTTTTTTGATTTTCTGCCCTCTGTACAAGTACAGTACGTGCCTTCAGTTCTGAGATATCCCCCCCCCCCCCCCCCCATCCCCCCCTCCCCTCTTCATTAGCATGATCTCCGCAGATTTCAGACCATGGCTCCAGCACAAGAAAGTAAGATATGGTGCTTTATCAATATGCAAAAATTTACAAAAAACCTATATCTACAGCCCAGGCAAATGTAAGGCAATTTGTTTGAAATACTTTTTCTATCTTCCAGGTTCCACTCAGCTTATTTATAGTAGTTTGTATAGTAAACTGAAAACTGGAGACTGCAAAACAAAACATGGGGTCTCAAAATCTTGAGAATCTGTCCCCGATCGTGAGGACGGGATATGCCATAAAAAATTGGGAGCTTCCCGCCAAAATTGTGAAACTTAACATGTCTGCCGCTGTGTAGAGGAGAGCTCTCGTAATTGAATAACTATTAATAGAATAACCATGTTGACTGAATATAATTTCACAAAACCATTTACCATATTTTCTGTACAAATTAGACCTGTTGATTGCATATGGGTTATAGAATAGTGAACTCCTGTTAATTGAATAAAACATTTGGAAATTACCCTGACAACCACTACATTTGCCGTTGTTTTTAGACTTACAGTACAAGTCAAAATAAGTTGTAGCATAACCACAATAAACTAAATATACTGCAGCTCCTGCACTGATAAGATCAGAATCTGACCTCATTTTGTGAGAGCTTTCCAGAAAATTATGTCAGATTCTGGTCTTATCAGTGTAGGAAGAGAAAGATACGTAGTTTAAAGTGGTTATCCTGCAACTTATTTTGACTTGTACTGTATATGGCCTCATTACCACCAGTACAGGCATTTAATCTACTATATCTTGTTTGTCAGAGCACTATGAGCTCTGTAAAACAAGATATACTAGGGGAAATGCTAAGTTTATCTCAACAATACAGGAAAGTGACCAAATACCTATTAATTGAATACTCCTGTTAACTGGATAATTTTCATTTGTGGATGGATGAATGGCGATAACCCATTCCTACTACAGTTGAATCCTGTTAATTGAATGGGAGTGGCCATTCAATTTACAGGATTTCACGAGTAGGAATGGGTTCGCTTCATCCAACTGTCCATCAATCCATCCATCTGACTTCCTGTCCTTACGTATGTCCATCCATCCATCCATCCATCCACATCCATCCATCCATCCATCCATCCATCCATCCATCCATCCATCCATCCATCCATCCATCCATCCATCATCCATCCATCCATCCATCCATCCATCCATCCATCCATCCATCCATCCATCCATCTCCATCCATCCATCCATCCATCCATCCATCCATCCATCCATCCATCCTTTTCATTGGCAGAGTGGGAAGGGCCATTCAATTAACAGGATTCCACTGTTGTAGGAATGGGTTATCTCCATCCATCCATCCATCTGTCCATTCGGCCAGCCAGCCATCCATCCATCTTTTAAGATAACTATTCATTTTTTAAAATTTGCCAATTTTAATATATAATTTTTGGTGACCATACGATGAATGCGATTGTGTACCATTTGTGTCTGAGTATCTCTTCAAGAGTTATTTCCCTTGTTGGACTGGAAATTTCTTGTCTACTCCTTACAATTTCTTGTCATTACTTCTGAAGAAAGCATTCAAGATTTCCTTACCAAATATAAACATAATATATCGCTGTTCATTGATAATATATTGAATCGGAATATAAACCAGCTGTGTCCATTTATTTATTTATTTATTTATTGGTGCTTAACGCCACATCGACAACAAAGGTCATATCGTGGCGAGAAAGTCATGAAAATGAGTTAAAAGGTAACGGTCAGGACTGTTTTTAAAAAGAAAAAAAAAAATTGTGATAGATGAACGATAATAGAATGAAAATGTGAAAATGAATATTCATAATGGAAGAAGAACAACAAATATAATACAAATCAACCTATTGATACCGAATCATAATGGGAAGATTAAAAGACAAAGCTCTAAAACTTGCTAAAAAGGTTGATTTCTTTTAGAAAAGACAAAAGCTTGCGCGGACTGGTAGTGTAAAACAGGTCTCTAAGAGACTCCACAGTGAAAAACCGCCGCCTAACGTGATCGAAATCTGTACAATCTAAAAGAATGTGTTCCACTGTCAGCCCCTGCTGACAAGGAACACATTCAGGTCGCAGAGTGCCCTCTAATAAGAAACTATGAGTGAGTCTGGTATGACCAATATGACATCGTGTAAGGATAACATGATCTTTTCGACAAAGATGAGAAAGAGGATAATAATCAGACACAGTTGGTCGGAATCGGTGGAGTTTGTTATTGGTAGCTCCATCCCATTCCGACTGCCACAAAGACTGGATGTATTTAGAAATAAGTGGCTTGTAATCACTGTAAGGAATTGGAAAATCAGTGATTGGCTTACACAGGGCCTGTTTCGCTGCACTGTCTGCCCTGGTGTTACCAGCAATACCAACGTGTCCAGGTAACCAGCAAAACACAATATCATATTGGTCAGACTTCATTACAGTAAGTCGTTCACGAAGTGACAAGATTAGAGGGTTCTTCAACCTGGGGCTGAGAAGAGCCTGTAAACAAGAAAGAGAATCGGAGAAGATAATGGACTTCCATTCCTCTTCAGCCTCAATCTCATCGAGCGCAAGGTCAATAGCTTTTACCTCAGCTGTAAAAATGGAACTCGTATCAAGTATCCTGGTTGAGGTGGTCTGATCACCACTAACAACAGCAGATGATACTCTATCATTATCCTTGGATCCATCCGTATAGAACATAGTGTATGCTCTATAGTGAGACTTAATCTCGGCATACGCTTGCTTAAATTGCAAAGAATTTGTGTTTGCCTTTTTAGAAGAGGCCAGATCTAAAATAACCTTGGGTTTTGACAGACGCCAAGGGGGTATATTAGGTTTACGATTTTCTGCCACAGAATCTGGAGCAACACCAGTAGCCTCCATGTGGGTTTTGATTCTGAGTCCCAGTGGAGGAATCTGTTTTGGATTTTTATCAAAAAAAACTTTATTTAGAGGTTTAAAAACATAGCAGTAAGCAGGATTGGAAGGATTTGCAGATAATTTTGAGACATATTGCAAAGAGAGTTTAATTCGACGCTTCTCAAGAGAAGGCTCACCTGCTTCGATAAGAAGAGAATCTATAGGTGACGTACGAAATGCACCAAGGCTAATTCTGATACCACTATGATGGATGGCATCAAGAGGTTTCAGATAGGATTTCCTAGCCGATCCATAAACCACGCAACCATAATCCAACTTTGACCGTACAAGAGCTCTATACAGATGGAGCAGAGTTTTTTGGTCGGCACCCCAATCAGTGCTGCCAACAACTTTTAGCAGATTAAGTGCTTTCTTGCATTTAATGTTTAGTTGTTTGATGTGAGGCCTAAAACTTAGTTTCTCATCAAACAACAAGCCAAGAAATTTCACTTCCTTTACAACTTTAAGTGGAGTTCCATCTAAAAATAACTCCGGATCCAGGTGGTGTTTCCGGAGTTTACAGAAATGAACACAATTTGTTTTACTTTTTGAAAACTTGAAACCATTTTCAGTAGCCCAGCGCTGAACCTTTTTTTAAGGATAGCTGAAGTTTGCGCTCAACAGCAGGCATTTTCTTGCCACTGTAGCAGATGAGGAAATCATCTACATACAATGAAGAATCAACATTTGTTTCAATAGCTGTAACAATGCTGTTGATTTTTATTGAAAAAAGAGTAACAGATAGAATACTACCCTGAGGTACTCCCAATTCCTGGTCGTGAGGGTCAGATAATGTTGACCCAAGACGAACCTGGAAATTGCGGTCCTTTAAAAAATTTTCAATAAAAAGTGGCATTCTGCCTCTCAACCCCATGTTGAAGAGGTCTTTTAAAATCCCATACGTCCACGTAGCGTCATATGCCTTCTCCAGATCAAAGAACACGGCGACCACGTGTTCTTTTCTGGCAAAGGCATTTCTAATAAACGTTTCAAGGCGGACTAGATGATCAACCGTGCTTCTCTGGTCTCTGAAGCCACATTGAACATCTGCGAGCAGATTGTTCGATTCCAGAAACCAAACAAGCCGATCATTGATCATTCTTTCCATGGTTTTACAAAGGCAACTAGTGAGTGCTATTGGTCTATAGTTGCTTGGATTGCTGTGGTCCTTATCAGGCTTGGGAATAGGAATGATTGTTGCTTTGCTCCAGGAAGATGGAAACTGGCCAGTCACCCATATATCATTAAAAATAGAAAGTAAAAGCTTGAGCGATGAATTTGGCAAATGTTTTAAAATCTGATAATGTATTTCATCAGGACCAGTTGCTGTATCTTTCGCTTTGCGCAATGACGCTAGTAGCTCATCAATAGAAAATGGTTCATTATAATTTTCATCATTATCAGATTGGAATTTTAGTTTTTGTTTCTCCTGTTGCTTTTTAACAGGGATAAATTGCGGAGTGCAATTTTCAGAAGAGGAATTTTTGGAAAAGGTAGAAGCTAGGGTGTTCGAAATATCTTTTTTTGATGTTATTTTATTATTATTATATTCGAGGTGCTGTACTGTAGATTTTAATTCTTTACCTTTAATTTTCTTGATCATTTTCCAGACCTTTTTGATGGGGGTATTTTGATTCAATCTTGAAACATAATTTTGCCAGGACATTTTCTTCGTTTGTTTGATGAGCCGTCGGGCTTGTGCTCGACCAATACGTAATTTATCTAAATTATTCGTCGTTGGTGACTTATTAAAATCCCGTTCAGCCTTTTTGCGTTGATGAATAGCCTGTTTGCAATCCGTGTCGAACCATGGTTTCTGGAAACGTTTTGGATTTGCCGAGGTTTTAGGAATGACTTGACTTGCAATGTCAATCAACTCTGTGGTGAAGTGTTCAATCTGGTCAGTACTGTCCTGAAATTTTTCCCGTGTGAGGCGTTCAGAACAAAGCGATGAGAAAGTGTCCCAGTCAGCCTTTTTAAAGTTCCACTGGGGCACTCTCTCATCATCCGCCGGAACTACACTCTCCAACACAGTTGGAAAGTGATCACTCCTGCACAAGTCATCTTCTACCTTCCAAGAAAAGTCAAGGTAGATAGAAGGGCATGCAATTGTAAGATCAATTGATGTGTATGAACCAGATGCGGGGTGCAGATAAGTATCTGACCCATCATTAAACAAACACAAGTCATACTTTGTAATGAGTTCTTCTATTGTTTTGCCTTTCAGGTATTCTTTGCTGCAGGAATCACCCCAAAAGGGACTATGAGCGTTAAAATCACCCAACAAAATGTAAGGAGTTGGGAGCTGATGAATGAGATGTTCAAGATCACTCAGCTGAAGTGGCTTACTTGGTGACACATAAATTGAACATAACGTGATTGTCTTGTCTAAGGTCAGGCGTACCGCTACAGCCTGTAAATTTGATTGTAATGGTACAGAACTATGAATAATGTCGTTTCTGACCAAGACAGACGTTCCACGGATATGAAGGTCATTTTCATCTGCCCAAGTGTTATATAATGTATAACCCTTGAAAACAGGATTAACATTTGTGTCAGGTTTCTTTAGGAGAGTTTCCTGCAAACAAAAAGCAGTAGGTTTATATTTTTGGCTTAAAAGGCAGAGTTCATTAAAATTCACTCTAAAACCTCGACAATTCCATTGTATGATGGTATTTGAATTTCTATTATCCATGTTTAGATAGAGAGTTCGATGGTGGACGTATGGGCGAGATGGCCCCAGTAGTTTTCTTTGGTGACGTTTTCTTCGGAGACCGATTCGAAAAAGAAGTCTGGTTAAGTTGCCAGAACGTCTCGTCGATGCACTCATCGACTGCCATCTCCTCAAAGCCGTCAAACCTGTTGCGCGTGACAGGGTCTTGCATGGCTTTGGGTGTTCTGTCTGAGAGTTGCTTTAGTCTTTCCTTTTCTTTTTTCTTTCTTTCTTTTTCAAGTTCCTTTTTCTGACTCTGACTCAGATTTCGTTGTGTCGGTGTTTGTTGCGATTTTGGTTTTGATGCTTGTCGGTTTCTGTTTGTGTCGGAATTACATGTGTCTTCTTTTGTGTGTACTGATATGATCTTATGCTTTGTTTGTTCTTGTTTTTGTTGCAATTTTGATGTCTCGATTATTGCTGGAACAGTTGATGTTGTTTGTGTTGACTTTGGTTCGAGTTGTTCGGAGTGCTGTATTGTGAAGGCCTGTAGTAATGATGGAATGTTACCCGTGAGCCATGTCCATGGTGTTTGGCATTCCACAGTTTTTGTAGCTATTGTTTTCTTTATTGTAATAGCATATGATGGCGTGGAGGTGTTCATACCAGGCATGGAGGACACCATGTCTCTGGCCGCCTTGAAGCTTAGCTGTTTTTCACACTTCATTTTTTGAATAAGTTTCTCTTTTTTCCACGTAGGGCAATCTTTAGATGATGACATATGATTGCCCTGGCAGTTGATGCATTTGACTGTTTCGCTACTGCATGATTCGTCATGTTGTTGGCTGCATCGGTGACATATAGCTTGGCCTCGACAAGCATCTTTACTGTGTCCAAACTTTTGACACTTGAAACATCTAAGTGGATTTGGGATGAACAAATCCACTCGGACGTTCAAGTAGCCAATTTTAACTGCTTTTGGTGGTTGTGGGGTATTAAAAGTAAAAATATAAGTGCTTGTTTTAATTTGTCGTCCATCTTTTCTAATCTCAATCCTCTTTACCCCTATAACTCCCTGAGATTTCATTTCCTCTACAATATCAATTTCTTCCATATCAGCTAGCTCACGTGTTCTTACGACACCTCTGCTGTTATTGAGGGTCTTGTGAGGACTAGCATGCACCTCTATATCATGTAGTTTTTGTATTTTTAGTAATGCCACCGACTGGATTTCACGGGCACATTCTACAAGTAAACCACCACTTCTTAATTTTTTGACATCTTTGACCGTACCAGCTATGCTTTGAATAGACTTTTGTAGGATGAATGGATTCAGTTTGGTAACAGGGGTGTTTTCATTTTTTGAGAAAATATTAATAAATTTCGGCCAAGATGTTGTATTTGAGGTATTCACATTTTCAGAGTCAGAATCAGAATTGCTTTCTATGTTCGTAAATTCGTGCCGTCTTTTAATTTTGTTTGGTGTTTTTGCCATGGTTGTTTAGTGTTAGAATTCTTCACTTTATGCCTCCCACCCTTACTCCGAGCCCAACCTAGGGGGTATGTGCCAACCTGACATGAGGTGGAAACAAAACCGAGAGTACATAAAGAGTATACTCCCCCAGCGTTGATGCACAAGCATACCGCTGGAGGATTGACCCGTCGAACATGAGGGAAGTGCCAGGTCGTGGCAGCCATTCAACCAATTATTTTGTAAAACACATTACAAAGACTATTACCACGGACAGGTGACTGACGCAGATAGTGAAACAAAACAATAGACGTTAAAAAGTAGAAACTTAAGAATCAGTATTCCGTAGCAATGTAAAAATGGAAGTTAAACAACAACAAAAAATAACTGATTGAATGATCACCCAATGCCCCCGACGTGACACCCGATATTTTTGGGGTTGGGGGCTCCCGATTGGTCAGACCGGGCCAACCGACCATCCGTCTACTCCCGAAATTGGGGCCAAAGCAGTGTGTTGAACAACAGTATCTCCGAAATGGAGACCAGGGCTCCATCCCGGAGACTGCCCTAACCGGGGCCACAAGTCCTCAACTGCCAGGATTCCTTCTTCCGGTGCCTTCGGAACGCACCTCACGGGAGAACAAGGTGCCTGCCAGATGGTATTAGCAGGATTGATCATTTTGGTCCGGGGCTGCGTATTTATGTATTTCGCAGCGAACCAACTCAATTGAGCAAACCTGCCAATTAGAAATTAGCAAACCTGCCCAATTGAGCAGGCCGTCCTCTATCCGCCACCTGAGGACCCGCCTAGTAGGGGACGATCAAACCCACCTAGGACCAGCTGTGTCCATGTATTTCTTTGTGAGTTATTGCCTTGTTGGACATAGAATTTAGTGGCAGAACATTACTATTTCTTGTCATCCCAGTTTTAATATATTGCTTTGGGGTTACAATATCCTGAAGGGGATGGCAAGGATGGCTAACTGAATATTTCTTTGAGAGTTATTACCCATATTGCAATAAATTTAGTACAAAAGGAGTGTAGTAGTTAGTCCTATAATTTAATCTTATAAACTGTTTTCTCAATCAGATTAGTATTTAACAGTGGAATCAAACGGCAATGGAAAAAAGATCTGCAACTTACTCCGAAAATAAGAAATTGGATTCACACATTGATCAAAGCTGAACTCTTTTATACAAAGAATCTCCAGTGATCCTTTTTCTGAACTCATTTTATACAAAGAATTTCCAGTGATCCAGAAAAAAACTGTTGGCAAACTAAAGTTTAACCCTTTACCTAACAAATTAGCTGCATCTGCCATGGCTGTTGGGGCGTTCTTTCAATTCTATATATTCATTTACTCCATGTTGAGTGTTCTTACCCTTGATGGAATGCAGCAGGTGCTCTTGTGCAGTTGTTTCAAGTCAAGTGCTAATGGCAATGAACAAGCCGAATGGAAAAACCTGCTAATTTATCAGTTTTGAACAATATTTGATGTTTAATAGATTTGCACTTGTTTACAGCTTGCATGAGTTCAGAAAAGGCATTATTGAAACTAAAGTATTTCCCTGTTTATACAAAATCTCAGTTTTAACTCCTTGCATGCTGCTGGCAGATATTCCTGTCCAGGACAGGAAGTGTCTTGCCACTAAAAAAAAAAAATTGAGCATTTTAAGAAACATTCTCCCCAAAAATTGTATCCACCTTTTGACCAGTAATTTCTTGAGCCAAATTTTCATGAATTTTTCATAAAATCTAGTCATGGCTGCTATGAAGCAGCCATGACTAGATCTGATGAAAAATATTTTCAAAATACTCAGCGGGTTAAGAGTTAAAGGTATAAAATATGAAATTGATCCTTGTGGTCTGTATTTATAACTCCACTATTCTTCCCCAGTGCACCTATACGGTGCATGCCTGCACACGACTCCCCCAAAATGGGAATGGAGATGTTGGATAGACAGAAGTACTTCATTGAATTTTGTTTGATAGGTGAAAAGTTTTTTGCTTTGATACCCCCAAATTATGTCTATTTTCAGCCATTCACATTTGGATTTTCAAACTGCAGTGGGTGTTTATCTTGTGATTGTGAACTTGCATCTAAAAACAACCAATGTGATGCTGTAAATGGTCAGTGTCTGTGCCAACCAGGTGTTACTGGTAGAATGTGTGACCATTGTAGCAATGGATATTGGAATTACACAATTGTGGGATGCCAAGGTATATTTTATTCAAAACCCAACAAAAGTCGTTCATTCCATCACACCTTGCAGGAATAATTGTGCCGACATATCTCTTCTGACAGCATGTCATTACTTACATTTAATTCACTTAGTTTGTTTGTTGGCCTATTTTGTAGGTTTTTTCCACATAGAAGCTGAGTATTTTGGTTACAAACAATACATGTTGGATATGTCACGTGTCTCAATAAAAAGAATAAAATGATGAAGATATAAAATAGTGCATCTGACACTCAGTTGTGTGCTAATTAAAAGAATAATTATGTTAATTACAGTATCCCCTGTGGGAACCCCAGGAAGTGAAACAGTGTTTTTCTACTGTTGTAAAAAAGCTCAGTATTACTGGTAAAATAGGACCCAGTTACCAATGCTTGTGGTGAAAGTCCTCTAAAATGGACAACATGGGTATAAACGATTGACTAAGCTTGACTTTATCTCCATCTTGTGGTCACTATTAGCCATTGTGCAGAAGTATGTGACCTTAAACACCAATAAATAAATAAATAAATAAATAATTACAGCATACATTGGAGCCCATTCAATTAGATATCTCTTGATTTAATAACATTGTCAGTAGAATTTAACCTCAGCACAAAATCCTTTACAATGCCTATAGTACAAATGTGCCTGTTAATTACATATAGGATATTGAGTGAACTTCTGTTAACTGAATAAAAGATCTTATAATATGTCGAGAATTCATCATGACAGTCACCAAATTGCCTTTTTTTATAGACATATTTAGCCTCTGTTCATCCAGTATAGGCATTTAACTTATTGTACCAAATTATTCCAGTGTTGGCAGGTTGACCCTGGTCTGAAACAGTTAATGACCTAGCTCACCACCTAAATATGGATTTCAACATTAAGAAGAACAACCAGAGGGTGTTCCTTGCCTGTATTTGTTGACAGTGGAGCATATTCATTTACACAGTATGGATTTTAATCTTGTTAGATGATGAAATTATGATGTAGTTTCTCTTGTAGATCTATTTTACAATAAATAGCACCTGTCATAAAATTTCTACTGTTACTCATGACAGTCAACCTTTTTATGCCCCCTACCCTCTCGGAGCATTATGTTTTCACCATGTCCATCCGTCCGACCATCATCTGGCATCCGACATTCTTCTGTTGACTTTTGGTTTCCGTCCAATAACTAAAGAACCACTTATTTGATCAAATGATAATTTATTGCATTACTTCTGGATGACTAGACAATGCTTCCTTTTGATTTGGTCCGGCTCACAAATCAATATGGTGGCCATACTGACTTTGGTTTCTGACCAATAACTGATGAATGCTGACTGGAATCATTTTATCTTTTAATTATGTATTGTCGGTGTCTAGAGGAAGCTTCCTTTCAATGTTGGACCAGTCAGCTGAACCAAGATGGCCACCAGTGGACAGTTCATTTTGGCTTCTGTGGTGGCCATCTTGAATTTGGTTTCCGTCCAATAACTAAAGAACCACTCATTTGATCAAATCATAATTTTAGGAGTTACTTTTGAATGACTAAACAATGCTTCCTTTCAATTTTGGTCCAGCTAGCCAATTTGGTTTCTGTCCAATAACTAAGGAATGCGGACTCGAATCATTTTTAGCTTAACTTGACAAAGTCAAGATAAGTTATCACTATCATGCATGCGGAAATCTGTGAGTCAGTGAG
Source organism: Pictodentalium vernedei (assembly GCA_031216915.1). Classification (NCBI taxonomy): domain Eukaryota; kingdom Metazoa; phylum Mollusca; class Scaphopoda; order Dentaliida; family Dentaliidae; genus Pictodentalium; species Pictodentalium vernedei. The sequence goes on from CM062291.1 coordinate 249,209,036, forward strand.
TCTGTTAGACTGTTCACATTTTCTTTTTGACAGGCTGCACTCCTGTTGTTCTTGTCCAATCAACACAAAATTTCATATGCAGGTTCGAGGTCATGTCTAGAAGAAAATGTCCCCCTTTGGCTGTGATTGGTCACCCGTGACATCTGCATGAGCCCAAAATCCTTTAGCACAGTCTACAGGTCGTATTTATGAAGGGATTTCATTGTAACTTGGTAGGATGATTCTGTATAATGTCTACATGAGAACAACCTATTTTGGTCAGGTTCAGTGAGCCATGATGGCCACAGGGGCACATTACCTAGATTCCTTTAACACAGTCTACAGCTTGCATTTATGAAGGGATTTCATTGTAAATTGGTAGGATGACTCGATATAATGTCTAGATGAGAACGTCCTATTTTGGATGTGATTGGTCAACCGTGACACAGGCACATGACCTAGGTTTGTTTGGCACAGTCTACAGTTCACATTTATGAAGCAATTTCATTGTAACTTGGAAGAATAACTCCGTATGATGTCAAGATGAGACTGTCCTATTTTGGTCACAATCGGTCAGCCATTACCACTGTCTAGTATCGTGACCTAGAGTCCTTTAGCACTGTCTACAGGTTGTTTTTATGAAGGGATTTTATTGTAACTTGGTAGGATGAAAACATAGCATACAGGGTACAGAACTTAACATATTCTCAATTATCACAATCCTTGTCTTATTTCATAATCCTTTCATAAACATTGAACATTATCCTTCTCATCAAACACTACACACAGGCAAGTTAAGCTACAGTATCATTGACACTTTCATTACTTTTTAATTATGCATTATTGGTGTCTAGAGGAAGCTTCCTTTAAATATTGGACCAGTCAGCTGAACCAAGATGGCCACTAATGGCCAATTCATTATGTTTTCCATGGTGGCCATCTTGAATTTGATTTCCGTCCAATAACTAAAGAATTGCTTATTTGATCAAATCATAATTTTAGGGGTTACTTATGGATGGCTAGACAATGATGCCTTTCGTTTTTAGTCCAGCTAGCAAATTCAGTATGGTCATTAAGTCATTACTGAATTAGGTTTCCACCCAATAACTAATGAATGCTGACTCAAATCATTTTTATTTTTTAATTATGCATCGTTGGTGTCTGGAGGAAGCTTCCTCTCAATGTTGGACAAGTCAGCTGAACCAAGATGGCTGCCAGTGGTCAATTCATTATGGCTTCCAATAACTAATGAATACTGACTCAAATCAATTTCATTTTTATGCCCCTGCCTCTTTGAGGAGGGGGGCATTATGTTATCACCATGTACAGCGTCCATTGTCATCATCCATCCGTTAACTTTTCACATTCCATCAATTAACTAAAGTTCTACCAACCGGATCTTTACCAAACTTCATATGTGGGTTAGGTATGGTGCCTGGAAGATGTGTGTATATTTTGACCATGGTGTGCCAAAGGTCAAGGTCACAGTGACCTCCAATGTTAAATACACTTGAAATTGTTTTCCGCTCTATAACTAAAGTTCTACAAGCTGGATCTTTACCAAACTTCATATATGGGTTAGGTATGATGAGTGGAAGAAGCCTATTAATTTTGACCATGATGTGCTAAAGGTCTAGGTCACAGTGACCTCCAGTGTTAAATACACTTGAAATTGGTTTCTGCTCTGTAACTAAAGCTCAACCAACCGGATCTTTACCGAACTTCGTATGTGGTAAGGTGTGATGAGTGGAAGAAGCCTATTTTTTTTACCATGATGTGCCAAAGGTCAAGGTCACAGTTACCACCAATGTTAAATACACTTGAAATTGGTTTCCGCTCTATAACTAAAGTTCTGCAAGACTTTTTTTTTTTTTTAATCCATGATATTGCAGGAGGAGGCATATGCTACGCTTCGCGTTGCTCTTGTTTGGTTATGCATTATTGGTGTCCAGAGGAAGCTTCCTTTCGATTTTGGATCAGATAACCAATTCAGTATGGCTGTCATGGCAGACACTGTGGAGGAGGTGGGGGGGGGGGCATATTAATAATTTGAAATGGTTTTTATTCTTTTAAACCAGATTTCATCTTTACATCTATGTCATTCAATAAGTTGGTTTACATCGTCTTTAGTGAATGCTTACTCATTACTGTCATCACTTATCTCTCTGCACTTTAATACATTTATTTCCTGATTTTAAACAAATGTTTACCTCATCAAGAATAAGCCATTTTTACACTAAAGATCATTTTCCCACTTCTGATGCTGATGTGGCATTAAGCACCAAAAAATAAATAAATAAATCAAACCTATGTGCCTTTGTACACTAAAGATCATTTTCTCACTTGTGATGCTGATGTGGCATTAAGCACCAATAAATAAATCAAACCTATGTGAAAGGCGCATTGGGGTGATGTGACAAATGACAATCTCTCTTACACCTGATCAGATATCAATGATAAATATCTGTCTTGTAACCAGGGCTGGGGTCAATTACATGTAAATGTAAATAATTACAATTACTTTTAATTTTTCAATTACAATTACTTTTAATTTCAAAGTAATTAATTACAATTACTTCATGAAATGTAATTAATTACTTTTCAATTACTTTTAATTACTTTGGCCATATTTCATTAAATCGAAAGCTTCATAACCAGTATGTGTATGTATGAACTTGCTTTTTTGCTATTGTTAGCAGTGAAAATGCATAATATAACTGAAGAGGTGAAAAATGTTCAAGTCAAACTCCCTATTGTTATGAAATTAAGAATTGCTCGATTCTTAATTTCAGAACATGCTTACTAGGATAAATGTTGTGGGAATTATGAGGGGTTACACTCCAACATAATCAACTGAAAACAGTTAAGGAAAAAATAACACACACATTTTATTCATTTCCCAAGGAACTACTGTAAGAAAAGGAATAGAAACCAAAAATACATATTGCCTATTTCTTGCCATGACAAGTAGTAAATTATTAAAGATATAACCAAATGTACATTGCTTTCAATTACGACACTGGGGTATATGGCTATTACCTGTAGTCTGTGCTAAAGTTTTTCGGGTTTTGGGCCCGGGCTGCTGTCATGGTTGAATGATCGCGACCAAAAGGGGATGTTCTCATCTGGACATTATCTGGAGTCATCCTACCAAGTTACAATGAAATCCCTTCATAAATATGACCTGTAGACTGTGTTAAAGGTTTTTGGGCTTCGGGGCCCCTGTAGCCATCACAGTTGTTCAATCACGACCAAAAGGGGACGTTATCATTTAGACCTTATATGGAGTCAACCTACCAAGTTACAATGAAATCCCTCCATAAATACGACCTATAGACTGTGCTAAAGGTTTTCAGCTTCGGCAGTTGTCACAGCTGAATGATCGCAACCAAAAGAGGAAATCTTATCTAGACATTATCTGGATTCATGCTACCAAGTTACAATGAAATCCCTTCATAAATATGACCTGTAGACTGTGCTAAATGTTTTCGGGCTTCAGGCCCCTGTAGCTATCACAGTTGACCAATCGGGACCAAAAGGGGACGTTCTCATCGAGACATTATATGGAGTCAACCTACCAAGTTACAATGAAATCCCTCCATAAATACGACCTATAGACTGCGCCAAAGGGTTTTCAGGTTTTCAGCTTCGGCAGCTGTCACAAGAATGATCGCAACCAAAAGAGGACATTCTCATCTAGACATTATCTGAATTCATGCTACCAAGTTACAATGAAATCCCTTCATAAATATGACCTGTGCACTGTGCTAAAGGTTTTCGGGCTTCAGGCCCCTGTAGTCATCACAGTTGACCAATCGTGACCAAAAGGGGACGTTCTCATCGAGACATTATATAAAGTCAACCTACCAAGTTACAATGAAATCCCTCCATAAATACGACCTGTAGACTGTGCTAAACGTTTTCGGGTTTTGGGCTCGGGCAGTCGCCACAGTTGACAAATCGCGACCAAATGGGGAAATCCTCATCTAGACATCATATGGAGTCATCCTACCAAGTTACAATGAAATCCCTCCATATTAAATATGACCTGCAGACTGTGCTAAAAGTTTTTGAGTTTCGGGCTTGGGCAGCTGTCACGGTTGACAGATCATGACCAAAAGGGGGCGTTCTCATGTAGATATTACACAGAGACATCCTGTCAAGTTACAATGAAATCCATCCAAAATACGACCTGTAGACTGTGCTAAACATTTTTGGGTTTTGGGCTTGGGCAGTCGACACGGTTGACAAATCGCGACCAAATGGGGAAATCCTCACCTAGACATCATACGGAGTCATCCTACCAAGTTACTATAAAATCCCTCCATATTAAATATGACCTGCAGACTGTGCTAAAAGGTTTGGGGTTTCGGGCTTGGGCAGCCATCATGGTTGACAGATCATGACCAAAAGGGGACGTTCTCATTTAGATATCATACAGAGGCATCCTACCAAGTTACAATGAAATCCCTTCATAAATATGACCTGTAGACTGTGCTAAAGGTTTTCATGTTTTGGGCTCGGGCAGCCATCACGGTTGAGCGATCGTGACCAAAAGGGGACGTTCTCATCTAGACATGACCCCAAACCTGCATATGAAATTTTGTGATGATCGGAAAAGAACTACGGGGTGTAGCCTGTGCTAAAGGAAAATGTGAACAGACTCACAGACTTCCGCACGCGTGATGGTAATAGCTTATCTTGACTTTGTCAAGTTAAGCTAAAAATGGTTTCCAGGCAATAACTTAACTTTTATGCAGGGTAGACTGAAGTCACAAGGTAGGTACCGTCCTGAAAGGAGAACCCTACTGAGTGCAGGTTATTGATGCAAAGGTTAAAGCCACTGTTACTAAAGAGAACTTTGGTCTTAGGCGATATCAGTATTTCTATTTTCTACAGCTGAAGAAAACTTGATAATGACATATGGAAAGAGAAGAACTCTTTCAATTTTGGTGTTCATGGGCATAAAGTTGAAAGGTCACTGGACTGCTACTGTAAATGGAAATTTAATGAAAATTGTTTTTTGGGCATTTACTGGTAGAGTGCTAGAATCCACTATAAGGGGCTCAACTGAACAGTGCTGAAAGCCAATTTAGTGGCTTTACAGTGTATGCTTTAGCTCGTCATTTGTGCATGCAGTAGATAAAGATATGTTCATATAAAATTGTATTGTTACAAACGGATATCTCTTAATTGTATATCCCTCGTTGTTACAAACCACCTTTAAAAAATAATTTAGCACCCTACCAGTTAACTTCATGTTGCATGATGAATGTCCACCAAATTTACAGATTACGGACGGACCCATTTGGAAAGAAAAGAAATATATCTACTTTGGAGTGTGCATTCAACAGGCTGAATATCAGGGACTCTAACTGTAAGAATTTGTTCAAAAATTGGTTTCCAAGCAATAATTATAGTTATATTTCATGCATGTCCACCAAACTGATCAGTAGTTACATCCATAGGAGGAAATGTACCCCCTTGATTTTCAGACATGTCATCAGGATGTCAAAGTCACTGTCAATAAAAATAGCACTTTTAGGTTTTTCACAATACAGTGGAGCCCACTTAATTAGATTTCTCTTAATTGTATATCTCTGTTATTTGAATATAATTTTCCAACACAAAACCATTTACCATAACTCGAGTACAAATCTGACTTTTAATTGAATATAGGTTATAGAGTAAACTCTTGTTAATTGAATAAAAAATATTGTAACCTGTCGAGAAATTACCCGAAGTCTCCCCAGCTTTTCTTTGTTTATAGACCTATTTGGCCTCAGTACATCCAACACAGGCATTTAATCTATTATATCTTGTTTGACAGAGGTCATCATGCTCCGTCAAACAAGATATAATAAAATAAATGCTAAGTTTATCTCTAGAATACAGGAAAGTGACACAGTCCCTGTTAATTGAATACTCCTGTTAATTGAATAATTTTCATTGGCAAAGTGGCTATGCAATTAACAGTCAGGGTTCCACTGTACCATTAGTTCCTTTTACTTCATCTGAACTAACTTGCAGAAAGTACTGTTATCTCATGGAAACCCCAGGAGGTGGAGTTGAGCTTGTTTATTGTGGTAAACAAGTTTGCTTTACTGGATAAAGACATGGTAGTCAATGCCTTGCCTGGAGTGGAAGTCTTCTAAAGTGGTCAGCATTGGTAGAAATGATTAGATAAACTTGACTTCATACCTATGTTGCAATCATGAGGTTAGCCATAGATGATGAAAGTGTCCTTAAACCCTATCAAATAAATAAATGACAGCACAATAATAATAATATAAATGTAAAATAATATAAAATTTTGTTGAAAATCTGTTTCTGGCGATAATTTAAATTCCATTCAACAAGTGCCTACCAGACATGAAGGCACATAGTGTAGTATAGGGTACATTTCTGTAGGCCTTTCAGATACAAGTGTTTATTCCAGGTATGTGTAGCCAAATCAGATTATTAGGCTTTTCCCTCTGGAAAAGACTATTGTTTTTATACGGATTTTTTTTTTTTTTTTTGAGGGGGGGGGGGGGGGGGGGGGGGTTGGGGTTTTTTTTTTCCACACATTTTGTCTGCACGATTCCCGAAGCAATTTTCGAACCGATTTTCACAAAATTTGCACACTCATAGAGGGGCACAAAATCTAAAAATGTACCGAAGCGGAATTTTCGATTTAACCCTTATTTCCTCAGAATTGGCAAAAAACTGTCAAAATTGGGGTTTATCGGCACTTTCTCGAAACACGTCTTGTAGATTTTTTTTAAACATTCATCATTTCTAGACCTGCCTGTGACACGACCTTTGATACATACGAGATATTCGGCGATGCATATGGTAACCCTCCACAGACTGCCAAACATCGAAATTTTGATGAAATGGGTCGGTTTCAGGCCCCCACTGCACCCAAACAATACATGAGAGATAAACATAACTTCCTTTATTGGAAGTGGAATTCACCGAGGATCATTTTTGTCAGTAATAAGGGTGTTCATAAAACCAAGCATTAACCCGTTTTGGACTGGTTAAACAGCAATACCCCCATAAAGCTAAAAAAATCATGTTTTCCGTGAAATTCTCAAAGCGAGTCTTGTAGATTTTCAAGAAAATTTGTTACTCCCAGGTCTTGGTGTGACAATAGAAGTTGCATGGACAAAATACTAATGGGAGCATTTGTTAACCCTCCATGGGCTGCTGAAAGTCAAAATTGTGATAAAATGGGCTGTTTTTGGATCCCACGGCACCCAATGGGGTACGCCACAAAGAAAAGTGTGTTCTTTTATCAAGCCCACACTCTATACGGAAACATTTTTGTAAGTAGTAAGGATATTCAAAAGTTGAAGTCTTAACCCTTTTTCGGCAGGCTAAAGAGAGAGACCCCTTAAAATCTTAAAATTCAAATTTTCTGTGGATTTCTCTAAAAAACATCTTGTAGGTTTTCAAGAAAAATTGACTACTCGCAGGCTTTGTGTGACATTACAAGTGGCATGGACAAAATATTCCGGTGAGTGTTTATTAACTCGCCACAGGCTGCCAAGCTTTGTAATTTTGTTGAAATGGGTTGTTTTCGGACGCACACAGCACCCAATGTGTACCTGAGAAATAAACATAATCTCCTTTGTTGGAAGTGGAATTCACCGAGGACCATTTTTGTAAGTAATAAGGGTATTCAAAAAACAAAGTATTAACCCGTTTTGGGCGGTTTAAGAGCGATTCCCCCAAAAGCTTAAACAATCATGCTTTACGTGGATTTCTCTAAAAATGTCAAGTAGAGATCGTGGTGTAACATTATAAACTGCAAGGACAAAATATTCTGATAAGCATTTGTTAACCCTCCACAGACTCTCAAATATCAACACTTTGATAAAATAGGCTGTTTCCAGCCCCCCCCCCCCACAGCACCCAACCTGTAGCTGGGAAATAAACATAACTTCCTTCCTCTATTGGAAGTGGAAATCACCGAGGATAATTTTTGTAAGTAATAAGGGTATTCAAAAAAGCAAGCCTTAACCCGTTTTAGGCTGGTTAAACAGCGATACCCATCAAAGGCTTAAAATTCAAGTTTTCCCTGGATTTCTTTAAAAACATCTTGTAAATTTCAAGAAAAAAATGGTCATTAGGTCTTAGTGTGCCATTACACGTTGCATGGACAAAATATTCCGGTCAGAATTTGTTAGCTCTACACCAGCATCTGAACATCAAAAGTTTGATAAAATGGGCTGCTTTGAGACACCAACAGCACCCAATGGGTATGTAAAGGCTAAACAAAACCTTCTTTTACTGTGCGTAGAATTCACAGAAGATCAGTTTTGTATGTAGTAAGGGTATTTAAAAGAATGCAGCTTAACGCATTTTGGACTGGATAAGGAGAGATACCCCTTAGAAGCATAAAATTTATATTTTCCATGGAGTTCGCCAACTGCTTGTTGGCGATTTTCAAGAACAATTGGACATTGGCAGGTCTTGATTGGTATTACAAGTTGCAGGATAGAATATTCCGCTAATAATTTGCTAACCCCTCTACAGACTGCTAAACATCATAATTTTGATAAAATTGGCTGTTATTGGGCTCCAAATGCGTATGTAATAGATAAACATATCCTCTTTTATCAGAATCAGAATCCGCGAGGGATAATGTTTGATAGTATTAAGGGTATTCAAAAAACCAAGCCTTAACTTGTTTTTTCCTGATTAAAGACAGACAGCCCATGCCATGTATGCTGCCTACATTACGTGTAAAATCGACACCCCCATTAAATCTACTGCGAGGTGGGGTGTCAGACCCGACCACCTGACCTAATTAGATAACATTCCTTCGTCATATTTAGCAGCATGGATTTCCCCAAGAAGCAAAGATAAAAATACGTCATCGGAAATTAATGCCAATTGTTTTATTTAGTGTGCATTTTTGTCCGTATACAAAATTTCTCACCCACATATACCTAAAAATGATTCAATGATACGATTGGACATGTTTCTCTCATAAAACATGCATAAAACGTGAAAAAAGACTTGATTTATTGCATTTTAGGATTGCACATGTATATTTTTAGAAGATTCTCTGTCTGTTTTTTAATCTTTGGCGTCAGTCTTTGATCTCGTTTGGGACGATCAGTAATTAACACCTTTTCGACAAGAGCCATCGAAATTTAAAATAAAAAAAAATATGAAATTTCACTAAAACTTTTTGCAGAATCGAGTTTTTCAGAAAACTCTGTTGCGATTGCGTGTGTCATTTTCAAAATTCCGATCAGAAATAATGAAATTATAAATATGTAGTTAGCAATAACAAAATTGAAAGCATGTCGGCCAAACTTGCATGACGTCAGAACTCGATTCGGGTGAAATACTGCAGTGATGCACTGAAAGGTTGAGAATAAGGGACGCTGATATCGAAGTAGGCTTTAAACTGTCCATGGAATGGTCCTAAAATCAAGTTCATGTTTGCAGCGTTACTGCAAATATGTTTCCCGTATTTCTTGTTAAAATGTTTTGGACCGCCTCACTTCATATTCCACACTGCACTGCATGATATTATTATTTATTGGTGTTTAAGGTTTGTAAGTACTAAGGGTATTTAAAAGAATGAAACTTAAGCCATTTTGGACTGGATAAGGAGAGATGCCCCCTTAAACGCTTAAAATTTACATTTTCCGTGGATTTCGCTAAATGCTTGTTGGAGATTTTTAAGAACAATTTGACATTGGCAGGTCTTACAAACTGCATAGATAGAATATTCCGCTAGTCATTTGTTAATCCCTCTACAGGCTGCTAAACGTCAAAATTTTAATAAAATCGGCTGTTTTCGGGCAGCAAATGGGTATGCAATAGATAAACATGACCTCTTTTATCAGACTTAGAATTCCTGAGGGATAATGTATGATAGTATTAAGGGTATTCAAGGGAGCGCAGTGGCTCAGTGGTAGACTGTTGTACTTCTTTTCTAGAGTCCCGAGTTCGATCCCCGTCCGGGACGACTCACGTTGTGTCTTTGGGCAAGGCAAGGCATACTGCATGTCGATGGTACACATGTCTTCAACTTCTGTAACCCTGCCTGAGCGGAGCCTGAACAGAGTTAGAATGTTGAGGAGCTGACAGTTGCTCGTCGATGCTTGGTGGTTCTCTCCGGGTACTCCGGGTACTCCGGCTTCCTCCACCTCTAAAACTGTCACGGTCACGATTAGCCATTGTGCAGAAGTATGTGACCTTAAACACCAATAAATAAATAAATAAATAAATAAATAAATAAATAAATAAGGGTATTCAAAAAACCAAGCCTTAACCCTGTTTTGTCGGATTAAAGACAGACAGCCTATGCCGTGTACGCTGCCTACATTACTTGTAAAATCGACACCCCCCCCCCACCCCCCTCCCCCCCCCCCCCCCCCCCCCCCCCCCCCCCCCCACTGAATCTTCTGCGAGGTGCGGTTTTGGACCCGACCACCTGACGGTTCTGACCACATCAAATAACACACCTTCATTGTATTTAGCAGCATGGATTTCCCCAAGAAGCAAAGACAAAAATACGTCTGCGGAAAATAATGGCAAATATTTTATTTAACCTGTATTTTGTCCATATAGAAAATTTCTCACCCACATATACCTAAAAATGATTCAATGATACAATTGGACATATTTCTCTCATAAAACGTGAAAAAAGACTTGATTTATTGCATTTTAGGATTGCGCATGTATATTCTTAGAAGATTCTATGTCTGTTATTAAACTACGGCGTGTCTTTGATCTCGTTTGGGATGATCAGTGATTAGCACCTTTTCGACAAGAGCCATCGAAATTGAAAATAAAAAAAATATTCAAATTTCACTAAAACCTTTTGCAGAATCGTGTTTTTCAGAAAACGCTTCGCGATTGTGTGTGTCGTTTTCAAAATTCGGATCAGTAAGCACGAAATTATAAATATGTTGTTGTCAATAACAAAATTGAAAGCATGTCGGTCAAACTTGCATGACGTCAGAACTTGACTCGGGTAAAATACTGCGGTGTAGTGAAAGGACGAGAGTAAGAAACGCTGATCTCGCAGTAGGCTTTAAAATGTCCATGGAATGGTCCTAAAATCAAGTTTATATTTGCAGCTTTATTGCAAATAAGTTTCCCATTGTTTCTTGTTGAAATGTTATTTCCATCAAAGCCAAGTACCATAGAAAATTTGGAATACTGGGCAGTGGGATAGGACACCTGCCCCATGAACAACTGCCTCCTATTAAAATTAATTAGTGGGGACATCCCCCCATGCTGTTTATTTTACCTTGGACACCTGCCCCCTGCTGTTTTTTTTTTTACCTAGGACACATGCCCCACCCCCCTTCTGTTAGATTAGATTAAACATATTTTATTTGCCATTTGACAATGCAAATCAGGATTGGTGGACAAGTGCTTACCACTTAGAAGCCCCTCCGTTCCTGTACAGTGACTAATAATTTACAATATGGCAGAACGTATTCCATAAATAACAGAATCTAGCAAAATCTAAATATTATAAACATTATAGACAAACACAAATTAAACTGAGAGAGAGAGAGAGAGATAGAGAGAGAGAGAGAGAGAGAGAGAGAGAGAGAGAGAGAGAAGAGATCAAAAAAATAAATAGAATATAAAGAAAAAAAGAAAACATGAAATACAACATTAGATCCAGTGATGATGCCCGCCACCCACCCATTTGCATTCTGTAGTATCTTGGACGTAATGGGAGTCTAAATTAACATCTTGATTACAGCCACTGAGCATAGGTTTTCACTTCTGGGGATGTTCACACAACTGTTTTTTCACCATGTACACCTGCCCTGCCCCCGTTTGTTTGCTAACGGGCCCCTCCCCATTGACCTTTCTATTTTTAGAAGCACTCGGGCCGACGGGGAGAGGGCGTTGTTGGGAGCATGGCTTGATTTTGCTATAAAATGGGGTTGAAGGAAGGTACCCTCAAATCTGGGTCAAAGTGGCGAAAATAACAAAAGGCTACTTCAACGTATGGTAACGGTATAAACTACAGGCGATCTGGGCGATGTACAGACGAAAGATCATACCTTGGAGCCAGTTAGGTAATTTGGCACAAAAAACTCCGACTTTATGCTCAATCGCTGCTCTACAGTAGTTTACAATAGTGCCCAATTCCATTCCAAACTGATAGAGTCGGGACGAATAGTACTCTCACGTTCCAAGCAATGCGTGGTGTTCTTCACGCGGCCTCGACACTCGCAACAGATGCCAAAATGTCGGCCTGGGTGCGTAGAACAAGTTCTGAAAATTAGAAGTCGCTGCCTTCAGCGGTCTAGACACGGTTCATGTTTGTGAGAAGTGCAATTTTAATGTCTAATTGGCAAATTTTCGTTAATCGTTTCCCGCCAAAAAACCTACTCACCACCGATTTCTTTTCACTTCAACTTCTGACGATTATCTAAGGTTTAAAGATAGTGTCAGGATACCCCTCCCCCACCGCTCTTTTGGAGCTGGTTAGGCAATGTGGCACCGAAACCTGGGACGTTATGCTCAATCGCAGCTCTACAGTCGTCTACAACACTGCCCGTGTCCATTCTAAACTGATAGAGTCGGGACGAATAGTACTCTCACATTCCAAGCGATGCGTGGTGTTTTCCACGTGGTCCGGACACTCCAAACAGATCCCAAAATGTCGGCCAGGGTTCGTAGAACAAGTTCTGAAAATTTCAAGTCGCTGCCTCCAGCGGTCTGAACACCGTTCACGTATGTCAGAAGTGCTATTTTAATGTCCAATATGCAAATCTTCGTCAATCTCTTCCTGCCTGCCAGAAACCCAATCACCGCCAATTTCTCTTGACTTTAAACTTCTGAGATTCTCGTAGGTTTAAAGGTTGTGTTGGGATCCCTGGTGGCTGTCTTAAAGAAGCAACTTCCATTTACAGTCAACTCTCCACCAGTCACACACAATTGTAACATTTAAGTGGACTTACTCCAGCGAGGAGGCACTGAAGGATTCTGCGCCCATTCCCGACGTCTTTTTTCGAACTGGCTTGAAAAGGAAGGACCAAATTCAAACAATTACCTCCTCTCTCCAAAACACCATATCTCAGCCAATTCTAGGCAGATTTCCATGAAATTTTCACTCCTTGTTCATGAATAGTTGTGGCATCACTTTCCATGAAGAGCGACATGAATTTCGCATTTTGTCACGTCGAATTGGAAAAGAGCGTATGTGCAGGGATTTCTCTGAAAACATCTTGGAAGATTTTAAAGAAAAAATGGCCATTTGCAGTTCTTAGTGTGACATTACAAGTTGCATGGAAAAATATTCCTGTTAGCACTTGTTAACCCTCTACAAGCTGCCAGACATCAATAGTTTGGATACATTTGAGATAAAATGGACCATTTTCAAATAGACACAGCACTCAGTGGGTTTGTGTGAAACAAACATAACTCCTTTTGTGGGTCATTAACTTGTCGGACGACAATATTGATATTAACCCACTCCACCGTTAATGATGGTTTTTACCTAAACAATTTTCTTATCAAACTGAGTCATTTGAGACTACTATACTCACCTTTCTCATAACATCAATGAAGGAACTTCAGTGAGACAGTTAAAAACAATTCATCAGACACTGTGGGGTCATGAAGAATCAAGGAATCTCATCGGGAAAAGCCATGATTCTCCAGAATCATAAAGTCTAGTTAATCTGGTCATTTTATTTGCAATTAATCATTCTGGAATATCTTTCCAAATCATTCTGCATAATCCACCTTGCAAGAAAGTGTGCTTATTATTAATGACATACTCACTTCACTGCATCGAGATTTAGTGTAATATCTCGGCAAATTGGAGAAATGGCATATCTGAGATGAATGTTTGTTTACTCCTGAAATCCAGCAATTTGAAATGAATATATGAAGTTAATGAAAAAAAATCAAACATTTTGTGTATCCATTACAGGTCCTAACAGACAAATAGACAAAAGAAGGCAAAGTGTGAAACGTGGGTGTCATTTCTGGCAAACATTAATGCAACAATCTTTTTCCTTTAGAATGTGTGATTTTGCATGAATACTGACATTTGTGAGAATACGTGAGGAGACATTACATCTCTCAATGTTAGCAATGCCAGCTGATCTTTTGGAAAAAGAGGCAGGTAGATCACTCGAAAAATGTTTCAGTAGCAACAATGACCCACTTGGAAAATTGCATCGAATTCAGGAAGGAGAGTGCTCTGTGTCATCTCTTAATTGTCATGGTTTTGAATTGGGAAAAAACGTTATTAAAATAGTAGATCTTCTGTTTCTCAGACCATTATTTGTAAAATTGCATGTGGGCGAGCGTTTTGTTATTTTATTTTTTATTTCTATTATTATTTTTTTGCCATCAGAAGTTCATGTTCTTGGTTTATATTTTAGGCCTCATAAATATACAGAATAGCATGGATGATGGTTTATTTCATCCCTTGAGAGCAAGAAGGCTTTGCAATTCTAAAGCATTGAAAAGCCTTCTTGCACTCAAGGGACAAATTTATAACAAAAATTTAACTTGGGTAAAAAATCAGACATAAACCATTTAATTTTTATTTTTTTAAAGTTTACATTGGTTATAAAAAGAGAGCATGCGGCAGCCAAAATGACCATGTGGGAGGGCCTGAGAAACAGATTTTTAATTATACCCCCCGCAAACAAAGTTTGGGGGGGGGGGGGGGGGGGTATATAGGAATCACCCTGTCTGTCCGTCTGTCCGTCCATCTGTCTGTCTGTCCATCCTTGTAAGCGCAACTTCTCCTAAACCGTTTGAAGAATTTTCATGAAACTTTACACAATGGAAGAACTCCATATGTAGATGTGCATGAAGCAATATAATTCCGTTCTGACATTTCCAAGGGGAGATAATCTAACTTATACATTTCAGGCACGGGGGGTATCATTTTGTGAGCTTGCTCACAGTACCTCTAGTTTTTTTAGGCCTCAGCAAGTTTTTATTTCATGTTCATTGGGTGAAAGGTTAAAACCTGCAGCCTCCTGTCTGAAAGAGAATATATTTAGAAGCTCGAAGATAGTGCTGCGAGCATTGTTTTATCTAATGCCTCATTGAATTCAATCACAGAAAAAAAATTAGAAAATATTCTATTTTGCTTTGAACATTGTTGAAAACCGTAAGAGATGTGGGATCATGAAGTATAATGATGAAGGGTATTTTTTACACTAAATGTTTTTTAGGGACATTTTTAATTTCTATTTTACAGCATGTGATTGTTATTCATTGGGCACTTCAGAATCATGTGATTTGATGACAGGTAAATGTATTTGTCTACCTGGTTACACTGGAGAGAACTGTGACAGTTGTTTACCAAGATGGGTTCCCATTCCTGGACAAAGGTGTTTGGGTAAGTCTCCCATATAGAATAGCCTTAAGTTGGACTGGATTGCTATCTGGTCAAAAATCCTCTGTACTCTTCCTGTAAAATTTGACCCATCGAAAAACATTTATTTAGTTATTTATTGAATTATTAGATAATGTGAGCAAAGTTCAAGGGGAGCTTTACTGATAACTTTCTGTCAACCGTTCGTGCATACATCTGTCGTGAAGTTTACGTTATTGACTTTGCAGAAACTTTGCACTAACTATTATACTGAACTGAACCAAATTTTGTATGCATGATCCATATCATACATCTATGTATGTTTGTTCAAATAAAGTTGCCCAATCCCCTTTGGGGCACCACAACAGGCATAAAACATCTTCTCCATAATCACCAATCAAAATCTTGTAATATTTGGTATACAACATCCTTAGCAGATCAGATTCAGGTTTGTTCAAATAAAGTACCAGCATTCATATTTGGGCCCCAATTGGAACCTGAATTTAACTTAGTGCAAGATGAGGAAAAATCTTTTGATAGTTGGTATATCAGCATCTGGGGCAGGGGTGAGGGTGCGTAGAGTCAAGTTTTTTCAAATCAACTCAGTGCAATATGACATATATACTTCAAAATCTTCTCCAGATCCACCACTTAGAATCAGTCTTTTGATATTTGGTACTCAGCATCCTTAGGAATAGCAGATTCATGTTTGTTTCAATCAAGTCCCTTGTTTAATATTTGGGCTCCTTATGGGAACCATAACACATGCCACCAAGCCAAACTTCTCAAAGCTTGACAGACAACATCTGTAAAAGGATAAGTCACAAGTCTGTGAACTTATTCAATAATTCTATAGAGCCCGCAGATTTTAGCAGTGATGGTAAACAGTAAAACAAACTCAAAATCGTCTCTTCTTAAAACTGTGCTACAGAAAATTCCATGTTTGTTGCAAAACATCTTTGTAAATATGATTTATACATTTATACCCTGGAGTTGGGTGTTGTGGTAAGTTCTGACCCTGGGACAGAAATAATAAGGCACTATTAAAGTTGATGAAGTTTTATTAAGTTCGAGCTGGTTATTTTGTCAGCCAAACTGAATATTTTGATAATATATTTAGCAGGCCAACAATAAGTCTGTCAATAATAAGGATAATTAGGTTGTGCTACCTCAGAGCTGCCGAAAGTTGATGTAAGGATATAAATAAAGTAAATAAAATGATGGGTTCAGCTGTGGGTAATCTTGCAAGCGTGGACAATGCTTCTCAACCATGACATGCTGGATGGAATGCTTGACATGTAAATAATGAACCAATTCATCCACTTCCATACCGACAACTTTAGGACTTTATATTTTTGTTCAGATGAAAAGAAAGATCATTTGACCCAATCTGCAGGAAAACCATATCCGGGGAAAACCTCTGAATATATTCGACATATCCATAAATGTATTTGACGCGACAGCCCCCACAACATGCATATAAACATCCACGCCTTCGATGCCATAAAAAGTGAATACACTATCCCATTTGATGACCGGGCCCGTAATAAACTGCCGCAATATGCAAATTGCCTACAGTGATAGCTGTGGGATTCGCCATTGATGCTCACAGTACCACACAGAAAGATCACTTTGAAAACGTCTTAACAATTACCCGTCGAGATAAAAAAGACCTGATATCTGATACCTTTATCTTTCCTGAATTCCTAACAGACTTCTGATTGGTTGTATTTTCCAAGATTTCTCATGTTTGGTGAGGTTTCAAACGGAGGCAGTCTGACATTTCACTTCCAGTGCATAAATCTGTTTATGCATAGGTATAAACACCATTTATTCAAATCAAACCACTAGTTCAAATTTAGGTTGTCATGATAACACTATGGGTAAGTAGAAAAACTGGGGGCGTGGTGGCTCAGTTGGTAGAGGTGCAGGCTGCAAGCTGAGAGGTCCTCGGTTCAAATTCCACCTGTGGCAACCACGTTGTGTCCTTGGGCAAGACACTTCACTCCCATTGCCTACATGTGGGCACGGTGATGTTGTGTACTAAGATGTACAGCATGTCGATGGTGCACTTGTTAACCAATGCTAACCCTGCTTGTGTGTAGTTAGTATTTTGGGAAGCTGACAGTTGCTCGGTGGTTCTCTCCAGGTACTCTGGCTTCCTCCACCTGTAAAAACTATCGTGGTCATGATTAGCCATTGTGCAGAAATATGTGACCTTAAACACCAATAAATAAATAAATAAGTAATGCAGAAAAACTTCAACTCCAATTTCCATGTTTGATATATATCATCTTTGTAAGAATAATTCATTTTTTTTTTCTATTTGAATCTCTGAGATAGGTGTCTATCGAACATCTGCTTCCAATACCCAAATGCTTTCAGATTGATGTGTATAACATTTTTTGTTGTGATGACGTATCAGTCTTGTACAAGTCTGGTAAAATCAAGTCCTTGAAATCATATTTAATGGTGTCATGGAGCCCCCCCCCCCCAATCCCCCATTAGGCACTATCCAATCAAATGTACTGAACTGAACAATGAACCATCAACAGAACCTGATTCTTGCCAGGGTCAATATGAAATCTTCTCTAACAGAGTGTAAATAGTTTTGTCATAACTTGTGGTATTTTGTAAAGCCCAAATATGGGCTTCCAGCTCTCTAACAGTTAAGTGCAATGGATAAAAGCATAATAAAATATACATCTCCCAAATCACTGCTCCAAATGCTCCATGTTCAATATATAACATCTTTGTAAGGATGATTTACAAATATTTTTATTCAAATCAGGCTCCAAGTTTTTATATAACAGGTTCCTGTGATCATCTTCAGAGGAGTCATAATGCCCAAGGTTTTAACAGGTTTAGCTTAAGAGATATTTGTTTACTGACTGTTCACATGTTAGTTCAAAGTAAGTCCCTGGTGTCATATACAGGTAAGATTGAGGAGGGGGCATTTTAAGGCTTTGGATGCTTGGCAAATATTAAAAAATCTTTTCTAAAATTGCTTGTCTAAATCATTTAATTTTTGACTTATAACATCTTTTTATGATCATTCGCAAGTAAATTTGTAAAAACGAAACTGCTTGGGATGTTTTGTGGGTTGTTTGGCCCTCTCACCTCTCCTTCCCTCAGTTCTAACACAGATGGTAATGGGGGAAACATTGAGCAAAATCTTTTCCAAAACTTCAGAAATTTGACATTTAACCCTTTTGCTGCTATAGGTCCGTACTGAGTACGGACATAACATTTGATTCCTTGTGCTACACGTCCGTACTGAGTACGGAGTTACCACACAGATAACATCAATATGCCGCACAGTGGTATTCTCAATATAACGCACTTGGTGACACATGTAAGAGGCCGACAATATGACGTCAGATATTTTTTCGTGTAATTTCCGTCATTTTTACAGAAATACCCGAGTGAACCGCATGTGAAATTTCCAATAAGAGTTACTTTTCCTGATGTTCTTGTAGTGCAAACATGTCGAAAAGATTGTATACAACCGAAGAAGTTGTTGCAGAATTGTATGCAGACATTGATAGTGATGCTGGTGATTTAGATAGTTCAAGTGACTTTAGCAACTCTGATGAATCTGAGGGGAGTTCTGATGCGACTGTTGTTGGCCTGGACTATGCTATTACCCATGTTTCAGGTTATACCACACCACAATTAAGTATTGGAACTAAACATTGGACTCCAAACATGTTCAAATATGTTCTAGCAGATGAAAATTACAAATTATTTTACATTTCTGATTTTTTTCATTTTTTATCATATTTTTCCATTTTTCCCCATATATGTTTCAGCACAGGAAATTAAAAACTTGCACAGCAGAGAAGGGGTTAATATCCGGTAAAAATAATAAAACAGTGATTTTTTAAAAATCTTTATAACTCTTCAAGCAAAATTAGTGGGCTTTTGTCAGATGAGCATTGGAACCTCTTCTTTCTATATTCAGTGTAATATATGGTAGTGAGATAATCTGGAGTACTTTGTGTTGAATAATGCATAATTCTTGAATTTCATAACTTTTAACTTGTGGGAACCCTCAAATTGGGGTATGAACAAAAGCCATACAGGACAAAATTCTCTAGAAACAAAAGTACTCTAGACAAAAATCCTACCAAATAATGACAAAGGTGGATGAGATCTCCTACAATATTTTGTTACATTAAATTAATTTTATTTATTGTTTTCAGAATAAGTGTTATATTCTAGTGTTCCGTTTTAACTTTCCACTACATTTTCAATTTTTATCTTTTTGGTAATGCCTGCATGTTAAAGTTGAAAACATTGATTGATCTGTGCTACCTTAAAAATCCTTCCAGTTGAACTTTGCGTGAAACTGCCAAACTCTTAATGTTTTGCAGCCATTATTAAATGTGCAACAAGAATGAAAAAAAAACTTACAATAGGGCTCATGCCCAACTATGACAATTTTTTGTAAGACTTTGTCATGTAGGGCTTTATTCTATATCTGATCATAGATAAGTATTTGTGTGTGTCCAATATCTATTGAAAAACCTCACAGAACAAAATGTTTTGGGCATGCTTTTATGACTGAATAAAAGAAACTATATGTTACAAAAAAAAACTTCTAATTATGTGTGGATGTGGATGAGGTTTTCAAAGTGACCCTCACTGATAGGTCTAGAGTTAAAATGGCTCCCTTCTAGATGTTAGCTTTGACATTGTAAGGTTGGGGTGTTATTTCATTGTAAGGTTGGGGTGTTCTTGAGGATTATAGACACTGGCTGGAGGCTAAAAATTTACTTTCAGGTCTAGTTCTATCCATGCAGAAGATTAATGAAGTTTTAGAGTCTTTATGAAAGCAATTGTATGATCAGTTTTGATTCCACCACATTTTACAGTTGTACAGATCGATGGTGTTTCAGTTTTTAGTCGATAACATGGGCAGTGTACATATCATGTTTTGCTGCTGTATAATGGCGATTTGTTCGTTACAGAGTGTGGAAAATGCATAGACCTATTATTGGACTCATCAGAGGAATATGCCCAAAATATTTCCACCATGCACATGTTGATGGAGGACATATATAATGGTATCATTGCCACAAGGAAGCTCAGAACCATAAATGGTTCTATTTCTGTTTACAAGGTAAGGTAAAAAAAAAAAAGCTGTGTTCTAAGGCATTTTTGGTCCGATAAACAGACGAGGAAGGGAGACTTTTTTATTTCTTCTCAGTGCTATGAATTTAAAATCATAAGTTAATTCCTATATTTGTAAGTCTTTTCACGTATTAAACACTCATATGGCTCTTTGAACAGGCCTGAAAATAAGCAGTCTGACATTTGCAGAATGAGGTCCCCAGTGGGTGAATTTGATGATAGTATTCCATACAGTGGGCCAATTTGTCATCTGGGTACCGCTTTCTGTTTAGTTTTGAGACCCTGATTCAAATTCAGGTTCACAGAGGGTAAATTTAGTGATGATACCCTGCTATGCAGGGTAGCATCACTAAATTCACCCTCTGGGGACCTCATTTTGCAGATGACAGTCTGCTTATTTTCTGGCATGTCTTTGATCATTTTACAAGACTGTGAAGATGACAATTCAAACAAGATCAAGTTTAGCCTATTAAAAAACTTTGTTGTTTCTCAGCCAATTTTCTCTCCAATTCATGATGAGGGAGGGAGGCTTTTTATTTTTTTTTATTTTTATTAATCCACAAACAGTCCTGAAAATTTGTGTCCTACAAGTGCAAAATAGTGACAAGATTTCCAGGTAATAAAAAAGGAGTGATGAGGCAGCTTTTCAATGATGAGGGAGGTGCCCAAGAACCCAGTATTTTTTTTAATAGCCTAGTTGCATTAGTTTTTTTAGCTTACCTGACTTTCAGTCAGGAGAGCTATAGTGATCACTCACCATCCGGCGTCCGTCGTCGTCCATGAACATGGTGTTTGCGTCTTCTCCTCCCAAACCGCTGAACCAATTTAATTGATATTTGAGATAATAGTTTGTTATGATATCGCAATTTGATTTTGTTCAAATCAAGTTGCCTCGCCCGTGGGTAGGGCCACACCCAAAAAGTGTGCTGAAATCTTAAAAAATCTTCTTCTCATGAACCAGCAGTAGCAGAGACTTGATATTTGGTGTGGAGCTTCCTTTTGAGGTGTAGACTCAGATTTGTTCAAGAGAAGTTTGTGGGGCTATACTTGGCGTCGTTATGGGAGGGGCAAAATTTTTGGCCCTGCCCAAAATTTCTATTTTCCAAACCGAGAGGCTGATTTGAACCAAATTTTATGTGAGGGCTTATTGGGTCATAAGTACCTAATTTATGCTGATTTTTTGTCCCCGTAGCCCCATGGGAACCGCAGGAGCTAAAAATAGAAAAAAATTAAAACGCCCATATCTCCAAAACTGCACGGCACCGAGAATTTTTATTTGGTGTGAAGCTTCCTTAGGACCAACAGAAAGAATTAATGAAAAAAAATTGCCATCGGTTTTATCATAGGGTACAGTTTCGGGACTTTGAAAAAGTGCTGAGTCAGCACTTTTTAACACTGTAGGCAATGGGAAAAACATTAAAAAATCTTCTTCTCCAGATCCAGCAGGCAGAATCTTTTGATATTTGGTATGCAACATTGTAGGGTGGATCTGATTCAAGTTTGTTCAAATCGGCCCCCTGGGTTCATATTTGGGCTCAGTATAGGAGCCCGATTTCGAACTTAGTGCATTTCAGGCAAATTTCTTAAAAAATCTTCTTCTCCAGATCCAGCTGGCAGAATCTTTTGATATTTGGTATGCAACATTGTGGGGTGGATCTGATTCAAGTTTGTTCAAATCGACCCCTTGGGTTTATATTTGGGCTCAGTATAGGAGCCCAAATTTGAACTTAGTGCATTTCAGGCAAATTTCTTTGAAAATCTTCTTCTCAAGATCCAGCAGGCAGAATCTTTTGATATTTGGTATGCAACATTGTGGGGTGGATCTGATTCAAGTTTGTTCAAATCGGCCCCTTGGGTTTATATCTGGGCTCAGTATAGGAGCCCAAATTTGAACTTAGTGCATTTCAGGCAAATTTCTTTGAAAATCTTCTTCTCAAGATCCAGCAGGCAGAATCTTTTGATATTGGGTATGCAACATTGTGGGGTGGATCTGATTCAAGTTTGTTCAAATCGGCTCCCTGGGTTTATATTTGGGCTCACTATAGAAGCTCGAATTCGAACTTAGTGCATTTCTTCAAAAATCTTCTTCTCCAGATCCTGCAGGCAGAATCTTTTGATATCTGGCACTCTTCAATAATTTGTGATAAAGCAAATTTATATAAATGACTGAATATGAAACATGAGCAAGGAACACGTTGGTTTTTGCTCTGGTACCTTAATTTTTTTAAAACCCTGATAGTGGGTTCTAGCACTGAACCACTTAATTGAAGGGGGAAGAACTCCATCAGTTTTCAGGTTTCTCTTCAAAAAATGAAAGCCTCTGTTTACTGAAATAGTACTGTTTTATTTGTGGGCAATAAAATTATTTCTATTTATTACAGATGAAGTAAACTTTGCATGTAATATTCAAAGAGAAAAACCCTGTTGATTCTTAAGTCTGTAAGAACAAAGGTTACATGACTGTTACTATAAATAGAGCTTCATTAAAAATAGGCTTTCTTACAATAATTTCAGTTCTATTTGACACATGTCCACCAAATGTTTAGGTTAGTTATCCATTACCCCAGCAGAAGGAACCTTATTGATTTCGAATGCTTTAAGCATGAGGTCAAAAGGCTGTCACTGTTAACCCTTTACCTAACAAGAAAAACAGACAACACTTGCAAATAAAATTTTAGAAGCACTAATTTTTTTCATCAAAAATATGGCTTATGACCCCTCATTGGAACGAGCTCATTGAGTTTGTTCCATTGAGGGGTCAGAAGCTATGTTTTTGTGACAAAAATGAAAAAGTACTAAAAATTGAATGGTGAATTTTGTGAATAGCTCTGGCCAGTTTTGACCATTACGTTGAGTAAAGGGTCAAATAGAATTTGTAAAAAAAAAAAGTGCTTTCTGTGCTGTAAACTTCAATTCTATGAAACACATGTCTCTCATATTTGAGTACCGTAGAAGGAAAAAAAACAGTTGATTTTCAGATTTGTTAAAAGGTCAGGTGTTTTTAAAAATAACGTTTAGCCTTACAAATGGCAAATGGTGTAAAATGACATTTAGCTAAGTATGGGACTCTCCCTAACATTCAGACAGGATGGACAAGGCAAGTGAGGGAGCTGATGAAGAACTACTCTTTTAAGACTCTGAAACTAGAGAGGGAAATGAAATGGAGAGCGGGTGGGGGGGGGGGGGGGGGGACATATTTATCAGAGAAAGTGTTCTTGAGGATTATAGACACTGGCTGGAGGCTAAAAATTTATTTTATAATTTACACAAAAAAGATGTGCCAGGTTCACATTTGATATCTCATTTGATCTTTTGGAGAAGGAGAGGAGGTCATTATACCTGACAAGTGGTAAAAGGCTCCCTGAGGAACTGATCAAAGAATGTGATGAAAACATGTGAGAAAGGTGGATGAAGGAGGACATGAGGGAAAGGATCGTCAGTATTGTAGTTGGGGAGTATGGTAAAGTGCCGGATAAAACAATTTGTATCTGAATACTGGGTGATTAGAAGGGAGACTGGAGAGGAATGACTGTGGTGGGAAGTGTAGATATAGGACCATGACATATCTGGTTGACCAAAGCTGTATCATTATTTTGGAAGTGAATTACCCAGTCAAGCTTTGTTGGGAGTCGGTAACCAGAAGCTCATGTCATCGGATGATTACTATATTGAACTTTCTCAAATTGGTTTCTGGGCAATATTTTTAGTTCCATGTGATAAATGTTCACATTTTAGGACTAAGTACATCAATAATATTGACCTTAGGTCAAGGGTTACCAGATCATACTATAATTAGAATTTTAAAAATAGGATTCCAGGCAATAACTATGTTATGTGTTACATGTCCACATGTTGTGGTTAAAAAATTGGAAAGTCTAACAGTTGCTTGCCATTGATCGGTGGTTCACTCCAGGTACTCCAGCTTCCACCATCGAGAAAACTCTCTGGCATGATATGGTCCTGGCTGTTAAATGTGTTGTTAAACCCCAGTAAACAAACAGACAACCATGATAATAGGGAGAAGAAAGTATCGATGCACATGTGTTAACAATTGCACAATGTTAGTTCATGATATTTTAAATATCGCTTTCATGTACAGTTTAAGTTTTATGCAGGGGGGGGGGGGGGGCACGAATAAGACCGATTGGGGGAGGGGATATAAACCTAATTTGTCTTGACTCGAAGTCCCAACTGAAGAAATATCACACTACATCATTAAGTGTGAGTGTACCATTCATGTGTAGTACGCCATTTTAAATCTTGTCTCAATGATGTTTGCCTCATTGATGTAGTTGGAATGTTTGTCACTGGGGATTATAGTTAAAAAACACAGGTAAAAAACACAGGAAAAAACATGTACCAGACACATAATTTGTCATGCTGGGACCCCAACATCCACAATCATCCACAGACTGCCATTTGCATGAGACCGACTGCATTATGAGAAAAATTGAAGAAGCAAATTTAGTCCTCAAGAGAGTACATGATTACCTGCAAGAGCAAATTGATATCCAAGACTCCAATCCAGATGAAAATGTCCTGACTGGAAAAATATATTGGACAGGGGGGACCCCCTATAATTCTGTCCCTAGTTTTATGACAGAGTGTGCAAAAAGAGTTGATAGAGAAAATGGAATTAACTGGATTTCTTATTTTTTGACCTGATGTTTTCTTCTTCTACAGGTCATATTCAATGGACTATCTTATGGAGATGATATGGTTTCCTTTTTATCCAATGAAAGTGAGAAGATATTGAATGAGGTGAATCATATATTTTCTGCAACTTGTATTGCCATCTATCCCAGTATCCACGCTTTATTGCACTTTTGAATGGTAGAAGGCAGAGTATTATATTAAATATGCTGCTACAGAGGAATTATATTAAATATGCTGCAAAGTTTCTAAATGTTTGTTCAGGTAAAAAAATATCCAATAAACTATGTAGGAAAAGTGTCCTAATGTTTGACATATACACCTGGAACTTAATTAAGCACCCCCTGAAATGTTTCATGACATTGAAGTTGTTGTTACTGATTATATTTTAATGATTGCTATGTCTTGCAGTACATTTCATCTAGTGGTGAAACATGATGTTTCTGGTTGTTAGTGTACCCCAAACACATCCCCTCGTCCATGTGAAGCATGCTTCCCAAGAAAGTCACAAAAAACACTATCATCCACTTGCAATATCTGGGTATAAAACAAGAAAATTTGTCACTTCTTTTATCAATAAATGTTGACATGGCAAGGAGGAGACTGTCAGAGACACTAAGATGGCAAATTGTTGGCATGCATGCAACAGGCGTGCCATTCAAAGCTATTGGAAGGCAACTTGGCTATAGTCATTCTATCATCAGCAGACTTGTCTGAAAACATCAACAAACCAACGATGTTAAGGACCAACCAAGGCCTGGACAACCCCAAAAGACTTCTCCTTGGGAAGATCAGAGTCTGGTATGCCTCGTTAGGCATGAACTCTGCTTCAAGTGGGGTTTTGAAACACCTTTGGCTCCCCAACAGGCATTTGTACAACAGAACTGTCCAAAACCATCTCGCTCTGTCCGATCAGCATCAAAGATGACATTTAGAGTCTCAGGACATGGCGGAGAGTGCATTGGTCAGACGGAAGTAGGTTCCTGCTTCATGTCACAGATGGTTGCATGAGAGTGTGGAGGCAGAGAAATACTGCTTACGTGCCCGGGAACATCAGACCTACTGTTCCTTATGGTGGAGGATAAATAATGGATGCCTCTCTCATGATTGCAAACTTGATATGGTGACTGTATGTGGGAATCTGAATGGTCATCAATACAACTGGGACATTCTCAATCCGGTTGTCGTTCCTCATTTTGACAACCACCTGTTGGCTACTCGCCCTGGATGACAATGTAAGTCCACATTGTTCCCATGCTGTGAGAGCATTCCTTCAGAACAACGCTATTACAACACTACCTTGGCCTGCAATGAGCCCCCATTTGAATCCCTTAGAACACATCTGGGACTTTCTTGGATGTCATGTGAAAGCAAGGGATTCGCCTGTACAGAATTTGGCCGATTTGGAAGCTGCATTGCATGAGGAGTGGCAGCAGTTGCCTCTGGACCGTATCAGATGGCTCACTGGTAGCATTAGGAGGAGGGTTCAGACAGTCATCCGGGCATGTGGTGGATACACTCGCTACTGATGTCAGACACTGCTATTGTGTTCAGGAGATCACAAGTTACATTTTTTGTCAGTAATTACGGCATTGTTTCATCATGGACCATTCCAGCACCATACTTGTCGAGACATTTTCCATCAAAAACATTAGTGACAGATATGTGTAATTAGAGCCATTAAAATGCTGAATATTTTCATCATTGTGTTGTCTTTCTTTTATCAATAGATCATTCTTCCTGCAAACAATCACTTTTGGCCATCTGAAAGATAGCATGAAAGTAATGACAGTTTCTATTAACACCACTGCAAAAGAAAATAGGGTGTGCTCAATTAAGTTCCAGGTGTATATATAAAGTCAAGGATCTGGCAAGATTCATACATGAAAATAAAAAAATCTAAATTTTCTCTCACCAGGCTGAACAATGGACAACCCAGTTGAGGGCTTCTATAGCTCCATGAGCTCTGCCAAACGAAATCTAATAGAATAAATGCTCTGTTCATCTCTAGAATACAGGAAACTGACCATATCCATGTGAATTGAAAACTTCTGTTAATTGAATAAGTTTGACTAACAAAATGACTATTCAATTAACAGGGTTCGCCTTATTTGGGAGATGATACAAATTTTGTATATTGTAACAGCAGTGTACAAGCAAAGTAGGGCCCTTCCGAATATTCAGTATTTGAAATGACATTCCATTTGATGGCAGTATTCAGTTTGAATTTGATTTGGCAATTGTTGCCAAATATCTATTGAATATCTGATTATTCTTGCAATCTCTCTTTGTTGGGATGCCACGGATATTGGCAGTAGGAAAGCATGTTTTAAAAATAGGCACACATCAGTTTAAAAATGGATTCCATCTTGCACAACTCCCGGTTCAGTACTGGCGACAGGTTTATCTATCTCTCATACTTCCTATTTCATGTGCCGGTGATGGATATATCCATCAACGGCACTTTGAATGGGGAGTATGGGCCAATATGATTATATTTCAGACTAAAACACGATATTTTTTTCCCAGTAGCTCTACAGGTAACCATTCTTATAAATTTGATTTGGTTTGCGAATAGTGAGCAGTATTTGATTTGGTGTTCGAGTTAATCACATTCGAATATTTGCAGGGTCCTAAAGCAAAGTTTTGTACATTGTAACAGCAGAAAAAGGTGAGTGATTATGGTTACAATTTGTTTACAATACAAATTATAGAATATTACAAGCTTTAAAGAGGGTTTTGCAAGAGGTCATATACTTGACATGCATGTCAAATATGTCTTTGTATATGAAAAGGAAAAATACACTATTCAGAAGTGGGCTTTTGTCATCGACATCTGAAATCACATCACCATTAGGTTTATACATTTGAGCCATTGGAAATATTGAAGTTGAAACAGTAGGTAGTTACAGCACCTAATATTTTTTAATTGGATGTTAAGCAAAAGAGTGCATTAAATATGTCTGGGGATTGATTACAGTTTCTGTTGAAATGACCAGTGTTGAAGAATAAAAATGAATTTTGAAATGAAAATGCAATTGAATCAAGTTATTGAAACTGCTTTTTGGGAATTGTGTGTTTGTGAACAATGTATCCGAGTCTCATTCTTGTTTTTTTTTAAGGCAATATCTCAACTTATCTGTTTCTTGTCGAGATATGGCCTTAGATACTAGAGCTTCACTTCTCAAATGTAACATTTTGTACATACAAATAGTGGTGATAATTTGTATGTATTCCTTTACTTATTTGTTGTTAGTTATTTATTGTGTTTAATATGGATATTTTTATAATCTTATTCAAGTCTCATCAATTTCCATCAAGAGTACCAGGAATTCTTGCAAAAGGAAATACCATTCTGTGTTTGGCCAATTCACTTCTGAAGCTATCCAAGAATGTTACCGAAGTAACAAACAGTATGTAAACATAATTTTCGTAACCTTATCTGCACCATGCACAGTACTTGAACAGACCTCCTTTTTGAGCGCATGCCTCTTCCTGAAAGTACTGAAGGTGGCTAACCCATGAGTCTTTACTCACATGTATACAAGTAAGGCAAAAGACAAATGATTTAATATCACAGATATAAATGTGGTAACTAGCACAATTCTTTGGTCAGCACAGTTCACCAAAATTCTTGAAGTTTTATGTTTTTTTTTTCAATTTTTACCTCTAAAACAAAGTTTATGACCCCTTCATTGAAGTATACTCATGAAGCTCAATAGTATGTATGTTCCCCAACTTGCCTTTTCTGCCGCAAGATTCACCGGAGGTATTAATTACGTGATTTTAATTGTTTTTTAAGTTTTTTGTTATTTAAAAAATTTTTTAAAAATTTTTATTTGATTTTTTATTTGTTTTCAGTTATTTTTTAATGTTTTTAATTAGATTTAATCATTTTTAGGGAAATCCCATCTCACATTTGGGTCATGTCAACACCTGTCCATTAATCTCTACAGTGCTTCGATTTTGTTTGTCAGTCCTGTCAGTCACCTGCAGCTGTGTTTATATAATGACCAGTCTATTTATATATCCGACATGACTTGCTCTGTGCTCAAACATGTTAATTTGCTGTCCCACAGAGAAATGTTGCTGATTGGTTGAATCCAGCAGAGATGGGAATGTCCCTTTTATTAACTGGACACACCAATTTATCAGTTGTAATTTTCATTGAAATAATATTTTCCTCCAGCAAAAAACAATATAATTAGGTAATTTAAAAATAAATTTTGTTTCAATAACCAGATAAAGCAAGTGATGTCGGATATATAAATAGACCAATCATTATATAAACACAGGTGCAGGTGATTGACAGGTTTGATAAACAAAATCGAAACACAATCAAGATTAATGGATAGGTGTTAATTGACATGACGAGAACGTGAGCTGGGATTTCCCTAAAAATGATTAAATCTAATTAAAAAAGGAAAAAATAATTTAAAATTCAAAAATCAAAAATCAAATAAAAAACTTAAAAAAAAACAGTTAAAAAAAATTAAAATGTTTTGTAAAAAACTTAAAAACGATTAAAATGCCATTACGTGTAAGCTCCATTAGTGACTCCGATTCCAACACCTGTTAAATCTTGAGCTAAAGATGGGGGGCTGACCCCGAAGTGATTACTATATATGGCACAGTGGAAATACCTGTAACATCTAACTACTAAAGATACATGTTTGAATAAACTAGAGTGATGTCACGCATGCAGCCCGACTGTCCCAGCAATGGCAATGCATAGTCACAAAATAGTCTGAGCTATTTTTTGTTAGCCATTTACCTAACGAATCTGCCATATCTGCACTCATGATAAAAGGGGAGGGGGGGGGGCTGGGCTATAGGAGTCAATTCTTCCAATCTATATTATTTTTTTGTAAAACAACAGAAGTATGCTGCAGAAGGCATTTCTTTATATTTCAAACTGTGAAGCTCAGGTAATGAGAAAAAAAGCTGCCTACAAGTAAAAGAAATCATGTCTGTGAATGCAATTATTAAAAGTTGTATTGATCATGCAAGAACAAAAAGTATGTATTAGAAGCCCAATTTCAAATTTAAAGAAACTAAATTTGAAAACCGTTTTGAAAAGGGTAAAATTAAAGCAAATATTAATTTAAACCACTGTATAATACATCAGTAGACCTTGCAAATGAAAAACAATGACGTTGTAACAGTGTTTGAAGAATATAAGGTACAACCTTGAAAAGCAAAACTTTAATCCGAAACTTTAAGCTGGGAATACTACGTAAAATTGACTGCAAAAATAGGGTTAAATATTTCCTAAAACCAATAAAAGAAATCACTGATGTAAATGCAATCATTAAGTTGTATTGACCATGTAAGAATTAAAGTAACAAAGTATGTGGTAAAAGCCTAATTTCCAATACAAAGCAACTAAGTCTGCAAACATGTTTAAAAGGGGTTAAAATCCTGCCAACATTAATGAAAATCACTGTAGAAAGCTTCAGTATAGACATTGTCTCAAATGAGAACAGTGACATTCCTCTAAACTGTTTGAAGAATAAAAGGTGTAACTCTGTAAATAAAAAAAACTTTAACCCAAAACTTTAACCTGGAAGTTCTAAGTTAAATTGACTGTATAAAAGGGTTAAATATGTCCCAAAATATCACAAAACATAATGAGAATGATACAATCAATAGTAATTAATATTAATTAAAAAGAAAAAAAAACTGTAACCTTCATTAAAAAACTTTAACCACAAAATTTAACCAAAACTCTAAATGTTAACAGACAGACAGATGGACGGATGGATGAACGAAAGTCATGACTGTAGCCCTGACTGCAAGCAGTCAGGCTAAAAATGTCTAATTGGCACCCCAGGGGGGGTATAGGAGTAAAAAAAAATTCTGCATGTAGTTACTCTAAATTCTTCAAAATGCATTATTTTGGACCAACGAGAAAAAAAACTGCTTAATTGACACCGGGGAGGGGGAAGGAGGGGGTTATAGGAGTTAAAAAAGTTCTGCATGTAGTCACTCAAAAAAAGTTCAAAATCCATTTTGGGGCAAAGAAAAAAATGCCTAATTGGGGGCGTAGGGGTGGGGGGGGAGGGCAATAACTCCCAACAATTTTCATTGGATAATGGTGTTTATCGAACATGATGTAGACAATGTTGCTATAGAGATATATACTGAAAAAAATTGAAATGTGTTAACTATTGTTCAAGTTATGCCATAAACAAAGTTTGGATAGATGGACAGACAAACGGACCAGATGGATGGATGGACGGAGCTCTAGCTATATCCCTCCCTTGTGGGGGGATAAAAAGTAACAAAGTATGTGGTAGAAGCCTAATTTGAAATTTAGAGAAACTAAGTTCAATAACCATTTTGAAAAGGGTTAAAATAATGCCAATATTGTTTGAAACCACAGTATACAGGTTCAATAGATGTTGCTCCAAATGAAAAACAATGACGTTGAAACACAGTGTTTGAAGAATGAAAGGTACAGCCTTGAAAAGCAAAACTTTAATCCGAAACTTTTAGCTGGGAATACTAAGTAAAACTGACTGCAAAAAGGGCTAAATATTTCCTTTAACCGATAAAAGAAATCATTGATGTAAATGCAGTCTTTAAGTTGTATTGACCATGCAAGAATTAAAGCAAGAAAGTATGTGGCAAAACCTAATTTCAAACACAAAGAAACTAAGTCTGAAAACATGTTTAAAAGGGGTTAAAATCATGCCAATATTAATGAATATCACTGTAGAAAGGTTCAGTAGACAGTAGACATTGTCTCAAATGAGAAACAGTGAAATTGCACTAAACTGTTTGAAGAATGAAAGGTGTAACTTTGTAAACAAAAAAAAAACTTTAACCAAAAACTTTAACCTGGAAGTTGTAAGTTAAATTGCCATACAAAAAGGGTTAAATATTTCCCAAAATATCATGAAACAGAATGATATAATCAATAGTAATTAATATTAATTTAAAAGAAAAAAAAACTTTAACCTTGACTAAAAAACTTTAACCACAAACTTTAACCCAAACTCTAAATGTTATCAGATGGACAGGCGGACGAAAGTCACGACTATAGCCCAGACTGTAAACAGTCGGGCTAAAAAAATGTCGATAGTGTGTGAATATTAGGAGGATTTAATCTGTGGAATGGTGTTGAGGTTTGACATGACAATGCTGAGCTAATTCCCACCCATTAATTACCATTATCAAATCAGACACCGGTGCGACTGATAATCACAACCTACCATATGCTGTCACAACTGTATATAGGTAGCATTGTTAGCAACTGGAAAATATGATCATTACATTATCATTCTGAGATTCGTACCTCTGACTTCAGAGTGTGAACACCATCTGAGCAAATCACCATGGCAAGTTTGGATATCCCAATTAAGCTACAGAAAGCTTTGTCAGCTCTGGGCATCTCTTGCCCTCTCAACTGGACTCTCCAGATGAGAGGCAAGAGCATTCATCTGACTCTGGAGTTTGACACAGATGAAAGCACCACCACACCTTCTTCGGGGAGAGGTAGCACCTTTTTGAGAGGAACCCCTCTCACACTGGTCCTCACCCGAAAAAGCTTGGATCTGACCCTGAAAAAAAGGAAAAGAAGACCAAGAAGAAGAAGAGCCCATCAACCAGGCACCATGATGCCCGGCAGCTGGAAAAGTTCCAGGAAAGGAAGAAGGAAGAGAAGGCAGAAGAGAAGACAGAGGAGGCAATGACCATTTCCCCACCTCCAACTCCTGTGACTTCCATCCACACCCCAGCTACCTCTCCTCTGAGGGGCCTTTGGAGGATGGCGATGTCAGCAGTGAGGCGGAAATTGAAATGGGATCTCCAAAGTCTGCTACTCCAATGTCTCCCCTCCCTCCCGATCAGGAGCTGGATCACGAACAAGCCACTCTCCGAGATGAATTTCAAAAAGAGCGAAGAAACGACCTAAACGCCCTGGAAAACCAGCTAGCAGAACTCAGGAAGTCAGCGGTGACACTATGGTCCAACGTCGCCTTCGCAACTGCTCTAGCCCAATGCAGGATAACAATACCACAGCCTCCATCGCCTCTAGTAAAGAACTCGCCACCTCCACCTCCAAAGAAGAAACGGAGGAAACAAAGGAAATAGAAAGCAAGAGAAGCCTCCAGTCCATTACGAGCGGTAGAAATACAAGCAAAACAACACAGACATCTATCCACTTATGGGATGCACGTCGGATCCCCAAGTGCAGAATCTTTCTCATCAACGGGAAAATATATTTTTTTAAAACTCATTTTATTTGTAAGTGCTTTGATTTGACAAATGTGTCAGCTAATTTTTGGAGTGGAAAATGAGAGTTGATGCAAGAATCCAGGCAGTTAATGAACTAGGTCATTGGGACCTAATTAACATAATTGTTCAGGATGGACTTAAGAAATATGTGGTTCATTTTACTGGCTGGGCAAGTGACTTTGATAGAATTGTATCTGAAGCAGAGACCAAAGAGCCGGTGAACTTCACTGATTGGGGGGGGGGGGGGGGGGGGAGGAGAGGGGGGGGGGGCTGTTTCCCTAATGGGAGCATGAGTCAGAAGTTGTCTACCTGTGCCTAGGTTTTTAATGGACTGTACACAAAATATCATCATCGATACCTCTGGTGAGTCTTGCATGAGAAAAGTAAAGTTGGGGGACATTCCAGGGTTCCCGCACCTCCTTGAATTCCTTGAAAGTCCTTGAATTTCAAAACCCCCTCCCGAGGACCTGGAAACTCCTTGAATTTTGAAGAACCTCCTGGAAACTCCTGGAATTTGGGAAAAATCAAGTCGGTTGCTCACTGGATTAATTCAACTCCTAACATTATTCCTTCTTCCCAACACATGGTTGCTTTATACTCCTTGAAAACCCTTGAATTTCACCCAGCTGACTCCTGGAAACTCCTTGAAAAATTTATCTGAACCTCCTGGAATTCACTTCTCAATTTGGTGCAGGAACCCTGCATTCATACTACTAAGCCTATTCTGAAAAGGTTTCATAAGCTAATTTTTTAGTCAGCAAATGTAATGTTTTTGTTATTCAATACATTTTTTTGGCAAAAAGTGTCATCTCTTTTTCATGTTAGGTAAAGGGTTAATATTAAACTTATTTCACTTTTTCTGTCAGTTCAAATTGAAATCTCTTAAAAGAAAACTATACAAGTATGGATCTAAGCATTAGTGTAACATGCTTTATGCTTTAAAAGCATGTTCAGAAGCATACCAGTGTACCAGGGTGTGGTGGATATGACCCCCAAGCCTCCCAATAATTATCTAGTTGCAACTTTTTTCGTCAGAATTAGGGTCCAAGATGTCAATTCTCTCTTGCTAGTAATCATAAACTTTCTCAAAAGACTAGATTTGATACATGGACTTGTATCACACACACAGTTAACCACACAAAGGGATGTCTGTAGTACCCGTTTGGGTTGGTCGGGGACTGGTATGACCCATTAGGAGTACTGGTACGGTACGTGTTAATTGAATAAGAAGTTACAACATGACTACTACATGTATATTTTATTTATTCACTAATAAATTTCCAACAAATCTTGAGTTTTCAACTATAATCCCGACTGAGTAATATTCCAACTACATCACTAAGTCATACCTTCTTTGAAGGCATGCCTTGGTGATATAGTTGTAATATTACTCAGTCAGTATGTGAGACATCACAGTCGGAACAAATTATGTGTACACAACCCCCTCTCCCCACCCCAATCGGACAACTTCGCGATGCCCCTGAGCATGTTCCACTGAAATCGATAAATGTATGATTTGTTGACAAATGATGGAGATATAATGTGATTTTTAGTAATAGCTGTGAATTTTGTTAACTTTGTGGTAAGGTCAGTGACTAAACTTAAATTTAGGTAAGTCTACTAAAAATACACCTTATTCAAATACAAATGGTGAAAAAGTTTTCGAGTATAATCAATTATTTAAATTATTCCTATAAACTTACTTCAAGTTTCAAGAAATGTTACTCCTCATTTTGTCAGGCACTAATGAAGTAATGCATGTCAAGCATGCCAATTATGCCTGTCATTGACGATGACAGGCTGATTTTTTGTAAGCTTACAGGGATTCTTTTGGGTGTCTACGGAAACCAAATATGGACCCCCTTTCCCACATGCATTTGAACATGATTTTTCCCAATTCCCAACCTAAAAATTCCCAATCTCAGTCCCTCCTTAAAGAAAAATTGAATGCACAATTGGTGTTCTGAACTGGGCAGTCTAAAAGCCTCAGAAACCAACTGAGGCCTTATGACCACCCAGTTCGGGATAGAAAATGTGCATTAAAATTTAAATTGCTTAACTAACAAAGCTTAGAAAGTGTCTGAATTCAAAGCAAATGCAAGCTCTTCTTTAATAGTATAAGAATAGTTTAATAGAGATGACAGAGTGTGGGGTGAACATTATTCCATGTGACTCTTTGTTCTAAGATTTACTAAGAGTAAACACTCATTTGCATA
Organism: Pictodentalium vernedei; assembly: GCA_031216915.1. NCBI lineage: Eukaryota > Metazoa > Mollusca > Scaphopoda > Dentaliida > Dentaliidae > Pictodentalium > Pictodentalium vernedei. Next base: position 249,244,589 of record CM062291.1, read on the forward strand.
GTTAGGTATTGCTTTTTATATTCTCTGTTAAGTTCATATGTAAAATTTCTTAGTTTTTGTATGTTTCTTCCCCTCCCAAACAAATTTCCAATTGGAGTCTCCATGACAAATTTTCCCAGTGGACCCTTTCCCAATGAATGCAGAAGAATCCATGGCTTAATTCACTCTTCACTTAACATGTATAATTTCAGAAACCACAGAGTTAATGGTTAAGAGACTCAATGATAGTTTTTGCATAATAGAAGCAAGTAATATTAGTTCTTACCAAAATGATAGCTATAGAATACTTGAAAGCATTCTTTCCATTAATTTCACTACAGAAAAAGAAAATGCGTCCTCTCACTGGAAGGCAACACTGCAAGGTAATTTGGATTTTCCTAAAGGGAAAATCTATTTGTTATTGCAATGATTATTTTTTTTTTTTTTTTTTTTTTTATTATTATTATTATTATTATTATTATTCTTCCACACTTTTATTTTCACTATTTCTCGAAAACGCTCTGAACGATTTTTTTAAAAGTTTTTATACTCATAAAGGGTCATAAGTTGTATGCCCTCGCCATATTCCCATTTTTCTGAAAATGTTTTTGTTAACCCTTTAACAAAAATTGTCGACAGCTCATATCTTTGGACTGGAAAGGGCGATTGACTTGAAATTTTTGCAGACATGTCCGCAATATACCCCTCTATCAGCATATGGTACAAAAATGTATGTAGTTAACACCTTTCTGCCAAAACATTTTTCGAAATGAAAAAAAATTTCAAAATTTGACTATTTTTTAACTCAATCTCGGGACATGGATATGCTGAACCATCCAAAATGACTTGGAAATGAAGACTCTATCACTGAATTGTGAAAACCATCAAAAAAATTTCGATTCGAATTTCCGACAATCCAAAATGGCCGCCGAAAAATCGTATTTTTATTTTCGGTTATTTATGCGTTTCAGGCCATTTGGAGACGAAAAAAATTTTTTTTTTGCACCAGAAAAATTTTCGGTTTGGACTTTTGTTACGACCGGGCTACTTTGCCGTCACAGTACTCAACAACGGGGATGATTTGGCAGCTACTAAGGTTAGAAATGTTGAAATCACAGTGTACATAAACAGTTATCGTCTTTTGGAATTGGAGTTGTTCTTCGTTTGGCTTCCGCTAGCAGTCAAACATGGCTTCGGGACACTGTGAGCAAAAATTGAAAAAAAATTTCTTGTGTTTTTTTTTACTTTATTATGTCTAGGTTCATTAGTTCTCATAAATGAAAACTATCAATGATGGCCATGAGTCCTAATAAATAAAACCATCAGTATTTGGGACAAAATGATTCTTGTTGGGCAAAAACGCCCAAAAATGCCCAAACATTCATAGGTCAATATCTCATGAAGGAAAAATGCTATCGACTTAATTCCTCGACAGACTTGTCAGAACTACTCTTGTCTAAAACAAACATAATCGGTATTTTTTTCCATTTTTTATGTTTTCTGCCAAAATTTTTCACAAAACGGAAAGTTATCTCGAAAATCAGCCATTTTGGATTGAAATATCCAGATTTAAATATAATGAGCCCTCTAAAAGGGATCCAAATTGAAGGCAGTAATACTGCTTTATAATAAAAATCGAATGAATTTCGTTTCGATTTTTCGTTAATCCAAAATGGCGGCCAAAAAATCGAAAAAAAAATTTTCGTTCTCTCTGCGTTTCGTTCAATGTTGAAACGAAAAAAAAAATTTTTTTACACTAAAAATTTTCGGTCCGGCCTGTCCGGACTTAGAAATTTTCGATCAAAAATTTTTGTTTTTGGTTTTTTAGGCGTTTTGGTCAATTTTAAGACCCCCAAAAAATTAACATGGAGAATTTGGGGTCCGGGTGGGACTTAAATTTGGGACCATAGAATAAAAACACTTAATTCGGTTCAAAAGTACAATTTCATTCCCTTGTCAAAGCCTTTTGTTTCAAAAACGCATTGTCATTCACTTCACGTGGTTAGAGAAGCATGTGCACTGTTCAACACAGTGTAATGACAGAATTTGTGCCTTTCACATTGCGACATGCTATCACTCGGATCTAAATATATGCATTTATGACAGAGAAGAACTCATTATTCAAGTCGACAGAAAGATTTCCCAACACCAGAACCGAGACCAGAAAGAGCGAGATTTGAAATCGAAAGTACAACACTGAGAATCTATTATTTTTTATGACCATATGACTCCCCCCCCCCCCCCCCCCCCCTCCGCCTTCATTGAATTTGACGACGGTGGCAGTTGCGACGGCATTGCCAAAATTTAATGTCACAGCCAATTCAGAGGACTGGTGAATATTGTCATTTTCTTCTTTGAGATTCAAATTTATTACGAATCAAAGGTGTGGCGTCGTATTGTTTTAAATTTCCCAAACCAAAGACCATCTGTTATTGAGTTGAATACACCCGCCAAGGGCCATGGAGCAATTTCAAAGTTCAAAAGTTAGTGTGTGTGGGGGGGGGGGGGGGGAGGAGGAGGTGTCGTATGTTTCTACCGCGAAGTAGCAGATGGCCAACAGCAAGTGCTGGCCATGCTAGTGGGGTCTTGGGGCATGCTCACATAGAAGAGTTTTGAAATAGGACACCCTTAGAATGCATCTCTAGCGTTCTGGCATACGGCAACCGCTTCCAAAAATTATTTGTTACCTGTGTGAAAATGGTGAGTCAAAACATGTTTTTAACAAATATTTGGTGTCGGTATGAATATCTTGGGCTTCAGTACTTCACCTGATGCGGATAGAACCCTCTGTAACGCCGAATACTGTGTATTCTTGTGCTTGCATGCCTCCCCCCCCCCAACCGATTTAAGTCAAGAGACCAACCAGACAGTACAAGTCGTCCAACGAGGAATCTCCATATAGTCTTCCGACGGTCGTCGCTTGGACTTGTCTCACCGGACAGTACAAGTTTTTTTAATACGAGCACTGGTTTCCACAAAGACAATAGTTTGCTTGTAGTTCTCCCACACAAGTTTGGTAAGTTCGTTTGGGGCCTTGCCAGTGTTTTTGTTGGTGTGTGTGGGGGGGGGGGGGGTGGGGCGTGGGTCCTCTGGTCGTTTCTCCATCCTCCCACTTCCACTTGCATGGCCAACACTTGCTGTTGGTCACCTGTCACTTCGCGGCAGAAACCCCCAATCCCCCACACCCCCCCCCCCCCCCCCCACCCCATACACACACACACACACACAAAGTTTGAACTTTCAATTTGCTCCACGGCCCTTGCCGAGTGAATTCAAGTCATTAACAGAAGTTAATAATAAATAAGAATTTGCTGTAACCCTACCAAATTAAATCACAGTCACCTCAATTAAACCTTGATGACTTTCGTTAGGCATCAGTCAAATTCTCATAAGTTCAAAAATTCCAGGACAAAAGCCGCAAAACTATTATGGCGAATTTCACAATTACTCTACCATACAATTACACGCCAGAAATGATTTGGGCACGGATATATGATTTCAAAGAAATCACATCACCTACGGATGTCCAAACAATCTCTATATATAATAAAAGAAGTACACAACTCGATCAAACGCAATGACCAGGAAGAGTTTTCATGTACACGAACCACTCTTTCGACACAAGAATATCCGCGAGGGATAGAACGTTTCTATGATTGAAAAGGTAGCATTGACAATCTATTAAAACTTGTTGTATTTTGAAAGCAAAATTTTGTTTCTTTTCGCGCCTGATAGCTGCCAAAACTAGCTTCTCGGATCCATTATCTGACCCGTTCTTGCTCTTTTGACACAAGAATACCCTATGTCAATGACAAGTTAAAAGCTTCTGTGACTGAAAAGGTGGAATTCAAAGTTCATTTGAACTTTTTATCATCTTTTGGAAGTAAAGTTTTGCTTCATTTGCCTTCTGAAGTGTGCCATACGTAGCCTCTTTAATACCTTATGTGATCAAAAATCGCGTATCTGTTGACTTATTTGTCTTTCTCCGCGCTGCTGGAGAGCCCAGACCACCTATTGGTGGCGATGACCTCTTATAAGCTATGATATCGTGATATTCAAAAGGCATTAACCCCAGCCAGCCACCCCCCCCCCTCTCACCCATCAAAAAAGAGCAAGTGAAGATCTGTTATAAGTCCATTTTCCCATAGCCGCCGTCAAGATTTTCGTGCTGGACAATCGCTTAAAAGTGAAGCGTGGCTGGGTGTGGCACCCTACAAAACGTTGCACAGAGACGGCGTATTTCCCAAACAGGTCTGGTTTGGCTATTACAGACTGTTGTGTGACCTTGACCTCCAACTAAATTTTACATGACTGTTCGCGGTCCGAATCAAGACATCAGCAGATTATTTTGGTTATATCACCAGTAATAGCCATTATTTACTAAATGGACACCATCACAAAATAAACTTATGGTCCAATATAGTCATTTAGCCGAGGGTATACCATAACCTCGTGTGTGACCCTTTACTGTCAAACGAGACCTCAACAGGGAACAATTACCCAAACCAGACACAACAATTGTCACATGCGTGACCGAGAAGTCGCTGATCAAATAGATGGCTCACTCTCTCTCTCTCTCTCTCTCTCTCTCTCTCTCTCAGTAGCTGTAAACACAGCCCATTCCTTCATTTATTTATGTACTCCGAACAGTATCAAGCCACTCCATTTGATAATTCCATCGCCAAAGTGAATTCCCGACGAGAAAGTAACCCATTTGTCTGCTCGTGACCATTTATTCTAATAAAAAACATTCACAGTATTTCCCTGTGTTAACTTCGGGAAGTGAAGCAATGCTTGTTTGCTATGGTGAAGAAGTTCTGCTTTACTGGCAAAATTGGACCCAGTCACCAATGCTGGAGGTGGAAGTCTACTAAACTGGACGACATGGGTGTAAACGATTGATGAAACTTGATTTTATCTCCATGTTGTTGTCACAATTAGCTATAAATAGTATTAAATACCAATAAATAATTTGGATTTTCCTAAAGGGAAAATCTATTTGTTATTGCAATGATTATTTGGATTTTCCTAAAGGGAAAATCTATTTGTTATTGCAATGATTATTTTTTTTTTTTTTTTTTTTTTTATTATTATTATTATTATTATTATTCTTCCACACTTTTATTTTCACTATTTCTCGAAAACGCTCTGAACGATTTTTTTTAAAGTTTTTATACTCATAAAGGGTCATATGTTGTATGCCCTCGCCATATTCCCATTTTTCTGAAAATGTTTTTGTTAACCCTTTAACAAAAATTGTCGACAGCTCATATCTTTGGACTGGAAAGGGCGATTGACTTGAAATTTTCGCAGACATGTCCGCAATATACCCCTCTATCAGCATATGGTACAAAAATGTATGTAGTTAACACCTTTCTGCCAAAACATTTTTCGAAATGAAAAAAAATTTCAAAATTTGACTATTTTTTAACTCAATCTCGGGACATGGATATACTGAACCATCCAATATGACTTGGAAATGAAGACTCTATCACCGAATTGTGAAAACCATCAAAAAAATTTCGATTCGAATTTCCGACAATCCAAAATGGCCGCCGAAAAATCGTATTTTTATTTTCGATTATTTATGCGTTTCAGGCCATTTGGAGACGAAAAAAATTTTTTTTTTGCACCAGAAAAATTTTAGGTTTGGACTTAGAAATTTTCGACCAAAAGTTGGAAATTTTTGTTACGACCGGGCTACTTTGCCGTCACAGTACTCAACAACGGGGATGACTTGGCAGCTACTAAGGTTAGAACTGTTGAAATCACAGTGTACATAAACAGTTATCGTCTTTTGGAATTGGAGTTGTTCTTCGTTTGGCTTCTGCTAGCAGTCAAACATGGCTTCGGGACACTGTGAGCAAAAATTGAAAAAAATGTTCTTGTGTTTTTTTTTTACTTTATTATGTCTAGGTTCATTAGTTCTCATAAATGAAAACTATCAATGATGGCCATGAGTCCTAATAAATAAAACCATCAGTATTTGGGACAAAATGTTTCTTGTTGGGCAAAAACGCCGAAAAACGCCCAAACATTCATAGGTCAATATCTCATGAAGGAAAAATGCTATCGACTTAATTCCTTGACAGACTTGTCAGAACTACTCTTGTCTAAAACAAACATAATCGGTATTTTTTTCCATTTTTTATGTTTTCTGCCAAAATTTTTCACAAAACGGAAAGTTATATCGAAAATCGGCCATTTTGGATTGAAATATCAAGATTTAAATATAATGAGCCCTCCAAAAGGGATCCAAATTGAAGGCAGTAATACCGCTTTATAAGAAAAATCGAAAGAATTTCGTTTCGATTTTTCGTTAATCCAAAATGGCGGCCAAAAAATCGAAAATCTTTTTTTTCGTTTTTTAGGCGTTTCGTTCAATTTTGACACAAAAAATTCTTTTTTTTTCTACACTGAAATTTTTCAGTCCGCTTCAGACTGAAATTTTTGACCAAATGTCCAAAATTTTTGTTACGACTGGGCTACTTTGGGGTCAGAGTACACAATAACGGGGATGATTTTAAAGCTTCTGATGTTAGAAATGTTGAATTCACAGTGTACATGAACAGTTGTCATCTTTTGGAATTGGGGTTGTTCTTCGTTTGGCTTCTGCTAGCAGTCAAACATGGCTTCGGGACCCTGTGAGCAAAAATTGAAAAAAAATTTCTTGTGTTTTTCTTTACTTTATTATGTCTAGATTCATTAGTTCTGATAAATAAAACTATCCGCATATTGCGGAAAATGTTTTTCCAGCCAAAACCGTCCAAAAACGCCCAAATATGCAGGAGCCGATATCTTTGGACTTGAAGGGGCGATTAACTTGAACTTTTCACGGGAATGACTGTAATACACTTCTCTATTAATCAAGGGCACAAAATGGTAGTTGATTAACGCCTTTCTGACAAAACATTTCACGAAACCGAAAAAAATTCAAATTATTATTTGGTATGGTGCTCCCTTAGGACTTGCTGAGTAGAACAGTCAGTAAAAACACAAAGGAAAATCCCGTGTATTGTTCCGAAGGTACAATCACTTCCTCTAGTTACATTTTTATTTTTTTGCCTCCCACATACAGTACTGTGATTGCAAAAGGTGGTCTTCATATGATTGCATCACACTTATTACCAGTGGGTCAAGATGTCAGATGGAGCAGTGCTTGTTTACTATGGTAAACAAGTTCTGCTTCACTGTTAAAACAGGACCTAGAACCATCATCTGGGGTGGAAGGCTTGTCCTCTATTCTAAAGTGGTCAGCATAGGTATAAACAATCGGCTAAACTTGGCGTCATACCTATGTTGTGGTCATGATATGGCCAAAGATGGTTAAAGTGACCTTAAACACCAATAAATAAAAAATAAATAATTATTTAAAAATAAAATGTGAAATTAAGACTAAATCAAGAGAAAGAAACTAATAAAATAGTATTTTGAGATTTAATGTTCTTTTCACATTTCTTTTCCACAGATGAAATTCTACTGCATTGTGAGGAGGAAAGCAGACAGAATTTGACCTATTGGTAACTCTGTCAGCAACTGGATGAAATTCTCTCTGTGCTGTTATAATCACAGTAGTGTTATTTTTTTATTTAATTTAGTTTAGCAACACTTTGAACATCCAGAGTCACCATGTGCTGGACAGCTTTACGGGTGGTGGAAGCTGGAGTAACTGGAGCAACCTGTCAGACTCCCCAGCGTACTAACTCCACACAAGCAGGGTTAGCATTGGTTGAATGCAAGTGCACCATTGATGTGCAGTACACCTTAGTACCCTGCATCACTGTTCCTCCATGTGGGAAGTTGCCCAAGGACACAGTACAGTTACTGTTAGGTCAAGATCGAACTGTGGACCTTTCGGTTTGAAGTTCAATGCTCTAACTACTGAACTACCATGCACCCTCACAGTATTGTTAACTTTCTTTATCATGGAGCTCTGTCAACCTAGATTTAATTGATTAAATGTCTGTATTGAATGAACTGAGACCAAATAGGGCTATAGACATGGGGAATACGATGATCAACAGGGTATTTATTAGTCGAGTTGTGACGAAGTCAAACTCGACTTATAGTTTGATGAATGGCGGGCGGGCAGGCGGTCTTTGGACTGGCGAGCATAAACAATTGGTTTCCGGATGATAACTTGATAATGGTTCGCCCCACTTTCATGAAACTTCATAGGTAGGTTGGCCTCGGTGAGAGGAAGAACCCTATTTATTTTGGACTCACTAGGTCAATGGTGAAGGTCACAGTGACCTTGAACATACTAAATCATAAACAATTGGTTTCCGGATGATAACTTGACTATGGTTGAACCCACCTTCATGAAACTTCATATATAGGTTGGCCTTCGTGAGAGGAAGAACCTTATTTATTTTGGACTCGCTAGGTCAAAGGTCAAGGTCACAGAGACTCTGAACATAGTAAATCAAAAAACTTGGTTTCCGGATGATAACTTGATAATGGTTTGACCCATGTTCATGAAACTTCATAGGTAGGTTGGCATCAGGAAAAACCTTATTTATTTTGGACTTGCTAGGTGAAAGGTCAAGGTCACATTGGCCTTCAACATAGTAAATTTGTAAACAGTTGGTTTCCGGATGATAACTTGACAATGGTTTGACCCACGTCCATGAAGCTTCATATGTAGGTTGGCATCAGTGCGAGGACGAACCCTATTTATTTTGAACTTGCTAGGTCAAAGGTAAAGGTCACAGTGACCTTGAACATAGTAAATCATAAACAATTGTTTCCGGATGATAACTTGACATGGTTCAACCCACATTTGTGAAACTTCATATGTAGGGTGGTATTCTTGAGAGGACGAACCCTATTTATTTTGGACTCGCTAGGTGAAAGGTCAAGGTCACAGTGACCTTCAACATAGTAAATTGTAAACAATTGGTTTCCGGATGATAACTTGATAATGGTTTGACCCACATTCATGAAACTTCATTGGTAGGTTGGCATAGGTGAGTGGAAGAGCCCTATTTATTTTGGACTCACTAGGTCAAAGGTCAAGGTCACAGTGACCTTGAACATAATAAATCATAAACAATTGGTTTCCAGATGATAACTTGATAATGGTTCCACCCACATTCATGAAAATTCATAAGTAGGTTGGCATTGGTGCAAGAAAGAGCCTTATTAATTTTGGAATCACTAGGTCAAAGTACAAAGTCACAGTGACCCTTCACAAAGTAAATTGTAAACAACTGGTTTCCGGGCGATAAGTTGATAATGATTAAACCCACTTTTGTGTTGTCACAACTCGACATTGGATTGGTGATCCTATCGGCATTTTTTTCTCAACATTTGATTCAATTTTTTATTCCATTGACATGAGTTTTCCTGATAACATATATGCAATTAACAGGTCACATTTGTGTTGAAGGTATGGTAAATGGCTTGGTTTTTGGAAGTTATATTCCATTAACAGAGTTATTCACTTAAAAGAGTTCAAATTAAGTAGACGCTACTGTACTGTATAACACCCATCCTTAAACCTGTTCACTTTCCCTTTGTATGCTGATGAAGAGAGAAAACAACTTGTTACTGAAAGAAGAAATGTTTTCAACACAAAAAAAGTCCACTTTTATGTGGCATTAATTTTTTTATGCCCCTACATAATTGAATTTGAGTTTGGTCCTGCTTGGATGATTATTTTTTTGGAGTTATTGACCTTGAACTTCCGAAATAACAATTTTCTGGACTTTTCTTTTTACCACAGATTGAGAAAATTGGGTTATTTCTAGTCTGTGGCTTTGTCATGGGTGCCTCACGTTTGGTCCCAGTCAGATGATTTCTTATGGAGTTATTGACCTTGAGTTATTAGCCTTGAACTTAGTTTATGATGTAAAAACTCTTGAGAATCATTTTCCAGACTTTTTTTGCTCATGGAGGCAGAGTTCTCTTACTGACACATCTAGTTTTGACTGCTGTCACATTTAAGGTAGTATGGGGGCTATTGAAGCTGGTGCCAGTGCATTGATATGCATCCCAGAAGACTGTGGTGTCTTGACTGATAATATAACAAAAGCACCCAAATTTTTCGAATACATACCCATGATGGAGAAAGAGTCGGTCCTGCTGAGGGACTGTGAAAATGCCACTGGCACTCCCGCTTTTCAAGCATGATTATAGGACTCTCTCATCAAAACCTTGGGAAGATGACCCTCCAACTGTTATACTTAATACATTACAACAGTGTTATTCCCCTATCTCTGACTCCAGCAATTTGGTCCACTAGACATTCATAAAAACAACCTCTCATGCTGGTTGATTGTGACTGTTCATCCCTGGTTATGGAGTCTTTGCTGGTACCCATTTCATTTGGACATCCCACAGTCTCCCTTTCAGAGCTGACCATTCCCTCTCATAGGTAATGGTGTGAAGATATACATGATTTATGATTTATTGAAAATATGGATTACAAGTGAATGTGTCTTCATAGGAAAATAGATATAATTCTACTGTTAATCACTTAAAAAACCAATTGTCAGTTCACAAAGTTAAATGCCGAGCAGTTCAGGCATGAAAACATGTAAGAAACAAGTCACTTTTCAATACAAAATGTGTACTATGTTCAACACTTACAGAAGTGGTCACTCATAATATGTAAAAACTGTCTAAAAAGTGCTATTGCTGGTCACGTTAGGGAGATGGTCAATGATGATCACGTAATTATAGAGTGAAAGTGAATCATACATTGAAAATGCAGTAGTTAACTAGAGAAACAGAATTTACTGCACCCAGTAAATTCAAGTTTGTGTGAAAAGGGTTAAAGTATCAGGAATAAACTATACAGAAAGAGAATTTATGGAGGCTTATTTTCAGGAGTAAAATATTTTTAAACAAATCAAAAATGGGTTTTTGTTAACAGTATTTACAGATATTCATACTGGAATCAGAACAGTTATTTATAAGAAACCAGAAAATGCATATATGTGACCAGAATTCAAAGGGCTCGATACTCGAATCTGAAATGGACATTTTTGGCTCTGCCCACTAATTTGAGTGACGAAATACGTTCATAAACTTTAGAAATGCATTAAGGTGTAATAAAATTCATTTCCCAGTATTTCTGAATAATACGCACTTGATGACTTTGGTGACCTCTTTCAGGTGGACCCCTAGGTGACCTTGACCCATATTTTGAATTACCATCAAGTGTCGACTCATTTGGTGTTAGTTCCAGGTCCATTCATCATACCACGATTGAGATATGAGCATGACCCACTTTCAAAAATGTTGGCTACGCCCACTTTTTTAACATTAAAATGCATGTATGGACCTCAGGAATGCTTTGGGGGGGTCAAAAAATGTGATTTTCAGCAATTATGAAAAATGCACTTAATGACCCCTAGGTGACCTCCTTGACTCTGACCCATATTTTGAATCTCCATCAAGTGTTGACACATTTGGTGTTAGTCCCAGGTCCATTCATCATACCATGCTTGAGGTATGAGCGTGACCCACTTTCAAATTTTTTGGCCACGCCCACTTTTTTAACGTAAAAATGGATGTATGAATCTCAGGAATGCTTTGGGGGCAAAAAATGTGATTTCCAGCAATTATGAAAAATGAACTCATCACCCCTAGGTGACCTCCGTGACCTTGACCCATATTTTGAACCTCCATCGAGTGTCAACTCATGTGGTGTTGGTCCCAGGTCCGTAGGTCATACCACGCTTGAGATATGGGCGTGACCCACTTTCAAAAATTTTGGCCACGCCCACTTTTTTTTACATCAAAGTGCATGTGTGTACGCCCACTTTTTTAACATTAAAATGCATGTATGGACCTCAGGAATGCTTTGGGGGGGTCAAAAAATGTGATTTTCAGCAATTATGAAAAATGCACTTAATGACCCCTAGGTGACCTCCTTGACCCTGACCCATATTTTGAATCTCCATCAAGTGTCGACACATTTGGTGTTAGTCCCAGGTCCATTCATCATACCATGCTTGAGGTATGAGCATGACCCACTTTCAAATTTTTTGGCCACGCCCACTTTTTTAACGTAAAAATGCATGTATGAATCTCAGGAATGCTTTGGGGGCAAAAAATGTGATTTCCAGCAATTATGAAAAATGAACTCAATGACCCCTAGGTGACCTCCGTGACCTTGATCCATATTTTGAACCTCCATCGAGTGTCAACTCATGTGGTGTTGGTCCCAGGTCCGTAGGTCATACCACGCATGAGATATGGGCGTGACCCACTTTCAAAAATTTTGGCCACGCCCACTTTTTTTTACATCAAAGTGCATGTGTGTACGTCAGGAATACTTTAGGGGGTCAAAAAATGTGATTTCCAGCAATTCTGAAAAATGCACTCAATGACCCCTAGTTGACCTCCATGACCTTGACCCATATTTTGAATCGCCATTAAGTGTCGACTCATTTGGTGTTGGTCCCAGGTCCGTAGGTCATACCACGTTTGAGATATGGGCGTGACCCACATTCAAAACTTTTGGCCACGCCCACTTTTTTTTTGTCGTCAAAATGCATGTGTGTACATCAGAAATAGTTTAGGGGTCAAAAAATGTGATTTCCAGCAATTCTGAAAAATGCACTCAATGACCCCTAGGTGACCTCCGTGACCTTGACCCATATTTTGAACCTCCATCGAGTGTCGACTCATTTGCTGTTGGTCCCAGGTCCGTAGGTCATACCACGCTTGAGATATGGGCATGACCCACTTTCAAAAATTTGGCCATGCCCACTTTTTTTTATGTCAAAATGCATGTGTATACGTCAGGAATACTTCAGTGGGTCAAAAAATGTGATTTCCAGCAATTCTGAAAAATGCACTCAATGACCCCTAAGTGACCTCTGTGACCTTGACCCATATTTTGAATCTCCATCAAGTGTTGACTCATTTGGTGTTGGTCCCAGGTCCATACGTCATACCACGCCTGAGATTTGGGTGTGACCCACTTTCAAATATTTTGACCACGCCCACTTTTTTTACGTCAAAATGCATGTGTGTACGTCAGGAATACTTTAGGGGGTCAAAAAAAGTGATTTCCAGCAAATCTGAAAAATGCACTCAATGACCCCTAGGTGACCTCCATGACCTTGACCCATATTTTGAATCTCCATCAAGTGTCGACTCATTTCGTGTTGGTCCCAGGTCCATACGTCATACCACGCCTGAGATATGGGCGTGACCCACTTTCAAAAAATTTGGCCACGCCCTCTTTTTTTTACGTCAAAATGCATGTGTGTATGTCAGGAATACTTTAGGGGGTCAAAAAATGTGATTTCCAGCAATTCTGAAAAATGCACTCAATGACCCCTAGATGACTTCCGTGACCTTGACCCATATTTTGAACCTCCATCGAGTGTCGACTCATTTGGTGTTGGTCCCAGGTCTGTAGGTCATACCACGCCTGAGATATGGGCGTGACCCACTTTCAAAACACCCCTACAGACACCCCTGATACCCCAGGAATCTGAAAAACATAGGTGGCCGAGAACTTGTGGTTGTCTATCAGCATGCCAAAAATCAACGAGATAGGACAATTTGTTTTCGAGTTATCTTGCGGACAAAAAAGTGATGAGAAGACAGAAGACCAGGAGAAGAAGAAGAAGAAGAAGAAGAAAAGAAAAAAAAAAAAAAGAAAAAGAAACCGTGCAAAAACAATAGTCTGTGTGTTTCACACAGACTAATGATAGGTGGTCACTGATGACAGTGGTCACCTAAAGCAGGTTGTACCATATGAACAATTTACTAAATCTGACATCATACTTGTGCTGCAGGCATGTGATATAGCCATAAATGCTGAAAATGACCTTCAGACACCAATAATTTATTTATTGGTGTTTAAGGTCACCTATTTCTGCACAATGGCTAACCATGACTGTGTCAGTTTTACGGGTGGAGGAAGCCAGAATACACGGAGAGAACCACCGAGCAACATCAAGCAACTGTCAGCTCCCCAACATACCAACTCCATACAAGCAGGGTTAGCATTGGTTGAAGACAGGTGCACCATCGACGTGCAGTACGACTTAGTACACAATGTCACCGTGCCCCCACGTGGGCAATGGGGGTGAAGTGTCTTGCCCAAGGACACAACGTGGTTGCCGCAGATGGGATTCGAACCGAGGACCTCTCGGCTTGCAGCCTGCACCTGTACCAACTGAGCAACCGCGCCCCCTCAGACACTAATAAAGAACTAAAAGAAATAGTGTATCTTCACAAAGAAAAATGGCAAAAGCTTGTGGTGTATCTCAACCCTAGAGAGGCTAACTCTTTACTTAATGTAATGGCCATAGCAGACCAGTATTATTCACAAATATCACTGTAGAAAATAGCTTATCACCTTTCAGTGGGTGAGCTCAACAATTTCAAGAATTTTTTTGTAAGTGTCATCGGCAGTTTTATTTAAAAAAAAATAATTAAATTTCACATTTTTCGAAAACAGATGTCATAATTTTTCAGTTAAACAACACAAATATGGATACCATTAGAACCAACTCAACGAGCTGGTTCCAATGATATCCATATTTGTATGGTTTATTGAGATACTTCAGAGATATTTTAGGCTGTGGTAAGCTTATTCTGGTAAATTTTCTGGCCATTTTTGACTGCTGTGTTAGGTAAAGGGTTAAATAAAGGGTTAATAAAAAATATTCTACCAGCCACACTTTGCAAAAAATTTATGGTTTAAAAAGTCATTTCATCACATAATAATTTGATTTTGTTTAATAATATCCGATTTGCATGCATGTAATTGGTCGGGGTGAATTTTCCTGTTATATGAATGTTTTTGCTTAGTTCCTCCCATCTGTCAAACAAAAAATTAAGGGTGGCCATGGGTCTAACGGTGAAGTTGAACTGTAATTGCAGCAGGTATAGGCTGTTAGTTTGTATTCATGTGGGTTGTTCACATTGGATTTTCTGTTCAGTAATCAAGACCGTGTGCATAGGACAGTATTGAAAATAATACAACTATCGCATGCACAAGCAAGTTGATAAAACTGAAATGACATAAATAACAGAGACATTGGCTATGTAAGGGTAAGGGTACATTATAATGCAAGAAAACACTCTGAATTAAATCATAACAATTGAAATGAATTATTTTTCACTTTCCCAGAGTATGAATTTGGGCCTGTAAACCTCAAATTTTGGGTTGAATCGAATCTTAACACCAGATCTCAAATCAATTCGAATCTTGAATCGAATCTCCCCACTATTCAAGTTGTGGATATTGCACCTTCTTACAACCATAAATATTGTCAGTCTTCACTCAAGTATTGTGTGCAATGGCGACTCGTTCAAAGCAAGCAAAAAAGCGGAATAATCCAGAATGGAATTAAAATAATTTCGGAAGCGGAACCTACTTGAACCGTTTTTCTGTCATCAGGTCTCCTGGACAAGAGACCTGATGGTAGAAGAAGAGTTCAAGAGGAGACATTTTGAAGGATGATTGATGATTTGAAAACTTTCGAATCGGCATGATTGAAATCAAATCGAATCGGTGCAGACTATTTTGAATCAAATCAAATTTTAAAGCTTTGCAAGGCCCCAGTGAAAATGTGAGATGGACGTGTTAAGTTTAGTATGCTGAACTATGCACTTCATACAACTTAACCTGCCCATCTCACACATTCACACTGATAAAACGCCAGATAATTCATTTCAATTCTTATTTGAAACAATACCAATTTCTTTGGAAGATCTGTGTACATATGAGTAAAAACCCAATTTTAGCAAGAAGTAGTATTTTGAAGAATTTTGAAGATCCTTCATATTTTTTCAGTTGTGGAACCCATTATAAACAGGATAGTGGAGTTGTCTGAATTGGCTAAACAAGACTCACAAATAGGCTATACGAATCAGAGCCTGTGCAATGTCATTTCAGTTGTGAATGATTTGAATGGAAAAACTGAGAATTCTTTGATGGAATCTAACAGCAGTCTTAATACTCTTTCGAGAGTAAATGTGACATACACATACTTGCAAGTGAGTGGCATGATGATTATACATATATATATATATATACTAATATTTTCCCCTTAGGAACCCCAGACAGTGGAGCTGTACTTTTTACTGTGGTAAACAAGTTATCTTTTATTGATAAAATAGGACCCAACAGCCAACATCTGGGGTGGAAGTCCTCTGAAGTGGGCTGAATGATTTCCTAACTCCATTGTACACTAATAGTTTTCTGAGTCTTACAACCACCCAGTTCAGGATGCCAACTGTGCATTAAAATTTAAGTACATATGAATAGTGTAGTCCAAAAATTAATATCATCTATTGCTCACCTGACTAAAAGTTATGGTGGGAAAACTTTCAGTCAGGTAGCATTTTGTCATGACTCTTTGTCCATCTGGCTGCAGCTTCTTTGATGTTATTACATTGGTGCTTTTACTCGAATCAAATATGCAAATGTGGGGATACAGCATAGTGTGCTTTGTGCACATATGACAAAATCTAATTCGATTTTTAAAGCACCCAGATTGTGGAATTGGCTCATTAAGCTGATTCCAAAGATAGATATATTGCAATGTGTGTATGTTTTTCAAGTTCCATGTGTGTATGTTTTATCTTACAGCATTTCATCAAAAGTGTGCTAAATTGCAAACATGATATGTATCTGTGAAAACTTCCTTAAAATGTGCTTTAGGCTATTAAAAAAAATTTCTTGCTTCTCAGACATCTTCCTTGTCACTGAAAATCTGCCTCATCACTTTTGTTTACCTAGAAATCTCCCCAACAAAATTATTTTGCATTTGTAGGACTAAACAATTTAACCAACTATATCTTGTTTGACAGAGCTCAATAAGCTCTGTCAAACAAGATATATAGTTGGTTAATTTGTTTAGTTTGTCAAATTTGCAAACACATTATGGGGAATTTTCATTGCTAAAAACGTTGGATTTTCCACATAATACTGTTAAGTGTTAAATATTTTTTTTTACTTCATTTTCAGGTCTGTTTTTTTTTTATCAATAAAAGAAAAAAAAAAGAATATCTCTCTCCCACATCCTAAAATTGGCTTTTAAACGACATTTTTTATTTTAGGCCTTAGCTAAACCAGTGATATGATTTTCTGGCATTTTACTGATATGACAGAGTGAGTACCTGTGTTGTGGTCATCATTTATTTATTTATTGGTGTTTTAAGGTCACATACTTATGCACAATGGCTAATCGTGATAGTTTTACGGGTGGAGGAAGCCGGAGTACCCGGAGAGAACCACCAAGCATCGATGAGCAACTGTCAGCTCCTCAACATCCTAACTCTGTTCAAGCTCTGCTTAAGCAGGGCTGCATTTATTTATTTATTAGGGTTTAACGACACATTAACAGCCAAGGTGATATTGTGTCAATGACAGTTTTACGGGGGGAGGAAGCCGGGGTACCCGGAGAGAACCACCGAGCAATGGCGAGCAGCTGCCAGCTCCCCAACATTGTAACTCTACACTGCAGCACAGACAGGCTTAGATTGGTTGAAGACATGCGAACCATCAATGTGCAGTACGCTTTAGTACATGGCGTCATTGTGCCCCCAGGTGGACAATTGGGGTGAAGTGCTTTGCCCAAGGACACAATGTGGGAGTCCGAATCGATTGCTCAGACAGTCACCCATCCAAGAATTAACCAGGCTCGATGTTGCTTAACTTTGGTAATCTAACGAGAACCAGCAGGGTTACAGCGGTTGAAGACATGTGCACCATCGACGTGCAATACGCCTTAATACGTGGCATCATCGTGCCCCCATGTAGACAACCGGGATAAAGTGCCTTGCCCAAGACACAACACGGGTCTACCTGGACGGGGATCAAACTCGGGACCTCTAGCATAGAAGTCCCAACAGTTTACCACTGAGTCACCGCGCTCCCTGTTGTGGTAATCATATAGCCATGTATCCTGCAAGTGACTTTCAACCTTTAACAAATCAGCTATATCTGCCCACATAATTTACAAATTTAGCAGTTGAAAAAAAAAATGTTTTCCACAAATTTAAAAAAAAACATATCAGCTCCCTCATTGGAACGAGCTTGTCATTACATGATATGGTTTTATTGAAAATGTTTGAAAAATTTGAAAGAAAAAAACATGTCATATGACCCCCTCATTAGAATGGCATGACAGGCTCATTCCAGTGAGGGGTCACATGATATAGTTTCATTGAAAATTTTTAAAAAAATTTAAGAACATAATTATTTAGATAACAAATCTTGATCGCGCATGCTTTGGATAACGGGGCTGCAATTAGTGATAAGTCATTTTCTGTAACAAATATTCATTTTTATAAATTTATTAATTTTTAGGGCAAGATAGATGAAGTTAAATCAACTTACAAAAGCATGAAAGAACTCACAAGCAAGATTTTAACCTTATTGAAGAAGGCTAAATCAATGAAAGGTGGCGGTAGAAGAGGAAATTTGGTCAGTGAAAGTAATTGATCTATCATTCAAGCTTTTCTGCACAATAATTCTGTTTGCATTAACTAAATACATGCAAAGTTTAATATTTTGAGTGCTAGAAGAAAGTATCAGAGCTTTAAAAAAAATTAGGGTACCAGAGGAAAAGCCAACATTTTCCATGCAAATTGTTCATATTCAGTCAAAAGCAAATAATATTTTGTTTATATAAATTTGTTTTATCACAATTATTGAAGAGTGCCTATGGGCAATCTTCAATTAGTTGTAACAAAACAAATTTTGATGAACAAATTCCAACCACCAAAAGAAATGAAGCCCTTAATTTTAACCAATGATTTCTTGTATCAAATGTTAATGAATTTATCATCAAATCTAATCATGGCTGCTTCACAGCAGCCATGACTAGATTTGATGAAAATATTTTAAAATTACTTTGCGTGTTAAGAGTTAACCAGTTAAGGTGTTCTAAAACTTAAATTTGTATTCAAATTTATGTGTGTTGAAGTTTGCTAGTAATTTATCTCTTAGCTCTTGTACATCTCCTATTTTTTCAATCCACATCCTGAGATGGGGAAGGGGCTGGGGATCCGAGGAGTGGAATTGTACTGGTAATTCCTATTTTTCAGGAACGGAAAATCAAACATATCAAAAATTATAATAAAAGAAGAAACATGCTAAAATATTGAGACTTGCTCTACATTTTTGTAGGAAAAAAATGATGTTATCAATTTTCAAAAAATAGAATACTTTCCCGATCAGATAGGGTTCTGCATAACAACAGATGGAACCATGGCTTCAAGTATGGATCACCCCATCAAGTATTTCCCATGCATACTTTTATGTGTATAAATAGAAAAAAAATAACTGTATACTTAATTATATATATCTGATAATGAAAAATAAAATTTTAAAACACATTAAATTATTTTGTTCATCAATTCCCACAAATATGCATGTTTGTATTTTCAACAACGAAATTTGACGGCTTAGGTTGAGGGCCCACGCCATATTGGTTGAATCTTAATGAATCGTCAAGGCCACCCTACAACGCCATTTATTTGTCCAACATCGGTATGTAAATGACATTTTTTCCAACTCACCTTCTTTGGGGTCAAAATTTGACAGCTGCGGGTTGAGAGGGTTCACCCTTTATTAGCCGAATCCTTATAAATTGTTAACAGCCACACTACATTTCCATTTATTTGACTAAAATCGGTACATAAATGACTATTTTCCAACTCACCCATTTTCGGGTCGAAATTTGAGGGCTGGGGTTGTGAAGGTCCTCCCAATATGGGTCGAATCTTAACGAATCATCAACTTCCACCCTACAATGCCATTTATTTGACCAAAATCGGTACATAAATGACATTTTTGCAACTCACCTTGTTTGGGTCGAAATTAAAGGGATGAGGGTTGAGAGGGTCAATGCCTGATGGGTTGAAAATTACTGAATCGTCAATGGCCACCCTACAATGCCATTTATTTGACCAAAATCGGTCGATAAATGACATCTTTTCCAATGCATCCTTTTTTTGGTCGAAATTTGACAGCTGCGGGTTGAGAGAGTTCACCCCTTATTGGCCGAATCCTAATGAATTGTCAACAGACACACTACATTTCCATTTTTTTGCCAAAATTGGTACATAAATTACGTATTTCCCAACTCCCCCTTTTTGGGATCGAAATTCAAGTGCTGGGGCTGCGAAGGTCCTCCCAATAGGGGTTGAATCTTAACGAATCATCAACAGCCACCCTACAATGCCATTTATTTGTCCAAAAATAAATAACATTTTTCCAACTCACCTTGTTTGGGATCGAAATTAAAGGGATGGGGTGGAGAGGGTCGATTCCTGATGGGTTGAATCTTAATGAATCATCAATGGCCACCCAACAATGCCATTTATTTGATCAAAATCGATCAATAAATGACATCTTTTCCAATGCATCCTTTATGGGGTCAAGTTTCGAGGGCTGGATGTTGAGAGCGTCCATCCCTTATGGGTCAAATGTTAGTGGTATCACTGTGGTAAATATTTAAATTAGAGTTGCCCGACTTGAAATGTTGCACTCTGAAGTGATGCAATCTCTAAAAATAAGCAGCTTTTGGAAAATATATTCTTCCAATAAACATTTGAAACATTCTAATGACATCTTGCATTATTGTTGAATATTCCAGATGAAAAAGAGGGTGATTAGATAACTTTTGGACCTAAAAAATACAATTGACTTTTGGTGTGCTTTTGTTGGGAATTCCCTGAAAAATAGGTGCACGTGACTGGTACTTCCTTTTCGGTCAGGTTTTCTGTCCTATTTGTTGCATGACCCCCTGTTTTCGGATCAGAAAAATTTGTCTGGACGGCTATACTTGACAAAGATATTTGAATGCCAAAAAGTGATGCGATCATAATTTTTTTGGTTGAACGTTGTAATGATCGCCCATGGGAAAATATTTACTGCTGTAATACCTAATTAATTGTCAATGGACACCCTAAAATGGCATTTATTTGACCAAAATCGGCACATAAATGACATTTTCCCACCTCACTCCTTTTGGGGTTAAAAAATTAAGGACTGGGTGTTGAGAGGGTCAACCCCTTATGGATTCATTCTTAAATAATCATCAATGGCCAATGTACAATGCCATTTATTTGGCCAAAATCGGTCCATAAATGACATATCCAACTCACCCTTTTTGGGGTCAAAATTGGAAGACAGGGAACTGAGAGGGTCCACCCCATATGGGTTGAATCTTAATAATCAATCGTCAACAGCCGCCTTACAATGCCATTTATTTGACCAAAATTGGTACATAAATGGCATATTTTCCAACTCTCCCTTTATGGGGTCAAAATTCTTGGACTGGGAGTTGAGAGGGTGCATCTCATATTGGTCAAATGTCAATCAATCATCTACGGTCACCCTACAGTTCCGTTTAATTGACCAAAATCGGTCCATAAATGACATTTTATCCAACAAACCTTTTATGAGGTCAAAAGTTGAGCTCTGGGTTGAGAGTTTTGACACCTTATGGGTCGAATGTTAATGAATCATCAGTGGTTACCCTACAATGCCGTTTATTTGACCAAAATAGGTCCATAAATGGCATTCTTTCGAACTCACCCTTCTTGTCTAAATTTGATGGCTGGCATTGAGGACCCACCCTATATTGGTCGAATCTTAATAAATCATCAATGGCCACACTGCAATGCCATTTATTTGACCAACATTGGCATGTAAATGACATTTTTTCCAAATGGCCCTTCTTGGGGTCGAAAATGCAACAGCTGCGGGTTGAGAGGGTTCACCCCTTATTGGCCGAATCCTAAGGAATTGTCAACAGCCACACTACATTTCCATTTATTAGGCCAAAATTGGTACATAAATGACATATTTCCCAACTCACCCTTTTTGGGGTAGGAATTCGAGTGCTGGGGTTGGGAAGGTCCTCCCGATAGGGGTCGAATCTTAACGAATCATGAACAGCCACCCTACAATGCTGTTTATTTGTCCAAAATCGGTACATAAATGACATTTTTCCAACTCACCTTGTTTGGGGTCAAAATTGGAATGCACGGAACTGAGAGGGTCCACCCCATATGGGTTGAATTTTAATAATGAATCGTCAACAGCTGCCCTACAGTGCCGTTTATTTGACCACAATTTGTACATAATGGGCATATTTTCCAACTCACCCTTTTTGGGGTCAATATTCAGGGATTGGGAGTTGAGAGGGTGCATCTCATATTGGTCAAATGTCAATCAATCGTCTATGGTCACCCTACAGTTCCATTTATTTGACCAAAATCGGTCCATAAATGACATTTTATCCAACTCACCCTTTTTTGAGGTCAAAAGTTAACGGCTCTGGGTTGAGAGGATTGACATTTTATGGGTCGAATGTTAATGATTGAACAATGGCCACCCTACAATGCCATTTATTTTACCAAAATAGGTCTATATATGACATTCTTTCAAACTCACCCTTCTTGTTGTCGAAATTTGATGGCTGTGGTTGAGGGCCTACCCCATATTGGTTGAATCTTTATGAAACGTCAATAGCCACCCTACAATGCCATTTATTTGACCAACATCAGTATGTAAATGACATTTTTTCAAACTCACCCTTATGGGGATCAAAATTTGACAGCTGAGGGTTCAGAGGGTTCACCCCTTGTTGGCTGAATCCCAATGAATTGTCAACAGCCACACTACATTTCCATTTATTTGGCCGAAATTGGTATGTAAATGACATTACCCAGCTCACCCATTTTGGGGTCGCAATTGGAGGACTGGGGTTGCAAAGATCCACCCAATATGGATGGAATCTTAACGAATCATCAACTGCCACCCTACAATGCCATTTATTTGACCAAAATGGGTACACAGGGTTCATACAGCTCTTGAAAAACCCTTGAAAATGTTTTTTTTCTTGAAAAACCCTGGAATTTGAAATTAGCCCTTGAGAAACCCTTGAACTTTAAGAAATCTCTTGAAAAACCCTTGAATACCAAGCTATTTTCTGGGCATTGTAAATATGTGTACACGCCTTTTACTTGTTTGTTGTGCTCGTGTCGCTCAGTTAAAAAAAAACATAAAAAAGTATGGAACGGTTTACCAAGATTACTGTAACACAGATCACACTTTGGGTACCAGTTCTTCCTGACTTCCAAAGTCAGATCCGTGTCACATGAATCTTAGATTTTTAGAGCTCATGCAACAAGCTGAATAGTATATGTAGCCCTTGAAAAAAAAAGAAGAGCCCTTGAAAACCCCTGGAACTTTGAGAGCAAATTTTTGTATGAACCCTGGTACATCAATGACATTTTTTCCAACTCACCCTTTTTGAGGTCAAAAGTTGAGGGCTCTGGGTTGAGAGGATTGACACCTTATGGGTCGAATGTTAATGAATCATCAGTGGCCACCATACAATGCCGTTTATTTGACCAAAATAGGTACATAAATGGCATTCTTTCCAACTCACCTTTCTTGTCGAAATTTGATGGCTGGCATTGGGGGCCTACCCCATATTGGTCGAATCTTAATAAATCATCAATGGCCACCCTGCAATGTCATTTATTTGACCAACATTGGTATGTAAATGACATTTTTTCAAACTCACCCTTCTTGGGGTCGAAATTTGATGGCTGCGGTTGAGGGCCTACCCCAAATTGGTCGAATCTTAATGAAAAGTCAATGGTGACCCTACAATGCCATTTTTTTAACCAACATCGGTATGTAAATGACATTTTTTCAAACTCACCCTTCTTGGGGTAAAAATTTGACAGCTGAGGATTCAGAGGGTTCACCCCTTATTGGCTGAATCCTAATGAATTGTCAACATCCACACTACATTTCCATTTATTTGGTCGAAATTGGTATGTAAATGACATGACCCAACTCACCCTTTTTGGGGTTGAAATTGGAGGACGGGGTTGCAAAGGTCCACCCAATATGGATCGAATCTTAACAAATCATCAACTGCCACCCTACAATGCCATTTATTTGACCAAAATGGGTACGTAAATGACATTTTTCCAACTCACCTTGTTTGGGGTCGAAATTAAAGGGATGGTGGTGGAGAGGGTCGACTCCTGATGGGTTGAATCTTAATGAATCGTCAATGGCCACCCAACAATGCCATTTATTTGACCAAAATCGATCGATAAATGACATCTTTTCCAATGCATCCTTATTGGTGTAAAAGTTCAAGGGCTGGGTGTTGAGAGCGTCCATCCCTTATGGGTCGAATGTTAATGGTATCGCTGTGGTAAATATTTGAATTAGACTTTCCCGACTTGAAATGTTGCACTCTGAAATGATGCAATCTCTTGAAATAAGCAGCCTTGGGAAAATATATTGTTCCAATAAACATTTGAAACATTCTAATGACATCTTGCATTATTGTTGAATATTCCAGATGAATAAAGAGAGTGATTAGATGAATTTTGGACCTAAAAAATACAATTGACTTTTGGTGTTGTTTTGTTGGGAATTCCCTGAAAAATAGGTGCATGTGACTGGTACTTCCCTCCCGATCAGGTTTTCTGTTCTATTTGTTGCATGACCCCCGTGTTTTCGAATCAGAAAAATTTGTCTGGACGGCTATACTTGACAAAGATATTTGAATGCCAAAATTAAAGTGATGTGATCATAATTTTTTTGCTTCAACGTTGTAATGATTGCCCATGGTAAAATATTTACTGCTGCGATATCTACTGAATTGTCAATGGACACCCTAAAATGGCATTTATTTGACCAAAATCGGTACATAAATGACATTTTCTCACCTCACTCCTTTGGGGGTTAAAAAATTGAGGACTGGGGGTTGAGAGGGTCCACCCCTTATGGATTCAATCTTAATGAACCATCAACGTCCAACCTACAATGCCATTTATTTGACCAAAATCTGTCCATAAAGGACATATCCAACTCACCCTTTTTGGGGGCAAAATTGGAAGGCTGGGAATTGAGAGGGTCCACCCCCATATGGGTTGAATCTTAATGAATTGTCAAGAGCCAACCTACAATGCCATTTATTTGACCAAAATTGATACATAAATGGCATATTTTCCAACTCACCCTTTTTGGGGTACATATTCAGGGACTGGGAGTTGAGAGGGTGCATCTCATATCAGTCAAATGTCAATCAATCGTCTATGATCACCCTACAGTTCCATTTATTTGACCAAAATTGGTCCATAAATGATGTTTTATCCAACTCAACCTTTTTGGGGCCAAAAGTTGAGGGCTCTGGGTTGAGAGGATTGACACCTTATGGGTCTATTGTTAATGAATCATCAGTGGCCACCCTACAATGCCGTTTATTTGACCAAAATAGGTCCATAAATGGCATTCTTTTGAACTCACCCTTCTTGTTGTCTAAATTTGATGGCTGGCATTGAGGGCCCACCCCATATTGGCCGAATTTTAATAAATCATCAATGGCCACCTGCAATGCCATTTATTTGACCAACATTGGTATGTAAATGACATTTTTTCCAAATCGCCCTTCTTGGGGTCGAAAATTCAACAGCTGCGGGTTGAGAGGGTTCACCCCTTATTGGCCGAATCCTAAGGAATTGTCAACAGCCACACTACATTTCCATTTATTAGGCCAAAATTGGTACATAAATGACATATTTCCCAACTCACCCTTTTTGGGGTAGGAATTCGAGTGCTGGGGTTGGGAAGGTCCTCCCGATAGGGGTCGAATCTTAACGAATCATGAACAGCCACCCTACAATGCTGTTTATTTGTCCAAAATC
This sequence comes from Pictodentalium vernedei, assembly GCA_031216915.1. Lineage (NCBI taxonomy): Eukaryota > Metazoa > Mollusca > Scaphopoda > Dentaliida > Dentaliidae > Pictodentalium > Pictodentalium vernedei. Next base: position 249,270,242 of record CM062291.1, read on the forward strand.
GGTACATAAATGACATTTTTCCAACTCACCTTGTTTGGGGTCAAAATTGGAATGCACGGAACTGAGAGGGTCCACCCCATATGGGTTGAATTTTAATAATGAATCGTCAACAGCTGCCCTACAGTGCCGTTTATTTGACCACAATTTGTACATAATGGGCATATTTTCCAACTCACCCTTTTTGGGGTCAATATTCAGGGATTGGGAGTTGAGAGGGTGCATCTCATATTGGTCAAATGTCAATCAATCGTCTATGGTCACCCTACAGTTCCATTTATTTGACCAAAATCGGTCCATAAATGACATTTTATCCAACTCACCCTTTTTTGAGGTCAAAAGGTGAGGGCTCTGGGTTGAGAGGATTGACACCTTATGGGTCGAATGTTAATGAATCATAAGTGGCCACCCTACAATGCCGTTTATTTGACCAAAATAAGTCCATAAATGGTATTCTTTTGAACTCTCCCCCCTTGTTGTCTAAATTTGATTATTGGCATTCAGGGCCCACCCCATATTGGTCGAATCTTAATAAATCTTCAATGGCCACCCTGCAATACCATTTATTTGACCAACATTGGCATGTAAATGACATTTTTTCCAACTCGCCCTTCTTGGGGTCGAAATTCAACAGCTGAGGGTTGAGAAGGTTCACCCCTTATTGGCCAAATCCTAAGGAATTGTCAACAGCCACACTACATTTCCATTTATTTGGCCAAAATTGGTACATAAATGACATATTTCCCAACTCACCATTTTTGGGGTCAGAATTCGAGTGCTGGGATTGCGAAGGTCCTCCCAATATGGGTCGAATCTTAACGAATCATGAACAGCCACCCTACAATGCCATTTATTTGTCCAAAATCGGTACATAAATGACATTTTTCCAACTCACCTTGTTTGGGGTCGAAATTAAAGGGATGGGGTGGAGTGGGTCGACTCCTGATGGGTTGAATCTTAATGAATCGTCAATAGCCACCCTACAATGCCATTTATTTGACTAAAATCGATCGATAGATGACAACTTTTCCAATGCATCCTTTTTGGGGTCAAAGTTCAAGTGCTGGGTGTTGAGAGCATCCATCCCTTATGGGTCGAAGGTTAATGGTATCGCTGTGGTATATATTTGAATTAGAGTTGCCCGACTTGAAATGTTGCACTCGGAAGTGATGCAATCTCTTGAAATAAGCAGCTTTGGGAAAATATATCGTTCCAATAAACATTTGAAACATTCTAATGACATCTTGCATTATTGTTGAATATTCCAGATGAATAAAGTGAGTGATTTGATGACTTTTGGAACTTAAAAAATACAATTGACTTTTGGTGTTGTTTTGTTGGAAATTCCCTGAAAAATAGGTGCATGTGGATGGTACTTCCCTTCCGGTCAGCTTTTCTGTCCTATTTGTTGCATGACCCCCTGTTTTCGGATCAGAAAAATTTGTATGGAGGGCTATACTTGACAAAGATATTTGAATGCCAAAATTAAAGTGATGCGATCATAATTTTTTTGCTTGAACGTTGAACGTTGTAATGGACACTCTAAAATAGCATTTATTTGACCAAAATCGGTACATAAATGACATTTTCCAACCTCACTCCTTTTGGGGTTAAAAAATCGAGGACTGGGGGTTGAGAGGGTCCACCCCTTTTGGATTCAATCTTAATGAATCATCAACAGCCAGCCAACAATGCCATTTATTTGACCATAGTCGGTCCATAAATGACATATCCAACTCACACTTTTTGGGGTCAAAATTGGAAGGCTGGGAATTGAGAAGGTCCACCCCATAGGGGTTGAATCTTAATAATGAATCGTCAACAGCCGCCTTACAATGCCATTTATTTGACCAAAATTGGTCCATAAGTGACATATTATCCAACTCAACCTTTTTCGGGTAAAAATTTGAAGGCAATTGAAAGAAAATTGGAAGGCTGTGAATTGAGATGGTCCACCCCATATGGGTTGAATCTTAATAATGAATCATCAACAGCCACCCTACAATGCCATTTATTTGACCAAATCGGTCCATAAGTGACATATTATCCAAGTCACCCAGTTTGGGGTTAATGTTCAGGTTCTGGGAGTTGAGAGGAACCATCCCATATGGGCTAAATGTTAATCAGTCGTCTACAGCCACCCTAAAATGCCGTTTATTTGACCAAAATCGATCCATAAATGACATTCTATCCAACTCACCCTTTTTGAGGTCAAAAGTTGGCTCTGGGTTGAGAGGATTGACACATTATGGGTTGAATGTTAATGATTCATCAATGACCACCCTACAATGCCGTTTATTTGACCAAAATAGGTCCATAAATGGCATTCTTTCGAACTCACCCTTCTTGTTGTCTAAATTTGATGGCTGGCATTGAGGGCCCACCCCATGTTGGTCGAATCTTAATAAATCATCAATGGCCACCCTGCAATGCCATTTATTTGACCAGCATTGGTATGTAATTGATATTTTTTTCAACTCGCCCTTCTTGGGGTCGAAGTTCAACAGCTGCGGGTTGAGAGGGTTCATCCCTTATTGGCTGTATCCTAAGGAATTGTCAACAGCCACACTACATTTCAATTTATTTGGCCAAAATTGGTACATAAATGACATATTTCCCAACTCACCCTTTTTGAGGTCGGAATTCAAGTGCTGGGGTTGCAAAGGTTCTCTCGATATGGGTCTAATCTTAACAAATCATGAACAGCCACCCTACAATGCCATTTATTTGTCCAAAATCGGTACATAAATGACATTTTTCCAACTCACTTTTGTTTAGGGTCGAAATTAAAGGGATGGGGGTGGAGTGGGTCGACTCCTGATGGGTTGAATCTTAAATCGTCAATAGCCACCCTACAATGCCATTTATTTGACCAAAATCGTTCGACAAATGACATCTTTTCCAATGCATCCTTTTTGGGGGTAAAAGTTCAAGGGCTGGGTGTTGAGAGCATCCATCCCTTATGGTTTGAATGTTAATGCTATCGCCGTGGTAAATATTTGAATTAGAGTTGCCCGACTTGAAATGTTGCCCTCGGAAGTGATGCAATCTCTTGAAATAAGCAGCCTTGGGAAAATATATTGTTCCAACAAACATTTGAAACATTCTAATGACATCTTGCATTATTGTTGAATATTCCAGATGAATAAAGTGAGTGATTAGATGACTTTTGGACCTAAAAAATACAATTGACTTTTGGTGTTGTTTTGTTGGGAATTCCCGGAAAAATAGGTGCACGTGGATGGTACTTCCCTTCCAGTCAGCTTTTCTGTCCTATTTGTTGCATGAACCCCTGTTTTCGGATCAGAAAATTTTGTCTGGATGGCTATACTTGACAAAGATATTTGAATGCCAAAATTAAAGTGATGCGACCATAATTTTTTTGCTTGAACGTTGTAATGATTGCCCATGGGAAAATATTTACTGCTGTGATACCTAATGAATTGTCAATGGACACCCTAAAATGGCATTTATTTGACCAAAATTGTTACACAAATGACATTTTCCCACCTCACTCCTTTTGGGGCTAAAAAATCGAGGACTGGGGGTTTAGAGGTTCCATCCCTTTTGTATTCAGTCTTAATGAATCATCAACGGCCAACCTACAATGCCATTTATTTGACCAAAATCGGTCCTTAAATGACATATCCAACTCACCCTTTTTGGGGTCAAAATTGGAAGGCTAGGAATTGAGAAGGGCCACCCCATATGGGTTGAATCTTAATACTGAATCATCAACACCCGCCCTACAATGCCATTTATTTGACCAGAATCGGTCCATACGTGACATATTATCCAAATCAACCTTTTTGGGGTCAAAATTTGAAGGCTGGGAATTGAGAAAAAATTTGAAGGCTGGGAATTGAGTGGGTCCACCCCATATGGGTTGATTCTTAATAATGAATCATCAACAGCCACCTTACAATTCTGTTTATTTGACCAAACTTGGTACATCAATGACATATTTTCCAAGTCACCCAGTTTGGGGGCAATTTTCAGGGACTGGGAGTTGAGAGGGACCATCCCATATGGGCCAAATTTTGATCAGTCGTATACGGCGACCCTACAAGGCCATTTAGTTGACCAAAATCGGTCCATAAATGACATATCCAACTCACCCTTTTTGGGGTCAAAATTGGAAGGCTAGGAATTGAGAAGGTCCACCCCATATGGGTTGAATCTTAATAATGAATCATCAACACCCGCCCTACAATGCCATTTATTTGACCAGAATCGGTACTTAAGTGACATATTATCCAACTCAACCTTTTTCGGGCCAAAATTTGAAGGCTGGGAATTGAGAGAAAATTCGAAGGCTGGGAATTGAGTGGGTCCACCCCATATGGATTGATTCTTAATAATGAATCATCAACAGCCACCTTACAATTCTGTTTATTTGACCAAACTTGGTACATCAATGACATATTTTCCAAGTCACCCAGTTTGGGGTCAATTTTCAGGGACTGCGAGTTGAGAGGGACCATCCCATATGGGCCAAATGTTAATCAGTCATATACGGCGACCCTACAATGCCGTTTATTTGACCAAAATCGATCCATAAATGACATTTTATCCAACACACCCTTTTTTGAGGTCAAAAGTTAACGGCTCTGGGTTGAGAGGATTGACATTTTATGGGTCGAATGTTAATGATTGAACAATGGCCACCCTACAATGCCGTTTATTTTACCAAAATAGGTCTATATATGACATTCTATCCAACTCACCCTTTTTGAGGTCAGAAGTTGGCTCTGGGTTGAGAGGATTGACACATTATGGGTTGAATGTTAATGATTCATCAATGACCACCCTACAATGCCGTTTATTTGACCAAAATAGGTCCATAAATGGCATTCTTTCGAACTCACCCTTCTTGTTGTCTAAATTTGATGGCTGGCATTGAGGGCCCACCCCATGTTGGTCGAATCTTAATAAATCATCAATGGCCACCCTGCAATGCCATTTATTTGACCAGCATTGGTATGTAATTGATATTTTTTTCAACTCGCCCTTCTTGGGGTCGAAGTTCAACAGCTGCGGGTTGAGAGGGTTCATCCCTTATTGGCTGTATCCTAAGGAATTGTCAACAGCCACACTACATTTCAATTTATTTGGCCAAAATTGGTACATAAATGACATATTTCCCAACTCACCCTTTTTGAGGTCGGAATTCAAGTGCTGGGGTTGCAAAGGTTCTCTCGATATGGGTCTAATCTTAACAAATCATGAACAGCCACCCTACAATGCCATTTATTTGTCCAAAATCGGTACATAAATGACATTTTTCCAACTCACTTTTGTTTAGGGTCGAAATTAAAGGGATGGGGGTGGAGTGGGTCGACTCCTGATGGGTTGAATCTTAAATCGTCAATAGCCACCCTACAATGCCATTTATTTGACCAAAATCGTTCGACAAATGACATCTTTTCCAATGCATCCTTTTTGGGGGTAAAAGTTCAAGGGCTGGGTGTTGAGAGCATCCATCCCTTATGGTTTGAATGTTAATGCTATCGCTGTGGTAAATATTTGAATTAGAGTTGCCCGACTTGAAATGTTGCCCTCGGAAGTGATGCAATCTCTTGAAATAAGCAGCCTTGGGAAAATATATTGTTCCAACAAACATTTGAAACATTCTAATGACATCTTGCATTATTGTTGAATATTCCAGATGAATAAAGTGAGTGATTAGATGACTTTTGGACCTAAAAAATACAATTGACTTTTGGTGTTGTTTTGTTGGGAATTCCCGGAAAAATAGGTGCACGTGGATGGTACTTCCCTTCCAGTCAGCTTTTCTGTCCTATTTGTTGCATGAACCCCTGTTTTCGGATCAGAAAATTTTGTCTGGACGGCTATACTTGACAAAGATATTTGAATGCCAAAATTAAAGTGATGCGATCATAATTTTTTTGCTTGAACGTTGTAATGATTGCCCATGGGAAAATATTTACTGCTGTGATACCTAATGAATTGTCAATGGACACCCTAAAATGGCATTTATTTGACCAAAATTGTTACACAAATGACATTTTCCCACCTCACTCCTTTTGGGATTAAAAAATCGAGGACTGGGGGTTTAGAGGTTCCATCCCTTTTGTATTCAGTCTTAATGAATCATCAACGGCCAACCTACAATGCCATTTATTTGACCAAAATCGGTCCTTAAATGACATATCCAACTCACCCTTTTTGGGGTCAAAATTGGAAGGCTAGGAATTGAGAAGGGCCACCCCATATGGGTTGAATCTTAATACTGAATCATCAACACCCGCCCTACAATGCCATTTATTTGACCAGAATCGGTCCATACGTGACATATTATCCAAATCAAACTTTTTGGGGTCAAAATTTGAAGGCTGGGAATTGAGAAAAAATTTGAAGGCTGGGAATTGAGTGGGTCCACCCCATATGGGTTGATTCTTAATAATGAATCATCAACAGCCACCTTACAATTCTGTTTATTTGACCAAACTTGGTACATCAATGACATATTTTCCAAGTCACCCAGTTTGGGGGCAATTTTCAGGGACTGGGAGTTGAGAGGGACCATCCCATATGGGCCAAATTTTAATCAGTCGTATACGGCGACCCTACAAGGCCATTTAGTTGACCAAAATCGGTCCATAAATGACATATCCAACTCACCCTTTTTGGGGTCAAAATTGGAAGGCTAGGAATTGAGAAGGTCCACCCCATATGGGTTGAATCTTAATAATGAATCATCAACACCCGCCCTACAATGCCATTTATTTGACCAGAATCGGTACTTAAGTGACATATTATCCAACTCAACCTTTTTCGGGCCAAAATTTGAAGGCTGGGAATTGAGAGAAAATTCGAAGGCTGGGAATTGAGTGGGTCCACCCCATATGGGTTGATTCTTAATAATGAATCATCAACAGCCACCTTACAATTCTGTTTATTTGACCAAACTTGGTACATCAATGACATATTTTCCAAGTCACCCAGTTTGGGGTCAATTTTCAGGGACTGCGAGTTGAGAGGGACCATCCCATATGGGCCAAATGTTAATCAGTCATATACGGCGACCCTACAATGCCGTTTATTTGACCAAAATCGATCCATAAATGACATTTTATCCAACACACCCTTTTTTGAGGTCAAAAGTTAACGGCTCTGGGTTGAGAGGATTGACATTTTATGGGTCGAATGTTAATGATTGAACAATGGCCACCCTACAATGCCGTTTATTTTACCAAAATAGGTCTATATATGACATTCTTTCAAACTCACCCTTCTTGTTGTCGAAATTTGATGGCTGTGGTTGAGGGCCTACCCCATATTGGTTGAATCTTTATGAAACGTCAATAGCCACCCTACAATGCCATTTATTTGACCAACATCAGTATGTAAATGACATTTTTTCAAACTCACCCTTATGGGGATCAAAATTTGACAGCTGAGGGTTCAGAGGGTTCACCCCTTGTTGGCTGAATCCCAATGAATTGTCAACAGCCACACTACATTTCCATTTATTTGGCCGAAATTGGTATGTAAATGACATTACCCAGCTCACCCATTTTGGGGTCGCAATTGGAGGACTGGGGTTGCAAAGATCCACCCAATATGGATGGAATCTTAACGAATCATCAACTGCCACCCTACAATGCCATTTATTTGACCAAAATGGGTACACAGGGTTCATACAGCTCTTGAAAAACCCTTGAAAATGTTTTTTTTCTTGAAAAACCCTGGAATTTGAAATTAGCCCTTGAGAAACCCTTGAACTTTAAGAAATCTCTTGAAAAACCCTTGAATACCAAGCTATTTTCTGGGCATTGTAAATATGTGTACACGCCTTTTACTTGTTTGTTGTGCTCGTGTCGCTCAGTTAAAAAAAAACATAAAAAAGTATGGAACGGTTTACCAAGATTACTGTAACACAGATCACACTTTGGGTACCAGTTCTTCCTGACTTCCAAAGTCAGATCCGTGTCACATGAATCTTAGATTTTTAGAGCTCATGCAACAAGCTGAATAGTATATGTAGCCCTTGAAAAAAAAAGAAGAGCCCTTGAAAACCCCTGGAACTTTGAGAGCAAATTTTTGTATGAACCCTGGTACATCAATGACATTTTTTCCAACTCACCCTTTTTGAGGTCAAAAGTTGAGGGCTCTGGGTTGAGAGGATTGACACCTTATGGGTCGAATGTTAATGAATCATCAGTGGCCACCATACAATGCCGTTTATTTGACCAAAATAGGTACATAAATGGCATTCTTTCCAACTCACCTTTCTTGTCGAAATTTGATGGCTGGCATTGGGGGCCTACCCCATATTGGTCGAATCTTAATAAATCATCAATGGCCACCCTGCAATGTCATTTATTTGACCAACATTGGTATGTAAATGACATTTTTTCAAACTCACCCTTCTTGGGGTCGAAATTTGATGGCTGCGGTTGAGGGCCTACCCCAAATTGGTCGAATCTTAATGAAAAGTCAATGGTGACCGTACAATGCCATTTTTTTAACCAACATCGGTATGTAAATGACATTTTTTCAAACTCACCCTTCTTGGGGTAAAAATTTGACAGCTGAGGATTCAGAGGGTTCACCCCTTATTGGCTGAATCCTAATGAATTGTCAACATCCACACTACGTTTCCATTTATTTGGTCGAAATTGGTATGTAAATGACATGACCCAACTCACCCTTTTTGGGGTTGAAATTGGAGGACGGGGTTGCAAAGGTCCACCCAATATGGATCGAATCTTAACAAATCATCAACTGCCACCCTACAATGCCATTTATTTGACCAAAATGGGTACGTAAATGACATTTTTCCAACTCACCTTGTTTGGGGTCGAAATTAAAGGGATGGTGGTGGAGAGGGTCGACTCCTGATGGGTTGAATCTTAATGAATCGTCAATGGCCACCCAACAATGCCATTTATTTGACCAAAATCGATCGATAAATGACATCTTTTCCAATGCATCCTTATTGGTGTAAAAGTTCAAGGGCTGGGTGTTGAGAGCGTCCATCCCTTATGGGTCGAATGTTAATGGTATCGCTGTGGTAAATATTTGAATTAGACTTTCCCGACTTGAAATGTTGCACTCTGAAATGATGCAATCTCTTGAAATAAGCAGCCTTGGGAAAATATATTGTTCCAATAAACATTTGAAACATTCTAATGACATCTTGCATTATTGTTGAATATTCCAGATGAATAAAGAGAGTGATTAGATGAATTTTGAACCTAAAAAATACAATTGACTTTTGGTGTTGTTTTGTTGGGAATTCCCTGAAAAATAGGTGCATGTGACTGGTACTTCCCTCCCGATCAGGTTTTCTGTTCTATTTGTTGCATGACCCCCGTGTTTTCGAATCAGAAAAATTTGTCTGGACGGCTATACTTGACAAAGATATTTGAATGCCAAAATTAAAGTGATGTGATCATAATTTTTTTGCTTCAACGTTGTAATGATTGCCCATGGTAAAATATTTACTGCTGCGATATCTACTGAATTGTCAATGGACACCCTAAAATGGCATTTATTTGACCAAAATCGGTACATAAATGACATTTTCTCACCTCACTCCTTTGGGGGTTAAAAAATTGAGGACTGGGGGTTGAGAGGGTCCACCCCTTATGGATTCAATCTTAATGAACCATCAACGTCCAACCTACAATGCCATTTATTTGACCAAAATCTGTCCATAAAGGACATATCCAACTCACCCTTTTTGGGGGCAAAATTGGAAGGCTGGGAATTGAGAGGGTCCACCCCCATATGGGTTGAATCTTAATGAATTGTCAAGAGCCAACCTACAATGCCATTTATTTGACCAAAATTGATACATAAATGGCATATTTTCCAACTCACCCTTTTTGGGGTACATATTCAGGGACTGGGAGTTGAGAGGGTGCATCTCATATCGGTCAAATGTCAATCAATCGTCTATGATCACCCTACAGTTCCATTTATTTGACCAAAATTGGTCCATAAATGATGTTTTATCCAACTCAACCTTTTTGGGGCCAAAAGTTGAGGGCTCTGGGTTGAGAGGATTGACACCTTATGGGTCTATTGTTAATGAATCATCAGTGGCCACCCTACAATGCCATTTATTTGACCAAAATAGGTCCATAAATGGCATTCTTTTGAACTCACCCTTCTTGTTGTCTAAATTTGATGGCTGGCATTGAGGGCCCACCCCATATTGGCCGAATTTTAATAAATCATCAATGGCCACCTGCAATGCCATTTATTTGACCAACATTGGTATGTAAATGACATTTTTTCCAAATCGCCCTTCTTGGGGTCGAAAATTCAACAGCTGCGGGTTGAGAGGGTTCACCCCTTATTGGCCGAATCCTAAGGAATTGTCAACAGCCACACTACATTTCCATTTATTAGGCCAAAATTGGTACATAAATGACATATTTCCCAACTCACCCTTTTTGGGGTAGGAATTCGAGTGCTGGGGTTGGGAAGGTCCTCCCGATAGGGGTCGAATCTTAACGAATCATGAACAGCCACCCTACAATGCTGTTTATTTGTCCAAAATCGGTACATAAATGACATTTTTCCAACTCACCTTGTTTGGGGTCAAAATTGGAATGCACGGAACTGAGAGGGTCCACCCCATATGGGTTGAATTTTAATAATGAATCGTCAACAGCTGCCCTACAGTGCCGTTTATTTGACCACAATTTGTACATAATGGGCATATTTTCCAACTCACCCTTTTTGGGGTCAATATTCAGGGATTGGGAGTTGAGAGGGTGCATCTCATATTGGTCAAATGTCAATCAATCGTCTATGGTCACCCTACAGTTCCATTTATTTGACCAAAATCGGTCCATAAATGACATTTTATCCAACTCACCCTTTTTTGAGGTCAAAAGGTGAGGGCTCTGGGTTGAGAGGATTGACACCTTATGGGTCGAATGTTAATGAATCATAAGTGGCCACCCTACAATGCCGTTTATTTGACCAAAATAAGTCCATAAATGGTATTCTTTTGAACTCTCCCCCCTTGTTGTCTAAATTTGATTATTGGCATTCAGGGCCCACCCCATATTGGTCGAATCTTAATAAATCTTCAATGGCCACCCTGCAATATCATTTATTTGACCAACATTGGCATGTAAATGACATTTTTTCCAACTCGCCCTTCTTGGGGTCGAAATTCAACAGCTGAGGGTTGAGAAGGTTCACCCCTTATTGGCCAAATCCTAAGGAATTGTCAACAGCCACACTACATTTCCATTTATTTGGCCAAAATTGGTACATAAATGACATATTTCCCAACTCACCATTTTTGGGGTCAGAAATCGATTGCTGGGATTGCGAAGGTCCTCCCAATATGGGTCGAATCTTAACGAATCATGAACAGCCACCCTACAATGCCATTTATTTGTCCAAAATCGGTACATAAATGACATTTTTCCAACTCACCTTGTTTGGGGTCGAAATTAAAGGGATGGGGTGGAGTGGGTCGACTCCTGATGGGTTGAATCTTAATGAATCGTCAATAGCCACCCTACAATGCCATTTATTTGACTAAAATCGATCGATAGATGACAACTTTTCCAATGCATCCTTTTTGGGGTCAAAGTTCAAGTGCTGGGTGTTGAGAGCATCCATCCCTTATGGGTCGAAGGTTAATGGTATCGCTGTGGTATATATTTGAATTAGAGTTGCCCGACTTGAAATGTTGCACTCGGAAGTGATGCAATCTCTTGAAATAAGCAGCTTTGGGAAAATATATCGTTCCAATAAACATTTGAAACATTCTAATGACATCTTGCATTATTGTTGAATATTCCAGATGAATAAAGTGAGTGATTTGATGACTTTTGGAACTTAAAAAATACAATTGACTTTTGGTGTTGTTTTGTTGGAAATTCCCTGAAAAATAGGTGCATGTGGATGGTACTTCCCTTCCGGTCAGCTTTTCTGTCCTATTTGTTGCATGACCCCCTGTTTTCGGATCAGAAAAATTTGTATGGAGGGCTATACTTGACAAAGATATTTGAATGCCAAAATTAAAGTGATGCGATCATAATTTTTTTGCTTGAACGTTGAACGTTGTAATGGACACTCTAAAATAGCATTTATTTGACCAAAATCGGTACATAAATGACATTTTCCAACCTCACTCCTTTTGGGGTTAAAAAATCGAGGACTGGGGGTTGAGAGGGTCCACCCCTTTTGGATTCAATCTTAATGAATCATCAACAGCCAGCCAACAATGCCATTTATTTGACCATAGTCGGTCCATAAATGACATATCCAACTCACACTTTTTGGGGTCAAAATTGGAAGGCTGGGAATTGAGAAGGTCCACCCCATAGGGGTTGAATCTTAATAATGAATCGTCAACAGCCGCCTTACAATGCCATTTATTTGACCAAAATTGGTCCATAAGTGACATATTATCCAACTCAACCTTTTTCGGGTAAAAATTTGAAGGCAATTGAAAGAAAATTGGAAGGCTGTGAATTGAGATGGTCCACCCCATATGGGTTGAATCTTAATAATGAATCATCAACAGCCACCCTACAATGCCATTTATTTGACCAAATCGGTCCATAAGTGACATATTATCCAAGTCACCCAGTTTGGGGTTAATGTTCAGGTTCTGGGAGTTGAGAGGAACCATCCCATATGGGCTAAATGTTAATCAGTCGTCTACAGCCACCCTAAAATGCCGTTTATTTGACCAAAATCGATCCATAAATGACATTCTATCCAACTCACCCTTTTTGAGGTCAAAAGTTGGCTCTGGGTTGAGAGGATTGACACATTATGGGTTGAATGTTAATGATTCATCAATGACCACCCTACAATGCCGTTTATTTGACCAAAATAGGTCCATAAATGGCATTCTTTCGAACTCACCCTTCTTGTTGTCTAAATTTGATGGCTGGCATTGAGGGCCCACCCCATGTTGGTCGAATCTTAATAAATCATCAATGGCCACCCTGCAATGCCATTTATTTGACCAGCATTGGTATGTAATTGATATTTTTTTCAACTCGCCCTTCTTGGGGTCGAAGTTCAACAGCTGCGGGTTGAGAGGGTTCATCCCTTATTGGCTGTATCCTAAGGAATTGTCAACAGCCACACTACATTTCAATTTATTTGGCCAAAATTGGTACATAAATGACATATTTCCCAACTCACCCTTTTTGAGGTCGGAATTCAAGTGCTGGGGTTGCAAAGGTTCTCTCGATATGGGTCTAATCTTAACAAATCATGAACAGCCACCCTACAATGCCATTTATTTGTCCAAAATCGGTACATAAATGACATTTTTTCCAACTCACTTTTGTTTAGGGTCGAAATTAAAGGGATGGGGGTGGAGTGGGTCGACTCCTGATGGGTTGAATCTTAAATCGTCAATAGCCACCCTACAATGCCATTTATTTGACCAAAATCGTTCGACAAATGACATCTTTTCCAATGCATCCTTTTTGGGGGTAAAAGTTCAAGGGCTGGGTGTTGAGAGCATCCATCCCTTATGGTTTGAATGTTAATGCTATCGCCGTGGTAAATATTTGAATTAGAGTTGCCCGACTTGAAATGTTGCCCTCGGAAGTGATGCAATCTCTTGAAATAAGCAGCCTTGGGAAAATATATTGTTCCAACAAACATTTGAAACATTCTAATGACATCTTGCATTATTGTTGAATATTCCAGATGAATAAAGTGAGTGATTAGATGACTTTTGGACCTAAAAAATACAATTGACTTTTGGTGTTGTTTTGTTGGGAATTCCCGGAAAAATAGGTGCACGTGGATGGTACTTCCCTTCCAGTCAGCTTTTCTGTCCTATTTGTTGCATGAACCCCTGTTTTCGGATCAGAAAATTTTGTCTGGACAGCTATACTTGGCAAAGATATTTGAATGCCAAAATTAAAGTGATGCGATCATAATATTTTTGCTTGAACGTTGTAATGATTGCCCATGGGAAAATATTTACTGCTGTGATACCTAATGAATTGTCAATGGACACCCTAAAATGGCATTTATTTGACCAAAATTGTTACACAAATGACATTTTCCCACCTCACTCCTTTTGGGGCTAAAAAATCGAGGACTGGGGGTTTAGAGGTTCCATCCCTTTTGTATTCAGTCTTAATGAATCATCAACGGCCAACCTACAATGCCATTTATTTGACCAAAATCGGTCCATAAATGACATATCCAACTCACCCTTTTTGGGGTCAAAATTGGAAGGCTAGGAATTGAGAAGGGCCACCCCATATGGGTTGAATCTTAATACTGAATCATCAACACCCGCCCTACAATGCCATTTATTTGACCAGAATCGGTCCATACGTGACATATTATCCAAATCAACCTTTTTCGGGTCAAAATTTGAAGGCTGGGAATTGAGAAAAAATTTGAAGGCTGGGAATTGAGTGGGTCCACCCCATATGGGTTGATTCTTAATAATGAATCATCAACAGCCACCTTACAATTCTGTTTATTTGACCAAACTTGGTACATCAATGACATATTTTCCAAGTCACCCAGTTTGGGGGCAATTTTCAGGGACTGGGAGTTGAGAGGGACCATCCCATATGGGCCAAATTTTAATCAGTCGTATACGGCGACCCTACAAGGCCATTTAGTTGACCAAAATCGGTCCATAAATGACATATCCAACTCACCCTTTTTGGGGTCAAAATTGGAAGGCTAGGAATTGAGAAGGTCCACCCCATATGGGTTGAATCTTAATAATGAATCATCAACACCCGCCCTACAATGCCATTTATTTGACCAGAATCGGTACTTAAGTGACATATTATCCAACTCAACCTTTTTCGGGCCAAAATTTGAAGGCTGGGAATTGAGAGAAAATTCGAAGGCTGGGAATTGAGTGGGTCCACCCCATATGGGTTGATTCTTAATAATGAATCATCAACAGCCACCTTACAATTCTGTTTATTTGACCAAACTTGGTACATCAATGACATATTTTCCAAGTCACCCAGTTTGGGGTCAATTTTCAGGGACTGCGAGTTGAGAGGGACCATCCCATATGGGCCAAATGTTAATCAGTCATATACGGCGACCCTACAATGCCGTTTATTTGACCAAAATCGATCCATAAATGACATTTTATCCAACACACCCATTTTGGAGGTCAAAAGTTAACGGCTCTGGGTTGAGAGGATTGACATTTTATGGGTCGAATGTTAATGATTGAACAATGGCCACCCTACAATGCCGTTTATTTTACCAAAATAGGTCTATATATGACATTCTTTCAAACTCACCCTTCTTGTTGTCGAAATTTGATGGCTGTGGTTGAGGGCCTACCCCATATTGGTTGAATCTTTATGAAACGTCAATAGCCACCCTACAATGCCATTTATTTGACCAACATCAGTATGTAAATGACATTTTTTCAAACTCACCCTTATGGGGATCAAAATTTGACAGCTGAGGGTTCAGAGGGTTCACCCCTTGTTGGCTGAATCCCAATGAATTGTCAACAGCCACACTACATTTCCATTTATTTGGCCGAAATTGGTATGTAAATGACATTACCCAGCTCACCCATTTTGGGGTCGCAATTGGAGGACTGGGGTTGCAAAGATCCACCCAATATGGATGGAATCTTAACGAATCATCAACTGCCACCCTACAATGCCATTTATTTGACCAAAATGGGTACACAGGGTTCATACAGCTCTTGAAAAACCCTTGAAAATGTTTTTTTTCTTGAAAAACCCTGGAATTTGAAATTAGCCCTTGAGAAACCCTTGAACTTTAAGAAATCTCTTGAAAAACCCTTGAATACCAAGCTATTTTCTGGGCATTGTAAATATGTGTACACGCCTTTTACTTGTTTGTTGTGCTCGTGTCGCTCAGTTAAAAAAAAACATAAAAAAGTATGGAACGGTTTACCAAGATTACTGTAACACAGATCACACTTTGGGTACCAGTTCTTCCTGACTTCCAAAGTCAGATCCGTGTCACATGAATCTTAGATTTTTAGAGCTCATGCAACAAGCTGAATAGTATATGTAGCCCTTGAAAAAAAAAGAAGAGCCCTTGAAAACCCCTGGAACTTTGAGAGCAAATTTTTGTATGAACCCTGGTACATCAATGACATTTTTTCCAACTCACCCTTTTTGAGGTCAAAAGTTGAGGGCTCTGGGTTGAGAGGATTGACACCTTATGGGTCGAATGTTAATGAATCATCAGTGGCCACCATACAATGCCGTTTATTTGACCAAAATAGGTACATAAATGGCATTCTTTCCAACTCACCTTTCTTGTCGAAATTTGATGGCTGGCATTGGGGGCCTACCCCATATTGGTCGAATCTTAATAAATCATCAATGGCCACCCTGCAATGTCATTTATTTGACCAACATTGGTATGTAAATGACATTTTTTCAAACTCACCCTTCTTGGGGTCGAAATTTGATGGCTGCGGTTGAGGGCCTACCCCAAATTGGTCGAATCTTAATGAAAAGTCAATGGTGACCGTACAATGCCATTTTTTTAACCAACATCGGTATGTAAATGACATTTTTTCAAACTCACCCTTCTTGGGGTAAAAATTTGACAGCTGAGGATTCAGAGGGTTCACCCCTTATTGGCTGAATCCTAATGAATTGTCAACATCCACACTACGTTTCCATTTATTTGGTCGAAATTGGTATGTAAATGACATGACCCAACTCACCCTTTTTGGGGTTGAAATTGGAGGACGGGGTTGCAAAGGTCCACCCAATATGGATCGAATCTTAACAAATCATCAACTGCCACCCTACAATGCCATTTATTTGACCAAAATGGGTACGTAAATGACATTTTTCCAACTCACCTTGTTTGGGGTCGAAATTAAAGGGATGGTGGTGGAGAGGGTCGACTCCTGATGGGTTGAATCTTAATGAATCGTCAATGGCCACCCAACAATGCCATTTATTTGACCAAAATCGATCGATAAATGACATCTTTTCCAATGCATCCTTATTGGTGTAAAAGTTCAAGGGCTGGGTGTTGAGAGCGTCCATCCCTTATGGGTCGAATGTTAATGGTATCGCTGTGGTAAATATTTGAATTAGACTTTCCCGACTTGAAATGTTGCACTCTGAAATGATGCAATCTCTTGAAATAAGCAGCCTTGGGAAAATATATTGTTCCAATAAACATTTGAAACATTCTAATGACATCTTGCATTATTGTTGAATATTCCAGATGAATAAAGAGAGTGATTAGATGAATTTTGGACCTAAAAAATACAATTGACTTTTGGTGTTGTTTTGTTGGGAATTCCCTGAAAAATAGGCGCATGTGACTGGTACTTCCCTCCCGATCAGGTTTTCTGTTCTATTTGTTGCATGACCCCCGTGTTTTCGAATCAGAAAAATTTGTCTGGACGGCTATACTTGACAAAGATATTTGAATGCCAAAATTAAAGTGATGTGATCATAATTTTTTTGCTTCAACGTTGTAATGATTGCCCATGGTAAAATATTTACTGCTGCGATATCTACTGAATTGTCAATGGACACCCTAAAATGGCATTTATTTGACCAAAATCGGTACATAAATGACATTTTCTCACCTCACTCCTTTGGGGGTTAAAAAATTGAGGACTGGGGGTTGAGAGGGTCCACCCCTTATGGATTCAATCTTAATGAACCATCAACGTCCAACCTACAATGCCATTTATTTGACCAAAATCTGTCCATAAAGGACATATCCAACTCACCCTTTTTGGGGGCAAAATTGGAAGGCTGGGAATTGAGAGGGTCCACCCCCATATGGGTTGAATCTTAATGAATTGTCAAGAGCCAACCTACAATGCCATTTATTTGACCAAAATTGATACATAAATGGCATATTTTCCAACTCACCCTTTTTGGGGTACATATTCAGGGACTGGGAGTTGAGAGGGTGCATCTCATATCGGTCAAATGTCAATCAATCGTCTATGATCACCCTACAGTTCCATTTATTTGACCAAAATTGGTCCATAAATGATGTTTTATCCAACTCAACCTTTTTGGGGCCAAAAGTTGAGGGCTCTGGGTTGAGAGGATTGACACCTTATGGGTCTATTGTTAATGAATCATCAGTGGCCACCCTACAATGCCGTTTATTTGACCAAAATAGGTCCATAAATGGCATTCTTTTGAACTCACCCTTCTTGTTGTCTAAATTTGATGGCTGGCATTGAGGGCCCACCCCATATTGGCCGAATTTTAATAAATCATCAATGGCCACCTGCAATGCCATTTATTTGACCAACATTGGTATGTAAATGACATTTTTTCCAAATCGCCCTTCTTGGGGTCGAAAATTCAACAGCTGCGGGTTGAGAGGGTTCACCCCTTATTGGCCGAATCCTAAGGAATTGTCAACAGCCACACTACATTTTCATTTATTAGGCCAAAATTGGTACATAAATGACATATTTCCCAACTCACCCTTTTTGGGGTAGGAATTCGAGTGCTGGGGTTGGGAAGGTCCTCCCGATAGGGGTCGAATCTTAACGAATCATGAACAGCCACCCTACAATGCTGTTTATTTGTCCAAAATCGGTACATAAATGACATTTTTCCAACTCACCTTGTTTGGGGTCAAAATTGGAATGCACGGAACTGAGAGGGTCCACCCCATATGGGTTGAATTTTAATAATGAATCGTCAACAGCTGCCCTACAGTGCCGTTTATTTGACCACAATTTGTACATAATGGGCATATTTTCCAACTCACCCCTTTTTGGGGTCAATATTCAGGGATTGGGAGTTGAGAGGGTGCATCTCATATTGGTCAAATGTCAATCAATCGTCTATGGTCACCCTACAGTTCCATTTATTTGACCAAAATCGGTCCATAAATGACATTTTATCCAACTCACCCTTTTTTGAGGTCAAAAGGTGAGGGCTCTGGGTTGAGAGGATTGACACCTTATGGGTCGAATGTTAATGAATCATAAGTGGCCACCCTACAATGCCGTTTATTTGACCAAAATAAGTCCATAAATGGTATTCTTTTGAACTCTCCCCCCTTGTTGTCTAAATTTGATTATTGGCATTCAGGGCCCACCCCATATTGGTCGAATCTTAATAAATCTTCAATGGCCACCCTGCAATACCATTTATTTGACCAACATTGGCATGTAAATGACATTTTTTCCAACTCGCCCTTCTTGGGGTCGAAATTCAACAGCTGAGGGTTGAGAAGGTTCACCCCTTATTGGCCAAATCCTAAGGAATTGTCAACAGCCACACTACATTTCCATTTATTTGGCCAAAATTGGTACATAAATGACATATTTCCCAACTCACCATTTTTGGGGTCAGAATTCGAGTGCTGGGATTGCGAAGGTCCTCCCAATATGGGTCGAATCTTAACGAATCATGAACAGCCACCCTACAATGCCATTTATTTGTCCAAAATCGGTACATAAATGACATTTTTCCAACTCACCTTGTTTGGGGTCGAAATTAAAGGGATGGGGTGGAGTGGGTCGACTCCTGATGGGTTGAATCTTAATGAATCGTCAATAGCCACCCTACAATGCCATTTATTTGACTAAAATCGATCGATAGATGACAACTTTTCCAATGCATCCTTTTTGGGGTCAAAGTTCAAGTGCTGGGTGTTGAGAGCATCCATCCCTTATGGGTCGAAGGTTAATGGTATCGCTGTGGTATATATTTGAATTAGAGTTGCCCGACTTGAAATGTTGCACTCGGAAGTGATGCAATCTCTTGAAATAAGCAGCTTTGGGAAAATATATCGTTCCAATAAACATTTGAAACATTCTAATGACATCTTGCATTATTGTTAAATATTCCAGATGAATAAAGTGAGTGATTTGATGACTTTTGGAACTTAAAAAATACAATTGACTTTTGGTGTTGTTTTGTTGGAAATTCCCTGAAAAATAGGTGCATGTGGATGGTACTTCCCTTCCGGTCAGCTTTTCTGTCCTATTTGTTGCATGACCCCCTGTTTTCGGATCAGAAAAATTTGTATGGAGGGCTATACTTGACAAAGATATTTGAATGCCAAAATTAAAGTGATGCGATCATAATTTTTTTGCTTGAACGTTGAACGTTGTAATGGACACTCTAAAATAGCATTTATTTGACCAAAATCGGTACATAAATGACATTTTCCAACCTCACTCCTTTTGGGGTTAAAAAATCGAGGACTGGGGGTTGAGAGGGTCCACCCCTTTTGGATTCAATCTTAATGAATCATCAACAGCCAGCCAACAATGCCATTTATTTGACCATAGTCGGTCCATAAATGACATATCCAACTCACACTTTTTGGGGTCAAAATTGGAAGGCTGGGAATTGAGAAGGTCCACCCCATAGGGGTTGAATCTTAATAATGAATCGTCAACAGCCGCCTTACAATGCCATTTATTTGACCAAAATTGGTCCATAAGTGACATATTATCCAACTCAACCTTTTTCGGGTAAAAATTTGAAGGCAATTGAAAGAAAATTGGAAGGCTGTGAATTGAGATGGTCCACCCCATATGGGTTGAATCTTAATAATGAATCATCAACAGCCACCCTACAATGCCATTTATTTGACCAAATCGGTCCATAAGTGACATATTATCCAAGTCACCCAGTTTGGGGTTAATGTTCAGGTCCTGGGAGTTGAGAGGAACCATCCCATATGGGCTAAATGTTAATCAGTCGTCTACAGCCACCCTAAAATGCCGTTTATTTGACCAAAATCGATCCATAAATGACATTCTATCCAACTCACCCTTTTTGAGGTCAAAAGTTGGCTCTGGGTTGAGAGGATTGACACATTATGGGTTGAATGTTAATGATTCATCAATGACCACCCTACAATGCCGTTTATTTGACCAAAATAGGTCCATAAATGGCATTCTTTCGAACTCACCCTTCTTGTTGTCTAAATTTGATGGCTGGCATTGAGGGCCCACCCCATGTTGGTCGAATCTTAATAAATCATCAATGGCCACCCTGCAATGCCATTTATTTGACCAGCATTGGTATGTAATTGATATTTTTTTCAACTCGCCCTTCTTGGGGTCGAAGTTCAACAGCTGCGGGTTGAGAGGGTTCATCCCTTATTGGCTGTATCCTAAGGAATTGTCAACAGCCACACTACATTTCAATTTATTTGGCCAAAATTGGTACATAAATGACATATTTCCCAACTCACCCTTTTTGAGGTCGGAATTCAAGTGCTGGGGTTGCAAAGGTTCTCTCGATATGGGTCTAATCTTAACAAATCATGAACAGCCACCCTACAATGCCATTTATTTGTCCAAAATCGGTACATAAATGACATTTTTCCAACTCACCTTTGTTTAGGGTCGAAATTAAAGGGATGGGGGTGGAGTGGGTCGACTCCTGATGGGTTGAATCTTAAATCGTCAATAGCCACCCTACAATGCCATTTATTTGACCAAAATCGTTCGACAAATGACATCTTTTCCAATGCATCCTTTTTGGGGGTAAAAGTTCAAGGGCTGGGTGTTGAGAGCATCCATCCCTTATGGTTTGAATGTTAATGCTATCGCTGTGGTAAATATTTGAATTAGAGTTGCCCGACTTGAAATGTTGCCCTCGGAAGTGATGCAATCTCTTGAAATAAGCAGCCTTGGGAAAATATATTGTTCCAACAAACATTTGAAACATTCTAATGACATCTTGCATTATTGTTGAATATTCCAGATGAATAAAGTGAGTGATTAGATGACTTTTGGACCTAAAAAATACAATTGACTTTTGGTGTTGTTTTGTTGGGAATTCCCGGAAAAATAGGTGCACGTGGATGGTACTTCCCTTCCAGTCAGCTTTTCTGTCCTATTTGTTGCATGAACCCCTGTTTTCGGATCAGAAAATTTTGTCTGGACGGCTATACTTGGCAAAGATATTTGAATGCCAAAATTAAAGTGATGCGATCATAATATTTTTGCTTGAACGTTGTAATGATTGCCCATGGGAAAATATTTACTGCTGTGATACCTAATGAATTGTCAATGGACACCCTAAAATGGCATTTATTTGACCAAAATTGTTACACAAATGACATTTTCCCACCTCACTCCTTTTGGGGCTAAAAAATCGAGGACTGGGGGTTTAGAGGTTCCATCCCTTTTGTATTCAGTCTTAATGAATCATCAACGGCCAACCTACAATGCCATTTATTTGACCAAAATCGGTCCATAAATGACATATCCAACTCACCCTTTTTGGGGTCAAAATTGGAAGGCTAGGAATTGAGAAGGGCCACCCCATATGGGTTGAATCTTAATACTGAATCATCAACACCCGCCCTACAATGCCATTTATTTGACCAGAATCGGTCCATACGTGACATATTATCCAAATCAACCTTTTTCGGGTCAAAATTTGAAGGCTGGGAATTGAGAAAAAATTTGAAGGCTGGGAATTGAGTGGGTCCACCCCATATGGGTTGATTCTTAATAATGAATCATCAACAGCCACCTTACAATTCTGTTTATTTGACCAAACTTGGTACATCAATGACATATTTTCCAAGTCACCCAGTTTGGGGGCAATTTTCAGGGACTGGGAGTTGAGAGGGACCATCCCATATGGGCCAAATTTTAATCAGTCGTATACGGCGACCCTACAAGGCCATTTAGTTGACCAAAATCGGTCCATAAATGACATATCCAACTCACCCTTTTTGGGGTCAAAATTGGAAGGCTAGGAATTGAGAAGGTCCACCCCATATGGGTTGAATCTTAATAATGAATCATCAACACCCGCCCTACAATGCCATTTATTTGACCAGAATCGGTCCATAAGTGACATATTATCCAACTCAACCTTTTTCGGGTCAAAATTTGAAGGCTGGGAATTGAGAGAAAATTCGAAGGCTGGGAATTGAGTGGGTCCACCCCATATGGGTTGATTCTTAATAATGAATCATCAACAGCCACCTTACAATTCTGTTTATTTGACCAAACTTGGTACATCAATGACATATTTTCCAAGTCACCCAGTTTGGGGTCAATTTTCAGGGACTGCGAGTTGAGAGGGACCTTCCCATATGGGCCAAATGTTAATCAGTCATATACGGCGACCCTACAATGCCGTTTATTTGACCAAAATCGATCCATAAATGACATTATCCAACACACCCCTTTTTTGAGGTCAAAAGTTAACGGCTCTGGGTTTAGAGGATTGACATTTTATGGGTCGAATGTTAATGATTGAACAATGGCCACCCTACAATGCCGTTTATTTTACCAAAATAGGTCTATATATGACATTCTTTCAAACTCACCCTTCTTGTTGTCGAAATTTGATGGCTGTGGTTGAGGGCCTACCCCATATTGGTTGAATCTTTATGAAACGTCAATAGCCACCCTACAATGCCATTTATTTGACCAACATCAGTATGTAAATGACATTTTTTCAAACTCACCCTTATGGGGATCAAAATTTGACAGCTGAGGGTTCAGAGGGTTCACCCCTTGTTGGCTGAATCCCAATGAATTGTCAACAGCCACACTACATTTCCATTTATTTGGCCGAAATTGGTATGTAAATGACATTACCCAGCTCACCCATTTTGGGGTCGCAATTGGAGGACTGGGGTTGCAAAGATCCACCCAATATGGATGGAATCTTAACGAATCATCAACTGCCACCCTACAATGCCATTTACTTGACCAAAATGGGTACACAGGGTTCATACAGCTCTTGAAAAACCCTTGAAAATGTTTTTTTTCTTGAAAAACCCTGGAATTTGAAATTAGCCCTTGAGAAACCCTTGAACTTTAAGAAATCTCTTGAAAAACCCTTGAATACCAAGCTATTTTCTGGGCATTGTAAATATGTGTACATGCCTTTTACTTGTTTGTTGTGCTCGTGTCGCTCAGTTAAAAAAAAACATAAAAAAGTATGGAACGGTTTACCAAGATTACTGTAACACAGATCACACTTTGGGTACCAGTTCTTCCTGACTTCCAAAGTCAGATCTGTGTCACATGAATCTTAGATTTTTAGAGCTCATGCAACAAGCTGAATAGTATATGTAGCCCTTGAAAAAAAAAGAAGAGCCCTTGAAAACCCCTGGAACTTTGAGAGCAAATTTTTCTATGAACCCTGGTACATCAATGACATTTTTTCCAACTCACCCTTTTTGAGGTCAAAAGTTGAGGGCTCTGGGTTGAGAGGATTGACACCTTATGGGTCGAATGTTAATGAATCATCAGTGGCCACCATACAATGCCGTTTATTTGACCAAAATAGGTACATAAATGGCATTCTTTCCAACTCACCTTTCTTGTCGAAATTTGATGGCTGGCATTGGGGGCCTACCCCATATTGGTCGAATCTTAATAAATCATCAATGGCCACCCTGCAATGTCATTTATTTGACCAACATTGGTATGTAAATGACATTTTTTCAAACTCACCCTTCTTGGGGTCGAAATTTGATGGCTGCGGTTGAGGGCCTACCCCAAATTGGTCGAATCTTAATGAAAAGTCAATGGTGACCCTACAATGCCATTTTTTTAACCAACATCGGTATGTAAATGACATTTTTTCAAACTCACCCTTCTTGGGGTAAAAATTTGACAGCTGAGGATTCAGAGGGTTCACCCCTTATTGGCTGAATCCTAATGAATTGTCAACATCCACACTACATTTCCATTTATTTGGTCGAAATTGGTATGTAAATGACATGACCCAACTCACCCTTTTTGGGGTTGAAATTGGAGGACGGGGTTGCAAAGGTCCACCCAATATGGATCGAATCTTAACAAATCATCAACTGCCACCCTACAATGCCATTTATTTGACCAAAATGGGTACGTAAATGACATTTTTCCAACTCACCTTGTTTGGGGTCGAAATTAAAGGGATGGTGGTGGAGAGGGTCGACTCCTGATGGGTTGAATCTTAATGAATCGTCAATGGCCACCCAACAATGCCATTTATTTGACCAAAATCGATCGATAAATGACATCTTTTCCAATGCATCCTTATTGGTGTAAAAGTTCAAGGGCTGGGTGTTGAGAGCGTCCATCCCTTATGGGTCGAATGTTAATGGTATCGCTGTGGTAAATATTTGAATTAGACTTTCCCGACTTGAAATGTTGCACTCTGAAATGATGCAATCTCTTGAAATAAGCAGCCTTGGGAAAATATATTGTTCCAATAAACATTTGAAACATTCTAATGACATCTTGCATTATTGTTGAATATTCCAGATGAATAAAGAGAGTGATTAGATGAATTTTGGACCTAAAAAATACAATTGACTTTTGGTGTTGTTTTGTTGGGAATTCCCTGAAAAATAGGTGCATGTGACTGGTACTTCCCTCCCGATCAGGTTTTCTGTTCTATTTGTTGCATGACCCCGTGTTTTCGAATCAGAAAAATTTGTCTGGACGGCTATACTTGACAAAGATATTTGAATGCCAAAATTAAAGTGATGTGATCATAATTTTTTTGCTTCAACGTTGTAATGATTGCCCATGGTAAAATATTTACTGCTGCGATATCTACTGAATTGTCAATGGACACCCTAAAATGGCATTTATTTGACCAAAATCGGTACATAAATGACATTTTCTCACCTCACTCCTTTGGGGGTTAAAAAATTGAGGACTGGGGGTTGAGAGGGTCCACCCCTTATGGATTCAATCTTAATGAACCATCAACGTCCAACCTACAATGCCATTTATTTGACCAAAATCTGTCCATAAAGGACATATCCAACTCACCCTTTTTGGGGGCAAAATTGGAAGGCTGGGAATTGAGAGGGTCCACCCCCATATGGGTTGAATCTTAATGAATTGTCAAGAGCCAACCTACAATGCCATTTATTTGACCAAAATTGGTACATAAATGGCATATTTTCCAACTCACCCTTTTTGGGGTACATATTCAGGGACTGGGAGTTGAGAGGGTGCATCTCATATCGGTCAAATGTCAATCAATCGTCTATGATCACCCTACAGTTCCATTTATTTGACCAAAATTGGTCCATAAATGATGTTTTATCCAACTCAACCTTTTTGGGGCCAAAAGTTGAGGGCTCTGGGTTGAGAGGATTGACACCTTATGGGTCTATTGTTAATGAATCATCAGTAGCCACCCTACAATGCCGTTTATTTGACCAAAATAGGTCCATAAATGGCATTCTTTTGAACTCACCCTTCTTGTTGTCTAAATTTGATGGCTGGCATTGAGGGCCCACCCCATATTGGCCGAATTTTAATAAATCATCAATGGCCACCTGCAATGCCATTTATTTGACCAACATTGGTATGTAAATGACATTTTTTCCAACTCGCCCTTCTTGGGGTCGAAATTCAACAGCTGCGGGTTGAGACAGTTCACCCCTTATTGGCCGAATCCTAAGGAATTGTCAACAGCCACACTACATTTCCAT